>OX456523.1:35987414-36737414 GCA_949748255.1 Eustalomyia histrio | reverse complement strand
CCAATGCCGTTAATTGCCGAATTTTTGCTTATCCGTATCAAATTACTATCTCGATCTGAATTGTAGCGTTTAACTGTTAATTTTGGTGTTAAAATGCTGTTATTTAAAATCAATTATATTCGTAAATTTGGGTTCGACTAATCTCCCGTTTACATCTGCACTCAAATCACGAGAGATTTCTCACGACATATATTATGAAAATCTCCCAGAAAATGCAATACATCGTATCGCCTATTTTTTACATGAAAAAGTGGCAACGCTGGTCAACAGCTGGTAAAATGATAGCCAGAAAATTTTTCAAATTACGTAATAAAATAATTATTAAGAGGCTAGTTGATAGCTTATCAGTGCTGAGGTCGTGGGTTCGATTCCCACTAGAGGCTCCGATCTGTTTTCGCTGCAACGAGCCGATAGCCTTCGTTGCTAGTGCTCGTTTAGGGTACGTGTATTAGGATATAATTTGCAATTATATGATTAATATAAATAAAAAAAAATGTTTAAAAACATAATTAAAAATAAATTTAAACCCAATAGAAATGCTCTACTAATCAAAAGAAGTGTGGCTTCTGGCGGAGGAAATCCATGAAGAAAGCTTTGCAAATTACCATCAGTATATTGAAAATTCTCGACTGTAGCTTAAAGTTCTAGATCAAAGAATAAAGTGCTTTTCAGAAATATTTAAAGTAATAAATATTTAAAGTAATTTTTTATATTGGTTTGTTAAAAAAAACTGTGGTTCTCAAATTGAAATCTTGCAGTTAGGACAATTTATATGAATGAATCTAAATTTTAACAAATAATAGAAATACGAAATTAAATTTGTTGATACTTTACGACAAATATTTAAGATTTTGTTTTTTTTTATTAATTATAAAATTACTTGACTTATCCAGTAACCGGAATATTACGAGAACCCGAATCGGTTCTTTAATTTGGATTATCGAGAGCTTACTGTGCATACATAAAATATAATTTAAAGCTTTAACTGTAAAAAAAAGAACAAGAATTTTGAAAAAAAAAATTGTAGTACATAATTAAAAATGCATTTAACCTTTTCAATTTAAAAAAATTATTAAAAAATATGTTTAAAAACTGGAGAAATAATTTTAATCAAATGTTTTTCAAGTTTTAACAAGTATTGAATTTCGTTTTGCTATATCACTTTGCTATATCAGCTTGCAAAATCTTGAAGCATTTATTGAGCTTTTTATTGAACTTAAAACAGTTTTCAAATTTAAAATATAAATATAAAAGATTCTTTGAAGTCGCTTTTGGGTATTAAAGCTTTTTATTTAACTTAAGCTTTAAAAATTTAAAAGCTTAACGGATAAAGTACAAATTTATTAGTCAAAATAATTTAACGCTATTAATCAACTATTCCTACGAGTATTTAGCTAAGCCTAATTCATAACACGTTCTCCTAGAACTGAATTGCAAAAGGAGTCATCTCCAGAACAAATTAATTTTAAGACGATTTCAAAGAAGAAACATCGGTGAAAAAACACAACACAAATTCAGTTAAAGACAAAAGAAATTGTTTTTCGACAGCCGGTTGTTTGAAATAGAAAAATTTTGCTAGGTATCAAAGCTTTTTATTGAACTTAAAATTCAAAAGTTTCTGAGAGTAAAAGCTCTACCGATAAAGTATAAATTTATTAGCCAAATTAATTTCGCTTTATTGATTATCTAAAAAAGAGTGTGAAAAATTTTAACATTTGTACGGAGAGAATTTAATAAAATTTTTTAATGAAAAAGCTTCACAATTTTTACGAAACAATTTTTAATGAAATAATTTAATAAATAAAATATAAAAACTTTGTTGCAAGCTTTCATGGTTATCAAGATTATTGTATTGATGAAAGAAAACTTAATTCATTACATTTTTGAAATTATATTTTAATAAAATGTAAAAGCTTAGAGCTCCAACTTAAGTTTACATAAATGTAGTATTTTCAAAATTCCTTTTCTTCTGCCCTATTAAAGCTTTAAAATATTATTTTATTTTAAATTAAAATGAAACCTTAACTAAATAATAATTTTGTTTTTAAAAGAAAAGTAATAAATAAGAACTTTGGCAAAACCCTAATAATTTTATTAAAGGCAGAAAAGGAATTGACTTAAGTGAAAAAGCTTAAGTCACTTAATTATTCGTCAGCCTAAAAGCAAAAATAAAATAATTGAAAAGCTTTTATGAAAGTATTTTCTTTTTAACAAAATTTTTTACAAAATAATTAAAAACTAGATACAAAAAATATGAACCTCAGCACCCTTAAATCCCTCACAAATAATAAAAAAAAAAATCCAAAAATACAAAATAAAAAAATTATTAAACAAAACTCTCCTCCCCCCTTTCGAAAGTACAAATTGTTTTTTGTTTTTTTATTATTGAAAAAAAAGGATGTTTTGAAAAAAGCCTTTGGAAATAGACCTCATGGTCTACCGTCCATTAGGCAAAAGGTAAGCACGTTGAAGGTTAGATAAAACAATAAATAAGGCAAAAAAAAAACCAAACACCCTAAATTTAAATAAATAATTTAATTTAAAAGTTTTAAACCGAAAAAACTGAAAATGAAGTCAAAAGAAAAATCCCCCAAAAAACCAAGAAAATACAAAATAAATAAAACAAAAGTTTACCTTAAATAAAAAACAAAACAAAAAAATTGAAAAAAGTTATTATCGTCATTAAATTATTAAATTATTTATTAACATATTCTATTGATTTATAAATAAAAAAAAAAAAAACAAATTTAATTATGAAAATATATTTATATTTGAAACAAAATAATTATTGAGTGTTTTCTAGACAAAAATAAAATAAATAAAAATAATAATCACCTCCCTAAATAAAAACCATTTAATAATTAAATTAATGTTTTTTTAACAAAATAAAAAAATACAAATATAGACAAGTAAAAGTTGGTTAGAAAGGGATCAAGGCAAGTTGTTAAAGATCCTTTTCAAGTTTTTTTTTTTTTTATTTGGTAAATGTCATCAAATATGTGTTTGTTTTATTGATTAATTGTGTTTATTATACTATTTATATTAAAACTATTATTAAATGTTTTTTAAACAAATTTCTATTAATACTTTAGTTAATTTTAGTAACCATACAATGAACACCTCATAATTTATTTTAAACAAAAATTAAATACAAAAAAAAAAAAACACAAAAATATATATGTTTTAAACTAAACCAAAATAAAAACAAAATAAATTAAACAATAAAAAATCCAAAATGCTTTTTTGTAGATGCAGCCAAAAATTACAAAAAAAATAAAACAATTAAAAAAATATATTAAAAAAAATATAAAAACACAAAATCATCTGTAGTTTTCAAAAAACAAATATAAAATCCTTTATTGCTTTTTTTCTCTCAACTACAGCAAAATTATTATTAAAAAATATTAACCTCATTAAGAAACTAAGACAAAAATATTAAAAAATAACATTGAAAAAATTACACAAAAAAACTTAAAAAAATTTTAACAAAAAAAAAAACGTAAAACTATGCAAAAATCTTAATAAAAAAATTATAAATGTAGCATTTTTTAGTATACCATTTAATCATATTTGTCATTTTTTATAACTTATATCATTAAAAAATAATAATAAAATATTTCACACCTCATACATAAGAAATATTTATAATGTTTTATAATTTATTAATTAAAAAAAATCGCAGACTTTACATAATTACAACATAAGAACAATTAAAAACAAGTAATAAAAATATTAAATATTGTAAGTTATGTCATCTGAAATTTTATAAAACATATTATAACCTATACACTAAAAATAAATATAAAAAAAAAACACAAAAAACAAAAATAATACAAATAAAAATATAAACATTTTGATTTCAAAATAAAAAAAATTGTTGTTTTTATTTAAAACAAGTAGAGGCATTTTTTTCGGTATTTTAAATAATAAGAAAAAAATCTTGACACAAGTAAGTTTTTTTTTTTTAAGTTTAGTAGCTTTATAATATATTTTTACAGATTTTTTTATGAGTGCATGAAACTGACACAGGGTGACTTATATATATGTCGATATCTTAACATATGTTAAAAATTAAAAGAAATTTGTTAAGTCTCCCGGTTACTATTTCATAAAAATATATCCTCTGAGCTCCCTCCCATATATGGGCATTTTTATAACGGAGTGCGTCAATGCTTCACGGAGCAACGATTTTGTCCGTTTTGCTTAGTTTTCTCTTAGTTTTTGATGTAACACAAAACGGACAAAATTTTGCTCCATTTGATCAAGTACGCTCTCCGATAACATAAATTCGCTAGGTGAGAGATGACCGGTTAAAAAAGATCAGATCTGAAAAGATTTCAATAGATCTAATTGCACCAGATCTAATTAGATCTCAAAATTGTGGACAAATTTAAGATCTAAGTAGATCAGATCCAAACTAGACAGATCTGGCGCATCATATATAATCAGGTCAAACCTGCTCTGGATATTATATGTCCATCAGGTTTGATAAGAAATTGTATACATTTTTATTTTGGTGCCTTTGATAACAGCTCTTATGGATACGATCTTGTATTATATCTGATATAAGATATGAACAGATCTGACACCAGATATGATCACATATGAGCATATTTGCTCATATCTGGCCATAAAAATTAACAAATTTTATAGATCCCTTTAGATATGAACAGATCTGAACAAGATCTTCTTAGACCTGTCCATAAAGTGGATCACATATGTCATATCTAAGCATATTTGATAAGATCTGACATCGGATCTAATTAGAAGCAAGCATATTTAATAAGATTTAAGCAGATCTGATCAGATCTAAACTTTTTTACACTTATATTTATGAAAAACATCTACAGGGTGTTTTAATTTTTTTTTTCGCAATTTTCGTAGTACAAATTTTGTTCCCCGTTCCATTGAATTAAGTTCCCTGTTTTTAAGGTTCCAATTCCCTCGTTATCCGTTCCATTTATTAACCCTTTAACCACTGGAGTCGAAATACGAGGTATTTTGTTATGAGATTTTGGTTCTAGTATCATTTTGGACTAAAAAGCACGAATGTGAAGTCCATTTGTCAAAAAAATTTAACCTGAAAGCGCCAGGTGGAAAAAATGAACGACATTTTATAGATTCAAGCATATCATTTTTCCTATATTAGCGTCAATTAATTGGTTCAAATAATAGTTAATTATGTGCCAAAGGTCACAAATTGAACACGAGACTATGTTTTACTTTTTCACAAAGTGGGCGAAGTACCCAGCAAAACTTTCTATTACCAAAAAAATGGGATTTATAATAAAATACGAGAGTGGTAAGTACTAATTTGTACTATGTCTGAATATGTTGTTCAAATTACTCGAATAACTTGATTAATCGAGCTCAATTTTGAAACTACTCGAGGAACACTGGGTTAGGTGAAATTGAGTTTATTTCACACAGGGTGCCCCACACACTCTTAGCAAATGCTAAGAGTCTCAGAATTCATATTCTAAAGAATTTCTCCAGATCATGGAATAGATAATCTACCAAGCAACTTGCCCTGGAGCGTACAAGACCGGGAAAGTGAAATGTGCTCCACCATCACTCTGTCCCCCGGAACCACACAAAACCTACAATTTTTATACGCTCTCTTGGCAAGAATCGCACTCCAGCAGTGACTCGTCAGTACCTCCACTAGAAGTCTACAATTGCTTTTGGTTAAGGATAACAGAAGTCCTTGCACCCCTGGACAATCGATGAATATGACAAATCACCGGAAATCGGCCTAGTAACCGCCTGACTATCAATATAGAAACTAACGTAGGAACCAATTATCTCAGGGACAAAGGCATTTTGGCCGCCAGAACTTCCGCTAGAAAAATAATGTAATAATCGGGAAGTTAGTACGACTCCTTGATACCCAGCACTCGAAATAAGACTGCAGCACCAACACCCTCGCCCATCTTAGAATCATCCGTGCAAATTATGAAAGGTTCTATGGTCGGCGCGACGACATGCCAACCATCCATACTCTTCTATAGTGACGCGTGGTCCCTTATTGAAGCTCAACCTATGCATTAAAATTTATTCTCTTGTGTGTGATAAATGGCGTAATTTTTTATATTGTCCTATGTTTGCAATACGAATAAACTGTCAAATGCAAGTAATTTTTTTATGTTCAATATTATCGGAAAAATCTTCAGAAAAATATTAAGTCTTATTAAGGAAGTCTTTATGTGTCTTATTTTGAATAAGAGTTGTACATCTCTAAAATTTTCGAGATCCCTACGGGGCCCTTAAAACACCCTTGAAATTTTCCCGACATGATTACACTGAAAAGGAAGTTTATTTTATATGGAATTGAAGTCCATAAAAATAAAAAAAAAACTTTTCCGCAATCTTGACCTATACCTTATTAACTTAGTTCAATATTAAAAAATTGTCTTTACTTTAAAAGGATTTTAGTAGAAGTCTATACACTAGTCGAGTAGTGTAAGAAAATGATGTGCTAAAATTATTAGTGAATTATTGTTTATGTTCAATACATATTTATATGCAACAAGAATTTTGAATTTGAGTGTATCTGTAGTAATTACAGTACATAACTTATTTATAGCATCAATATAAAGCATTATACTCCAGAGACTGTATTTGGAGAACATCAAAATATTACAAAAGAAAAAAAAACGAGTATAGAATGTCAAACATAATGATAATAAGACCAATTGATTAATATATTTTTACACTTCAAAAAAAAATATAACAATTTTTAGTAATATCTAGTAAAAGTATCTTACTTTGAGAAAAATGTAGTTAGGATTTTTAAAACATTTCCCCATTTCACAATTTTTAAAAATATTTTACATTGGGTTTCATGATTTTCATTCATTATTTAAATATAAAACTTGCGGATCTCAAAGTGAATAAGTCACCTAGGCCGGAGTCACTTCTCGTACCGAGAAGGAGTCTTTGGTTTTTTTCTCTTTTTTCATCTTCTTGATCAAACTTTCAACCCTATCTACTATACATTTGTCACTCATTTTCCTCTAGTTGTAGGCCAAGCTTCTTAGAGGTTGAGGGCAATAGGCAGATTATGAATGACATACTAAGTCGTAAGTTTTCGACAAACTCCAATGTCAATGTCATCAATAAATATGGGTGCTGTTAAAATTGAGAAATCGGATACACTTGATGCTCTTTACTTGAGAATTAAGTGTGATATCAGTTGGAATAAACACATATTTGCAGAAATACTTTACTTCTCCGATGTCCTTACTATTTATACCACCTATATCCGACGAAAGATGGAATACAACTCCCATACAAGGGCAGCAGCTTCAAAGTCTATTTTGGACCGTGTACAAAGTATGTCATCAGCCCTTATTAATGCTAGTAGGGTATACAGCTCTATTGAATCACGGTCAGAATGTGAGTTGTGTATTATTGTTCTATCAATATGAGGGCGGATCAATAAGTCCGTGACTTTTTGAATGAAAAACAGTTTTTTTTTGCAAAAAAAAAATTATTTTTCAACATAATCTCCTTTTAGCTCAATACACTTAGTCCAACTTCTCTCCAGTTTTTGTATCCCTTCCAAAAACTAGAATTTTTCGCAGTCCATAAAATAGGCATTTGTTTGATCAAAAATTTCATCGTTGAAGCTAAATCCCTTTCCCTCGAGCCATTTCTATAGGTTTGGAAATAGGAAATATTCACTGGGAGCTAAATCCGGAGAATATGGCGGATGAGGTACCAATTCGTAGCCCAATTTATGAAATTTTACCATTGAGACTGCACACGCCATAGGCCATATGAAATGCCTATGACATCAGCAATCTCACTCAGTTTTACTCTTCAGGTGTATTGACCTCAATTGGCCGTCCAGAACGTTCAGCGTCATTTGTACTTGTGCGACCACAACGAAAATTAATAAAACCACATTTTTACCATTGAAATCGATGGTGCAGAGTCCCCATAGTATTTATCAAGCTTTTTCTTGGTTTGATTGACGGTTTTTTTTCGCAAAAAATAATGTTTAATGAGCACTCGAAATTCACTTTTTTCCATACTTAAAAAATTCACGAGGTTGTATGGTTTGAATAGCTATTAAACGCAAAGTAAATGACTGAACTTACTCAAAATTTGACAGTAGTCTATTAAAAGGTGGTACTTGATGGGAGCAGTATTGCAATTCATATAACTACGAGGGATGTTCGAAAAGTCACGGACTTATTGATCCGCCCTCGTATTACGATGGGAATTGTTCTGTTAACATAAGTGAACAGATTTCTACAGTCTGGATTTATATCTCGCTTATGTAGTAGAGTACAGAAGTTTGTAGTCGACTATGCAATGGATCGCACAAGGCATTACAGGGAAAATGCATTTATTAGTTGTATGTGGAATAAACTCCCTACATAAGACTTCCCCGTTACACATAATATAAATAAATTCTAGTCAAATAAACAGTATTTTATCTTTCCTCCTTCTATTGGTAGCGGCATTCCTTAGTGTTGGTCTATCGTTAAAACAGTTGTTTTTATCAAAAACAAACTTTTGTTGAGTAGAATGAATCCTTATGTCATAATTTTTATGGAAGAATTTAAAAGTTTATAATCAGTTTCCTTGATTCTCAAACAAAAAGTTTGAATTCTAACTAAACCAGTCTCTTGAAAAAAGTCTATAATTTTTTTTCGAATAAACAAATTCTTTTGTTAAGAGCCTGTAAGTTTATAAATCAAAATAATATCATGCGATTTTAAGTAATATTTTTGTTAAGTGTATAAGTTAAATTCTAGCTGCATTGTTGCTTATAATTGAGTGTACAAATAAATCTTTTAACATTTTTTCTATTTTCCTACAATATAACATATTTGACGCAGTTCAAAAATTGGCAATATCTAGTTACATTTGATGGATTTCATCGTCTAAGCTTTCCATTCCTTGTTTCTTAAGGATATTTTTTTTGTAAATCAATTGGTCAGTTCAACTTACGACAATTTGGTAAGAGTATCAAATTGTTAGTGTTCAAAATGAAACGAAAGGTCTTAAGAGGCCAACAATTCCCTAAGCGGGTAAAACATGGTATTTAAGTGTAAACGTTGAAGTGCCATTTCATTTCTAAATATTTATTGGATTTTATTTCTGTTACATTTTCCTTTTTTTTAATTCATAGACGAAAGGGTTAATGGGGTACAAACTACACTGTTTCTTATATGCGATTGATTTAAACAATCAAAGTGGCAGGGATGGGTATCCTGTGTGTATGAGAGAATATACAACAAACAGTAACAACCACACTTGCATGCACTTTAGTGTATTGTGTGGTTAAGTTGGTGTTTGTGTTTGATGGCGGATTTTCGATAAATACTCTTTTAGGGATTGCGGTACAAATCAATAGTCACACACAAACGCACACACACACACCAGAAGATGTTCTTATTGCTTTTACCGTATTATCGGTATAAATATCATCAATATTTCAAAAACGTCTTTGTTGTTTGGGTGTTATCTGATTGTTTTTTTCTTTTAACTATGATTTTTATGCTAGTAAAATAAATATAATGCGGCATAGAAATAAGTAAATAATGCCCTAAATACACTAATCCTGTTGTCATATTAATTTCCAACAAATGGTCACTTTATTTGGAAAAGATGAAAGTGAATATTTTGTTATTTCAAACAGGGCTATTTCAAAGAGGAAAGTAAAAGGGTTATTACAGCTGTTTCTAGTAGGGGTTATTTTTTTTTTCTTTTTTTTTTTTTTTTTGTAAATAAAAACAGTTGCTAAATTGTTTTAGATAGAAAAGCTAGATAAACCTTGACAAGTAGTTTAAATAAATAATACAAAAGTTAAGTAAAACTGCTACAGTTTGTTCTGATGATACAGCTGTATAATGATTGAAAAAGGATTGGGAAGTGTTTTGATAAGTCATGCTAATTGTTTTGAAATAAGGTTGATATTAAAGCTGAAATATAAACCATCAGCAAGAAGCTTTAAATGTATTTTTGTCAATGGAATAAAATTGGTATTCATCAATGATTCTGAGTGTTTATATAACCACTAATGCTACGAGACTTCGCCAAATAAAATAATTAAATTTATGTTACAATTACGAATTTTATTGAAGATATTACTGTTTTAATTGATTTTGCATCTTTCACAAAAATTGTAATATCGTATCAATCACTGTAAATTGTACACGTATTGTTGGGGAAAAAATCTTTTGTCTCAATTAAAGTACAAAGTGGGGCAATAAATATTACCCTGCCATTTTTCCAAATGGCATCGTATATCCATTTGGTTTTGACATTCGTGAAGTAGATAAGAGCAAAATTTGAAGTGAATACTTATGACATCGACAAAGTGGGTGATTTCCCATCAAAATTGATCATAATACTCATTTTTACCTCAGCGGCCATGTCAACAAGCAAAATTCTCGCTTACTGGGAACGGAAAATCAACATACAGGTTGGTTGAAAAGTTCCTGCGCTCGAAATGAAAGAATACTGTTTTTGTTACGAAATATATTTTTTTATTCAATATAATCTCCTAGAAGTTCAATACACTTGTTCCAATGATCTTCCAATAATTTTATCCCATCCTTATAATGGTTTTCCGGAAGCTCTGCAAAATAACCGTCTACGGCTGCTTTCCACGAAGGAATTGTTTGAGATTTCTGAAGAGATAGTAGTCACTGGGAGCCAAATCTGGTGAATGCGGTGGATGTTCAAGCAATTCGTACTTTAATTCTTTGAATTTAGCCATCGTCAAAACACTTTTGTGAGCAGGTGCATTGTCTTGATGAAAAATGATTTTTTTTCTTCTTTAAACCAGGTCTTTTCTCACGAATTTTTTCATCCAGCTGATCCAAAAGGCTGCAATAATATTCAGAGTTGATTGTTTTACCTTTCTGAAGATAATCAACAAAATCCTTTTGCATCCCAAAAAACTGATGCCATAACCTTCTTTGCTGATCGTTGTGACTTAACCTGCTTTGGAGCTGAACAACCGGCTTCAGTCCACTGTAAACGTTCTTGTTTCAATTTAGGATCATGGTGGTAGATCCAAGTCTCATCCATAGTTATAAAACGACGCAAAAAGTCGGTTTTATTCGGATTAAAACGCTCCAAATTACGCTGAGAAATTTGTTTTCGATCCAGTTTTTGTTGAATTGCTAATGTGTGCGGCACTTACTTTACAAACAGTTTTTTCATACGTAATTCTTCATGTAAAATATGGAGTACTCGTTCGTCTGAGATGCCTATGGCATTAGCAATTTCACGCTCAGTCAAACTTGGATCTTCACTAACCATATTATGTACCTGCTCAATGATTTCTGCTGTGGTTGCAGTTTTTGGTCGTCCTTCGCGTGGATCGTCCTCAAGGCTGGTACGACCACGTTTAAATTCACCAGCCCAAAATTCAACGGTGCGTTTTGAAGGTGAGGACTCCTTATACACTTCTAACACTTGTTCATAAATTTCCTTTGCTTTTAAACCCTTCAAAACATAGAATCTAATGACTTCACGATATTCAATTTTTTTCATATTAAAAAAAATCAATGACACGTCAACTTCAAATGGCTTGTAAACAAAGAAAGAATTGACAGAATGACTTGCAACTTTGCATGTGTTCTCAGGACAGTTATACCAACTTGAGAAAAAAAAAAGTTTGGAGCTAGCAGTGCCATCTCTTGGTGAGCGCAGGAACTTTTCAACCAACTTGTATAATTCATGAAGCACCATTACACCCTCTCGAAGTTACCGTGAGATAAGCAGTTACGTCGGAAAAGCTGATTGGAAAATTTATTTTTTCGAAGGAACCGACGGTAATGCTATTACGGTGAACGGCGATCGCTATAGATCCATACTGACTGAATTTCTTCTACCGGAATTTGACAATCCGAATTTGAAGACATGCAGTTCCAGCCTTCCCAGCGCGTGTAATCTCGCATTTCGGTGATTTAACTTGGCCAGCCAAATCACCAGATTTGACTGTCTGGGACTTCTTTCTCTATTTGAAGTCTTTGGTATACGCAAACAAGCCCAGCACTTTGGAGTATATAAAGCCACAAATGCTACCCAAAGTTATGCTAAATGTAATCAGAAGAGCCCAAACTTGCATCAATGCCGACGGCGGCGGCTATTTGTCGGACATAATTCTCCACAATTAATTTTAAAAAAAATTATAAGTGCGCATAAACGAAATCAGTTAAAACCCAAATGAGTTTTCAGTTTAAACAAAAATAATAGCGAAAGAAAATCAGGTGATGTTTTTTGCCCCACCCAATAGTAATAATATCAAATTGGAAGTTCTTATAAATTTTTTGTTGAAATTGAACAAAATAAACACGATGCTGCCCTATTTGCATGTTCTTATTATTATTTTATTTTAATCGATTAATCGGGCAGACTATAAGCTTAACCTTAGATTAGCCAGACGTTAATGTAACGCACTATAATATATTTGTGGAGACTTCCCCAATATTTCTTGAAATAAGTTGTAATTTTGTTATTTATATTTCTAAGTGTTTTATGTCAAGAATTTTCAGTTCAATTTGTGAAATCAAAATGATAACAAACAAAAATATATTTTATAAAAACTTTAATTAATTAAATTTAATAAATTTACTAAATTAAAACAAATAAAATGTGGGATAAATGCTCCCATATATTCAATGACTTTAATGAAAATATAACAACTCATATTATAATTTTGGTCTCTTTCGTTCTTTTGGAAAATTACAAAGAAAATGTTTGAGATGTAAAAATTTTGGAAATCCTATAACTTTATAATTTTTGAGAAACTTTTTGGACTTTGTTTTTCACTGATGGAACTCCAAAAGGAAGCACTTGCTTTTGTGACAATTTTAAACAAGATCTGAAGCAAAAGAAGATTTTTATATTTGAGAAGTACTTTTAGTTTAACCCATTTTATATCACTCCTTGATTTGTTTTTAGAAATTTTTGACGATATTTGGTAGGAAGATGTATTGGTTTCCTGACAAGTATTTTTCGTTGCTTTTGGACTTTTATGGCGCTTTCTAATGGTGTTATACATAATTAAAGTTGAAATGTACACTATTTGTGTGCAATTTTATCAAAATTTAAATTTTTCTTTATTGCTTATACACTGCCATTAATCTACGTATATAAATACAAAAATATGTGAAAATAACGAAAACTTTCGTAAAATAAACGAAATTTGATTTCTTTTAGAAAAGTTTTTGTTGTGATTACCGAAATTTATTTACATATAACGAATTGTAATTATATACATAAATAGAATACCACATTCGACAAAATTTATTTATTTAAAAATTAAAAAAATTTATCCCGCGATCTAGACTAAAACCGGCGTCCTTCCCTAGACTAAACTCAATATTTATTTTTTTTTGGCTTTAAATTTGAATACTTTATTTAAAAATAAGTTTGTGGTCACAGTAAAAAAATCATTTTAATGTTAATCAATAAAAAAAAATTTAAAAAATTAAACAAAAAGAAATATGTAACTTTTTTGGTGTTTTGAACTGAGAATCCTAAGAGTATCTTACCATTTTGTTATAATTTCCAATATTGTTGAAATTCATGTTTGATTGACATTTTAATAAAATTGATTGGAAAAGCTCATATTTTAGATGGAGTGATAGTTTCTATTTATTTTTTCTGAATCTGCGATAACTTGTTGCTTGTTAGTATTAAAAGTAATATAGAAGATAATATTTGTTTAATATTGATTAGAAAAGCCAATATTTAGAATGATGTAACAGTGTTTTCTTTTTATTCTTTTAAATTGAGCTTGAGATCTTGTTTGTATAAAACAAATAATATTTCGTATCCACATTGGGTGACTTCTTCAAGGAAATAATTTATATATATATATATATATATATAAACAAGTAAAAAAGGGCTAAATTCAGCTGTGCCGAATCCTTGAATACCCTCCACCAAAGGGGATGAAGATGATATACGTATATAATAAATTTTGCATGAGCTGTAATATGAATATGTTTTGTCAATTTATGTAACGAACTTTTGTTATTTAGTTTTAGCAATGTTATTTACAGAGGTCTGCTCTGTTAGCGACTTTAACATTGTTCATTTTTACGTTAACTTAGTTATCAAAGTATGTAAGACAATAAATGTAATCGAACAATAAGAAGACTTAATAACATTTTTATTTACTTAACAGAAAAAAAAAATAGATACAGAAAAATTGTACAAATTTGTATGGAAAATTTAGAGGTACCTTCACATTTTCACTCATAACTTTTGAACCGCTTGACTGATTTTGCTCATTTTAAATACCATACTGCTCGGGAGGATGTTCAATAATCTGGGTAAAAATAGGCACCCCCGCTTGCGTTTTCGCGTCGTGATTTCAACAGACAGACAGACAGACGGACATCGCTAAATCGACTTAAAATTGCATAAGGATCACGAATATATATACTTTATGGGGTCTTAAACCTATATTTCGACATATTACAAACGGAATGACAAACTGATATATACCCTCACCATATATGGTGGAGGGTATAAAAATTGTTGCAAGTGTGTTGTGATTTTATAACTCACGAATGGTCAAACCGAATTCGATTAAATTTTAAGGGTTTGTTCGTATGGTCGTATAGATGGTTTATCTAAAGTTTACACGAAATCGGTCGACGCGTTATGACTTTTCATGTCAACATCTGATTTTGTCCATATAAAAAAAGACAACAACATATACGTAGGCGCCCATGAGTATGTATAGTGTGTGCTGACTTCATACACACGATAAATACACGTTGTAGCACATACACGCATACACATTGACAGCTGTCAGTGAGTGATCATTTTAAGGTTCTTTTTCATCGAACTCGCGGATCGAGAAACCATTGGTTCATGAAATTTATTCAATGTTAATATTCATGCGTAGCGAAGCACGCCGGGATCCGCTAGTATATAATATAATTTTTTGAACAATTAAAACTTATATATTATATAAGTTTTAATTGTTGAAAAAATTATATTATATAAAAAAATTATTTCCCTGAAGAAGTCACCCAATGTGGAGACGAAATATTGGAAAATAAATAATCATTAGTGTTTTGGTTAATTTTAGAAATTACTAGCTTAAAGCCCGATTCTTCGTTATGGGTAGATTTAAATATCGGAATATGTTGAGAAGAAAATATTATTTTTCTAAAGGTTTTACTCTTTGAATAAATTTGTCCAACCTTTTGAGGTGGATGTTTGAATTTAAAGTTTTGAATTACTCGTTTATATGTTAGGTCATTCAAGGGGGACGTTCCCAGTGTTAACTGTTTTAATATCACTTGTTCCTTTTTCCATTACGTTCTTCTCATCTAATGTTTCAATTCTACTCGTCCCTTTTCGATTTCTTTGCCCTTATCTGGTGTTTTAATTCCACTCGTTCCCTATTACATTATATTTCTGCACCCTATCTAGTGTATCGATTTCACTTGTTCCCCGTTTTATCTCTTTCTTCTTGTCAAGTGTTTTAATTTCACTCGTTCGCAGTTTCATTCCATTTCGTTTTCCTTGTCTAGGGTTTCAATTACACTCGTTATTATTGATTATTGATAGAATTGTGGTGGTTTCGATAGAATTGCAACAAATTTATATCCTGTGTGTAGTTATAAAGCTACCCTGTCTAAATTTATGGGGTCTTGAAAACAGGTCTTGCAGTGTAAAATGGATTAATAAGGGGACAAAACTAATTTTTTGTGGCAGCAAATTATTTTGCAATACGAACCTAAATAAAAAGTAAGTTCCTGGTTAACATTTTAAGAAGGATTTAATTTTAAAATATTACACCTGCCAACTTATCTCAAAATAATTAAAGTTAAGTACATAACTATAGTTATAAATGTATAGTTAAAAGTACTTAACTATAGTTATAAATGTTAAATTTATATGGAAATATTTGTGTTTAAGGTTTAATTCTGGCTTATTTTCAAATAAGTTCTCGTCCCTTAGGATTAAAGGAATTTTAAAGAAAAAATCGAAAAAAAAAATAAAAACAAGTTGATACCTTTTTTGCGGATCCCATAATCTTTAACAACAATTGATGCTACATATTAGTTTTGTAAGATTGAATTGTGATTATTTTAATTCAAGAGTTGGTGCAGACAAAAAGGAAAATCATCATACTTCATCATATTTACTTTAAAGAATATCATTCAACATAATAAAAATTTACACAAAAATTATCCTTAATTCATTTAAAACATGCTGACCACGTTCCTATGTTTTGTAGATTTTATGTTTGTGTTTTTGTTGAAAGTATTTATTTAGATGCCCGACTGGGGTATGACTTTGCCTCAGCTGCACTATTTACGTCAATTCTTACTAAACAAGCAAAACTGTCAGAGTCATGTTGCGGCTTTCATCCGTCCGTCCGTCCGTCCGTCTGTTCGCCCAGCTGTACTCCAAGTAATCTTGTAAAGTGTTTGCATTTCTTTATTTCGTTAAACTTCGCACTTTTATGCACATAACCTCAGGCCACATTATCTTTACGTGAGCCGTGGTTTTTACGTAGTTTTACTTTCTTTGAACTTAATTCTTAAAACTTTCTTGCAACATGATTTTACTAAATGTAGCCTTTTTTTGTGTTTGTATGTTTAACATTTTTGAACTTAAATTTATTTTCTAAAGATATTAATATTTAAACAAAAAATTAAAAAAAAATATAACAAACGCATGATGAGGTTGTTGCTTATTGTTATTTTGTTTGTTTGCTTTTTATAACGCGAGTTAAGTTATCTTTACGCAGACATGTCTGTGTTTTCTTATTGTACTCTCCTACAAAGGAATGAGGGTATACTGAATTTATTCATTCCTTAGGTGAGAAAATTTCAAAACATCTTTTACACAAACTCAAGGATAACAGGATCGTTGTTGTAACCATTGCCAATATAATCATTCGGTTGCATAAGTCGAGTTTTTGGTTGTGACAAACGAATTTTTGTCGAATTTAGATAAATTTCTTTGCCGCGTTCGAATTTCTGTTGTCACAACCGAAAAACTCACAAGAAAAGTACTCCAACCAAAAAAATCTGATTATGATGATATTTCGGATACGTAAAAATATGATTTAAAATTATATGTATATTCGTCAGATGAGGAAGTTTAATATACATAATGGCCATGTTTTAGCATAGGAATGTCAAGTTGTTCCAAAAAGTACCCAAAAAAGCTTCGCATTCGTTAAAATCCCAAATAGGACAAATATTAAAAAAGGAAAAAAAGTGGCCGCTAAAAATTTATTAGGGCAGAAATTTTTACAATATCGAAAAAGCAAAATTGCACCGAAAAAGGTACTAATAAAAAGCCCTCGAAAATCCCAATGATATCTCTTGTACTCTTGTACATAGATGCTTTAATTTAGTGCCTTAAAAAACCGGAGTAAAAAAGTTAAACTGGTGCAATATTCAATTATATACAATTTGATATTCTTTAATATTTGGGAATTTATTAATAACAGATAATTTTTCAGATCCAGCAATTTTTTTGGGGATTAAGTAAGATCAAATTTGATCCGAAAAATGGCAGATCAAATTAGATCCAGCAATATAATTGGAAATTTAGATAGATCTAAATTTATCAGAAAAATGGCAGATCAAATTAGTTCCAGCAAAATATATTTGGGGATTTAATAAGATCTAAATTAATTCAAAAAAATGGCAGAATAAATTGTATCAGTTAAGATCCAAAAACATATTGTAAGGAATCTAAAAATATATATAAAAAAAAAAATTTATAAAAAAAAACACATATTCTGAAACCTTGGGACAAACACATATGCCTGGCCAGACCCCTATACGTTTTCATGCATTTGTATGGCAAAAAGGGTACCGAAACTTTGAATTTCTGAGTATGATCGTTTATTATTTTGGTCTTTAGACTTAATGTAAAAAAATTTTTATTCATTTTGTGGAATGCATGAAAAACAAGTATAATCAACTTTAGAATGTTGTTGGCACCCAGGATTAGTGCATTTGGTGCAGTAAAAACTTGTCTTTCTACGCAGCTTTTTGTCTTGTGTGACACAAATTTTGCTAATTTGTTAATTAGGCAGCATGTTGCTGGGAATATTCAACGGCCTTCCAAAGAAAGATTCACTGGCCAAACGGGTTAAATATTGTCCCAAAATATGGTTGTTTTTCATGCGATTTTCAGTATTAGCAAACACCAATTGTTTACTCAGCGAGCTCAAGAACAATCGTCGCTTTTCTTTTCTGGTTCCTTCTATATTTTCATTGCATATACATCATATGAAGCGGCTAATCCCATGATGTCTATCATGTTGCAAAAAAATGCTAATCGCCAACGTCTGGTTGAACGTTTTGTGGAGTAATGTGGTAACGCATTGTCCATTGTATCAACGCCGGCCTTTGTTGAATTGTAAAATAATATAGCTTCCCAGTGGATAGTAGATTTACTGCTTTGTTCTTCTTTGGAACGTAGCTGCACAGTGATATACAGGTTGGTTGAAAAGTTCCTGCGCTCACCAAGAGATAGCACTGCTAGCTCCAAACTTTTTTTTTCTCAAGTTGGTATAACTGTCCTGAGAACATATGCAAAGTTGCAAGTCATTCTGTCAATTCTTTCTTTGTTTACAAGCCATTTGAAGTTGACGTGTCATTGATTTTTTTTAATATGGAAAAAATTTAATATCGTGCAGTCATTAGATTCTTTGTTTTGAAGGGTTTAAAAGCAAAGAAAATTTATGAACAATTGTTAGAAGTGTATAAGAAGGCCTCACCTTCAAAACGCACCGTTGAATTTTGGGCTGGTGAATTTAAGCGTGGTCGTACCATCCTTAAAGACGATCCACGCGAAGGACTACCAAAAACTGCAACCACTGCAGAAATCATTGAGCAGGTGCTTAATATGGTTAGTAGAGATCCAAGTCTGACTAAGCGTGAAATTGCTAATGCCATAGGCATCTCAGACGAACGAGTACTCCATATTTTACATGAAGAATTACGTATGAAAAAACTGTTTGGAAAGTTAGTGCCACACACATTATCAATTCAACAAAAACTGGACCGAAAACAAATTTCTCAGCGTAATTTGGAGCGTTTTAAGCCGAATAAAACCGACTTCTTGCGTCGTTTTATAACTATGGATGAGACTTGGATCTACCATCAAGATCCTAAATTGAAACAAGAACGTTAACAGTGGTCTGAAGCTGGTTGTTCAGCTCCAAAGCAAAAGGAATTTTGTTGATTGATTATCTTCAGAAAGGTAAAACAATCAACTCTGAATATTATTGCAGCCTTTTGGATCAGCTGGATGAAAAAATTCGTGAGAAAAGACCTGGTTTAAAAAAGGAAAAAATCATTTTTCATCAAGACAATGCATCTGCTCACAAAAGTGTTTTGACGATGGCTAAATACAAAGAATTAAAGTACGAATTGCTTGAACAACCACCGTATTCACCAGATTTGGCTCCCAGTGACTACTATCTCTTCAGAAATCTCAAACAATTCCTTCGTGGAAAGCATTTTTCGTCGAATGAAGAGGCCATAGCAGCCGTAGACGGTTATTTTGCAGAACTTCCGGAAACCCATTATAAGGATGGGATAAAATTATTGGAAGATCATAGGAACAAGTGTATTGAGCTTCTAGGAGAAAACAGTATTATCATAGAAACCGAACACAGATGAAAGCACTGGCCGTTTGCTGTCTTTTTTCACTTCTTTGGGAAGACACCTTTTGTTGGATCTAATGTTGCCAACGTATGCTAGTCCAATCGACGAAAGACGTTTAGCTGTGTAATTTGATCCGAAAAATGGCAGATCAAATTAGATCCAGCAATATAATTGGGAATTTAGATAAATCTAAATTTATCAGAATAATGGCAGATCAAATTAATTCCAGCAAAATATATTTGGGGATTTAATAAGATCTAAATTAATCCAAAAAAGAGCAGAATAAATTTTATCAGTTAAGATGCCCCTTAAAGCCCTCGGCAGGATTTAAACTTGCTCGGTAGTTGACTGCTTAATGGTTAGCACGTTGGACTTTTACATAGAAGGTTGCGTGTTCAATTCCGATGGCAAAATTAATTTAGAACAAATAATATGTATAAATTTTTATCTCTCATACATATCGCAACGTCCTCCTTCGATATTCCCATAGCACTTAACCCTACCGAAGAAAAATAACATAACAGAGCTCTGAACTCAAAAGCTTCAACAATATCGCCAACTCTCCATCCAATGGCGGGTAATGACTGTTCAAAGATTTATCATCTCGCGCAAATACAATGTTGCCATGTTAAAGCCTTTTATCTTTTAGCACCTTTCATCTCTTCTCTATTCCCTTAGGAGGAAGAATTTATTGTGTTGCTTCTCTTAAACAAAAAAAAAATATATCTTCGGGACTTGTATATAATTATATATTCGGGAATTTCGAAAAAATATGATAAAAATGCTACATGACACTACATTGGTCCTGTACTTATATAAAATTATATATAACATTTTATTATATATAATTATATATTATTACTTATAATATTATTATTTATAAAAAAAGTGTTAAAAGAAAATAAAAATAAATAATCAAAAAAAAAAAATACATATAAATTTTTTTATATCTCTGGCTGGGTTCGATACCGTCGACATAGATCTACTCAAAAATACTTTGATATGGAATTATATTTAGTTATATCTCAATTTTGTTGACAAATACTGTACCATGTATTATTTTATCCTATATCATACAAGAAATGTTTTTGATATGAGGCAATATATTGACTAATATATATAATTATATCTTATACCATATCTGCTCTAGGACCATACATTGAAACATATATAATTATATCTCGTATCATATTAAAAAATATATTAGATGACACCATATATTATTATATCTCAAATATATGATAACATACATATATAAATATATATGGTTTTGTAAAAGCCGTGTAAAAGAATATATGATTTTTTAAAAGCCAAGACATATATAATTTTATATAAAATAATATATATACAATATCACAAAAAGCATATCCAATTTTATAAAGACCATTATAAAATTAGATGTGATTATATGTGGAACAATATAACATAATATATAATATAATATATAATTATATATGGTTATGCATACCTACATATGTATTAATATATGATAATATATTATTAGATAAAACCACGAGAAGCTAAAAAACAAAACAAAATACTTAATTTGAAACCCCTTTTTGACAACTTAAAATTGCGATATGACCCAAAATCCGAGACAGGTCGATTCTAGATTTTTTCTCCACCACATAACCAAGTTTTATCATAACCTGAGTGTTTAGATTGGGGTACTTTCCTATTATATTCGGAAGCTTATTACTTCTGTTTAAGGGTACTTATGGCACCATTTCAAATCCTAAGCATGAAAAGTTCCATTGATACTTTCTCTAGATTCCAACCTGCAGTTGCAGGTATATAAAATTCGTTTCGATCAACACAAAAACTCTTTTTTTTATTTTCATTTGAAGAATAATAAAACAAAAAACAGCTGAAACCATAACATCCTTTTTAAAGAAAAATCTTGTTAACCAACTGTCAGTTGATGTCTTGTATGTGGTTGTTGTTGTTGGTGTTGTTGTTAAGAACATTGTCTTCTTCGAAGTGCATTATATATTTGCAATTGAATTTTTATACATATCCGACGAGTAGTAGTAGTAGTTTTGCGCTACACCCCTACCATCCCTTCGTTACATCTTTAAAACATCTTGTAGTCTATGTATTCATATGGCGTCTTTACTCTTTCATCATTTTAACATTTATTTCTTTTTAAAATCCTTTCAAGTGCAATTTTGTTATTTTTAAACAATATTAGATTTTTTATTGTATTTGGAATAATCGTGTATCCTTTTCAGCGGTTTGTGTTTAGTATACGTGAAAGTTCACTTAACACTTATTCACATATAGTTGTAGTTAGAAACGCAAACTACTTTTGTAATCTTTATCTAGAAGTTCTTAACGTTTGTTTCTATTCTTGTTGATTGTATTGCACTATGTTACATATCCCAGCGAGATACTAAAATCGTTTCAAAGAACTTCATGACAAATAATTTGAAAACATATTGCTTGATTTTTTTTTTTAATTCGAAAAGTTTTGTTTCAAATGTTTTGCTATCGCGAAACAATCTTTCATGGTTAAGATTATCTCTGAAAAACTATTGCTGGGTGGCATACACAATTTGGTATTAATACATGCGGTTAGCAGATGTTTTAAAGGATTTATTCCTGAATTGCATTCAAGTTTGTTGTTTAGCTTCTTTTATTTTTGGCAGAGTGAAATTAATTGCATATAAATACCAGTGGAAAGCTTTATTTCTATGCTGGATTTATTTCATATTTAGTCTGCAGATACTTATTGTCCTTATGTTCGAAGGAATAAAGCAAGGATAAACATTCTTTGTTATTTATTAGTTTAATTAATTCATTACTTAATGAAATTCTGTTTTGTGAAATGTTTATTTAAACTAATTAAAGTTCACTATAATTAAATTTATATTACTTATTAGGGATTGACTAGTTTAAAATTTTTTACAGAAATAAGAATAACGTTTTATAACCACATTCTTGGAAAGAAGACAACATCATATGCATATTTACCTAAAAGCGGAAAAATAAATCGCGAAAGGGCCGGAAGCTACAAACCGATATATCGAACGTTTGTCTCCTAAAAATAAAGGAGAAATAATAATTTAACCTAAATTTTTTTTACCACACTCAAAATACACAAACAGCCTACACTCAGGGAAAAAACTGTTCATTAAAAACTGTTTCATTAATCATTCATCGATTCCCTCTTTCTTTAAAAATTATTTATTTCGTTTAATTATTTCATAAAAAAATGCAAAAAAAAAATAAATAAAAAGCTCCTACAAATTATTTATTATGGCTGCAAAATACTGCTGTTTGTAATTTTCATTAAGTTTGAATTTTTTTTTACTTAAATAATTTCAATTCTAAAAAAAAAATACTTTATAGTGATGAAATCTTGAAGAAACTTCTTGATATTGTTTTCACGCAAATAGTGAAAAAGTGATATTTTGTTTTTAAATAATAAATAATAAAAAAATAAAATAAATAATAAAAAAATGATTAATTTTTACAATTTAAATTACATTTTGAGGCCATTAATGAATGAATTTTTTTCTGAGAAAAATAATTAACTCTACTTTAAGATCAATATCAAAATTGTATTTATTTCTAGTTATTTTTATTCAAAATTTCATTTCATCACTAGTGGCGGATGCTCTTTACGGCGCAACTATAAAAACGATACTACATCCAAATAAGATCAAAAACTTCCGAAAGGAAAATAATGAAATAACTCCCAAATTAAATGAAGATATGAAATAAAGAATGAATGAAGATATAAATAAAGAATGATAAAGATCTATTTTATAATAAAAAAAAAATCCCAAAAAACAATTATGAAAAAGCTTTCATTAAAATTAAGCCAAAAATTAAATTAAGCCCAAAAAAACATTTTAAAAGTCAATTAAAGATCATTTTAAAGATCAATTGCCAGAAATATGTCCAAGGGAATCCCGATTTTCATTATAGGAATTGTGAACTGCAAAATTTCATGTATCTGACATATAGAAAATCATTGAATTAAAAGAAAACTAAAAGAAAGCGCTATGGGCGAAAATTTCTGCTACACAAATAAAAGTTTTATTTGCGATGTCGATATTAGAAATACGCCAGAGGAAAGAACCTTTAAGTCCGGCCGAATACCGGCTAACTATAATCTTAAAACTGGAAATCGGGATAATGTCCGTTGAGGTAAAATCATGTTACCGCCAATGCGCGCATAGCCCCTTCAATCCAACAACACAAATATTCTATGAGTTTTGCGAATATATACCGCAGGATATAGGAGGGTTATGTGACTAACTTATGGAGTGATAAGTGCCACTAAGGGCTATCCTCTGGGGGGTGTTCTGTCGCCTTTACTTTGGACTCTGGTTAATGATGTGCTGCACTTAAAAAAGTTTGTAAGTTAAAATAACTGAAAATATCATTTAAAAGAAATGATATTTCATTTAAAAACCGGTCTACTTAATTTTCATTTAAATTAAAAGTCATTTGTTATTTATTTTTAAATGTTGATTAATCAACTGACACATCCGTAAGAAACAACTGATATAATCAGTTAAAATAAATGTCAAAATTTTACCCACCAATCCTTAAAAAATAAATGTTTTTTTTTCATTTATTTGAAATTATTTCCGTTTTTGTATTTTTTGTTTTTTTTAATATACTCGTACAATACAAAATGTATGTATGCATATGAAGCTATAAACACTATTTGTGTGAATGTATTTGTACATGTATGTGTGTTTATGAAGTTCTTGTAAATTGTATAGAAAAATTTTGTATATATACAACCAATTTAAATAAAAAAACAAATTGAAATTATTTGAATATTTTTTTTGAAACAGACAGCAAACAAAATTTAAATTTGTAATAACTGTTACGGACACAAATAAACCACAAGTTTCCGTTTTGTGGGTAAATTTTTATTAAATTTCAAACAATTGAAAAAAATAAATGAAACTGAAAAAAATCGGTAAATGATAGTAAATTATTTCGAATAAATGTATAAAAAAGTTAATATAGATGTTTATTTGAAAAATAAATGTATCTTCCTTTATTTTTAAATGGAACGGAAAACTTTTTTATTAAACTACAAACAGTTAACTACATAATATTCTGAGTGTGCTAATGAAACTAAACGGTTTAGGGTCAAGACCTATGGCTACTTATATGATCTTGTAATCTCTATCACTGGTTGGGATGGGAGAAAAATTTCTGACTGCATGTAACAGGCCATGAACCCATCCAAGACGATCCTGGTACCGTTCACTAGACGCTGGAAGCTCGACTTGGTGAAGCCGACGATTAATGGCATTACCGGGGCTTTTCAGACGTTGTTAGATATCTTGGGGTTACCTGGATAGAACCCTTTCTTGGAACCAACATCTGGCTTCTGTAATTAGGACAGCTTCTAGGGCATTATATGCCAGTCAGAGGCTTTCTGGTAGGACTTGGGGTCTAAGACCTCGAATGGTTTACTCGTATTTCAACACCATCGTGAGACCAATGGCAACATATGCTGCTCTGGAATGGTGACCCAAGGTGGAGCAAATACAGGTGAATAGGGCACTTAATAGGATATATCGCTTATCTTGAAGGATGTATCCAACTAGTGCCATTGGTGCTATGCTTTATATATTACCACTACATATCTCGGTGAGAGAGGATGCCTGTATGGGTGTTATGCGTCTCCTGGAATTTGGTTATATCAAGGGAGGTGCCCTGCGGGGTTACATAAAGATAGCGGTGTTGTTCCTAGAAGACCGACTGGCCAAGGTCACGGGAAAGATGTTGCCAAGGCTGATTTTTACCAGGAATTATGATGTGATCATATTCTAGAGGCACATTTAAACCAGAAAATCTTGGATAACCGAACTGGGATCACAGATTTGTTTCACTGACTTCTCGAAACAGATTAATGGGGAAACCGATGCGGGCGTCTATGGACCGAATTTGCAACGTTTCCTTCCTATGGGCATGCACTCTTACATACTCCAAGCGGAGACCTTTTCCATGTATGTATGTGCATCGAAGTGTCTTGGAAGGGCCACAAGGGGGGCACTTATTTATATTCTTTCAGACAGTCTTTCAGTCGTCTAGACTTGTCCTGGATTGCATTGAGTGTCTCTATAGACTCGGTGGATCCAATAAATTAATCCTTATATGGGTTCCTGGGCATGAGTGGCATGCGGGCAATATACGGGCTGACAGGTTGGCCAACTATCGGGCCCGTTGTCACTTCTTTGGCCCTAAACCTTTCTGCGGTGTACCTGCGGGGTATATTAGAGAAACACTTAGCATTTGGAGGGATACAAGACCATTGAGTGCTGGAATGCTACCACAGGCCAGCGCCAAGCTATGAGATTCATCGTCCCATGTAGTGGAAACTTAAGAAGACTTCTTTCTCCGAACAGGAAGGACGTAAGGACCTTAACAGGAACTTAACTAGACACTGAAATCTCAGAAATCATTCTAAGATTGATTCGCATACTACATTTGCTTTATGCATATACACTATCCCCCTTGGAGATTTGGAAATCTGTGCCTAGTAGGGTGATTGGCTTTTTTGGAAGCCTCAATATTTAGGCCAGAAAAATTAGGCCTCACAAAAGATCGATTTTTGTTGGTCGCGGTACATAGGGGGTTGACAACCCCCACGGACATTATCCCTTTATTTTAGGGATTATGATCAAAATCTTCTATATATAATCCCTAAAGAGAAAGTGGCGAATATGAACGATAACAATCCGATTTGTTGTGGCTATTATGACAAAAAATATTCATGCATAATTCGGTTTTGTTTTTTAAGCATGAGTAGATAATGAAACTTAATATTTTTGGGGTCAGTCACTATTATAATCTTCTAATTTGTTCTGACTTCCTTTTACCACTTAAAAAAGAAAATTATACCTAAATCTACAATTACCTTCTCCAACCATTAACAACAACAAATGTTTGAAATTGTAATTAAAAACTTATTTTATGTCCTCTTATCAAATAAGATAAGAACAATAAAAAAAACTACAAATACATTTTGGACAATGGTCAACAAAACAATGCCAAACAATCAACCCACTAATATGGAAATTTTGTTTAAAAATATTTCATAATTAAGAAAGTTTTTTGTTTTTAGTTACAAAATTTCACCATAAATTAGCCGCGAGCTAAGAATAAAACAGAAAAATAACAATATGAAAACATGCAAATGATATTCCCAAAATGACCATTACTACAAATAAAATCTTCCATCTCATCCTTTACATGTGTATGTACGACATATCGTAGTGTAAGAAATTATTTCAAAGATAAAGATGTTAAAATTCTTATTACATTTAAGAATTTCAAATATTTATGGAAAAGAAAAAGCGGAGTATGTATGTGTAATAATATGTTTATTTAAATGCAAATAAATCAAAAGGAATTATGTTTCGAAACTTCTTTATTAAGTTGTAAGAGCGAATTGAATACAATATGCTGTAAATAGTTGGAATATTTTTTTCTTCTGGATTCTAAAAGTAAACCCTTTTTATTCAAAGACATTTTGAGTTTAGGTATGTGTATCAATGAATGTCTATTTTTTTCTTCTAAAAAAATAATGATTTCAATTTGGTATAAAGGATTCAATGCGTTGTTCTCATCCTAGTGTCTCTTTGAAAATCTTTAATGATTTATTTACAATTTTTTAATAAAAGTTACTATCAACCAGTCAGCCAGCCAGCCAAGCCTGCCATTTGGTTGTTTATTACACAAGTACTTTACATGTCTTTGGAATGTATTAAATCACAATGGTATAATTTTTATTCTCAAATGGGATTAACCTTCTTACACTATTACTTTGCCTGCTTTGGTTAACAAGGGGTGTTAATATAATAATTTTTCTTTATCGACCATCCTTTCCACTCCCTCCCCACCCCTCGCATTTCTTCTCCTATGTGGACAATGCTAAGCATCAATATGCAAATCTTTGTTTATAGCTCGTTAAGGGTTTTAACTCCTTCAACTCGTTTTCATTTAAACCCTTTTATCTTTGGTCACGTGTTTGACTACTTGTCTTACAACATCGTAAATCTTTTATAATTTGGCCATGAGTCAATAACACTTCTTTATAACATTTGAATGTTAAAATAAAATATTTGGGTGCGTGTGTGGATGTCCTTTTTTTGGTTGTTGACAATGAAAACTATTTAACTATTTCTCATAAATATTAGATGTTATTGTAAATGGTCAGAATGCAAACGTAGAGTTGTATTGTATGTTTTCAAAGGAATTTTAATCAATGGTCTAGTGAAGTTGTTGTCTTCTATTTGTTAAAGAAAAAAAAAATAATTAAAATGGCTTTGTAAGAATTTTCTATGGAATTTCAGTATATACAATAATTGAGTTTTCTAAGTTTTCACTATAAGAGATATTATTAAAAATTCATAGAGATTTAAGATTTAATAAACTTTTTAAAAGAATTCAAATAATTTACAAACTACAACAAGAACAAGTAAAAAAAATATAGTTGGTCAAGCCAAACCATCAATTATCCCTTTCCATAGCAGAGCTTCCAAAATTGGATTATACAGGTTGGGTGAAAAGTTCCTGCGCTCACCAAGAGATGGCTGCTAGCTCCAAACTTTTTTTTCTCAAGTTGGTATAACTGTCCTGAGAACACATGCAAAGTTGCAAGTCATTCTGTCAATTCTTTCTTTGTTTACAAGCCATTTGAATTTTGACGTGTCATTGATTTTTTTTAATATTGAAAAAATTGAATATCGTGCAGTCATTAGATTCTTTGTTTTGAAGGGTTTAAAAGCAAAGAAAATTTATGAACAATTGTTAGAAGTGTATAAGGAGTCCTCACCTTCAAAACGCACCGTTGAATTTTGGGCTGGTGAATTTAAGCGTGGTCGTACCATCCTTAAAGACGATCCACTCGAAGGACTGCCAAAAACTGCAACCACAGCAGAAATCATTGAGCAGGTGCATAATATGGTTAGTAGAGATCCAAGTCTGACTAAGCGTGAAATTGCTAATGCCATAGGCATCTCAGACGAACGAGTACTCATATTTTACATGAAGAATTACGTATGGAAAAACTGTTTGGAAATTCAACAAAAACTGGATCGAAAACAAATTTCTCAGCGTAATTTGGAGCGTTTTAAGCCGAATAAAACCGACTTCTTGCGTCGTTTTATAACTATGGATGAGACTTGGATCTACCATCAAGATCCTAAATTGAAACAAGAACGTTTACAGTGGACTGAAGCTGGTTGTTCAGCTCCAAAGCAGGTGAAGTCATAACGATCAGCAAAGAAGGTTATGGCATCAGTTTTTTGGGATGCAAAAGGAATTTAGTTGATTGATTATCTTCAGAAAGGTAAAACAATCAACTCTGAATATTATTGCAGCCTTTTGGATCAGCTGGATGAAAAAATTCGTGAGAAAAGACCTGGTTTAAAAAAGGAAAAAATCATTTTTCATCAAGACAATGCATCTGCTCACAAAAGTGTTTTGACGATGGCTAAATACAAAGAATTAAAGTACGAATTGCTTGAACAACCACCGTATTCACCAGATTTGGCTCCCAGTGACTACTATCTCTTCAGAAATCTCAATCAATTCCTTCGTGGAAAGTATTTTTCGTCGAATGAAGAGGCCACAGCAGCCGTAGACGGTTATTTTGCAGAACTTCCGGAAATCCATTATAAGGATGGGATAAAATTATTGGAAGATCATTGGAACAAGTGTATTGAGCTTCTAGGAGATTATATTGAATAAAAAAATACATTTCGTAACGAAAACAGTATTCTTTCATTTCAAGCGCAGGAACTTTTCAACCAACCTGTATTTTGAGTGTATACCTTTATAAATCGAATGTCAATTCATTTTAAATCGAACGAATTCGTTTTTAAACAGTCGCATGCAAGTTTTTTCTTCGAATTGAGTCGATCGTAATTCACTTATAGGAGATTTTATAAAGTGGAATAAAAAAATTAAACATAATTCCTTCGGGGAATTAAAAGAAAAAGTTAATTCAGTTAATGAATTAAGAGCACAAATTTTATTTACTTATTTTATGCTTAATGTTTTGTTTAGGTAATTAGGGCACAATTGAATTAGAGAGGAATTGATTCAGCAGAAAATGAATTCCTTAATCAATAGATGAATTATGCAGAGAAAAAACATGGTTGGGGCAATCATATTCGAAGAGCATCATATATTTTTGGGATTATGATTGTGCCAACCATAGTCGTAGTTATCATATTATGATAATGAAATAACCATAATTTTAACATAATATAGTCCCTACAGTTATATTATTATTCGAATTCATAAAAAAGTATTTTAAATTTAAGTATATTTCTTTAAGAATTTTTTTTCTTATTAAAATAATTTTATATTAAGTACTTTTCCAAGAAAACTTCTTTGACTCTATAGACTTTTTTTTAAAGAAAAATACTAGAAAAAAATGATCAAACTATAAGGTCTTTTTTAATAAAAAAAAACATAAACTCTATTAATTTTTTTCTAATAGAAAAATTCTTAGATTCAAAGAACATTTTGAAGATTTTTTTAGATAGTGCTTAGGGTATCAGAATTTTTCTTTTAAAAAAGTCCTCAGAATCTAAGAATTCATTATTCAAAGCAAGGGCTTAGAAACTAAGTTTTTTTTAAATATGAATTTTTATAATTATTTTAGTTTTCTTCGATCTTCTCTATTTATATTATATTCCTTATTGAGCCAAAGATCCTTTATTTATAAAAAATTTAATTATATATCTTTATTTATCCCAATATTTCGTCACCACATTGGGTGACTTCTTCAGGGGAAATTGTCTTTTTTTATAATTAATAAATTAAAATTATAAAACTGAAAACTTATATATAGTTTTATAATTTTAATTTATTAATTATAAAAATTATATATAAATTTTCAGTTTTATAATTTTAATTTATTAATTATAGAAAAAGACAATTTCCCCTGAAGAAGTCACCCAATGTGGTGACGAAATATTGGGATAAATAAAGATTTATAATTAAATTTTTTATAAATAAAGGATCTTTGGCTCAATAAGGAATATAATATGAATTTTTATCTTAAAAAGAGTTTTGCAGAATCTGGGAATTTACTTTACGGAAAAGACCACAGAATCTAAAAATAAACTGTTCACCGAACTCGCCTCTCAATTGGGCCATTGCTTCGCGTGCTGTGTGGCATGTGGCACCGTCTTGTTGACACCACATGTCAGCCAAATCTAGCTCTTCCATTTTGGGTAAAAAAAGTTTGTTATCATCGCACCGTAGCACTCGACAGTAACGTTCCTGCCTTCATCGTCTTTGAAAAAGTACGGTCCAATGATGCCACCGGCCCATAATCCACACCAACAGTGCATCTTTCAGAGTGCATTGGCAGCTCCTGAACTGCTTCTGGCTGCTCTTCACACCAAATTCGGCAATTTGAAGTTGTTGAAGTACCCATTGAGCCAAAAATTTGCTTCGTCGCTGAAGACAATTATTTGATTTTTGATTTTTCTCACACAACACGAATTTGACAATAAAATTCAATAATCTGCAAACGTTTTCGTTTGTAAGTCGATTGATAGTTATATATTAGACCAAACTGAACATTAGACCGAAAAAAAAAAGTTCACCGTACACCCTCAAATATAAAGTATTTTAACAAGAAAATTTCGAAAATGTTTTTTTTTTTTTTTTTTTTGGCCGAACGTAGGGGTCGCCATTTTATATTTTTCGTTAAATCTTCGCCATTTACCGTCGGATCTTAAAGTGTTGTATATTAATGTTTTTTGTCTCGCGGAGACCGATGTTTTTCCCGAATGAGCCATTGACCTCAAGTAACCCGTTTTAGTATTAACCCACCAGACTTCAGTTGCTACCACCTTAATGTACTACCCTAATATTTTAAAATGAAAGCTCGCAAAAAAGCAATAAACTTTTGCTAGGAAAGTATTCCAATAATTTCAGCGGAAATATTTTATTTTTTTTTGTTGCCGAATGTAGGGCATTTTTAATTTTTTTGTCATATCTTTTGTATTTACAGTCGGATCTTAAAGGGTTATATATCAATGTTTTTGTCGCAATAATACCAATTTGTTACATCAAAAATCATTGATCTCAAGTACCCTTTTATACTACTTAAGGGGTAACACCTACGTAAAAAGCCTATATATAAAAACTTCCTTTTTTATTTTCTTTATTTACGGAGATGTGTTAACAAAGATTGGTTTTCACAAGATTTATGAAGGAGTACAAAAAAATATTTGTTTTACACATAGTTTTACAAAATGATAGTATATTTACAATAGAGGTCCACGGCACGCAGGATTACTTAATCAATTTTTGGTGGATTTCTCTGAAATTTATAATGCATATGGAAAACTTAATTATATATGGATGCGCGTAGGAGTTTTTGATAGGTCAAATACTTTTTGACTTAGAGCTGTTTCTTTACGAGTATAAAAAATAGATATTTTGACTTTAACACTTCGCTGTTTTGTCAAAAATTAATATACCCAAAAACTCATACGCTTTTCTCTAGATAATGTAATTTTCTATATAAAGTGTATGTTTTAGAGCGATCCACCTAAAATTGGTTAAATTATGCTGAGTGCCTTGGATCACTTATAAAATAACATAAATTTTAATCGATCATATTTTGACAAAAAACATTTTCGAAATTTTCTTGTTAAAATACTTTATATTTGAGGGTGTACGGTGAACTTTTTTTTTTTGAGGTACGGTCTACTGAACATGTTTGCCAGTAATATGTTACACGAAAACAGCTGAGCTGCCAAAAACAGTGTTGCTAAAAAATCAACCTTTAGAGACTTTTTTTCATAAAAAATTATTTTATTAATATTCTGACAAGATTTCTACAAGAAAGTCGTTATTTTACAAGAAATTGATCAATAATCATATTTAAAAAAAAAATATTGCTTTTATTAAAAAAAATAATTACAAAAAGTATAAAATCTTTATAAAGAGCCTCTTTGACAATGATTTTTTTCGACAATAAATTGGTTAGTGTAAATTATAATGTTATATGTATAAGGATCATTTATCATTTTTACATGGGTGACTGAACTAATACAATTTTTTTTTATGGAAAAAAGACAGTATTATGACTGTAAATGTCAGTTATTCATTGATTTTTGTCAGGATTTTAAAGTATGTACCATAATTATAATATTTTATTTATAGTCTGAATTTTTGTTACCACAGTATGGTTACAGCCAATCATGTTATAAAATAGAAAGTGGCAATCATGAAATAATAAAATATTTACTATAAAAATGATGATAGCGACCACATTGATGGTTGAAACCTATTTATAAACCAATAACTTGATTGAGACAACCATACCTGAACGCAGCAAGTATAATATAGTAGCAGTGATTACGTTGCAACCATGTATTTTCTATGCGTGTAATGGGCTGATAGGTTAAATAAACAAAATAAAGAAAAAGTCGTTTATTTTTACAGACTTTATAGTTAATTTTTAACACATTTGAAAAAAAAAAATAAATAAAAACTTATTTTGATTTAAACGCAAAGTTAAAAGACAAATTTTTTCATTAATTAAAATTACATTTTCAGTTAATTTAAACTACAAACTATTTTGAGCGTAGTATTAGTTGATATTTGGACATAGTGCCCATATAGACTGTGTTCCCGATTTTCTAATAAGTACATATACTTTGTATCAATTCGAATTAAAATTTATATCGCCTTTTTTAATTGTTTACCCATCTATAGACAAATATTTATACATTTAAAATAATTTGTAAGTTAAAATAACAGAAAATACCATTTAACCAGTTACTTACATTTCATTTAAATCAAATGGTTTTTGTTATTTATTTTAAAATGTTATTTAAACAACTGACATATCAGTAAAAACAAATGATTAAGCAGTTAAGAATAAATGTTTAAATTTAACTTACAAATTCGATAAAAAAAATAAATGATTATTTAGTTATATGAAATTGTATCGGTTTTTTTTTGTATTTTTGTTTTTTAATCTGCAAAATGTTTACTCACACAGTCTATAGACACAGTTCGTGTGAATGACCATATATGTGTTTATGAATTTCTTGTAATATGAATTGGTTTAAAAAACAAACCATTTAAATAGAAAACAAATTTGAATTTTTGGAGTATTTTTTTTTTTGAAAGAACAAAAAAATTTTAATTCATAATAACTGTAACGGAAACAAATAAACCACAATGTTCCGTTTTATGATTAAATTTTTATTAAATTTCAAACAAATATATGAAACTGAAAAAAAATCGGTAAATGACAGTAAATAATTTTGAACAAATGTATCAAAAAGTTAAAATAAATATTAATTTTAAAAATAAATCTATGTCCTTTTAATTTTAACTGATCTGAAATTTTTTTTATTAAACTACAAACAGTAAACTACATAATATTCTGAGTTTAGCAGTTCTTTTTAACACAGTAAACAACATATCCGTTTTTAACATTTTCACACGCTTTATATGAATCTGACTGACTTCCCACTTATTATGCGGATTACTTTTGCACAAGGTCTAAAACTTACTAATGAGAGAAAAATTTGATCATGAGCGAACTGCGACCAAAGTATTCGATAGTTTTAAAAATTTTTAAAACTTCTATAAAAAAAAATTTATTGTATAATATAACAGTTTCAGCTGTGGAAGACTAAACAAGAATATTTTAAAATCTTGAAAACCGCGAAAACGGTTTTCGAGATATTACGACTACATTATTTTTCTTTATTTTAGAATACTTTTTAAAATAATCTTAGAATTTTTTGCACTTAAAGACAACACAAAACGACCTCCCATTGAATATAATAATGTTTTTGCAATAGAAAAAAAATAAATTTACCAATTTTTGAAATTTTTTAAAACCCCAGGAACATTTTATCAGGGTTAATATTATTCGATTTGGCTGAAATTTGCACCACATAACCCATATAATGCAATAATCGGCCGATTGTATCAAATTTTGCACGACTGCTTCTATTAAAACTACACAAATTTTGTGTGAAATTACTTACTTATTTAAAATTCTACTAATTTCGGTCCAGCAGATCTTTTCTCTAATTTTAGACTTTGATATTTGAAAATCTATTTAATAAAAAGGTTTTGCTTTGAAATATCGGTGTTAAGTTTAAATGTGCATTTTATCAATTTTAAAGTTTGTAAATCAACAGCACTTAACAAGACAAAGAACTTTTTTTTTAATGAAAACGATAAATAATAAATGTAAATTTTTTTAAATTTTTCTTCAAATCTGAAATACTAAAGGGTTACAATTATTCACTAGTTACAAAAAAAAGGATACCACACATCTATTAAATATATGTATGCAACCCTTGAGATCTAGAAAACAAAACCGAATCGATTTAAAACAATAAAAAAGGGCATTTAAATTTAACGGCAATAAAAATTACGCGCAGACATAAATCAAATTAAATATATAAAAAAAAAATAAAAAAACAAACATATTAACATAAGAAGAAAATATGATGACAAGAGATAAAAAAATATAAATTTTCACAAAAGAACATTTAAAGGATAGTGGAGAAAAAACAAAGCAAATAGGATAAAAAGAAAATGTATCTACATTAACAGAGTACATGCAGATTTTCCCCAAAATAAATAAATATAAGGTGTGAATAGTTGTAATAAAATTTTGTGTGTTTGTGTATTTCTGTTACTGTGTGTGTGATACATCACTGGGACATATGTGATGTGATACAAGTAACAAGGATTTATTAGTTTGTTAATATGATAAGGCTTGAAAAAATATGTTGTTAAAGTTGTCATTTGCATACCAGCATAAACAAGTATGTAGTTTGTTAGTAGCTACCAAAAAGTTTACCCTCTTCATTTCGAAATTATAGTAATTGTGTTACAAACTATTTTTTAACTCACGATGTAATCATAAATATTACGAAAATAATAAAAAAAAATACAGTGATATATGGCTATGAAAAAAGGCGTTGACATGCTAAAGCAAAAAAAATATTTTGCATTCTATTCAAATATATATGAGTCATTCCATGTCAGACCGAACACCTTTTTTACATCACCTCTTCCGATTTACTTTAAATAAGGCAGACTTATTTAACATTAAAAAATATTTTACACGTGTTTCCAGAAAAAAATTAAAAATTTTTTTTTAAAAATTTATGTGCATTTGAAAATCGTCGAAATCGTGCAAAATCTTCCGACATGACAACTTTTAAACTAATGTTTCGCAAAAACTTGTGGATGGATTTTAAAGACCTATGCCTTATTTTAAAGGTATTTGAACCTCCTTTTTAAAAATTATTTTTTTAATTAATTTATTTTTTTTTTTATTTTATAATTTGGTTTTTTTACTTAATTTCCGTTTTTCACCATCCTCGAACAAGCCGAAAAATCTGCAAAAAATATTTTCTTAAAGCTCAATATAACCTCAATATTCCCTGTAAATTTCAGAATGGAAGTCGAATGGATTCTAGTTTTTCCGACTTTTTTCCATTGTAGTTCCACGAAAAAAAATATTTTTTAAGGAAGAATACGTACTAAAATTTTGCAAGACATCGGAGACATCAAAGTCAATTTTTAGCAAAAATCGTACGGTCTGACATGGAATGACTCATATATAACATATTTTTTTCATGCCGCCATAGACCAATCGATTGGATTATGGAAAAAGTAAATTCTGGAATTTGTTATGCCCTTTAATGGACGTATCAATCTCATATTATAGCGAATCCCTTTCTAGTTGATTTAGTGATGCCCGTCCGAGTGTCCATATAAAGTGAACGATTCCTGCAGTGGAACTGCAGCTTGCAATTTCAAAGGTAATTGAACTATATTTGGTATATGAGTTTATCGTACATCAAGGAAGAAATGATTAAAATCGGTCCACGTTTTGCCTAGTTGCCATAGAAAGATCCCATCTAAACTTACATGTATTGAGCTTTAATAGTATTACCAAATGGAAGTTATTTTAAGCGATTTATTTTGCGGGTCTTGCATAATTTTATTCAAGAATCGAATAGTGCTTATTCAGGTTAAAAAATACGGGTTAAGCTTTTGCCTAATCCTTCTTTTTTTGTTTTACTGTATTTTTAAGATTAAAGAGATCGCAAATTGACAAATATTGTATTGCTCTCTCGTGTTTTTATTTTTTATTTTTTAAACAAATCGTACCAATTCGGTAAAAAGAACTCGAAACCTAACGAAAAGACCAACCTTTGGTCATCTGATTCAGCAACAAAGTCAAAAGTTTGACGTGTAAAATTTCAGAATCTAAAAAAATAACATCTCAAATTCACGATAGTTATTTCGGAAACGGAAATATCTGACCTTACAGCCAGCATATACGAAGTCGGATCAATAAGTCCGTGACTTTTTGAATGAAACACAAGATTTTTTGATAAAAAATCATTGTAATTTTCAATAGGCTCATTTGAGCTCTATACACTTTGTCCAATAATTCTTTAATTTTTTTATCCCTTCCAAAATATAAGATTTGTCGATGTTATCAAAATAGGTATTTGTTTCTGAGCCATTTCCACAGGTTTGGAAACAAGAAATAGTCAATGGCTGTCAAACACAAACTAAATGACGCAGCATGTTTAAATTTTGACAGGAGTCAAGTGACAGATGGCAATTGCTCATACAATAAACTTATAGTCAGAGGAATGCTTGAAAAAAATTACTAATGTCAGTTCCCGCCGATTAAAATAAATTTTGTTTTTTTTTGCGCGTGAAATGATTATAATCTGTTAAAAAAAAAGGTGAAGGTCGATACACTTTCTGAATGTTGTTTACAAGACAACAGTTTTCTCTCACCTTAATTTAGACAAAATCTAATATTTTTATTTAATTGCTTTAAAAGTATTGAGAATAGAATCAGTACTGCATCGATCGATTTCAAAACGATATTTTTTTGGGTTTCATGAATATTTTGTATTATTTCAGAATTTTAAAACACAAACCCGATTCAACTGAAACGATCGTCTTGTCTTTTTCACTTTGTAAAATTTTTACTTTCAAACTAATCAATTTCACAGTCAGATAAGATGGAAACGATGAAAACAATTTCAAAATTTCTCAAACAAATTGTAGAAAAAAACCGTTATATTAAATTGACGAATAAAGAACTACTTTCTTAATCAAATTTGTTTATACAAAAATCGTAAAATTTGTTTGCTATTGATAGGTTAAAAATTCTCCTTAATGACAAAAGAATCGTAGTTTGGCAAGAAATTTTACTCAAAAATTTTTTTAAACACTTAAAATGGTGGTATCTCCAGATTTCACTAAATTTTGTAACTTTTTAATATAATCTGGTTATGTTTCTCATCAAATTTAGCCATTTTTGATTCTGGCAACCCTGCCTCATGGGCCCCACTCGCGGAAAACCCTTATAGATATAATTTGTTTTTTAATGGACATTAATTTTTTCCATTCATTTTTGAAGATTATATCGATTAAGTGGGCATCGTTTGGGAGCACTTCGGGCGATAAGTTCTCGCACTCTTGTCGGATATTTTTTCAGAATCTGAAAAAGCAATAAAATTTTGACTATAATCTATAAAAATATCGTATCGAATTAGCTTCCGAGATGTTAAATATTGATAAAAAAAAACGAAATAGTTTCCCCCTCAACCAATAAATATTAAATTTTTATCTCAGACAAAAGTTTTTTGGTAAAATTTGACAAAATATCCAAGTTTATCGTGAATTCGTTGGCTTATGTATAAAAAGCATAAAAATACACACAAGAGAATTTTTTAAAGAGCGTTTTTGCATAATTTTTTTTCTTAGCTATATAAAAAAATAAACAAAAATAAATTCTTAATAAAAAAACAAAAATTCATAAACTAAATTCATAAAAAATGCACAACAGGACCACAAGGAATTTTTTATGTACATTTATCTGTGACATGTCATATGACCCACCATTTAGTGTGACAATTGCTAGAAACATGGAAAGCATGAACTTACACATGATGATGATAATTTTGATGATATGCACACAACATAAATGTGTTGAAAATTTCATTGTTAATGGTGTGTAGTAAAATTTGTAGTAAAACCGTCTGCAGTGATTGTGTGACAGTATCACACGTAAATAGTATAGCCGGTGTAATATTTATGTTGTATTTTTTTTTTTAAGATTAATGATGCAAAATGTCAACTGTCAAACGGGACAATAAAATGTCAAATAAAATAAAATGGTCAGGGTAAATAAACCAAATAAATTGTAGGTTTTTTTTATCAAACAAATGTTTTTATAATCTTTAATCTGAAAAAAAAAACTTAACAGCCTGACCATGAAATTGGTTTAAAAAAATATATACATATATAATATTCATAATACATATTGACCACAATATGTGCAAATTGTCAATCATTAAATTTTATCAAACAAGACTTTCCATTTTTCTAATTGTTGCATTTTTAACCCTTCCAAAAGTTATCTTAACATAAGGATAAAATAGTATCCTTTTTTTCCTTTTTATAAACCTAATAATCTTATTTGTTCTTTTTACATTTTATTGCTATAAATAAAGAGAATATTTTTAAGAGTATCTTTGTTTTTTTTTTTTTTTGTGAACCCCTTTTCTTTAAAGTGAACCCTTGTTTTTTCCTTTTTATAATGTGAAAAGTCAATCACTCACGTTTTCTTTAAATATTTTTATTTAGAATAGAAAACATGTATTGAATTATGATAAATTATGCCAAACTGTCAATCTGTTGATTTTAATGTTAGTTATGATGTTGCCCACATATGGATTGAATGAATAAAAACATACAATACCATCAGATCCATTTAAAGTATGATAAATATTTTTGAAAAAGCCCTTCAAAAATTTGCTTTTGTGTAAACTTAAAATAAAAGGTTGGTAAAAAAAATTGTAAGAGTGTTTTCAAATTATGTTATACTACACTTTTATTATTATTATTAGTAAGTCAAGATCTGGCCCCACGGCCGGCACTGCGACCCATTTGGATCTTTTGTACCAAGGATCATAAAACTAAACAAAATTCTGTATTATATTCCCAATGAATTTTAACATAGAAAATGGAGAAGAGTTCCTACACTCACCAAAAAAAAAAGTCTGTAATGGCAACTGAAAATTTTGCTGTTATTAAGGGAAATTCTGCTAATTTGAGCCCAGCGGTATTTTTTGATAATCTTAGCAACACATGTCTGCTGACGTGTAGTACAAAGAAATTCGTAGAAAAAATTAGCTGCTGCTACTAAATTTTAGTGAACTTCTTGCAAAGTAGAATTTAAAATCTGTTTGTATTAGTATAAAATTTTTAATTTGTTTTTTTTCGAGCATCAAAATTTTTTTATTTTATTTTTTTTTTTTTCAAACAATATTTGAGACAAAATTAAAAAAAAAATCAAAGGCTTAAAAATCTTAAAAATTGTTAAAACATAAACGAATTTATTATTTTGTTTTAATTTGGTAAATTCTGTTTTGAAAAATATTTGTCAAATTTTTTTACTTTTAAGATTAAATTTTAATTGTTTTTAGGGCTGATTTTTAGAACTAAGAAAACTTTTTAGTGCTATTTTAAGTGGATGGCCTTTTTAGACATGAGTCGGTTTATTCACTTCCGATCCATTTTTTTAATCTATGTAACATTTTAATGCAATTTAAGTTTGTAGGTGTAAGTTTTAATTAAAAATAACATTTCTTTCAATATCCACTTTTTAATTAGTAATTTTTTTTTTTTTTTTGTTAATTTTGGCAAATCGGTTTTCAAAAATTTGTAAAATGATTTTTGAAATTAGCAACAAAAATTTGTAAATATTCTGTAAAAATTTGCTAAATAATAATTGCTAAATAATAATTGATAAATAATAATTTTTTTACTAAAAATCATTACAAAAATAGTAAAGTGGGATTGAAAACCGTTTACAAATTTTTCTACAAACTTTTTTTTCTGAGTGTAATATCTTCTGGATCTAAAAATTCCTTATTGAAAACTTTCCTCCTTCAAGGTCCAAAATTTTACCATTGTAAAAGGGGTTGACGAATACACTCAGAAAAATAAGTTAGTAGAAAAATTTGTAAATGGTTTTCAATCCCACTTTACTATTTTTGTAATGATTTCTTTACTATTTTTGTACTGATTTTTAGTAAAAAAATGATTATTTAGCATATCGTTTTGGTATTTACATTTTACAAAATATAGAGTTCTTACAAATTTTTGTTGCTAATTTCAGAAATCATTTTACAAAATTTTGAAAACCGATTTGCTAAAATTAGCAAAAAGAAAATATTAATTTTAAAAAAGTGGATATTGAAGGAAATGTTATTTCTAATGTAGGTATAAGACCTACAAATTTAATTTGCCTTAAAATGTTACATAGATACAAAAAACAGGTATCGGAAGTGAAGATACCGATTCATTTCTGAATCGGTATCCACTTAAAATAGCACAAAAAAGTTCTAAAAATCAGTCCTAAAAACTATTAAAATTTTACCTTAAAAGTAAAAACAAATTGACTAAAATATTTTTCAAAACAGAAATTACCAAATTAAAACAAGATGATAAATTCGTTTATGTTTTAACAATTTTTAAGATTTTTAAGCTTTGATTTTGTTTTTAATTTTGTATAAAATAAATTATTCAGTTCAATTTCTTCGACCTTTTTAATACAAATTCCAGGTAATAAGTATTTGAACTCAAGGTCTATTTTATACAAAATTATTTATTTTTCATCCAATATTTCGCTATCTCAATGGATAGCTTCTTCAGGGATTTTTTGTTTTTCAGCGATTTTTTGAGCTTGAATACTTATTACCTGGAATTTGTATAAAATATTTTTTGAAAAAAATAAAATAAACAAAATTTGATGCTCGATAAAAATAAATAAATTTAAAATTTTGTACTAATATTTATAATATTTAGTACATTTTTTTGCTGATTTTAGCAAACAGATTTTAAATTCCACTTTACAAAAAGTATACTTAAATTTAGTAGCGGCTACTAATTTTGTCTACTAATTTCATTGTACTACACGTCAGCAGACATGTGTTGCTTACATTAGCTTTTGCAAAAATACCGCTGGGCTCAAATTAGCAAAATTTTCCGTAATAACAGCAAAATTTTCAGTTCCCATTACAGACTTTTTTTAGTGAGTGTAGTTTCGCCTGTCTCATCCCCAAAGAATCGTTCCAAAGGTCCTTTGCCATTTGTAGTTCGCCCCCCTTAACCAGGGCTGCTATGGTGGGCCAATTCACCCTACAGTACGGTTCCAGTCCCACCAAAGGTGTGGAAGAACCCATCCTAGCTAGTTCGTCAGCTACTTCGTTACCAAAATGTCCACGATGTCCTGGTTTTCAGTAAAGACCCTGCGGGAAAAAAGTAGTCAGTTGGGAATTTGGACCTGTCCCGTTATAGGTGAAAACTGGACCGGTTCCGAAAATACATATCATGGGAGAGGTAAAAAGAGGACCGGTTCCTAAAGTATCTATCACGTGACCGGTTTAAAAGTCATGACATGTTCTTTTATACAAGTTCTGTGCCATGTTACAGAGGGCAATTGACCCCCTTCTAGGACAAGACCATGTTAAAGTGACCGGTCCCTATCACAATGGACCGGTCACGTGACGTGTCCTGAGATAGGTCCTTTTCCCGCAGAGGAGTAACCCTGTTACGCACGGACAACTGTTGAAGGGTATCAAAACACTCAAGAATTATTCCTGATGTGAATGTCCAAGACGACAAAGCCTGGAGTGCCGCTCTTACTTACACTTAAGTAAAAACTACTAGTGGTTTTTGAAAACCACTTGTATTTAGTTGTCAAATTAAGAAAACAATATTAAAATGCAGAAACCACAATAAAAAATCAATTAAAATTTAGAGAATTTTCTACAATAAAATTTAAATTAATGAAATTGTCGTTATTATATTTTTACAATAAAACAAAAAAATTTTAAGTGAAAAAATTTAAAATAAAAATGATGATTTATTGACATTGTAGGTTAGTTTTTTTTTGTTGTACATATTTCTCAAAAAAAAATATATATCGAATTTACTTTTTGCGTATAAAAAATATGAAATTTTAAAAAATTTTATTATGCATACGCACATGAAAAAATTGTAGCCCGTATGAGTGATATGTAAAAAATAATATTAATCATACGCACCTAAAAAATTGTTGCTATCAAACAAATTTTGTCCAAAAGGTTTATATGATTTTGCAACATAATTAATGTGTTATTTTAATTTTAAAGGTTATAAAAATGTAAGAAAAAGTAAAATGTAAGTTAGTATGATATTAAAAATATTTTGTTATCGCTTTCGGTTCATTAAAAAAGTAATTACCTACATAATACAGAAGTTGAACCTACGATCTTCTACTTGAAGCCTACAGGAAGAAAACCTCTGAAAAATATTTTATTAGGAATGACCAGTATTACTAAAAAGCTTTTTTGTAAAAAGATTATTTTATGTTTGTGTAGGTAAACCAGATAATAAAAATGTAAAAAAAAAATACTTAAAATAGGGCTCTTTGTATTTACAAGTGTGACCCTTAGGGTCCTTTGTTTATACCGTTGAAGTTTAAAATTCGTACTTTTTCCAAAATTTTTTCAAACTGTCCTAAAATTTTTCAATTGAAAATACAACTGAGAGTAAGAATAAAGTGTTTTTAAATGCTGTCGTTTTAATTCATCAAAGACATTTCCTTAAGTATATTTGTATCATTTCACTGATATGTGCTAAAGCACCAGTATTTCAGTATATTTGTATCATTTCACTGATATGTGCTAGAGCACCAGTATTTCAGTCCTGTCTTCTCTTTAGCGGTCGCGGGATAGGTCAAAGGGTAAGATTGGTTATATTTCACCAGTCATGCGAAATGTACTTTTAAATCGTTTCTGTTTTCGCCGGTCATGGGATTGTTTACAAGAAAGATCATTTAAGACCGGGCCTTATTGCGACGATCAAAAACCTGTAGGTATCTAAGCCCCGATAGGTATAAGCCCAAGAAACATTTTTACGGACTCTCCGATACGTACAGATTCATGAATCCGGCTTCTACTGTACGTTTACGGTCCGAAATGCGTATCCGTTAAAGCTTGTACGTCAACGGAACATTAATGGACCGTATAATTGAATTTTCGAAAACAATACGTTTTGACTCCGTTTTGGTGTATCCGGTTCTGTACCGTCAAATACGGACCAATGTTTTTCATCAGTTTTTTTCCGTTGCTTTTGGATTTGTTTATTTATCAAAAACAAACACTTAAATATCCATGAGGTAAATATTTAAGAAATTTAGAACAAGTTTTACGATGATGCGTGCAAATTTATGTAGATTTGCAAATAAAAATATTGCCTGACTGTTTATAATAGATTTTGTGAAAAAAAAAATTTGCAAATTTACATTGTGTGCTACATCATGTGGTAAGTACCACCATTTAAACCAAAATCAAATTTTTGTTCAATTTTTTTCATGATTTTTAATGGGCCACAATCGCAGTATTTGATGGATGCATTTACAAAAATCAGTTTTTTATTGAAAAAACGGTACGAATACGGACCGAATACTAAGTCACCCTGTATAAAGTAGGTTGACCATGAATTTCTCGATGAGAAAACTTCTCGCGTCAGATACAGAAACGGGGTGCAGATTAATCGCCCTCTCGATGTGTTAACGCTTCCAGTGTACATAACATTTGGCTCTACCTACATCACCTCAGCCTGAAATACGCTGCTCTGATCTGGCTATATCCGAGTCAACTCAATGTCAAGCACCCCGGAATTCATCCCAAAGCCAAGTCGGTTGTTAAGCTTTGATCCACCCGTATTAGTCCACGCCACGCCTCCTTACCGGTACGCCACTTGCCCAGGTCAGTATATGGATGGTAGAGACGTTCATGCGCAGCCACCGAAATCATATGATCCACATGTAGCGGGAAATTAACATTCCTCAAGATCACAATATGGCCACAACCATTATGAAGTCGATCGCAGCCTTAGAGGCGAATCAACCAGTACCTGTTTCCCCAGTATGTCCAAGGAGATAAGATGCAGTATAACATCTAAAGCATCCGATAGAGTAGCAGCCCCGTAATACTAACAGAAACCATTTTTTTTTGCCCTCTGTAAATATGTAAAATAGACCACCATCGAACGGTTTTTGAACCCGGCCCCCAACGATCCCACTTCAAGAGTACAGAGCAATCGTCGCCTTTGGCACAATTTCTTGGAGGTTATGTTTGAAAAACAACTTCCCGTCCACATTGCACAAAGATACTTGGCTCTGTCGGAAAGTTGGATTTCTAGACAATACAGAGTAACTGTCACAAAAGCGGGATCCCCTGTAAAATATTACAAGCTTGCCCAGACAACCAACTCCCTCAGAGCCTGTCTGCATAATATCTCTTAAACTGAAGAGAAACTTCCCCTACACCAATATCGCTCCGTCATAGCGTAGGTCATCACATATCTCCCAAGGAGAGAATTACAGGATTAAGTGAAAGATGTCGCAGAAGTAGAGATCGGAAACGAACCTGAATCGGTCCTCTGTTCAAGAATCTGGTCATACGCCTACTGGTCAGCTGAAACCACTCCTAGACTCGATAGTGCCGCAATTACACTATGTCACACAGGTGAAAAAGTAGGTGGCATTTTGCTGAAAATTTTCTTTTTTAATCAATATAAATAGTAGCAACCAAAGAGCAAAAACAAGCAAAAGCTTATTCAATTTTCTCAAAATAGTACCAAAAATAATAAAAAGTAGCAATTTCAAACCCCAAACTTTAATAAAAAACTTTTTTTTATAAAGACACTAAATAAAACTTTTTCTGATTCTTATTTTAAACACATTTCAGTTTATTATTTTTTGTATTTATTAATAATAATTTTGCGTAATTGACTAAATAAAATAACTATTTCTTTTTTCTAAATTTAATGTACTATAATTTAAACGATTATTATTTACTTGATTTGCCAAGCTTTTGTTTTTATATGTAGTTTGAAAAATATTTATGAATCATATTTTTTATGATAGCAATAACATAAAAAAAATATCTTATAAGGTGAATAAATCACATGTTGAAGACTGGTTGGTTTTAATGATTGAGTTTGAAAATTGGTTGTCGAATTTAATGGTGATAACGAAAACGAGTATTAATATAAATGAACGAAAATAGTAATAAACCGATAATTAATTATAAAAATATATTGACCAAAAGAAAAAAAAAAAAAGACAATAGTTTACTGTGCTCTTTATAAGGATTCAGAAATGGGGTTGGGAAAAAGAGGCAATTTTATAAAATTGATTGAATTTTGAAATATTAAATAATTAAAACAAAGAATTTTTTTTTATAATAAATTATAATATTTTTTAATTAAAACAAAAGAATACTTGTTTAATTTCACAATGTTATGTGGTTTAAGAATAAAAAGCACAGCTATTACAGAATGTTCTAGTTTTTACCAATTCAATTTAATGTAAGAGTGTAAACTGAAAAAATTAGTTTTTCTCATAGGTGTACGTAGGAATTGAATACACTTTACAAATCTTTGTCGTATAAGAATTCACCCAACGCACCATGATTGGTCATCATCTTCTTAAGGGTGCTCAATTTACCAGCCAATTCACGTTGACCGTGCAATTGTTCCTCCAAATAGACACCAGTCAAATAGTCGACCAAATGGAAGTAATTGTATTTCTTTTCACAGGTTTGAATAAGTTTACGTATAGACTTGGTGACTTCAATTTCCAATTTCAAAGCATCTTCCAAAGCAGCTGCACCACTATCCCATTCGTCTTTTTCAATCGACTAAAAAGGAATAAAAGGAAAAATATATAAGAATGATGAAATTTAAGCTAACTTTTTTAAATGTTAATAACTTACAGGAGTTTTGATCAAATCGGTAACACTATCAGTCAATTGACCACGCATAGACAAATATTCAATCAATTTGGAGCCATGTTCACGTTCTTCCTTGGCGGATTTAAAGAAAAATTCAGCAAAACCGGGACGATTGACAGTGTCACGAGAGAAGTGAGCACCCATGGCCAAATATTGATAAGAAGCATCAATTTCCTTTTGGATTTGATTACGCATGGCGGTCAAACAATCACCACGTATATCAATCCATTCAGTCGGTAATTCAGGGTTACCCAAAGTACCTGAAAATGAAAATAGAAAAAAAAAATAAAATAAGAGATTTTGTAGCAACAAAAATTAAAAAAAACATATTCAAAGAAATCGACCAAGTACAAAATTTTATTGATCTTTAGGGGTTTATGCTTATAATTTGCTTAAAATAATGAAATAAGTGTCTCGGCGTTTTGCTGTAGCACGTCAGAATGTAATATATTTTTTAATGGTTCTTTTTTAACTTTACATGAAAATTAAAGCGCCATCTAGCGAAGAAAAAATTTGTTTTCTTAACAAATCCAAATTTAATTCCCTTTTCAAAACTGGCTTAAGCATTAAAATCGATTCACCCATTCTGTCTTTATAGAACTTTTTAAAATAGTATTACATTACAAGTGAACCTCCACGGTCCTTCGAAGCTTAAAAATAGATTTTCTCAAAATGAGGTGCTACAGCAAAATGCCGAGACACGTATTTTTTTATTTTAAGCATATTTTCATATTCTGTTAACATTTCTCATGTGTACTCAAAAAAATTAGATTTTGTCGTACTGTGTAATAGGACATTTCCCTTATTATTGACAATTTTATTTAACAAAGAAATGCCGCTTTTAAACAAGAAAATGTACCTAAAATTTCTCACACAATTTCTCTCTATTACAAAGATCTATTCATTTCCTCATCTCTCAGTTTTTGTTTTGTTTACTACAAATGGCCAAAGTATTTTTTTTTTGTTATACAAGTCTTTTTAAATACCCTCTTCTAGGGAATTTTTGTTCGTAGCGTGTGCAAAATTAATTGTTTTCAATAAGTTTTTATTTTACTCAGAGTGTAAAATGTTTTTGTACTGGGAGTGTGGTTTTCGTTATGAGTAAAGTACGTAATTTTTGTATATTTTTCTTTTCTTATCATTTGTTGTATTATGTAGTCAAAACATTAAATTTACATTTTGCTTTGATTTTTTAACCGCCATGTGGTTTTTAAAAATTTTTAATCCCCTCTAAAAACCGTGTGCAAAAATTGTAAGAGAGATTTCTAAACAAAGCTTTAGAAAAGTGAGAAAGAACTTATGAACTCTAGAGAGTGTGTTATGTTGTTGAGTGAGTACATTATCACATTTATAAAGGCTTTGTTTAGAAATCTAAAAATTAAAATTATAAAAATGCACACGACTTTTGCACACCGTTTTTAAAGGGTATTTCACATTTCTTAGAACACGTATCTCAAATTAAAAAAGTTGGCAAATTTAAAAAAATTACAAAAAATTTAAATAAAATTGCATCAAATATAAAAACAAAATAAAAGATTCGAAATGTTCTTTAAAAACAAACAAATGGAGGTATTCAAATTTATTCTAAACTAAATACAAATTGATAACAAAAAAAAAATATTTTAAAATCATTGAAAATAATTTAAGCAAATTTTTTCAAGTTTACAACTAATAGTCATCTTTTGTTTAATTAGACATCTTTTTTTAGAATCAATTGACTACCACGTTAGGAATTAAAGTGATAAAATAGGGGAAATAAAATCAGAAATTTTTGGTACTTTTTTTTCTTTAGGAGCATGTCCAAAACTTATGAATTTCGTAAGAAAACAGCTTAACATTAAAGAGGAAGTTTGATATTCACAATGTCTATGTTTTGACACAGGGTTGCCAAGTTGTTCCCACAGGCAGAAAACATTGTTACAAGTAAAACTTCAGACTGCTAAAATTCGAATATGTAATAGAGAGAAAATAGCCCGATTTGTATTTTTTTCTTTTTACAGAAATTAAAAGGAAAACTAATTTTTTAAAGAAATTAACTTGCCTTTTCCCACTTCTGACAAGTTATTTAAAACTGAAAGTCTTAATTTTCGATATAAAACAACAATGAAATTTATTTTTATTACAAAAATTTTAATATAATTTTTTGTGACTACAACAACAACTTGAGTGTCAGACATTTTCGAAACAATAGAAACAAGTGGCAGCTCTAGATCAGATAAGTGGCAGCTTTGGAGTACTTTATGTACAATTTAAATTTCGTAAATTTCAGGCATGTTCCCATCTAAACAATTCTAAGTGAGTAAAACACTTTTAACCCTTTGTCATGTCGAACAGATAAAATATCCGTCGAATAGATTTGTCCTCTTTATTACGAATCGAAATTTCAGCGCAATCAGAATTCTCACCTTTGGCAACAATTTCGCTTAAATTAAATAATATATGTAAATCTGAAAGTTATGACAGCAATCAAACTTATGACAGTTGATCAAACTTAAGCTGGGCGTTTCTTTAGGGTGTTTCTGAATCGTATAATATGCTCAAAACACTTTAAAATTTTGGAAAATGAGTATCTTAATAGTAAGTTAAAACAAATAAGTAGAAAAAACTTCTACTGGCCTTTGAATCTCAAAAAAAATGTCACTATGGTATTACATTTTTTTTTAATATGTTCAAATATTCACTATAATTTAGGCCTTAAATTTTTCTCTGTTTACTTAAAATTTAGCATATTTTATGAAAACAATCTAAAGACTACAAAAACTTAAAAAATTAGTAGATACATATGTAACTATAAATTAGTAAATATTTGTTAAAATTTTTGGTTCGAAAATTCTAGATGTTTCACCACAACATAAGACCATTAGCAAGTAATATGTTTAAATTTTCATGAGTCATCATATTTACAAAGGAACGCCTAAGACAAAGCGTAATAGCTCGGATAGGAATCAACGTTGGTGTTTCAAACATAAACAAAAACAATTACATAAATAAAATCGTGTGCAAAACATGTTCTATTAGTTTTAGGGCTCTTTTAAGAACGATTGGATAAAGAAAAACAAAACAATGTTAATGTAGTTAACAGAAATTGTACTGAAATATAAGTTTAACATGTAAATTACAGAAGAGAAGAATTAAAAACCTGTTAACTTTACTATTGTAAATTTTAGCAAATAAGGAATAACAGATAGATTAAAAATATACTGTAAATGTTATGTTTTGTACCTTACAGTAACAGTAACATTATGTGTTATTTTGTAATGCAATCCATACACTTTGTGATCGTTGGCACAACTCGATTGGTAATCAAGTAGGCCGTTTTGCACACAGACGATACAATTTTTTGTACCAACAATGCCTAATTTTATTATGCAAGCAAATCATTTCGAGTAAAGATGGCACACGCAATGTGGTCAATACAAAATATAATGAAATTGAGCGACATGTCCACACAATTTGCAACCGAATTGTAGAACCTGAATCAAAACTATTTCTCGTACACCAAATCGTCAAATTGTATCAACGGTTGTAATGTGTATGGCTTGGATAATAACAATATTATGTTAAATAACAGTTGTAAACAAAACATTCGTTATCTCCTAACATTTTGAAATATTTCTTCTTATCTTTACTATGTTGTAGTGTTAACATGAGAAAAAGCTGTTATCTTTGATATGTTAAGTTGTTTTGGTTTTACAAGTACTAATCATATTTTTTATTTTGTTTAATTTCGTGGTTTTCTAGATTTATTTGGAAAGACCTTGATTATTAGATAAACAACTCTCTCTTTTTCCATAGATTTATTACGAAATTTATATAAAAAGCAGAGTAGCAAAAAGAAGAAAAAACTAAAATTATGTAAAAAATCAATAGTAATAATGATAATAAATTGTCATACACTAAAACTCTATAAAAACAAACTGGTTTGTTGAATCAAAATAAATTCAAAGGTTATGAAATAAACGGAAGTTATAAAACAGAAACACAATTATTTATTAAAAAAAAAATAAACAAAATGTTAAAAAAAAACCATTAACAATAATAAAATCAATGTTTTGTTATAAAAATTATTAAAAAAAAAATAAACAAATTTTACACAGAGTATTTAAAATACGCTCTAATGTGTTTTATTAAAAACAAAGAGAGAGAGAGGGGAAAGAAACAAAGAGAAATGACAAAATTGTTGAAATACAACTATGTTATTAAAATTCTTTGTGTGATACTTTTTCTTGTTTTTTGTTAAAGAAAACTGTAATTAAAATGCGCATTTAATTTCAATTCTTAAAAATTCTTTAAATATAATAAAATATAAAGTAAAATATAAATCAATACTTACATTTCATTTCACCAAATACAGCTGGGGCAGCAATGGCCAAAATACAGAATCCTACTAAAAATTTCATCATGTTGCTTTGTTGTATTGTCTTTTACCGTTTATTATTTTATTTAATAAAATCACAGTTACTTTTTTAGTACTTATTAATTTATTTTGGTTTATTTTAAATGTGTCTAGAGTTTATGTCCCACTTTGCTAAATGCACAAAAGAAAATGAATTTATATCGTTAATGTTCCACAATTATAAATATATATACACCAGACACAAATTTCGTTGAATAAATTATCAGAAAATAAAAGCAGCGAAAATTAAAAAAAAATTGTCTCTTATCAGAAAATTGTTTCTTTTTATTGGGATTATAATTTATTTAAATTGTCAAAAAACCTTTATACGCACTGGCATAGAAGGCAACCGTAATTGAGTTATTTTTTTTTTATATAGTTCTTCTTAACAAATTGACAATTGAAATCTTTTTATTTAATAATTCCACTGAATAGTATAGAATGATTTGAAATTCTTACTTTATTGATTTCTCTTTGGACGTACAAATGCGAACTGTCTGATGTTAGAGTGGTGTTAAACACTTTTAAATATGAAATTATTTTACTATACAATTGCACATAAATTCGTATAAGATAAGCTCTCACTCTCTATAACACGACCCTAAACAAAAACAACTCTCTTTTGGTATTTCTTATCGTTTTAGTTTTAAAGTAAAAAAAATCCAATATGTCGTCTACTTTTCGACTTAAGATGGACAAATTGATAAAAATTTAAATACACACGTTTTATTATAAATAATTCTTTTTTTCCCCATAAACTAAATAAAATAACGGCATAAATGCACTCTCAATTAGTTTAAATTGCAATATGGCTGTCAATTAAATGGCTGCCTAGTGATTCTTCTTTTAAGTCAGCTGTTCTTTGTTTTTATTTTCAATTTTACGCATTGCACAAATCTTTGGCCTCTTGTGGAAATTTTTTAAAAAGGGTTGCCATGTTGACTGATACTTTTCTTTATCATACTTTGATAACATTGAATATTTAAGATGCCTGACTAAAGGATTTGTTTTTCAAGTAGCACGTAACTTTTTAGTTCAGAACGTGACGGTTTATCAAAATAAATTCTATCATACATTTTTGCATACGACAAGGGTATTGACTTTATGTGTCAATATTTGATAATTGTTGGCGCCAATATTTGTGGTATTTAGTAAAATGATTGAGTTAAGGAAATTGGTCGAAAATGTATTTTGAGATCTTAGCATTGTTGTGGTGCGTTATCGTAAACACGTTATAACTACTTGGAATAAAATTTTTATTTACAAAAAAAAAAAAATGTTTTGCATTGATTCATGCACTTACCATATCTCTCCACCCATATCTAATATTTTCCAGTATTGGCGAGATAAAACGTCATTTCAATTTAAATTTATTAAAGCCCAATTTACACTACAACCAAAAAATTTTAGTTTTTAAAAACTTTTAGTTTTTGTTTCAAAATTTGTATGGAATTTGAAAAGTAAATACAATTAGTTTTCAAAACCAACTAGTTTTTGGTTAATCATAAATGTAGTATAAAATTAGTTTTTTTGCAATTAAAACGAATCCTGCACAGAGAAATAAAATCATATTCTTACATCATATTTTTTAAAAACTATTTTTAAATTAACTATGAATCTTATAAAAGTATTGGGAGTATAACTTAAAAATGCGGCATTTTTGGCAAATTTTGGACGTTACTGTGAAACATTGCTACAATATAAATTTATTCAAAGTATTTGCTAATATGACCTTTTCCCATCTATCAGGCAACATATGGATTCCGCGCCTAAAGATTTGCTCATTTTTTAAGGCCAAGAATGAATCAAGCCACTTTAGGATACTCTGTTCTAAAGTCAAACGTATTCGAATGAGAGTGTTCGGCATCGATCGAAAAAAATTGTATTCGGAAGATTGAATATTGCGGCTTCAAGTCTAGTCGCATATTCTGATCGTTTCTCGGCCAATGCTCACTGCAAATGAATCAATTGTGGTTGGTACAGGTCCGCCGTGATTGTCTGGTCTATTTCAGCAGCTCATAATAGATAAGACCCTTCTGGTCTCACCAAATACTGGTCATTACCTTGGCTCCATGGAGTTGATTTGTCTGGTTGGCCAGGCTTCACATTCGACTTCTAGAGCTTCGATTCGATTTTTCATCGCCAGTAATGATTCGATGCAAAAATTACTTTTTTATAGCGTTCAACCAGAATTTCGGATATGCAAAATCAACTTTCGACGTTTCTCGGCTTTAACTCGTGTTTGAAAACAATCTTCATCGACTAATGCCTCCAATTCATCATCTACGAAGACCTGGGCGGTCTTCCGTGTCAAAATCAGCACTTCTAAACCGAACAAACAATTTTTCGCACGTTGAAGTCCAGGGAACATATTCAGAATAAGCTTTGGTGAGCACACGATGTGCTGCACCTGCACTTTTTTTTATTAAATTGAAGTAAAGCAAAAGTTCTCGCAAATACTTTGTTGTTTACACTATTTCGTTCAATGACTAAGTGAGAATAAATGACAAACTTTTACTCCCTAAATTGCCATATACATAAGTTATTAAATGCACAAACCATGCGTAAAAGATAACCGTTTTTTCAGGGTCAAACAATAATTTAAATCGTTCTTTGGCAGTTTTAGGCATGGACCGTTTTAAAATTCCTGCACTATTTTAGTCCAGAAAATCACGTTTATCCATTATTTCCCAGGGCGTAGCCACTGATAACAATGCAACTTACAAGAGAACTAGCCCAAGTGAGAGCTATAATCGATCTTAAATTTTAATATGAGACAAAAATAACAGACTCATATTTCTTTCTTTGGAAGAATAAAAAAATCTTTTATCACGACGTTAAAGTATTCGAGAAAAGCTAAAAATTAGGTAACCATATGAACAATAAATAAAAATCCATTGAAAAGGAATATAGGGAATTTCTTCCCAAGAAAGCGAGATTAATTTTTAAATTCCGCGGGAAATCTCGCTTAAAAATAAAATAAGTAAAGTTTATAAACAAGTACCAACGTCTTTTTAAAGAAATCTCATTGATTAAATCAAACATTTAAAATGTAATTGTTGCATTAAAAACATAAATATATAATAGTGACATTAAAGGAAAAGCCCGATCAATTTCAATGATTGCAATGGTCCAAAGTCGGATAATACTAACTCAAAAAAATGGGTGCATTCCAAATACCCTAAATTGAAAAAAAAATCTGTGAATTTTTTATAAAAAACTCACATTCATAAAGCAGCAATCGTCTTCGTGAATAAACCTTGTTTAAATGTGTAAATGGTTTTAATATTGGTGAAAAAAGTACTAGGAAAGATCTTTCTGGAGCCTACTAGCAAATCATTATTTTTTTTTTTTTTTAAGAGAAGCACTGCTGGAAATCCTTCCTATAAATCAATGTGTTGATATCTTTCGAAAGAGGAGCGAAGGAAGGTGGTGCTAATGAGGTCGGTGATATGCGTTCTTCCTTTTAAAGGTCGCAGTATCTTCTCAGTCCACAATGCATTTTGCTGTTCAAAAGCTTGATTGGTATCAAAGTTTTATTTTGAAGTACTCAAGCAGGATAAGCAGGATGGCATTCTTTCCCGTTTTTTAGCGTTGAATTAACACTTAGGGGATATCCCCTACAATATATTTTTAAGTTTCATTGGTATTTGAGGTTCCGCCCTAGGAGACCTTCCTTGGCGGTAGAACATCTTCCATTATAGTACTGATAGAGTTGGATACAGTAATGTAATGGTTAAGCACAAACGTCCTCCTTTGAAGCAGATCAGATAGGGTAAGTGGGCACTTCAATGCTTCTTCCGATATGTAAAGCCTTTATCTGTGTTTCAAAAGTTGCTGTATAACACATCGTGTGAAAAGTCGACTTTATATTTCATCCGTTTCATCTTAAAGATTATTCAGCCGATGTGTTATATCAAGGTGTTATTTTTTCATCTCTACAACATATTCAAGTTTCATTGCTATTGGAGCTTCCGCCCTAGAAGAACAGAGTTATACAACCGACATTTAAACTATGGTCCGATAGAGTTGGATACAGTCATGAATAAGCACCAAATCCCTCCTTTGAAGGACATCATGTAAAGCCTTTATCAGTGTTTCATAAGTTGCTTTATAGTCTCAAACGGTGAATGGAAGTCGGTTTTTTTCCATAGCCTTTCTGGTATTGTCGGATAAAAACCATCATTTAGGACTTACGAAATAGGGAAAACCGCGTTCTTCAATGGCACGGCAAGTTAGGATTGTCACTGTGGAGTTAAGATTAGATTTTGATTCAGCTCAATAAATACTATAAGGATTTGCAATCAGCGCATAAAAGACTTTAAAAAAGTTTGCTCTGATCTCAGGGTATATAATATACTCTTCAGATTCGAATATTCTTGAAGAAAGAAGTTTAGAAGTTGATTACGTCACAGGCAACACTGCGTCGATCACAGTTATTGCATTAGTCCAGTAAATAGAAACAAATACTTGTTGCTAACTTTAGTAAAAGTCATCGGAAAAATAATATAATTTATCATTATTTTAAGCCAATTGATTGACATTCAAATTATCTATAAATTCCTATACACACAGCGACAACCCTAAAATCAAACAGAAAAAAATCTCGAAACTTGTATTATTTTTGTAAACGAAATGAATCATTTCTCACACCCCACCATTGACAAAGAGTGAAGTAATTTTTAGTGTAGTGCTGTCCACAAGGCAGCCATATTGGTTAAGCCATTTTTGACATATGATTGAGAGAGCTATTTGACTTGTCGGAGAGTAAATGCACACAATAACAAATAACGTAAAGCAAACGGGCAATATGGTGTGTATACAAGTATCGATTCAAATAGCAGTATAAACAGCAGTTCCAAAGTAACATTTAAACAAGCAAGACCCCATAAGAAAAGAATATAAAAACAACAAAAAAACACTATAGATATATATTATAATATATCAGATTTATTTAATTAACAAATTAAATGTAAGTTTAAACTAAGTACCCAAAAAAAAAGATAACGGTCTTTTTTTGATGAGAAGTTTCTATAGTTTTGTTTCTAAAGAGAAATATTCTAAAATTTTCTATTTAAATACAAATTACAGAGAAAAGAAATTATTCGTATAAAAGAATTCAACGAAATAACATAACGAAATCATAAAAAACTCAGTGTTTAATTTTATAAAATATTTCAAGGTGTGAAAAAACCCGAAAATATTTTAGAAAAACTACTTTGGAATATTAAAAAAAAAAATTTATATAAAAATTTTGAGTGATATATCACAATTTTGATAATTGAACAATTCAATTGGGAAAATTAATTAAAATTATTGTATTTTTTTTTGTTTGATTTTCTTTGTAGAAAAAATAAGAAAAACAAAGATGAAATTTTTAATCGTTGTCGCTTTGTTGGCTGCTATTTGCGCCGTAGCTAAAACCGAAGAAGTTTGCCACAATAATATAGTGAGAGCTTGCTCTTCCTCTACGCTCTCTGGTGAGTATTTTTTTTCTAACTTATATAATGTAATATTTAGTGTTGTGTTAAATGTAATACTAACAGTTATAAAACGAAACTTAACATTATAATGTTAAGAAAAATTGAACAGTAAATATTTGTTAGAATTTAATAGATATTTGTAATATGTAACAGATATTGTTATAATTTTACTAAAAATGTAAAGTTTTAACAGATATGCTAACAATTTTAATGTTGCTGAACAATTTTAATAGTAAATAATATAATTTTGACTGATTATGTTAAATTTTAATACAAAAAAATGTTAGGTTTATTTTAACTGTTAACTTATTACAATATTATTTTTAATAATTTCCGGATGCTTTTTATTCTTTTTCCTAAACAAAAAAATTAACAAGCTATAACCGGAATGTTTGCTAGTGAAAGTAAGAGTTAAAATTCAGAATTAGACATGTATTTCCTTGTTTAAATATAATTTTAGCTGTGCCATTAAATGAATAATCAAACATAAATATATTAATCGATTAAAAATATTACAAATAAACTAAAATTTTAAAGAACATAATTAGAAAATATTTTAAAATAAAACTAAGGCCGGATTCCAGTGTATCCAGATAAAATTTAACGAAAAGTAAAAATGCTGTGGAAGGAATGTGAGGAATAAGGCTGACTGAGATATTATTAGACACAGTTTTTTAACTGCTCGTTCAAATTTGATGGAACATTGTGAATATGAAGCTTAATCGTTGAATATATGATCGGAATTTGATTTACCGAGTTATTAATTGTACTTGTTATTCAAATAATTTGTAGTTACTCTATTTAGTTTCAAAAAATTTGTAATTAATCGTTTGAAAGATATTTTAATTGCACAGCTTTAATCAAAATTTATCGAACAGTAACCGACAGTGACAGATTCGAATATATAACGGGCTATTAATCGCTTAAAATTAAAATTTGAAATATCTTATTGTCAATATTGCAGTCAGTACTAGTCAAACAAAATTTCTTACTAGAGTTTTAACCATTTGCCGATCACAGGCATTTATGCTTGCCCAAAAGATTTTGGCGCATAACTATAATTGTCGGGGAGGAGGGTTGGAGCAAGAAAAATGTATGGAAAATGTAAGATTTATTTGTACACACGTTAAAGTGCTCGACCCAGGGTTGCCGCTTATAAAAAAATATTTGAAATGGTGAAAAAATCTTTAAGCAAATGTCGAATTAAAGTCGAACGATACGAATATCAGATAAAGCTGCCCTTGATAAAATTAAATAATTATTTTATTTGGGTTCTTTTTATGTATAACTGGCAATAGAAATGTGCTTCCGTCTTCCGAACCACAACACCGTTTTTCAGGAGGAGGTCGTGGCTATTAGGGAGTGTGTTCGATTTTTAACTGTTACTGATTAATTTGGGCTTGCAGTCACTTTCACTGATAGGCTACGGTTACGGCTCTGCCAGTGGAGTCTGTAAAATCTAATACAGTTTTGAGCTGCAAGAGGGAAATAAACACTTATTCTAGCAGGTGACATCTGAGGTTGATATGGGTACTTGACACTGTCGAGTGGAGGGGAATAAGGGAGCTGACGAGATGACCAGAGATGGATCAAACCTTGACCTTCAAAATCCGAGACCTTTTCGAATGACGAAAATGGAGCTTGGACAATGGGCTACCAATATGCACAAAGAAATCTGGAATGGGAATAATGTTAGTGCACAAATGTCCGTCCTGTGGGGTGTGCCGAAAGTGGGCATGATAAGGAGAATCTTAAGGCTGGTGTGTAGGGCCTCCAGGTTTCTGGCTTTCGCAAGGAGTAGGGTAATCATAAGAGTTCGTGTCTTTTAAACATCTTTTACTGGGTAAACAATTGTTTTTGTAGCGGCTAAAAAAAAGTTATGTTCAAAGGATTACGCTTTGTATATATTTTCGAATTTAGTAACTGTCAGAGATACTGTCTCTCTGTTTCTTCTCTTCATTTAAGTTTTCGTAAAATTTATTATTTGTAACTTTTATAATTGTTCAAACAACTTTATCTCATTCTCCTACTTATCATCAATCTCATTTTCTTTTATTTTTTATAACAGGCCCCTCCATCTGTAACTCACGTTATGGTGGTATTGATCACATTGAACCTGAAATCCAAGCCTACATTAACTCTCACTTGACCAAATCCTATGAATACTTATTGCTGGCAACTCATTTCAATTCATACCAAAAGAATCGTCCCGGTTTCCAAAAACTCTATCAAGGTCTCTCTGATCGTTCCTTCGATGATACCATTGATATGATCAAACATTTGACTCGTCGTGGTGGTAGAGTTAATTTCAATACTCTTCATGAAAGTCCCGCTTCGGTTAGCAAACAGCGTTTACAATTGGAAGTTGATGAATTACACTCTTTGGGCATGGCTTTGGATACTGAGAAAGAATTGTCGAATGGTGCCATTCATGTTCATACCCGTTCTCTACATGCCAGCGAACGCGATCCTGAAATTGCTCAATATGTCGAAGAAAAATTCTTGGGTAAACAAGCTGAATCTGTACGTAAATTATCTGGTTATGCTAACGATTTGTCCAAATTAATGAATCAACAAGATCCTTCATTGGCTGTATACTTGTTTGATGAATATTTGCAAAAGCAATAGATTGCTTAACTCAATAGCAGTATAAAAAAACAAAAAACAAAGACAACAAAGAGTTGGGTAGAAAACACAGGCGGAAGTTAAACACAATTTAAAACAAACAAAAATATGATAAAAATTTACTTCTAAAAAGTTTTGATTAACATTTATATTATCTAATAAACTTTTCACAACTCTTTGTTTAACAGCATTTTGAATTTCGTTTATATATTTTTCTTTTTTCTTTATTTGCATTCAAAATTATATAAATATGTAGTATTAAATATTTTTTCTGTTTTTTTTATTGTTTACCATGTTAATTCATAAATAATAGAATACAAAAAAAAGAAACTATAAATTATTAGCTCCCATTTAATAGCCGTGATTTAAACATTCTCTCTTCATAAATTTTCATTAGATTTGTGAGAATTTATAAGTAATTTCTATTATTTCAATATAAAAAAAATTTATCATTAAATAAACATATGTGAGCTTGTAGCTTAAACTAAAACAAAAAAAGTGTTTTATTTATTATCTTTCCATTTGTTATTAAAAAATTGTTTGGGTTAATTGCTTAATCTCTCTTTTATTCGCTTTATTAAACTATTATCGTATTGAGGTAGTTTCCAATGACACAATGAAAATTCATAAACATTTTGGTGGTGAAATTTGTCAAAAAGTATCATGGCAGCCTTAATCCCAACTACAATTGACTTAAGTGACTTGAAAAATATTAAATTAAGTGAATTACGAGGGCAGATGAATAAGTCCATGATTTTTGAACTTCCCTCGTAGTTTTATGAAATGCTCCCATCAAGTACCACCTTTTAATAGACTACTGTCAAATTTTGAGCAAGTTCCGCCATTTACTTTGCGTTTAACAGCTGCTCAAAACATACAACCTCGTGAATTTTTTTAAAAATTTAAAAAAAGTTAATTTCGAATGCTCATTAAACATTATTTTTTGCGAAAAAAAACCCGTCAATCAAAACAAGGAAAAGCTTGATTAAAACTATGGGGACTCTGCACTATCGATTTCAATGGTAAAAAAGTGGTTTACTGACTTTCGTTGTGACCTTACAAGCACGGAAGATGCCAAACGTTCTGGGCGCCCAGTTGAGGTCTCTAAACCCAAAACAATTGAAAAAATTCACGATATGGCGTTGGCCAATAGGAGATTGAATGTGCGATGGATTGTGGAAGACATAGGCATCTCACATGGCTTAGTGCAGCGCTTGCTCATAATCTACCACCAAAGGAATCGTGTGACAACTTAGTTTCCATGGCAAAAATCCATGAAGTAGACTACGAATTGCCCCCTCATTCTCCGGACTTAGCCCCTAGTGACTATTTCCTATTTCCAAACCTAAAGAAATGGCTCGGTGAAAAGAGATTTAGCTTCAACGATGAAATTATTGATCAAAGAAATGCAACAACTACGAGGAAAGTTCGAAAAGTCACGGACTTATTGATTAGTCCTCGTACTAGTTCAACTGGAGTTTTTGAATGGTAACATTTTTTTTTATTATTAAAATTACTAAAAAAAAATAGACTGGGCAAAAATTAAAGTCAGGCACACGACAATATGATACCCTATTGTAAATATAGTTTTGGTCGAATTTCAGGAAGCAAATTCAAATTCCAAGAAGTGTCCTAATCCCTCTTTGATAAAAACATTTATTCTACCAAATAATTTTGACAACCCAAATTTCAAGTAGATTTAAGCCCAATTTAAATAGGATCTTTCTGTAGGAGGTGGATCTAAATATGGACCGATTCTAACCAATTTCAATAGGGTTCATCTTTGGGCTACTAGATAAGCTTATGTATCAAATTTAATCAAAATGTATTTGAGACCTGTAAAACGAATCAGGAAATGGTTCTGAGTCGCTTGGTATACTAAATGGTTTTGCAATTGGCGCGGGTAGTTGTTCGCGGCCTGTCACCGCCATGTTGTTTTGGTGACATCTGTCTAATCTGTTGTTTATTATATTATTCAGTTAATGATGCCAAAAAAAGTAACACTACAAATAAAAAAAATTAAAACAAAGAAAAAAATTTAAAAAAAAGAAAAAAAATTAAATCAAAAATTAAAAATCAACTTTAGCGACGAGGCGCATTTTTGGATGAATGTCTATGGCGAAATCGCCGTATATGGGACGACGCCAACCCACACAAGTTTCATCAGGTGCGCCGGTCGCGCCATTCGCACGTACTTTTTTGAAAACTATGTTGGTGAGGCCATAACTGTCAACGGCGAGCGCTACAGAACGATGATAACTGATTTCTTCTGGCCCAAATTGAACGATATGGACGTAGACGACATGTGGTTCCAGCAGGATAGCGCTATGTGCCACACAGCGGATGCCACGATAACATCTACCCGCCTTTATTGGAAACCCCTATATAAATTGCAATATTTTAAGTATTTACAAAAATTATTAAAAACTCATTATGCGAATACCCTGAGCACGTAGTGCTGGGTATAAAAAGCCTCGATTTAACAAATGTTTCGTTTTAGCAAACAAGCTTGGCATCCCAGCAAAAACTTGGTATCGTATTAACTTCTTACCAGCCTATTAACGCGCTTAATTACTTTTGTTCACGATGTCCAAAAAGTAATGGATATGTTTTTGCTGTTCGTAAGCGAGAGGGTAAAGACCACTCATTACTTTGTGTTTTTTGTAAGTGAGAAGATAATGGTCACTCATTACTCTTGGTACATCGCGAACAAAAGTAATAAAGCGAGTAAATAGGCTGGTAAGTAAATGAAACCCTGTTTTTGCTGGGATTAAAACATATAATTCTTCTAGCTGGGATTCTATTGTACATAAGAACGTACCAGAAAAAAAAGTTTGCGGTACATCTTCGAATCAAAATTATTTTTGCAAGGCAGTTTAAAAAAAAATGTTTTTTGCCGAACGTAGGTAGGGATCGCCTTTTTAGTTTTTTCGTTATATCTTTAACATTTACAGTCGGATCTTAAAGTGTGTTACATCGATAGTTTTTGTCTCGATGTTTTGCTTCAAGGGCCATTGACCTCAAGTATTCCGTTCTAGTATTTAACCACCAGATCTTAGTTCCTACCACCCAAATGTAAGAAAATTAACTTTTTCTAAGAAAGTATTTTGATAATTCCAGCAAAACCATTTTAATTTTTTTTTTTTGCCGAACGTAGTACCTTTTTAAAATTTTTCGTCGGGGTACTTGAGGTCAATGGCTTTGGAGGAAAACATTGATATCCTCGAGACAAAAGTATCGACATTTCATACAGCAAGATCCGACTGTAAATATCAAAGATATAATGAAAAATTTAAAAAGGCGACCCCTATGTACGTCTGGCAGAAAAAAAATTACCTAGTAAAAAAAAAACTATATAATATTTATTATAAGGTGATACGGTCCACTTTACTTACATACGAATTTCTCTCTGTTTTGATGTTCTTGGTTTCCAAGATTGATTAATTTTGTCGTTTATTTAGGTTTTGTAATTACAATGACGAAATATTATTATGTTGTTTGGCCAGATTTATTTGATAATGAATTGTAAACATGTACATATGTACTTTGACTTCTAGAAATTTTTAATCTTTAAATGAGCGAAATGAAAAAATAAAATTTAAAATAACTAATTTTTAATTTCTCTACACATTGCTGCTTAATTTCCTTCCAATTTTATGTTATTCGAAGAAAAAAACAAGTAAAAAAGGACTAAATTCGGCTGTGCCGAATCTTTGAATACCTTCCACCATAGGGGCTGAAGATGATATACGTATATACTAAATTTTGCATGAACTGTAATATGAATATGTTTTGTCAATTTATGTAACGAACTTTTGTTATTTAGTTTTAGCAATGTTATTTACAGAGGTCTGCTCTGTTAGCGACTTTAACATTGTTCATTTTTACGTTAACTTAGTTATCATAGTATGTAAGACAATAAATGTAATCGAACAATAAGAAGACTTAATAACATTTTTACTTACTTAACAGACAAAAAAATAGATACAGAAAAATTGTACAAATTTGTATGAAAAATTTAGAGGTACCTTCACATTTTCACTCATAACTTTTGAACCGCTTGACCGATTTTGCTCATTTTAAATACCAAACTGCTCGGGAGGATGTTCAATAATCTGGGTAAAAATAGGCACCCCCGCTTGTATCCTCGCGTCGTGATCGTGATTTCAACAGACAGACAGACGGACAGACAGACGGACATCGCTAAATCGACTTAAAATTGCATAAGGATCACGAATATATATACTTTATGGGGTCTTAAACCTATATTTCGACATGTTACAAACGGAATGACAAACTGATATATACCATCACCATATATGGTGGAGGGTATAAATAATGATATTTTTTAGCAATGAAATGGAAAAGTGTTTTCCACTACGAGATTTTGGCATTTCTCTGTAATCAGCACCCTGTTTTTGTATCTAATGTGAGAAGTTTTCGCACCGAAAAATACAACTCTGTCACATAAAGACATGATGAAATAGATTATATGAAATTTAGGTAATAGGCAATTTTTTTCTAGTATGAAGATAAATTTAACAATATGTGAATCACCCTGTTCTAAACAAGAAAGCGTTGCATTTCCAATCCGAAGACTTTTCAATTCATGTGGTGTTATATGTACACCTAAAATAACACAAAATATGGTTTTTATTAAAAAGCAACTAACCAATGTAGGAAAAATAACAGAGAATGTTTATAGAAATAACCGAAACATTTGACAACAAAAAAATCTCAATTGACTAACAAACTTGGCAAAAACTACTATTTTTATGGTTAACTTTTTTTCGATAAAAAATATAGGGTAGTTAAATTTTAAGGGCCGATGTTGATTTTGAATAAAACACGGTTTGCTGAAATTTGCCCACAATTCTCCCGATTGCGGACACATTTGGTCGATTATGCTGACCAAAAAAAATAGCGAAGTGCACGAAATGCATTTTGATTTGAACACCATTTTCATAATAAGCCTGAATAACTTTAACACGTTGCTCGATTGTGTATCTTTCTATGGTTCAAATTGAGTTAGTCTGAAATTGAGAAATGTGAAATGGAATGCAGAAAAAACTTGACGTTTAGGTGTGGTTCACATTCAACATCGGCCCTTAAAATTTAACCATCCTTCACTTCAATTAGCCATACTCATACTCGTCGCTATGCCGACCGGGTTGTATATCATTGCTATGCTATGACTCAAAGCCCGTAGTGGGTTACCGGTTCGCATCCCGGTCATGGCATACAATTTGTATAAAGAAGTTTTTCATATAAGATAAATTAACAATAAAAATAATTTAAACTAATCACTGACAAGCCCTTTGATGGGATGAACCCCCGGCAGTCTTCTCTTAATTTTTTTTAATAAAAATGTTTTTTTTTACCTATATAAAAGCTCTTTAGAAGATTTATTAGTACACTCAAAATATTTTTACAGTAACAGATTGTAGTTTATTTAAAAAGTTATTCGTACTTTTTATTTTTTACCCTCCCAAGACCGCCAAAAAGCGGTTGTCAAATATTAAGTAGTTTTTGGTTAAATATTAAATTTTTATTAAAGCAGTTACTTGCTATCGATAGAAAATATAATTAACTACTTTTTCTGCCTTTAAACTTTTTTTGTTGAACGAACGATTTTCAAGCGAGAAGTAAAGTCAAAATTTCGTAAATTTGAAAAAATATTTAAAACATTGCCTGAAATATATTAACGCTCGGGCATACATTATTGATAACAAAAAAGGAAATTAAGAGTCTCTACTTGCAAAATAAGTTACTATTTTTGCTCCAGGACTCACACAACAACCTCAGGACATGTTTTACGAACATCCCTCTAACTCAAAAAGCAGTTAACAGATTTTTTTGAAATTAAGCGCAGCTAATACAATCATACACTTTGTAGTAATCGGAATCAATTTCGATAAAATTTGAAAATATTTTGTGTCAATTTCGCTAAATATCGCAATTTACAAAAAGCGAAAATCGCCGTAATTTCTAAAATAATAACACTAGATTAACAAATTTCGGTAAGTAATTTTTTTTAGCAAGAGTCGAAACTATTTGATTATTTTATTTCTTATTGTGCTATATCGCCTAAAGCGATAAATCTAAATTTTAATATCTTGCCAAATGCCAAATATATAGTATAAATATAATATATAGTATAAATATAATATATATTAAGAAAGATCATTAGAGGCTTAAATGTGTTCTGATTCATTCGTTATTATTATTTTTGTTATTATTTTTAAAGATATTTAGAATTAAACTAATTATTTTTAATTTATTTAAATTAACCGTAATTTAACTAATTTTTAAAATTTTCCATTCAATTTGAATCACAATTATTTTCAAATTATTATATTTATGTACATCCGTTATCGCTTATGGTGATATTTTCTCATAGTTTTAATTGTATACCCGATGAAATAAGTTCCGATATAATTATATATAATCATATATATAATTCCATATAGTTTTAGGTCGGAAAAATGGCATAAATAATCTGATCTCAAGAGATCCCAAATCTAATATAATTTTATCGGTAAATCTATATATATATAAACAAGTAAAAAAGGCTTAAATTCGACTGTGCCGAATCTTCGAATACTCTCCACCAATGTTTTCTACTGTTTTTGATACAAATAATGTAAAAAACTTTTGAAGTAAAATTATGGAGGTGAAAAAATTTTTTCGAGGCGAAAAACTTTTTTGGATGCGAAAACGAATTTTTTGTTGGGAAAAAAATTTTGAGGTGAAAAAATTTTTTTAGGTGAAAAAATTTTTTGAGGTGAAAAATATTTGAGGTGTACAAAATATTATTAATTTCTAAGCGACTGTTGAAAAAATATGAGAAAATATATTATATACCAGTCGCTACTATGAAATTGTACTAAAATACATCAATTTGTATTGAAAATTTAGAGGTATCTTCACATTTTCACCCATAACTTTTAAACCGCTGGACCGATTTTGCTCATTTTCAATACCAAACTGCTCGGGAGGATGTTGCGTCTTCGCGTCGTGATCGCCATTTCAACAGACAGACGGACATCGCTAAATCGACTTAGAATTGCAAAAGGATCACGAATATATATACTTTATGGGGTCTTAGACCTATATTTCGACATGTTACATGACAAACTGATATATACCCTCACCATATATGGTGGAGGGTATAAAAAATTGTTGCAAGTGTGTTGTGACTTTATAACTCACGAACGGTCAAACCGAATCCGATTAAATTTTTAGGCTTTGTTTGTATGGTCTTGTAAATGGTTTATCTACGAAACGCGGTCGACGCGTACGTAAGTTATGACTTTTCATGTCATCATGTGATTTGGTCTATATAAAAAAACAACAACAAATACGTAGGCGTGTTCATATAATTTGATTAATTTATATATAAATTGATAGATTTGTACCTTTTTATATAAAGGATGGTTAATTGTAAATAAAATAAATAGTTTTCAGAAAATAATTTTAATATTTTTTATTATGTTAGAAGACAGTTATGTGTGAAACAAAATATCGGCCAAATGCTCGCCACGGCTTCGGTGGCATACCTCTATCCGATGGTCCATATTTTAAATGACTCTGAGACATAATTGATGTTCAATGTCGTTAATGTGCCGAATTATCTCATCCTTTAGCTCTTGAATTGTTCTTGGCTTATTGACGTTCACTTTTCTTTTCAACGGTATCAAATCACATGATCGTGGCGGCCAATTGAATTTCTCGCGCAAAAGAGCCATTGTTTTGTTGGCTGTGTGGCAAGTGGCACCATTCTGTTGGGACCACATATCGTCCAGGTCCATATACTCAATTTCAATTTCCCCAAGAAGTCCGTTATCATCTCGCGGTAGCGAACACCGACGACGAGTCGAGGTCGACGGCTCTTCTGCACACTATCGCGAACAACAGCAATGTTTTCCATAGAACGAACTGAGCGAGAATGTACATGTGTTTTCACGTTTCCTACAGACCCGGTTTGCTGAAATTTGCGCACAATTTTCCCGATTGTGAACACATTTGGTCGATTATGCTGACCAAAAAAATCACGAAGTGCACGAAGTGCATTTTGATTTGAATGCTCATTTTCGTAAAAGGCTTCAACAATCTAAACGCGCTGTTCAATTCTCCATCGCTGAAACAAAGAAATGTCAAATTCAATTGGGTGATAAACTTAACGTTAAGGTGTGACTCACAATTAACATCGTGCTTTATGATGGGACCACCCTTTATAACTATATTCATTCCCGAGTTACAGATGAGCAAATCGTATCTTTTTATTAATAATTAGCTTTATTTACTAAAATATAGCAATATTGAAGAAATTATATATGTTCAAAATGTCTGTATCAATTAATCCATTACAGACCGGATCACGATGCTTAATTTTTTATATATATTTTTTATAAAAAAAAGTTATGAAGTTTGTATGTATTATTGATCTGTTTTTGGTAAATAAATGGTATTAATAGGATTTTAGATCATATAATCATATTATTTTTTATAAATTATTTTTTTTTATTGCAAGAAACATGAACATTTTTATTAGTAAATTATAGAGAATAAAATGACAAAATTCCATAAAGCTAGCAGAATAGAATACTTAGTATATTCGGTTGCCGCAACACAACCCTCTTCAGTATCCACGCCCTTGTTGGGTTAAATAATTTTAATAAAACTAGTATTGTAAAAAAACTAGTTTTTGTTCAGTCGAAATGTTTTTTTCGATTTTTTTTTCTTCAACTGCAAATACAATAAAACTAATTACTTTTAATATAATTAAATCGTATCATAAAATCTATATTCTATTCACATTTTATATCATATATTATTTCATAACCCTTTCCATTTTCTAAGGTAACATATGTTACCGATAATTTCAAGAAATATGTAGGTACGTATTATGTATAATAGTTTTATAGTTCAAAAGAAATTTTATACAAAATTTTAATTGCCTTTACGGTTATTAAAATGCATAAATTAATTTTTATTGCATACAAAAAATTAAAAATACACCCAAAAACCAAAATAGATTTTAAACATGCCAAGTCATTTGTTGTGTTCCCACAAGCACCTTAACTTAAAAACCAAAAATTTATGTGAATTTAGTTTTATAAGGAACATTAACCCAAAAGATATACTATAAATATAGAGTAAAGACTTTTCTAAAGAAAAACACCTTCTGTGGTTATTAAAAGATATTCAATAATAGTAGATTCGAATAATTTATATTTAAACAACACATGAGACAACATTAATATGGTAAGATTTTTTTGAGGGAAGAATGGAAGCAAATAAAAGGATATTTTCATTTTGATTTTGTTAAAATTGTAGGAATTAGTAACAAATGAAACATAAATGACCACATTTATGACCCAGAACTTAATTATAGTTGTAGCAAACAAACGGTAGAAAAGCATCTAACAATCCCTTTAATAATGCAATAAAAAATATGTTTTTACCATGAGCATTGAAAATATAAGCAAAAAGGAGTTTTTATGGGAAGAAGGACATGTTTTAAGTACCCCAATTAATATTAAGTAGATTATAATATTATAACCCATACAAATGAAACTTTAGCAGTACAAGTAGTAGTATCATCTGCCTTTAGGACTCATTAACCCATCTACTAATTCATTCATCTCATCCACCTTAACAATGCTGGTAGCAGATACTATATAGATTGTACCAATGTTCTCATCATCATCTCTGTCAGTCAAACAATACATGCAGGACATTTCATTTGTTCTTTACGTATTGTATCTCATGTTACATACACACTTTAATTGTGGTCTTTTTTATTTTTATTTAATTGTTATTATGATTATTATTTATCAACTTGTATGATAAAGTGAATGAATAACAGATATTTACAATATTTGGCCCCTCATAACGAGCTCGCAAATTGTTATGAAAGTTTATTCAAGTTGATTTAATGATTTCAATGTGTTTGCATTACCAAACAGGAGCTTAAAAAATTATTGACCTAAAGGACGTACAAGAGATTTATAGATTTTATTTATCAGTTTTATCGAAAATTATAATTATAATTTATACACTCACAATATTATTTCATTAAAAATAATCTAAAATACATATTAAATTAATCGAAAATACAATCAAAAAGAGGACTACCGATTTTTCATTATATTCAGCCCATTTTGTTGTTTATTTTCAATCATTGTTTAATAATCGACAAAAGTAGTAAAAGCAATCGAAAGTCGTTTAAAATAACCATCAATATTTAACTGACAAAAAGTAGAAAAAAAAACGATTTTTGTCGTTTGTTTTTCAAATTGAAAATTTTGTATTATTTGTATGTAATTTTTCAAAACACAACACACACAGATGTATATATTTTTATTTTCTATGTGTGTATATATGTATTTGAATAATTTCTTGAAATTTTTATTAAAATAATTTTGTATAAAAACAAACTATTGTGGTAAAAAACAAAAAGGAATTAAATGAATTTCTATTTTTAGAAACGAAAAACATAAAATTTTACATTTAACAGAAAATATCAACTCCTACTAAATATCTGTAAATTTTTATAGTTTGTTTTTTTAATGACTGATTCAAATAGTTAAAAAAATATATTTCTATGAATTTCAATTGATTCTTCATTTACAAAAAAACTTTACGTATTACTTTTTAAACAAACTACGGTCGGTAACGGAAAATATATTGTGAGTGTACATTAAAATAAAATCGGATAATTCATATAAATTTAAATAAAAAAAAATCAATCTAATGTTTTATCATAAATTATAAAAAAAAAAAAACTTAAAAATAACGGGGACCTACTGAAAATTAAAATTAGTATTTTACCAAAACTTTTAGCAAATTTTTCTCCCTAAATTTTATAATTAAAAATTTAACTAAAAGTCAGAATAAAATATTTTTAAATTTTGTTATTTCAAATCATCAAAAGCACTAAAAATGTTGCCAACATTTCTAATCAGAGTTTAGATTAACACTTTTCCAATTTCTATATATTTTGACTGTTTAAAATTGTTTTTATAAATGTTTAAAATTAAATCATTTTACACTGACGTTATTTAAGGTGTTAGGTGGGTTTGAAAATTCGTATTCGTCACCGTTTTGTTTGTACCAGTTACGAGACATGCCACAGGGTGGGCACTTTTGATTGATTCTATTTCACTAGTCCCGGTTCACCGGTCTGGGGCAGGTCACAGTATAGGTCCTTTCAGACCGGTCTTGTTTTCAGTATTAACTAAACAGATTCTCGAAGTCTTCTGAATTTTTCCCACAGGTTTGTAATGACAGAAATATTTCCCGTTTAGAAAAAATTAATACTTCTGTCAAATTTGAACTGATCTTAATTTTTAAGATATAGGCCAAGAGAATGTGGAAGACAGAGAGAGAGGCAGAAACAGTGTCATCCTCATATTACACAATTTTGCTCCCCATTTTTATAAAGCAAACGGAAAAATTCCGCTAGAGGAATTGCATGTATTTTGTTTTTCTTACAAAAACAAAACACATAGGATACCTCCACAGGAATTATTACCTTCGCTTTATAAAAACAGGGCGTTAATTTGTTAAATAATATATTTAGACCCAACCAAAACATAATATCTTGCAGAGAAACAACATGGATGGAGCATTCATACTTGAAGAGCATCATATATTTTTGGGATTATGATTGTGCCAACCATAGTCGTTCTATAATATACATAGTTAGTTATCATATTATGATAATATTATGGTTCGAAACTGTGAAAAAGTTATTTAAATTTACGAATATATTTTTAAAAAAGGCTTTTACTAAAAAAAAAATTTGATATTAAGGACTTTTTTAAGAAAACTTCTTTGGTTCTACGGACTTTTTAAAGAAAAATAATTAAAAAAAAAAAATTAATAAAAAACATAGATTCTATGGACTTTTTCTAAAATTCTTAGATTCAAAGGATATTTTTTTAATTTTTTAGATAGTACTTATCTTTCAAGATGAAAGAATATATTTTTAGTCTGGTTTGAGATTCTTCGTCCCCAAGAGCCAGATATTTATATCTCTATTTAACTCACAAATCAACGGAAAAAGCTATTTACATTCTCCTCTTTTTTTTTGTAAATAGTAAGTAAATTTCATCTAAACTCACTAATAAAAATTTGTGAGTTAAATAGAGATATTTATGATTGGCACTTGGGCACGAAGAATGTTGATGAAAATCGTAGTGGACCAGAAAATGCATTCCATTCAGTTTGTGTCTAATAACTTTTTCGGTGTATTCTCCATGATTACTAAATAAAAATAAGAAAAATTTTTCATTTGGAAAACAAATTTCTATGATCTCGAACCAGACTAGAGATTAATTAATAAACATATTAATTTAAAAAAAAATTATTATTCATTTTATTGAAAATAATTAAAAAATATGTATAAAATCTTTATATAGAATCTTTTTTTATGAAAACAAGACTGTAAATGTCAAATTTGATTTATAATTATTCAGGATTGTTGTCAGCATTTTATAGTTCCATAATTTTCATATTTTAGTCAGAATTTTTGTTACCACAGTATGGTTACAGATATTCATGTTATAAAATAGAAAGTGGTAATCATAAAATAATAAAATATTTACTATAATAATGATGGAAGCGACCATACACCAAGAAAGAAAATTAGTAGAAAAATTTGTAAACGGTTTTCAATCCCACTTTACTATTTTTGTACTGATTTTTAGTAAAAAAAATATTATTTAGCAAATCCTTTTGCTATTCACATTTTGCAAATTGCAGAATATTTAAAAATATCTGTTGCTAATTTCAGAAATCATTTTACAAATTTTTGAAAACAGATTTGCTAAAATTAGCAAAAAAAAATTAATAATTTTTAAAAATTGGACATTGAAGGATATGTTATTTCTAATAATTAAAACTTACACCTACAAACTTAAATTGTATTAAAATGTTACATACATTAAAAAAAGGGATCGGAAGATACCGACTCATGTCTAAAAATAGGATAAAATAGCAATAAAAAAAATTTTTTAGTTCTAAAAATCAGCCCAAAAAAATTAAAATTTTACCTTAAAAGTAAAAAAAAAATATTTTTCAAAACAGAAATTACCAAATTAAAACAAAATGATAAACTCGTTTATGTTTTTACAATTTTTAAACCTTTGATTTTTTTTTATTTTATCTAAAATATTTTTTGAAAAAAATAAATAAATTTTGATGCTCGATAAAAAAAAATTTGAAATTATGTACTAATATTAATAATATTTAGTAAATTTTTTTTGCTGGTTTCAGCAAACAGATTTTAAAATCCACTTTACAAAAAGTTTACTAGAATTTAGTAGCGGCAGCCAATTTTTTCATTGTAACAGTTTTCAGTTGCCATTACAGACTTTTTTATTGAGTGTATTGATGGTTAGAACATATTAATAAACCAACACCCGAATACAGCAAGCATAATATAGTAGCAGTGATCATATTGCAAACATTGTTTTTTTCTGCGTGTAGTCTTTAAAAACTTCTTGTATTTAATTGCCAAATTCCATACCAATTCTTCCACTTTACAAAAAGTTTACTAGAATTTAGTAGCGGCAGCCAATTTTTTCATTGTAACAGTTTTCAGTTGCCATTACAGACTTTTTTATTGAGTGTATTGATGGTTAGAACATATTAATAAACCAACACCCGAATACAGCAAGCATAATATAGTAGCAGTGATCATATTGCAAACATTGTTTTTTTCTGCGTGTAGTCTTTGAAAACTTCTTGTATTTAATTGCCAAATTCCATACCAATTTAAAATCAAAAACCATAAAATCTATTATTTGTAGTATAAAATGGGCTTAATTAAATTTATTTTAAAAATAAATTAAAGTATTTTTACAGATTTTTTATAACTTCCTTATTTTTTGTTTAAATGAACAGACGAATTTTAATTACAGTTTTACACAAAGAGTGAAATTCAATTAATTTCCTTGAAAGAAAATTTAATGTTGCACATTCCTGCTAATATATACCATTTCATTGCTCATATTTTTTAGACAATTACATAATCACACGCACTTATTGCTGGGATTTGATGAGTCCAATGCGCTACTAAGACCATTTGATAAAGAGGGACAAACCCCCCAAAAAAATCTGTGAAAGAATTAAAAACTACATACCATAATTTTATGAAGCAAACGTTTATTTTACGTGTAGATAGACATATTCATATGACAAAATAGTACTCTGGAAAATTAAAGCGTAAAATATAATTTTAGAGATTGTGAAAATCTTATATGAAAAATAAGGCGCATATTTCTGTAATTACCATAACAAATTGTTATTGTAGTACATAAATGAAAGTGTGCAATTTTATAAAAAAAAAAACAATAATTATAATTTTTACCAGAAAATTAAGGCAATTCTCTATAAATAAGGGTTAATTATTAAGAACAGGAAATTAGTTCAATTTCACCCTCATCGTTATTAGTTTTTTGATAAGGTTTAAATAATTTTTTTGCAAAAGTGCACGTATTTTTTATTATAGTTTTTTTTCTATAAAATTATAATATGTTAAGCATTTCACAAAATAATCAATTTTGTTGATAACAAATTTAGCATTATCGTTATAATATTTTGTAATCACCGTCATTGACCTTTTCATTGCTAATGGCATACTTGGGAGTTTTTCATTACGAGCACCAGTGAAATTTCATTACCATTAGGTGAATTTAATGCAAATGAAAAAATGTTTTAAACTTTAATGGCAATGAAATATAATATTAGTGCATAAAGAAAGTAATTACTAATTAAAAAAAAACATTTGTTTAAAAAAAAAATATGATAAATGAAACGAATAGCGGTTATAACACATAATTTTTTAGGGTTGCCATTGAATCGATAGTATTGAAAAGACATGAAACGGAACGGGAAGCGAGTTAATTTAAACACTTACTAAGGGGAACAAAATAGAATGGAACAGAATTGAGTACAATTAATACATCAGACGAGAGTAACGAAATTGAATGGATCGAGCCTGGATTTCAGTGGTATCTATCGATTTTAATACAATTTTTCTCTGACTTTAACGACTTTTTTATTACAGCGAGTTTTCTCCATTATTCGAAAAGCTTAACTGTTATTAGTAATTACTTTTTTTTTAATTGATGCAGAATTAATAGCAAGGAAATTTAAACCATTGCCATTAATCAATAAAATTTAATTTTTAAATTATTGACATCAAAGCTATTGAAGTCATAAATTCATTAGTCCACTTAATTAATTAGTCCCATATAAGGTTACTGGCAATACTAATTTTGACCATTTGATAATAATACAAAATTATAACATTTTATCGTAAGTTTTTATATACACTCAGAATATTTTGTAGTTTACAATTTGTAGTTTAATAAAAAAAAAAAGATTTCAGTTCCGTTAAAAATAAAGGAAAGTACACAGAAAAAAGTATCATACAATTTTAAGTAATTAAAAATATTTGTTAAAATTCAAATTCGATTTCCAACAATTTTTTGTTTGAATTGTTTGTAAATTGTTATTTTTCATATAAAAATTCTTTGCAAATAAAAAATGAAGTAACAAAAATATAACAAATTCCATTGTTGGTGCCTTTTTAAAAAATATTTTTTTTTGAATTTACAAAAATATTCCACGTATGAAAGATGTTCAATATTACAAACAGAATTTTGTAATTTTATTCTGTGTACATTTATTTTTCAAAGAAATATTTATTTTAACTTTTTTATGCATTTATTCAAAATGATTTACTGTCATTTACCGATTTTTTAGTTTAATTTATTTTTTTCGTTTGTTTGCAATTTAATAAAATATTACCCACTAAACGAAAATATTTGTTTTTTTTTTGTTATCGATACAGTTATAAAAATTTAAATTTTTGTTTGGTGTCTGTTTCAAAAAAATATTAAAAAAATGTGTTTATAGTTATTTGTTTTAATTGTACAAAGTTATTTCATTTTAAATTGCAAGAACTTGAATAACGTGATACACATAAATACATTCATAAAAGATGTGTTAAGGTGTGCATCTAAATTTTGCATTTTTAAAAAACGATAACAATATGCAAAATACCCGAACAATTTCAAATAAATGAATAACCATTTATTTTTACCGAATCGGTAGGTAAAATTCAAACATTTATTTTTAACTGAATAATCATTTGTTTTTACTGATTTTTCAATTGTTTAATCAACATTTGATTTAAATGAAAAGTAAGTAGACTGGTTTTTAAATTAAATTTAAATTACATTTTTTATTATTTTAGCTTACAAACTAATTTAAGTGTGGGAAAGAACTAGGTGGGGCAATAAGTATCACTCTATTGGAAAATGCTGCCATTTTTGCAAATGCCATTATATGTCAGTTTGGTTTTGACATAAGAGAGAAGAATACAGATGCGAAATTTATGGTGTATAACATTGTATCGCAATATGAATAAATCGTAAGATTTTAGAAATCAACGGCAAAGTGGATGATTTTCCATCAAAACTGATCATGAGCGACGATCTGATCATTATCTCAGAGGCCACGTCAATAAGCAAAATTCTCGGTTCTAGGGAACGGAAAATTCATGCATAAATTAGGAAGCCTCCTCAAAGTCACCGTGTGGTATGCAGTTTTGTTGGAAAATACGATTGAACCTTATTTTTGGACGGCAGTAACGCTATTACACCCAAAAAAATTAACTAGAATTAAGAAAAATTAAATTAAATTGAAATCAAAACGGCACCAAAGATACTTTTTACCAAAATTTAATAAAATTTTCCTTGAAATTACTAATTTTTAGACAACAATTCTTAAAAATTAGAAAGTGGCAGACGTGAAAACTTAATTTAGAAATGGCTTTTTAAAATTTAGTTAATTTTACTACTCGCGAAAAAAAATGAACACACATTAATAACTGCATTTTATTTCTCATTTTAAGCTGGACTTATTTTTTGAACTAAATGAGAGAAAATTGTTATCAATTTTTTTTTTTTTGAACAAAACTTAAATTTATTGTATTTTAGTATGCAATTTTTTAAAACTAATATGCTTTTCTTAAAAATTGATAAATTCTTAATTAATATACTTGTTTTTTACCTAAAATCAAGAAATATTACTGAGGCAAGATATGAACTATTTTTGAGTATATAAACTATTTTATTTTAACTGAAACATAGGAATTTTTATTCTTTTTCTAGGTTTTAATAAAATTTGACTTAAATTAAGGGACATTTTTAAACTATTTTAATAGAAAATTTGGATTAATTCTTAGTTCATGTCTTTTTTTTTAGTGTAATATCTTTTTTCTGTTCGAAATTTTGACCAAAATGAGTCGCTTGAACAACGTTGGGAAATATTGCAAACTCATTTCCAAAGTAAGTGCTGTGTTGCCCAAACTGGGCGTTTGTAGAAAATAAGTTTTGGCAGAAATGCAGAACTCACTGCGCCTGCTGTAAGCAGGTTTGTACAAAAAATATATATGATACTAACAACACTTATGGTCCTCTAAAAGTAAATTTTATATACTTAGGGAACAAAGCTTCATTAAATTTAGAAAAAGTTACATTGGACGAAAATTTATGAAAAAGTGTGAAAACTTAATTAATATGATGAAACTTTTTTAAAAATTTAATGAAAAATGTTTCATAACTGCTTTACTATATCGTAGAAAAAAGTCATTAATATTTTTTTTTTTAAAGCCCATATCTTAAAATTAGAGAGACCCGCTGTTTATTCTTACGTTAAATATGTAGACATATATTACGGCAAACGTCAAAATTTTGTTATCTTCTGTGTGCAGTGTGGATCACTCGATTTCGTATATATTTTTATATATATTTTTCGTATACATATTATTTATTCGTAAACAGTACTGCTAAGATAAAACGAAAAACTCAGCTGTCACAAGCAGAGAAAGAAAAAAATTGCAACATGATCACTGCTACTATATTATACTTGCTGCAATCGGGTATGGTTGTCACAATCAAGTTTTTGGTTTTGAAATAGGTTCTAACTATCAATATGAGCGCTAAAATGATCATTACAGTAAATATTTAATTATTTCATGATTGTCACTTTCTATTTTCTAACATAATTTACTGTAACCATAATGACTATGAAAAAAATATGATAGATTTGAAACTATAAAATGCTGAGAAGAGTCAATGAATAATTATAAATCAAATAACATTGACATTTATAGTCATAATACTATCTTGTTTTAATAAAAACAAAATTGTATCAGTTCATTCACCCATGTGAAAATAATAATATATAATTATTTTCACCTGGGAGGTTTTATTTTTCACAACGCCTTATACACATAATATTCACCCTTATTCTAGTTGTCGTCATCGACACAAGACAATATCATCTTGGGATTTTTTTTGAAATTGGTATTCCCGTTGTCGTTATCGAAAATAATTGATAACTGTCGACAAGTATTTAGTATTCTGTAAGAAACTGTGACGACGATATTGTCTTGAAACGACTCTGATTTTGTCGACACAATTTTTAGTAACGACTTGAGGAAAAGTAATGACTGAAAAAAAAACGGAAAAAATGGGAAGAAATATCAAATCTATTAAATGCACTTGGTCCACCGAGAATAATGTGAGGTGGATGGCAGAAGGTAAAGAAAGCATGATCATATAAAGTGCATTATAAAAATATAACAAAATTTATTTATAGGTTTGGCGAGACTTAAAATTTAAAGTTAAAAAGAAAATGGTAGCCAACAAAGCCGAGTGTAATGCTACAGGTGGCGGAAGATTCAAGCAATTTATATTGAGCCCGCTGGAGGAAGCTGTGGCATATCTTCTACAGTTTCATAAACAGCTGAACCCTAAGTTAAAGTCGTTTCCAACACTGAGCTGGTACGACACCTGGGCTAAAAATCTTAATGTAGCTGCCAATTTTATTGTTTTGGAAATAAATGTGGACTTGATTCCGGTTTTCAAATTAGGTGCTATTGTTTCCAGCACATCTTTGAAGGCTGTTTTATTCAGCTGAAAGTAACTTTTAAACCTTTTAAAAAAATTAGAAGATTAACATTCTTTAAAGTAACAGACTTTGATTTTGCTATTCACTTGTTATCCGGCAGATTAAAGATATTGGATTTCTGTATGAGAAGTCTTCTTTCCAATACTAGATTTTCTTGATTTTCTTCATCACTGGTATCAGAATTTAAATTACACATAAAAAACATTTTTTCGCAAAAATAATAAACAAAATAAATCTGCCGACTCAATTTTTAGAGATGTGTTTTTGTTTAAATCGATAAAAAGTCGACGTCGTTACAACACTGTTTTAGAATACCAATTTGGTGTCGAAGTGATGTCGACGTCGAAGCAAAGTGATGTTGACTCAAAAACGACGACGACATTGATAACGACAACTAGAATAAGGGTGATTATAATTTATTTACACTAATGAATTCATTGTCGAAAAAATTCATTGTCACAACGATTCTATATAAAGATTTTATATTTTTTAATTGTTTTCAATAAAAACAATAATAATAATTTTTTTTAAATAAATATATTTTTTAATTTAATTACTTGTAAAATAATGACTTCCTTGTGGGAAAAGTAGTCAGAATATATGTTAAATAAATAAATTTTTTAAAAGAAAAAATCTGTAGAACTAAAAAGCTGTTTTGTATGAAAAGATTTCTGATACAAAATACTAGATTTTTAGAAATTTTTCTAATAGAAACATTTTTGGATTCTATGGACATTTCCTTAAAGTAAAATTCTCTGATTAAGCAAACTGTTTCTTAGATAAAAATTCATATGTTCTTAAAAAAACTTAGATTCTAAAAAATTCTTAGATTCTGAGGAATTTTCATCATAAAAAATTCTTAAATTCTAAGAACTTTTTCCGTTAGAAATATTCTTACATTCTAAGGAATTTTTCTAAAAGAAAGATACTCTAAGAACTATTTAAAAGACTACAAATTTTTCTATTAGAAAAATTACATCTAATGTTTTTTTTTTATTAAAAAAGTCGTTAGAATTAAAATATTTTTTTTAAATATTTTTCTTTAAAAAAGTCCATAGAATCAGAAGTTTTCATGAAAAAGTCGTTAATATCAAATTTTGTCTTTAGGAAACACATTTAAAGAACTTTTTCACAGCGTCGGATCGTAATATAACTGTAGGGACCATATTATGGTAAAATTATGGTTATTTTATTATCATAATATAATAACGACTATGTTTGTCACAATCGTAATTCCAAAAATATATGATGCTCTTCGAATGTGATTGTCCAATGTTTTTTCCCTACGTGCAAGGTCATGCACTTAGGTCTAGACCAGTGGTCGGCAGAAAGAGGGAATATGAATGTATTGGTGTTTAACACTGTAAGAAATTATTTTATCTTTCTAGATAAATGAATAAATAAATTAATAAATGAATAAATGAATCGATAAGAGAATATATTCCTTGAATTAAAATAGTTCATGTTTTTGTTTTCTCTATTATAAAAAATAAAAATAATTCATAATAATGATAATAATATCTTTTTAATTGCATACAAGGCACTCTGCCCCATTTAATATGTTTAAAGAAAATAAAAAAAATCTTCCCACTCAACGTTCCACATTTTTAATTAAAAATGTTAACGAAAAACCAAATAAATACCTACAATAAAAAAAACCTATAATAAAAAAAAACATATTTTTAGAGTGTACTTTATTTCTTCAACAAAGCGGCGTATACTTGCTCTGTTGAAAGTTGTGCTCTTAGCTGTGAGATTTGTTGACATTCGTGTAGTGTACGTGTAAATTGCCGATTGTGTTCGGCCCCTGAGTGCCGAACTCTGTTCTAGACTGACGATAAACATGTAGACCTTTAATGCAGTAAACGTCAAAATAATGTTATCTTCTGTGTGTACCATTAGATTTCGTACATATATGCCGGCAATACATGTTGCAATAGTTCTTCGGCAATAATTTCTTAACAATTATTGCTAAGATAAAACGTCAAAGTCAGCTGTCATTGACGTTTGAAAACAATAAAAAAAGACGCCACAAAAGAAAAAACAATAGAAAAATAATGAAAAACCATAAACAAATTATTAAATTTAAAACAAATTAATAAATTTAATTTGTTAAAAAAAATAGGAAATAAATAGGAAAATAGAATAAATTTTAAACTTTACAAGTAATCATAAATGAGCCTTCTTCCTTGAAATTTTTTGAAATATGAGTTAACTTCAATATGTTGTCTCATAGCAATACTTTTTGCTAAGATAATTATCTTTAATGTAGAGTGAGAGTTAGGTGAGATGGTTAAGCGATTGCTATGGAATGGCATATAAAAAATTCTTAGCAAGAAAGGTCTCACAAAGACCCTTCCAACAAGCCCAAAAACATCACTGGTTCCGATCATTGGTTCAGAAGTTAGCAATACTACCCTACTACCCTCCGACCAGCAATCCGCTGCCATTTCGCTCAATTGCATTTTCGGGGATGGTCGTAATGGACATATTTTCATGTAATGAGCCAAGGAATACGCTGGTGAAATTTGGCGGATCGTGACTGAATCACCCTGTATATATTTTAGATCTTTATATTACACATGGACTACACAAGCAAGTAAAAATTACATAGAATTTGTGTAATTACACCAGAAGTGGCAACACAGTCACATACCAAAAATTTTAGCGAAATCCAGTCTCATATGGGAGAAAAAATTCCCTTGTACTTAAATGTTTTGGCATTTTACTTTAAATTTGTAATATAATACATTTACAGCAACAACTCTATTGAATGTTTTCTCTCTTATCTCAATTGCAATCAACTGACATATGGCTTCGTTATGAATAAATTTTGTTTAAATTATCAACAAATGAACCAAAATTATTGACATCATGATCAACAATAATCAATCAATCAATAAATATGTAAATTTTATATTTATACAATGTAAATTTCGAACATATGAAATTGAAATCAATATCAATAACTCAATTTAATACAAATGAGTTCGATTGAAATAACAAAAATCCTCCGGTAAAGCCATTAAATACAATAAACAAATACCAGTCTTATCACTAAATCGCCAAAATAGGCTTAATGTATAAAAATTGTTTGAGAGGGATCAACTATAAAAAATAATCTCAAAAGATAAATCTTAACAGCTTAGAAAAAAAAAGGAAATACTTTTAAATCTATTGGTGGAAAAAGCAAGAAGAAAATCTAAACATTTGTTTATAAAATTGATACAATAGAAATACATTTTAAAAATTTAGATTTATTAGTAAAATAAAGTATTTGAGAGAGCAAAAAAAAAAAAAAAGGGATAACAAATTTGCAAATATGAGATTTGTTAAATGAATAGAAATTGTGGTGGGGGGTTGATACAATATTTATAAAAACAAATAAGTTTTCTATGTTTGCCAAAAGGATTAAATTTAAAGGACTCGAAAGGCAGGCAAAAAAATAAAATCTAAAAAATAAATTGAATTGCGAATATTTGCAAATACCAGGGATGTTTTTGTTTTTCTGATTTTATTTTTTTTCAAGTTACTACAACAATTTATAGATAAGCCGCTTTTCAAGGTCAATAAGCAAACAACAAGTTTTAAAACAAAAAACATGATTGCACTTTTAAATTCAGGACATCAATTGCAAACATTGCGAAAATATATATAAACTTGGTCACTTGCTACCCTAAACCTTCTACTTTTATAAAAAGTCACCCCGTTTTTTATTTTGTGAAACACGGGCAAATAGAAATTTGCATAATTTTTTTGGCATTTTATAAATTTCAATTTTGTGACTTGACTTTATCCTCTGTATGCTTTGTTGTAATTGTTGATATTTGGTCAATTTTTGGTCATGCGGAAGTTACGAGACTTGAACATTTTATCTTTTATAATGCAGCAACAGGAGTTAAATTGTATTGCTGCATTATATACTGTACCACACACAACTGTACTATTTTGTAGCCATCCACTTGTACTTTCAACAAATTTAATTTTAGTCAAAAGCCACCACCTTAATAATCATCCCATAACATTTATTCAGTCATTCATTCATCCTACAAAGACACGACACAGCCCGCCCAACTTCCATAGACAATTGAAGTCAGTTTACTATCCACATGCCTCATCCACTTATGTGATTTTAAATACAGAGGGTTGAATGTAAATTTTATATTATAATTTAAGTGTATGATGGTAATATGTATGCACCATTCAACTTGTATTTAAATTTATTTACAAACACATAATTTTCAATGTTAATATATTTTTTTTCGCTACAACGAGCCGATGGCCTTTGTTGCTAGTGCTCGGCTAGGGTATTAGAATATAATTTGTAATTATATGATTAATATAAATAAAAAAAATATAAAAATAAAAAATATTCTAATAATTTTTTTTTTAAATTTCTTTCTTCTTCGGCAAACATTTCAAAAATTCATTGAATCCAAATAAATATGTTGGAGGAAACCACAAAACCACAATCATACTATCACAACTTTCAAGTTTATTTTTAACAATTTATTTTCTTTTCTAAAAATAAAATAATTTATTTAGCAGTAAATTAAAAAGCAATAAATCATAATTTGTAAATAAAATTAGTCTGCAAAATTTTTGTAAAAACCCCTTAAACTACAAACAAAACTCATACGATGCATATGCTTTCGTATAGGAAAACTATGGAAAAACTTTATTGAAAATTCATTAGTGTCCATCGTAAAAGTCCTTAACACATGTGCTAGTCTTACTACCCTGTAGGAAAAAAGCGGTCAGTTGCGTGAAAAGACCTATCGTGTAACCTGCCACGTGACCGCTGACAACAGGACCGGTATGAAAGTACTTATCCCGTAACTGGTGAAATAAGACGATCAGAAAGTGCCTACCGAACACCGGTCTAAAAAAACCTACCAGTCACAGAGAAAATAGGACAGATTCAGCGCATATTAGTAAAGAGTAGTACAAAGATGTTGGAGACAACGTCAATTTTTCTACTCTGTCCGAATTTAACTGAGTTATTAAAATACAAATTTGATTACCTGTTTTGTAATTATTATTGGTTTTAAGTTGGATTTTGTTCGACTTAAAATCATAACTAAAACGAAAATTAAATTCTCAAATTTCTACGCATTTTTAATTTTTTTATTTTTTTTTTTTTTTGAATCAGTGTTATTTATTACGAGGTCGGATCAATAAGTCCGTGACTTTTCGAACTTCCCCCGTTGTTATATGAAATGCAACACTGCTCCTATCAAGACTAATGTCAAATTTTGAGCAAGATCAGTCATTTACTATGCGTTTAACAGCAGAATTTTTGCGGTCGTTGGAGCTAAATCTATTTCCACCGAGCCATTTCTTTAGGTTTGGAATAGAAAATAGTCACTGGGGGCTAAATCCGGAGAATAAGGCGAATGAGGGGGTAATTCGTAGTCTACTTCATGGATTTTTGCCATGGAAACTAAGCTGTCGCACGATTCCGTTGGTGGTCGATTGTGAGCAAACGAGACAGCCATCTTGCGGAAAGCTTTCTCATACCCAAGTGATCGTTCAAAATTGAAAACACTGAGCAATGTGAGATGCCTATGTCTTTTACAATCTATTCAATCTCCAATCAGCCAACACCATATCGTGAATTTTTTAAATTGTTTTGGGTGTAGAGACCTCAACTGGGCGTCCAGAACGTTCGGCATCTTCCGTGTTTGTAAGGCCACAACGAAAGTCAGTAAACCACTTTTTTACCATTGAAATCGATGGTGCAGAATCCCCATAGTATTTATCAAGCTATTCCTTGGTTTGATTGACGGTTTTTTTCGCCAAAAAAAAATGTTGAATGAGCACTCGAAATTCACTTTTTTCCAATAAAAAAAAAAAATCCACGAGGTTGTATGTTTTAAAGAGCTGTTAAACGCAAAATTTGACAGTAGTCTATCAAAAGGTGGTACTTGATGAGAGCAGTATTGTATTTTATATAACTACGAGGGAAGTTCGACAAGTCACGGACTTATTGATCTGCTCTCGTATAATTGGAATTTCATTTAATTTTAATATAATTGCATTTTAAAAATGTTTTCTTAATTACATTTCAATTTACATTTTGTTTCTCTATCAGCCCGATTCTAAATATTCCCTGGGAAAAAATTCCCGGGGAATTAATTTTTCTCGAGAATAAAATCCTCCTATTCTAAACAGAAAGGGAAAAGAATAATAAGGGAGAAGGAATTACGAATTTTCGAAATCAGCTGTTTTGCTTTTTGGCGTTTGGTTTTGGTTGTTAAATGTAATTTGTTTTAAGCAAATAAAAAATAAAAAAGAATTTATTTAAAATTTAAAATTGTCAACGTTTGCTCTGCATTACACAACATATGCATTTATTTTAAATGTAATACCGTTTTTATTGATAGTGAAGTTTCGGAGAATTTAAATACCCAAGAAAGTAATCTTATGCCCTAAGTCTCGCCGCAGTATTCAACTGTTGCACAAAATATTAGAAATAATATTGGAAATAATTTATAATTCATTGTATATTTGCATATGTACAATTATATTTATATATTTGTGTATATATTAAAAAAAATAAAAGAAAACTTCAAAAACAATAAAAAACTTAAATTAATAAACTCCAAAAGCAAAACAAAACTTAAACTACAGCTTTGAAAGCAAAACAAACTTAAATTCTAAAACTTTTAAATATAAATTCAGGTCACATTTCATTTGTACCTAATAATTATGTCTTAATTCTTCTAATTCTAACATCTTCGATTTTTCTCTATTTTGTCTTCTACTTCTGCAAGCCTCAATTTTTCCATCACTAAATTATGCCGTTTTAGCTCTTCCGAATCGTCTTTCTTAATTTTTAAAACTTTTATATAATTCAATTCCGCCTCCAATTGCGCCAAACTTTGCTGACCTCCTCCTTACTTCCTTTATGGAAACCGCATGCAATATCTGGATGCGTTTGCATTGTGTTCAGAAGTAACTCAATTTGTCGCTTATTTGATGTTTTCGACCCAAAAGTAAGAATAATGGTATAATAATAATTAAAATAACAATAATTATTTAATTTTCTATAGAAAAATTTAAATACTTACATTTTTGCACAAAGCTCACATTCAATTTTTTGGCGGAATAATTCAAAAAAAATTCCATCGCATTCTCCCTTTTATTGACATTTGTAATACCTACTTTTTTCCCGGGGAAGAGTTTCCCATTTTCGAAGTTCGTTTAGAATAGGAGGAAAGGGAAAAGGGAAAAAATTCCCGGGGAGATTTTGTTAAGAATAGGGGAACAGGGAATAGGGAAAAAATTCCCAGGGAATTTTTATTGAGAATCGGGCTGTATATTTAGTTACCTTAAGGGACCTAGCCTCTAATTGGGCACCCGAAGACATGTCAATGTTTTCTGCATCTCCATTTTGTTTCTTTTATTGCCTTGTAATCTTCGTTTTATTTTATTTTCTTTGTATTTAAATAAACAGTCGATTTTTTACAAATTCTTACTGCAGTAGAATCATGATAATTCGTAATCGCAAGGGACCAGGAGTTTTTTACGAATTAGCGGGGTTTACTATTTGTTCAGATTTCGATTAATAGAGGTACATAAATTAAAAAAGAAATACGAATTAAAGGGTTTTTTTATTTCAGTATTAAAGATATCCTTGGAATCGTAATCTATTATTATTTGTTTCTTTATTTTTTCTTTCCATTCCGCGCAAATACTATTATAAACAGCAGCACTTTCACCGCAAATTTTAATGAAATATTGTTACGCTTTTTCAAACGACTGCTTACTTTGAATTTGTTCAAGTTAATTTTTTTTTGGCTGCGCTTTTTATATTAACAATGGGCCGCCCACCGGAATATTAGACAGCCGACATTGCGTAAACCATAATGGAAGACATTGTTACTTTTTCAAGACAGATAATGACTTCGCTTGTTTGACATTTTTACGCGACTAAAAAAACTGATCTTTCTGTTTATCAGTTTTTTCGCCAAAAATTTTACTGTACAAAGCAACGGTAATAATATGCAGCTAATAATTTTCTTCGAGACGTTATTCTAAAGAATTTTGCATGTACATTACGAATTGTAAGAGATTTTAAACGATCATATACGATTTATAACAGGTTTTTAATTGATCATTTTTCAAATATACGAAATATCGAGCGGACCAAAGTCTATGTAAATATTACGAATTATTGGAGTTTTCTCAAGGGATACACCCGGAAAACAGATTTGTGCTAACAACCGAATTTGTTACTACAAAAATGTTATTAACGCATTCGAAATACTTTTGCGGAGTCAGATAACTCTTGTCTCAATTGTTTTCTGTTGTCACAAACGGAAAATCGATTGTCAGCACGAATCTGTTTTCTCTGTGTAGTTTGTTACGAATTATCAAGATATACGAATTATCGGGCTACGAATTGTAGTGATTCTACTGTATTTTGATTGAGTGAAAATTTATTTTTATACCTTATGTGTTTTCTTTGTGTCAATTCTGTGACGTCAGTCCTGTGACACGTCACCAAGCGCAATTCACACCCTCCTATGAAGAGCCCATGTTATAGTGACCGGTCCCTTTCTTAAAACAAACTGGTCCCAGTACAGGTCCCTGTGTCAATGGATCCGTCACTTGGCATGTGCTGTGACAGGTGCATTTCCACACAGAGGTTCTATATGTATTAGTACCAAGAGTCAGTATGTGTAAATATTGACTGTTTTTCTTTTACATATTTAAAAAAAAAAAAAAAAACTTTTATTAGATTTTGGGTGAAAGTGCACACTAATGCATTTTCCAACAAACTTATTTTACGAGAACAGAAAATAAAAAAAAAGTCATATTCACTGTACCTAAAATATGCTATTTTCTGTAAGCAGATGAGTTTAAAACTTTGGTAGGAAAAATAAAAAGTTTTTTTTTTAAATAGTTTAGTTTACAGATTATTTAAAATTTTAATTATAAGTAAGAAAAAAAAAATAAAATTTAAACATTTAAATTTTTAGAATCGCGTGATTCGGAATCAAACATGGAAACTGCACAGTGTTGTAATCCTCAGATCTTTATGAAACTTGGATATGTGATAGAAGGAACAATAGTAATAAACACTCGGAAAAACACATCTGTGAAATCATGCGCTTTCCATTTGACATCGCACTGTATTTTCATACCCATATTTTCGCCGTCCTTTGACAAAGACGACGTTGCTGCATTATGTCGTTGTTTGTATATCAGCAAGCAGCATTGGGGCTTGCTGGCATTGAAGTCAACCCTATTCGCAACATCTCATTCAAAGATCGAAAGCAGATCATTATTGAATGTATCATTCATATGCTGTCTAATAAAACAAGTCCCTGAGATACTTGGTCTATGGTAAAATGAATACGAGTGAAAATTGTAACTGTCACCCGCCAAAGAGTAGATGGGATTTACAGTAAGATCCAAGAGATCAATGATAAAAATAGAGATGGAAAAAGAACGAAACACTGTGCTAACCCGGAATTTCTTACAAAATCTCTGAAGAAGAAGTCAACTATCACAACATGTACATATTATTTGTACGCTAACGAAATAAATTGAGCGGAGTTACTACACACACCAAATGCAGTAAGCCTTGACAGAAGTGCTTCGTGCGACACTCTATCACCAATGCCATCTATATTCATGGGGGGTGTCGATATTGAGGAATCAGATGTTTTGGTCATGAGAATTTGATGTAATGTCCGCTGGAAAAATCACATCATTCGGATGTTGATAGAAGCATTCAAGTGATTAGGGTTTCTTAACCGGTGCAAAAACTATTTCACTTCATCAGATCTTCACAATATCTATAACACTTATATTCGACCGAAAATGTAATGGAACTTCCATATATGGTCAGGGGCTTCAAAGTCTATTTTGCAGTTTATGGACCAAAGGAGGGCAACAACACAATTGACTCATTGGAGCATCGTCGGAACGTGGGTTGTGTGTTACAATGTTTTATCGATATCATCATGGGAGGTGTTCTGCCGAAATAAGTGAACTTATAGCCAGGGCTCAGGTTTTTGTTTGGAATTATCGCTTATCTAAAAGAGCACATTCATTTGTTGTCGATTGGCCAGCGGATCGCACAACGCATTGCAGGGAAAATTCGTTCTTTAATCGTACTATCCGTATGTGGAATAGGCTTTGCGCAGAAGTATTTTCTGTCACTTACAACTTAATAAAATTTAAGTCAAATGTTCACAGATACTACTCCCTCTTTCCTCTAGCCTCTAACCTAACTTCCTTGCACCAACGCAATCCGCAGCATTAGTAGGAGTATCCCCAAAGTGTTGGTTCAAAGAAAAAAAAAAACGCTTTAGAATTATCCAGAGCTACCACCTTAGTCACACCAAGGCGATGAAAAGAACGACCCCACTGTTCCGAAAGGTACGCCATCCATGGAAAGACCTATACGAAATCCATACTGTCGTTTTTTTAAAAGATCATTGAACTCCAGCTAGTTCACAGGATGGAAGTTAATCATGCTCTTTATTACCTACGAGAGCGCTGAACAGCAAGATGGAAAAGCTCCTGCACGGTACGCAAGCCGAAGAGGTTTCGCAATGTTCGAGCTTTTTGACCGCCCGAGGATACCCTGGTTGCTCACGGGAAGAAAAGAATTTTACGCAAATATCTCTGCTAGAAGGTTATATTTATCGATTCCCCGTTCTTCAAAAGAGTTGGGATGGTAGCATTATTTACGCTCTTGTTCTTTACTCTCTTGACAAATGACCAAAAGCTTTTGCTATTCTTGTGAGCAACAAAAACTTTGGCTGAAGGAATTTTTTCATTGAAGCACGCAAAGAAAAAACATGGTTGGGAAAATCATATTCGAAGAGCATCATATTTTTTTGGGTTTATGATTGTGCCAACCATAGTCGTACTATATTATGGTTATCATATTATGATAATAAAATATCCATAATTTTAGCATAATACTGACCCTATAGTTATATTATGATCCAAAAATTACCATATTATGATTATAAATAAACATATTATGATGTTGAATTTATCATAATATGATTGCATGTAATTATAGTATTCTCAAAATGTTATTACATTATGGTCCCCATAACTATATTATGATTTCTGGATTATCATAATATGATCGATATAAAATCTTTATATAGAATCTTTTTGACAATGAATTGATTATTGTAAATAATATTACATGTATGAGGAATTTTCGAAAAAAAACCCTCAAAAAAAATCTTCTAAAGTTAAAAAAAAAAATAAACTGGATCTTAATAGTTCAATTGATGAAATGTTTTAATGCCACATGAAAGGTATTTTCTACCCAACTGATATTTGTCCAGTTTTAGAAAAGAATATATGATTGTTTTTTTAAGCCATTTTGGTTTTTATGAAAACAAGACAATACTCGTATTATGACTGTAAATGTCAAAGTCATGTTTTATTTGATCTATAATTATTCTTTAATTGTTGCCAGCATTTTATGGTTGCATAATTATCATATTTTTTTATAGTCAGAATATTTGTTACCAAAGTATGGTTACAGCCAATCATGTTATAAAATAGAAGGTGGCAATCATAAAATAGTGAAATATTTACTATAATAATGATGGTAGCGACCATGTTGATGGTTAGACAACCAATAATATGGTTGTGACAACCATACCCTATTGCAGCAAGCACAATATAGTAGCAGTGATCATGTTGCAACTATGTTTTTTCTCTGCGTGAGCCCCGTTGTTTTCAGATGTAACCTTCTAATAGAAAAAATTAAATAAGCATCCTATCAAAGAGGCAGTACGTATAAAATGACAAGATTTTCATTACATTCCAAATGATTTCATCTAAACAATGTCTATGACAGCTAACAAGAACTTCTTTATCAAATAGAAAACTTTTGCAACATAAAAGTTTTTTTTTAAGTAACAAAAATATTTGTTGCATTGTTTTGGAGGAGTCAAAAGAAAAACTTTAAAAAAGATTAGAAAACTCAATGCACTTTGTGGTAACAAAGAAATAACAGAATGTCAATCATGTTATCAATTACAAAAGAAAATGAACTTATTTATGAAAACCAAGAAGAAGAAAGGAAAAACAAAAACTTTAACCTTAAATTTATATCAAAGCCAAAAAGTGCAAAAAAATAAAACACATTCCCAGACAATAAAATCAATGTCTACTTAAAGGATCTATACAGAATTCATTATCAACAGCAGCAGCCAGTAAGTAAATGTTACTAATTGCAAATTGTTACTGCTGCCGACCAACGTTTGAAATCATTATGGTCAGTAATTTTAATCACAAAATGAGACCTGGTTCTGTGTACGGGTCGTTAATCATCAAAGACATGAATTGCAATTAATACAACATAAGATTATGCTGTTGCAGGATAACAACCAACATTTATAAAGGACTTTTGTTTTATTAAGATTCATTCGTTTTTCCTTGTAACTTTTTTCTGCAATTATTCAGTATTGAAATGAATTTTTATATTTTTATATATTTTTTAATTTACATCACAAAACAAAGTCATACCAAAACTAAAAGTCATTATCAAAATGTCTCCCATCATCAACTATTACTAACACTGTATGGCAAAAAAAAAAAAAGAAAGGAAACTTCAAAAAGGTGCTTGAGAGTTTCACAGTTGTCATAAAAACTGATTTTAATGTTAACCACAAATAGTACGAGCATGTTTTAGTTTGAGCTGAATTAAATAACTACTATTTTCTATTTGTTATGGATTCCTTCTTACTCCATGTTTCTTCAACTTTCACTTGGGTTTACTGTGTGTGTTTTCTGTCTTTTATATCCTTCTTTTAGTAGTCATTAATTTTTATGTTTATTACTGCAAAAATGTTTATTTGCGCCTGAAAGCACACGTCTATCAAAAAAATTTGATTGTTTTAGTTTTGCTGCCACTGCTGTGGTATAGATTTCAACGCTTCAATTTGCAAGTTTCAATGACATTTATATGTATGCGCCTCTAGTCATTTGGAAATGAACAAATTAATTGTAATTTTTGAGGTTGGTTTAAAAGGGAATTGATTATAATCAATTCCCCTTTAAACTAAAATAATCAAAAGTTAAAAAAAAGCTAAAATAATCAAAAAGTAACCAGAACTAGAAAGAATTCATTTTTTTTTGTGAATAAATTCCATTGATATTAATTCAAGGAATAAATTTATAAATAAAAAAAATCAGGAATTAATTCCTATGAATGAATTCAAAGAATTAAAATGAGAATGAGTTCCTTGACTAGAAGATTAAGCATTATAATTTATTTATTTATTTTATTTATTAATCATATAATTACAAATTATATGTTAATTGCACTAGCAACAAAGGCCTTCGGCTCGTTGTAGCGAAAACAGACCAGAGCCTCTGGTGGGAATTGAACCCACGACCCCGCACAGATAAGCTAGCACGCTACCAACTAGCCTACCGGGGCGCTCAGCATTATAATTAAAGAATTATTGTACTAACGAATTTATTAAGTCAAGTAATTCATTTACAACGGAATGAATTCCTCATGAATTCATTTAATTTTCGCTTAAATCCCAGAAGATATTAAGTTTTTCGATTAAATCTCTAAGGAATTTACTTTTTCCTTAATTTCCCTGATGTAATTATACAATTTATTTTCCGTTACCGACTGTAGTTTATTTAAAAAGTAAAACGTAAATTTTGTTTTTATTGAAATTCATAGAAATATATTTTTTAACTGTTTGAATCAGTCAAACTATAAAAATTTTCTGATATTCAGTAGGAGTTGATATTTTCTGTTACATGTAAAATTTTAAGTTTTGTGTATATATAAATAGAAATTCATTTAATTCCTTTTTGTTTTTTTTTGTTAACCATAATAGTTTGTTTATATACAAAATTATTTCAATAAAAATTACAAGAAATTATTTAAATATATGTACACACATATAAAATAAAAATATATACATCTGTGTGTGTTGTGTTTTGTAAAATTACATACAAATAAAAAAATTAAATTTGAAAATCAAACTACAAAAATCGTTTTTTTTTTCTACATTTTGTCAGTTAAAATTTGAGGGTTATTTTAAACGAATTTCGATTGCTTTTTGATGATTGAAAATAAACAACAAAATGGGCTAAATACTCGAATAAAGAAAAATCAGTAGTTCTTTTTTTGATTGTATTTTCGATTAATTTTATATGTATTTAACGTTATTTTTAACGAAATAATATTGTGAGTGTATTATTTTTATTCCGAAAAGAGTTAATTCTTTCGATAAATTTCCTGAAGAAAAAAAAATTAGGTGTGTTAAAATATATTTCATGAAAAATGTATCATTATTTTATGGTTTAAAGTAATGAAATATATTGGGTTTACTAGTTAATAATGTCGATTTTTTTGCTTGAAAAATGCATTTATTATAATAACAAAATTAATTGATACATTATTCAAAATATTGTCCATCGTTAGCCACTACTTTTTCCTATCTTTCTGGTAGCATATGGATTCCGCGGCAAAAGAACTGCTCCGGTTTTGAGGTAAAGAATGAATCAATCCAATTTCTGATACCCTGTTTTGCAGTGAAGCGTATTCCAGTAAGGGGGTTCTGCATCGATCGAAACAAATGGTAGTCAGAAAGGGCAAAGGGTTTTCCAAATAGTTTTTGACCGGTCTTGCAACATGAGGCCGAGTGTTGTCGAGATGAAAGATTATGGCCTCGTGTCTGGTCGAATATTCTGGCCGTTTTTCGTAGATTACTCTCTTCAAACGAATCATTTGTGTTCGGTACAGATCTCCTGATCGTCTAACCCGATTTCAACAGCTCATAATACAAAACACTCTTCTGATCCCACTAAATACAGAGCATTACCTTGGCGTCATGGATATTCGGCATCGGCGTTGATTTAGCTAGTTGGCCGGGCTTTACATATGACTTTTTGCGCTTCGGGTTATCGTAATGTATCAATTTTTTATTACCAGTAACAATGCCATGCAACAATGACTTCTTTTTGTAGCGTTTAAGCAGCAATTCCGGCATGCAAAATCGCCTTTCAACGTCTCTCGGCTTCAATTCATATGAGACTCAATTTCCTTGCTTTTGAATGAATCCCAATGCTTTTAAACGTAGGGAAATGGCTTGTTGTTTGACTCCCAATGATCATGCGTTTGACAACAATCTTCGTCGAGTAATGATTCCAATTCCCCATCTTCAAACTTTTTCGGCTAACCAGGCATCTGCTTGCCTTCTGTGTCGAAATCACCACTTTTGAATAGCGCAAACCATCGTTCACAAGTTTTTTGAGTTGGTGCATGTTGACCGTAAGGTTCTACCAACAATACATAACTTTTAGCAGAAGGTCATCAGACTTCCCCGCAAAAAATTTTTTTTTATGCACAAAATTCAACTTTATTATAGCGATTGAAAAAAAAATGTGTGTTTACACTTTGGCGTCTATCGAATACTTAATTATAATGACAGATGTTTACCCTACAAAATACCATATTAGTTATTATTGACACAAACCACATGTGATAGTTATGCCATCTGTTGTCCAAATCAAGTTAACTTGAATACCCAATAATTATTTTTTTTAATAAAAAGAAACATAGATTCTAGGGACTTTTTCCAATAGAAAAATTCTTAGATTTTAAAGAAAATTTTTAAGATTTTTTTTTAGATACTCCTTAAAGTCTGTTTCTTTTAGAAAAAATCCTTAGAATATAAGAATACTTCTACTAAAAAAAGTCTTTCTTGATGAAAAATCCCCAGAATTCTCCTCAGAAAAATCCTTAAACTCTCAGTTTTTTTTTAAGAATATATAAATTTTTATTTGAGAAATAGTTTGCAGAATCAGACAATATTACTTTAAGGAAAAGTCTATAGAAATTTCTAAAAATCTAGTATTTTCTATAAGAAACCTTTTCACAAGAAAGTCGTTTTATTACAAGAAATGACTTACGAGTAATAAATATATTAAAAAAAAATTACTGCTTTTATTGAAAAGAATTAAAGACTACACTAACAATATTATTTCGTTAAAAATAATCTAAAATACATATTAAATTATTCAAAATACAATCAAAAAGAGGACTACTGATTTTTCATTATATTCAGCCTATTTTGTTGTTTATTTTCAATCCTTGATCAATAATCGACAAAAGTAGTAAAAGCAATCGAAAGTCGTTTAAAATAACCATCAATTTTTAACTGACAAAACGTAGAATAAAACGATTTTTGTAGTGTTTTTCAAATTGATTTTTTTATATGTATGTAATTTTACAAAACACAACACACACAGATGTATATATTTTTATTTTTTATGTGTGTATCTATATTTGAATAATTTCTTGTAATTTTTATTAAAATAATTTTGTATATAAGCACACTATTTTGGTAAAAAAAAAACAAAAATGAATTATATGAATTTCTGTTTTTAGAAACAGAAAACATAAAATTTTACATTTAGCAGAAAATTTCAACTCCAACTGAATGTCTGTTAATTTTTAGTTTGTTTTTTGAATGACTAATTCAAATACTCGTAGTTAAAAAATATATTTCTATGAATTTCAATTGATTCTTCAATTAAAAACACTCTACGTATTACTTTTTAAATAAACTTCAATCGGTAACGGAAAATATATTGTGAGTGTATAAAATCTTTATATACAATCTTTTTGACAATGAATTTTTTCAACAATGAAATGATTAGTGAAAATTATAATGTTATGTGTATGCATAAGGTATTGTGAAAACTAAAACCCCACCAGGTAAAAATGATCATATATAATCATTTTTACAATTTTTTTTTATTAAAACAAGATGACTGTACATATCAAACACATGTTTTATTTGATTTATAATTATTCATTGATTGTTGTCAGCATTTTATAGTTTCATAATTATCATATTTGTTCATAGTCAGAATTTTTGTTAACACAATATGTTAAAAAGTAGAAAGTGGCAATTATGAAATAATAAAATATTTACTATAATAATGATGGTAGCGACCATATTGATGGTTATAGCAACAAGCATAATATAGTAGCAGTGATCATGTTTTTGCTCTGCCTGGAGGACCTTCCCAGTGATAACTGATTTAATATAACTTGTTTCCTTTCCATTCCATTTTATTCTCCTTGTCTAATGTTTTTATTCCCCTTCTATTCCATTTCCTTTCCCCTTCTATTCCATTTTTTCCTTTTGTCTAGTGTTTCAATTTAACTCGTTCACCATTCCATTATATTTACAGTCAAGCCTCGATTATCCGTGATGATCGTACCAGAAGCATTACGGATAATCGATTTTCACGGTTAATCGAATAACAATTTTGATTATACAGTTTTTTTAATATTTTTATTATTTAACAAGTGAACATTGGTGTACATACATATTTACACTTAAAAAAATTAATTCAAAAAGTTCATGTACATTTTTAAATTAATTAAGTATAAATACATTAAATTTTCTACTGAAAAGATGAGGCAAAAAAGGACATTAAGCAAAAAAAGAATACAACTTCTTAAAAAAGTCGTGTAATGTTGTTTGTCTAATATTTTCCAACTTATAATTTTCTTTTATAATTTTTTCTTAAATGCGATAAACTTGAATTTTATCCAGCCCTGTAATTCCGGAACAACCAGGGCTATCCAGGAAATTCAGCAATGTGCTAGATGCCTCTATCGCTTCTTTTAAAGTGGTTTCTGAAACAATTCCATCGTCTTCATCAGTGTCTTCCAATCCATTGTTTCGCTCAGGTTCATCTGATTTACTGTTTCCCATGCTTATAACTTCTTCATCTGACAAAACAGCAAATTAGGAGGCATTTTCATCACATTTGAGTCATGTCTCTATATCCTCTGTGGTAAAGTCATCAGTAATATTGATTATTTGTGCCACATTCTCGAGCGTATTTGATATTTCCATACCTATAACAAAAATCAATGAATTTTTATAAAATTTTAAAAATATGCCTACACACCTTCATTATCCGGCAGAGCAAATTATTCCAAGCGTTTTTCAAAACCTCAGAAGTAACAACGTCCCAAGCATTATCAATAGACCACAGGGCTTTCTTTACATTAAATTCTTTCTTAAAATCTTTTCTATACTCTATACTATACTATGTACTATAGTTTTACGATAATTACATTTAAAACTCCATATTACACCCTAATTCATTGGTTGGATCAAGGACGTACAATTCGGTGAGAAATATTTCACAATAACATTTTTAGCCTTAAAATCGGAAACGTCTGGATGTCCAATAACAGAAGGATTTTGCTATTATCTGTAAGTCCGATTTTCTTAATATGCTCTCTAACCTCTGGCACAAAGATTTTTTTATGCTTTTGTGTTGCTTTTGAATTGGCCTTATAAATTACGGGAAACTCGCATATATTTTTTAGGGCTCTTGGACGAGCACTTACATACATAGTCGGTTGAAGTTTTTTCTCCTTCAGCATTAAGTCTTTTTTCTTCCATGTATATTCTTAAAATTTTGCAACCACCCGTTGGAGTATTCACACTCAGAATGAATGTTTAGTTTTGTGTGGTATATTTTAACCTTTTCTCGTATCATCAGTCCTGTAATTGGAGTGCCTTTAAAACGCTCTTGTCTGAACCATTCGTAAAGTGCCAAATCTACTTTTGGCTCTTCAGCTGTCTTTAAAGTTTTTCGGTTACGAAATCCAACCCCCTAATCACTCTCTGCACAAAACTTTAAAAACTTGTCTTTGTTTTTTATAATGTCATAAACGATCTGTATCCCAACTTCGTATTTTTGAGCTAGCATTTTAACACTCACATTATTTTTTGAATGATCGTTAATTACTTTCACTTTATCTTCAATATTTAAAACGTTTCTTTGTTTTTTTACCACTGGTAACGATGCCATACTAAATATATTTAGATCTAACCACCCGCACTTCTCAAATTTCAAAATTAAACTAATCACTTGTAAATTCTTCTGACTCATTGTATGCAAACAAGGGAATTCCCCGTTTTCATGTTTATTATATTGTATGTATGAATTTAAAGTTAATAAAAAAAATTCTGCCATCACGGATAATAGAGGAAATCACGGTTAATCGAAGCAAACAATTTGAAAACATTGCAAACAAAAAACAATAGACTGATCTTTGGCCATCACGGTTAACCGGAACACGGATAATCGAGGCCCGACTGTATTTAGCCTGTCTAATGTATTGACACACGTCCCATGGTTCATTCCATATCGTTTCCCTTGTCTAGTGTTTCAATTCTACCCGTTCCCTTTTCATTCCATTTCTTTCCCCTTTCAATTTTCAACTTAACCTTACAAATATCTTACTTAATCCCCAAAAATTTTGCAGCATATAAGTCAATCCACCATTTTTCGTGTCAAATAAGATCAGTTAGATATTACAGTAGAAACAATATCAAATTGTATATGATTAAATATTGAGCCATATCAATTTATTTTTTATTTTGGTAGTTATGAATTAACTATAAAAATTTCATTATATGTTGTCATTTAAAAGTTAGAAAAGCCTCTCCAGAGAATTTGTTCTTCTTAGGCCCGATAACACAATGTCCCGTTAAAATTTAACCAATAGTTAAACTCAAAATTTATAGGGGATATAACAACAAATGTGTCAGTTAAAATCGCAGTTAGTAGCTAACAGAACACTGTAATACTGGGACTTGGAAAAATAAATTAAAAAATATTTTAAGCTTCTTACATACAATTCATTAAATTTGTTTAACAAAAAAGAAAAATAAAAGGATACCAAAAATATATACATAATAATTCTTTAAACTAATTTTGTATGCATGAATTAAGAAATGTATACTTCTGTGTTGAAAAAGAATAACTGTAAAAGACTTAAAGGACTACAAGCACTCAAACCTTCTCAACGGTTTTAAGATGTATTAACAACAAAATTTCAACAATTCAAACAGAAAAAAAATTTAAATCACAATAACGTAAATAACAGGCAAACGATTTAAAAGTTGCAAGAAAAAAGAACAGCAGTTAACCAATTGTGGTTTTAAAAAAAGTACACAATGCAACACATACGAGTCTTGTCGGGAGGAAAAAAAAAAAGAAAGAAAAAGAAACCGCGGCTAGAATGCAAAATAATTGTTAACGAATTAAATATATAACAAAAAAAAAAGAAATGTGAAAACAGAATATATTTATAAGCAAAATAATAATAAAAAAGTATTTAACAAAAAGTTGCACAGTTAAGCTCTGGGAAAAAAGCCGTTTAAATGCCAACAACAGTTATTCCTTTATGTTGGAAAAATCAAGATTGCCAGGAGTTTCAGCGAGGGTAGTAAACATTTTAATCCATATTTCTTGTGATGTGGCAGACAATTTAAGAGATAATAGTTGCCGTTTATCCACAGTAAGTTTTTAATTTTATTTTTTTTTTTTGCAACACTTTTTGGTTTTACCCAAAATGCAAAACAATATACAACGCATTTAACAGACAACCAACCAAGCCAGCACCAAATAGCAACAACTCTCTGTGCAACATTATGCAAACCGGCAAAAATAGGAACACACAAAAAAAAACAATTGAAATTATAGTGATGCTATTTTTAATGTTTGTTTTTCCATGTGGCACCGGGAACTATTAGAACTATTCTTGTAGGAAAGCCACTATCATTTGTTGGCAAAATAAGCCAGAAACAACAATATTTTTAGGAGTTTTTTTTTTTTTTTTTTGTTAGTTGGTATTCGTATCAACAGCTAATTTGGTAACGATTTTTTTTTGTTGTTATTTCACTCCGCCTCAATTGTCATACTGCAAAGGATTATTATCCTTCCTGCATAGTTAGCTGGCTGTTAGTAGTACAAGTTTTTATGGTTTTGTATATGCACGTATTACCTACAACTTCTATTCCATGCAGTTGATGTCTGGAAATTTTAAAATAACTTTTTCTCCACAGTTTTTTTTTCTTTTCTTTTTTTGTTTTATTTTTGTGGTCTCTGCTCATGTAGCACATTAACGCTTTTAAAATTGTTGAAAATCAAATTAGCATTAATCGTAAATATTATGTTCTGGTGTTGGAATGGACGTTCACGTTTCGTATAACAAAATAACGTGACCAACTACTCTATCTTATCAAATGTAATACATTTTAAAAATTTTTTCCTTGAAGGTGAATTAAATTTGACTAAAATGAATCCAAAATCAGGTTTCATAGGAATTTTCTACATCATAATTTTGTTTAAGATCTGAAAGAATCCAAATTCACAAGATATCAATTTCTATGAAATTCTGTACAAATAAAAAAATTTCACCTTTGATCTTAGCGGATTGTGATAAAATTTTAAGAATATAATCCTTATAATTTGGAAAGTAATACTTTTGTTTATTTCTAGGTTTTCAAAATGTCAGTCATGTCAGTCCGATATAGACTTCAGTACGAGGGCAGATCAATAAGTCCGTGACTTTTCGAACTTCCCTCGTTGTTATATAAATCCAACACTGCCCCCATCAAGTAATATCTGTAAATAGACTACTGTCAAATTTTGAGCAAGTTCCGTCATTAAAAAAGTGGTTTACTGACTTTCGTTGCGGTCGCACAAGTACAAATGACGCTGAACGTTTTGGACGGCCAATTGAGGTCAATACACCCGAAAATGTCGAAAAAATCCACGATATGGTGTTTCCCGATCGAAGAGTAAAGTGAGATTGTTGATGCCATAGGCATTTCATATGACAGTGCTGTTTCGATTTTAAATGATCAGTTGGATTTAAGAAAGCTGCCTGTAAGATGGTTGGCGCGTTTGCTCTCAATTGACCATAAATGTAATCGTGTGAAGGATTGGCAAAATTCCATGAATTGTGCTATGAATTGGTACCTTATCCGCCATATTCTCCGGATTTAGCCCCCAGTGACTATTTCCTATTTCCAAACCTGAAGAAATGGCTCGGTGGAAAGATATTTAGCTCCAACGATGAAATTATTCATCAAACAAATGCCTATTTTATGGACCTCGAAAAATCTTATTTTTTGAAAGGGATACAAAAACTGGACAAACGTTGGACTAAGTGTATTGCTAAAAGGAAATTATGTTGAAAAATATTTTTTTTTTTTGCAAAAAAAAAACTGTTTCATTCAAAAAGTCACGGACTTATTGATCCGCTCTCGTATATGACATTAGCTACATTACTGACTGGAGATTCTGCGTGTTTTTGAGCCCACTTTTATTATGCAATATCTTATTACCCGGCACCCTGAACAGTTTCCATGAATAGTGGTCAATGAGAACTTGTAGCTTTCGGCGATAACGGCCGATCGTATATTTCTGCTCCAGAGCGCCTTTAGGGAAAATAATTACCATGATATTACTTAAATAAACTGGCACTACAATCGTGCACTATGTTCAATGTTGAGTAGATCGCAGTATACAACACTTCCTGTGCTCTGGAACATGAATACATTTTTGCCATGTTGATCTAGCGTGGGTTTTTCCAGTATCCTCTGGATGGTATTACTGTTTCTGTATTTGAGTCCCATGCATGGAAACTGGAATTATGTTAATCAGGGCCGTATGCCTAAAGTTTCTTATCCCGCAATTCACCATTTTTTCTTATTCTCATCAGAATCATAAGAGCATGTTCCTGAACTTTTAAATATCTCCAGTGGGCTTATGAACACCAGTATGCTGTTGTTGTTATTTTGATTGCTGTTGGAATGCAAGAAGTTGTGTGTCTTTTCAAATAATTTCTGACATGACTACCTGGTGGCGTTAGTTTTCCTCGCTGTCTCCCTTAGGTTATCTTCATATCTCAATTTATTAGCAAAGATTACTCACAACAATTAAGATTTCTCCAATAAACTCAAGGCTGGGTATTGTAATTTCCGGCAAAGAGAAACGTTACCACTTTCGGGGGGTTTGCTTCTAAATCATATTTAATACTCTATTTATGTAGTATTCTTAAGGCTACTTCCGTTATGCCTGACATACTTGGGATTAAAGCATTCAGGCATTACTTTTTTCGATATAAATTCCAATGCCTCAATTGCTTTTCCCCAAGCATGTTGTTTGAAATGGTATCCACAAATTAACCTCTTGAAAGTAGTACTACAACGTTTGCATATTCGACATTAGCACCGATATGTAATTAATTGATGATATGACACCACCTGGTTGCTTTCACCTAAAGGTTTTCTAAACCTATTATACGATTTCCAAAGAAAGAAAAAACATGGTTGGGAGAATCATATTCGAAGAGCATCATATATTTTTGGGTTTATGATTGTGCCAACCATAGTCGTACTATATTATGGTTATCATATTATGATAATAAAATATCCATAATTTTAGCATAATACTGACTTTACAGTTATATTATGATCCAAAAATTACCATATTATGATTCTAAATAAACATATTATGATGTTGAATTTATCATAATATGATTGCATGTAATCATAGTATTCTCAAAATGTTATTACATTATGGCCCTCATAACTATATTATGATTTCTGGATTATCATAATATGATCCATATAAAATCTTTATATAGAATCTTTTTGACAATGAATTGATTATTGTAAATAATATTACATCTATGAGGAATTTTCGAAAAAAAAACCCTAAAAAAAATCTTCTAAAGTTAAAAAAAAAATAAACTGGATCTTAATAGTTCAATTGATGAAATGTTTTAATGCCACAAAAGGTATTTTCTACCCAACTGATATTTGTCCAGTTTTAATAAACAATATATGATTGTTTTTTTAAGACATTTTGGTTTTTATGAAAACAAGACAATACTCGTATTATGACTGTAAATATCAAAGTCATGTTTTATTTGATCTATAATTATTTTTTGATTGTTGCCAGCATTTTATGGTTGCATAATTATCATATTTTTTTCATAGTCAGAATATTTGTTACCACAGTATGGTTACAGCCAATCATGTTATAAAATAGAAGGTGGCAATCATAAAATAGTGAAATATTTACTATAATAATGATGGTTAGACAATCAATAATATGGTTGTGACAACCATACCCTATTGCAGCAAGCACAATATAGTAGCAGTGATCATGTTGCAACTATGTTTTTTCTCTGCGTGTAGTAGCTTCATTATCTATTTTTTTTTAACTAAAGACCAACACTCATAGAATTTCACCTACTAATTCAGTGCATTGTATTGATATCAGAAAATAGGTTATGGGGAGTAGTACTCATAGTAGTATTTTTGGACATTTGATTAAAATTTCCTCCTTTACAAGCAGTTCAGAAGCTTTATGAATAGCGTGATGGTTCCATCGGACATCACGTTGGATTCTCATGAATGGAACATAAAGAACTTCAGATTTCTCTATACCAATAACACCCATGTAAACAGGTGACTTAGATGAACCCACAGCCCTATGTCTCAACAAACAATATTGGGTATTGCATGCATCAAAAACGACACGTTTCACACGACCCCACACAGGGAGTGGCATCAGATCTTGGTTTCAAAGGAATATGAATGACAAATAAGGTTGGAAGTTTGGGACCAAGAAAGTATTTTAAAAAGAAGAAGAGAGAACAGAACCTTGCGGTACACTTACGTTTAACTGAAACTCACTGAAACTAAAACAATTCCCTAAGAAATCTCGATATGAATCGAAAAATGTCCATACCAACATCAAAAGCAATGAGCTTTAACACGAGGGCCACGCATAATCAAAAGCCTTCGAAATATATAAAACAACCATTTTGTTTTTATCAAATTTGTGAGTAAACTGACTGAAATGCTATTAGGTCCTCCTTAGAACGCTTTCTGCGAAAACCTTACTGTCGATTAGAAGAAGTGATAATAATTAAGATGGTAGTTAACCATGCTTACCATAACCTTCGAGAGCGCAGAGCAGATTGGGCCGAAATTGTCAAGATTGTAAGCCGTGCTCGTTTCAGGGATTGGCTGGGCATGGGAGAACTTCTAACACGATGTAAGGATACCCGTACGCGACGACGCGCTAAATAGGTTTGATAAAGAACATGATAATAGGATCATTTCACAAAACAGTAAGCGTCTTTTCTATTAACACTCACTTAATATTACTCTATGTATACCTTAGAAGCACGCCAGAGCTTATGCTCGGTAGTTAAGAGACTCCTTCACTCCCAATGTAAGTTCGCGAAGAGCCGTTTTCATGGATTTCCTTCTCGTATATGCAAGATGACTGTCCGATAATTCCTAACAGTCCATTTTCTTCTCAGATAGTTTGACTTAATTATTTCAAAAGTCTTAAAAATAAAGGCTAAAAGGCTAATTGGCCTGTGGTCCTTTGCAATTTTCGGTATAAATATAACCTTGATTTCCCTTAACTTTTGCGGCACATGTGATAATCTTGCCAATTGCCCATTCTATTGTATCATTAGTTTTCAATGGAATATATTCCCATAATATATGATTACCTATGTCGTGTTTTCCATTCGAATATGGATATTACATTCGGGAAAATTCATATTAAACAATATTTCCAGAGTTTTTCTAGCCGATCCCACCCATGTATCATTTGATTTGAGGCTTCCTGACATACACGCAAAGAAAAAACATGGTTGGGGCAATCATATTCGAAGAGCATCATATATTTTTGGGTTTATGGTTGTGTCAATCATAGTCGTACTATAATATGGTTATCATATTATGATAATAAAATAACAATATTTTTACCATAATATGGTCCCTACAGTTTTATTATGATTCAAAAATTACCATATTATGGTCCTAAATAAACATGTTATATTGAATTTATCATAATATTATCGCACGTAATCATATTATGCTCGTATTATTGTCCCTCATAACTATATTATGATTCATAGATTATCATTAAATGATCCATAATCTAAGAAAATTTCTTAAAGGAAAAGTTCTTAGAAACTATGAAAAAACTCTTTAAATTTAAGAATATTTCCTTTAGACATGTTTTTTCTAAAAAAAATTGATAATAAGGACTTTTTGAAGAAAAATTTTTAAAGAAAAAATCATAGATTCTTAGAACTTTTCTTTCAAAAAAACTTAAGATTCTGTGGACTTTTTTTAAGAAAAATACTTAAAACTTTTTTTTAAATTCTAATAACTTTTTTAATAAAAAAATCTTAGATATTTTTAAAGTTTTTTTTGGAAAGTTTTTAGAAATTTTTCTTTAGAATCTAATAATATTTCTACTAGATAAAGTCCTTAGAATCTAAGTATTTTCTTCAGAATCTATGAATTTTTCTTTCAAAGAAAGGCAATGAATTGATTAGTGTAAATAGTATTATATTTATAAGGAATTTTCGAAAAACCCCTTTAAAAAAAATCTTCTTAATGGGTCAATTGATGAAATGTTTTAATAACATGTGAAAGCTATTTTCTACCCATTTAATATTTGTATAGTTTTAGTAAACAATATATGATTGTTTTTTATAAGACATTTTGTAGTAAAAACAAACTGACTAAACTGATAAAATTTGGGTTTTTATGAAAACAGGACAATATTATGACTGTAAATGTTAAAGTCATGTTTTATTTGATGTATAATTATTTATTGATTGTTGCCAGCATTTTATCGTTGCATAATTATCATATTTATTTCATAGTCACAATTTTTGTTACCTCAGTATGGTTACAGCCAATCATGATATAATGATAGAAGGTGACAATCATAAAATAGTAAAATATTTACTAAATAATGATGGTAGCGATTAGGTTGATGGTTAGAAACCCAATAACTTGGTTGTGACAACCATACCCGATTGCAACAAGCAGAATGTAGTAGCAGTGATCATATTGCAACCATGTTTTTTCTTTGCGTCTATGTTTCTTTTTTGACATAACTTTCCTTCGCTTCGTCAGCTTCATTTTTTCTGGCGGCATTCTGTTTCCTTCTTGTATTTTTCATTAAAATTTTTAAACCGTTGTTGCACCATAGTTCTTGTATTCTCTTTTAGCTTATGATCTTGGGACAAGAATGCTTTTTCAGATATGTTACTATATTTTTTATATTAAACCAATGTACCAATATCTTTAGTCAGATTCTTGTATATTTTGCAGTTTATACTCCTGGGATTTCTAATCTCATTGATGTGCACAATCTTACTTAATGTCACTATAAATTCTAAGAACTTATGAAAAGAGAAAAACATTTCCTCTAATACTCTCAACTCCATATTGGCCGTCTGGTTGGCAGCAGTAAGATCCATAACTTCGCTATTATTCTTGTCACAAATGGTGGGGCGGATGCTATATTTAATATCGACAGATTATTGTGAATAATAACATCTATTATAGCGAGTCCAGTATTATTTGTGTTCATGCTCCTCAAAGCATTGGCCCACAGCCCAATGGGTTCCTTTTTAGAGATGCAAGTACTCAAAATAGCGACGGGTAAAGCCTTAAACTTACAGCTTAGTCGTCAGCTGTTTTAAGCCGATAGCTAACAAAAAAGATCTCAGCGGCTAATCGGCTACTACCTGGCGTTTTGCATATCTGTTCCTAACTCCTTATGTGTAATAGAGAATTCTAATAGTTTTATTATAATTTCTGGCTTATGACGGATTAGTAATTCTACAACCTTTCAAAAATGGGCATTCCGGTCATGTTTTGTAAGTATGAATGTATAACAAATAGATTGTGTTAATTTTATCCTTTTCGCCTTCGATATAACAATACTTTTTGGGTGTGTTTGGGTGTTGAATAATAATCATAATTTTTAACTACAAATTGTCCAATTTTTTTTTTGTATTCCTTCCAATCCCCAAATGGCATATTCAGACAATTGATAGTAATTGTAGTAAGTAGTAGTTGTCATTATCCTTGTACATAGTTGAACTTGACGCAGTTATCACTTTTAGGGAATCCAGTATTAGTTAGCATGTCCTTTGAATGTAACAAAGATTGCGGGTGGTGAATACACTTATTCATTTATGGTTATTTGCATTTTTATTTAATTTAAGCAATATTCTTTCTTTTATGTGGTGTAATTTTTTCATTCCCACTATTCATGTTAAAAATTGATTTTAATCGCGATTTAATTTCTCTTGAAAATTGTTAAAATTTTTTGTTATACTAATTAATTTTATGTTTATTTATGTGGTAGTATTTTCAACCTATCTAAAGGAGTTATCAGGACAAATGTTTATTTGTAGCGATATTAATAATCACATTGTTAGTGATTAACCCAGGAATTTGAATTCATTTAAATTAGAGGCCTAATTATCGTTTACATTACCAGAGCTAATTTTATTTTATGTTTGTTAATAAAATTAATGCCCCTAAGCTAAAGTATTAAATATATTTAATATCTCTTTAATTTGGCAATATATCTTTTACAATTATTAAACTTCAATTATAAAATAATCGAATTATTAATCATTCATTAGTAGAAATCAAACACAGTTGCAAATGTGTATAATCAATGCAAGTGTTCACATGTGTGCAATCAACTGTTAGGCAGACTGTGTAAATTTAATATTAAAAGGATTCCTAAAGTTATAAAACATTGTATCCTTGTATAGAGAAAAAAAAAAACTCTTATACCCAGACATTTACGCAACACACACTAATTAAAGTTTCAGCAATAAATATAGGCAATATCATCCTTCCAAGTTATCTAACATACAAGCAAGGTCTTTTTGCCCGCACCGTCGAATCTAAATGTTATGGAGGGAACACATATTTTTTTGGAAGCGTAATTTCACATAGAGGATTCAAAAAGTGGGGTAAAAATTTACTTCATAACACATCGGCTAGTGAGTCCGTAGGATAACTAATAACAGACAAATTTTTTAGCAAAATTTTACTTTATTCATTAACATAGTCTTCTTTAAGAGCGATACAATGACTCCAAAGCCTTTCTAACATTCCGATACCTTTTTTTATAAAAGGATTTATTTCTGTCCACAAAATAGGCCTCTGTTTCGGCAATTACCTCACTTAAAAAAGTTTGTAAGTAAAAATAACTTAAAATATCATTTAAAAGAAATGATATTTCATTTAAAAACCGGTCTACTTAATTTTCATTTAAATTAAATGCCATTTGTTAATTATTTTTAAATGTTGATTAATCAACTGACACATCCGTAAGAAACAAATGATATAATCAGTTAAAATAAAAGTCAAAATTTTACCTACCAATCCTTAAAAAAATAAATGTTTTTTCATTTATTTGAAATTATTTCCGTTTTTGAATTTTTTTTTAATATACTCGTACAATACAAAATGTATGTATGCATATGAAGCTATAGAGACTTTTTGTGTGAATGTTTTTGTGTATGTATGTGTGTTTATGAAGTTCTTGTAATTTGTATTGAAAAATTTTGTATATATACAACCAATTTAAATAAAAAAACAAAATGAAATTTTTTGAATATTTTTTTTTTGAAACAGACAGCAAACAAAATTTAAATTTGTAATAACTGTTACGGACACAAATAAATCACAAGTTTCCGTTTTGTGGGTAAATTTTTATTAAATTTCAAACAAATGAAAAAAATAAATGAAACTGAAAAAAATCGGTAAATGATAGTGAATTATTTCGAATAAATGTATAAAAAAGTTTATATAGATATTTCTTTGAAAAATAAATGCATCTTCCTTTATTTTTAAATGGAACGGAAAACTTTTTTATTAAACTACAAACAGTTAACTACATAATATTCTGAGTGCTCTTCTTTCGAACCAAATCTCCTTCCAGCGAGCATTTTATTAAGGTCTGAAAACAGGTAAAAATCGCTTGAAACCAAATCTGGCAAATACGATGGGTGCGCAAGTTATTAGAAGTGTTATTCGTGCAATTTGGCCATCATTTGGAATCATCGACAAGTTGTTGTTTTTTGTGCACTGTGAGCAAACACGGCATCCATTTCGAAAACAGCTTTCTCATGGACAAATGTTCATTCAAAATAAAACCGACATGTTTCTTTGATATCTTTAAGGTATTAGCTACCCTGCGGGAAAAGGACCCATCCCAGGACACGTCACGTGACTGGTTGATTGTGATAGGGACCGGTCACGGAACCGGTCACTTTAACATGGGCTTGTCCTAGGAGGGGGACAATTGCCCTCTGTGACATGTCATAGGACTGGTCTAAGAGAACATGTCATGACTTTTAAACCGGTCACGTGGTAGGTACTTCAGGAACCTGTACTCTTTTCACCTATCTTGTGATATATATTTTCTGAACCGGTCCAGATTTCACCTATCACGGGTCAGGTCCCAATTCCCAACTGACCCCTTCTTTCCCGCAGGGTATCTCCTGTAACTTCACTTTACGGTCTGCCAAAATGATTTTGTTGACTGTTTTGATGTTTTCCGGTATCACCACCTGTTTGGAACGACCAGAGCGTTCGGCGACATCGGTGTTTGTACGACCACGTTTAAAGTTAGCAATCCACTTTTATACCATTTGGCTCAATGGAACAGAGTCCGAATAGCACTTATCAACCCAAGCTTTGGCTTGAACGGTGTTTTCCCATTAAACAGCAATAAATAAATCAACACACGAAATTGCTTTGAATCCATTGTTTTCTAAATCGCAAACGTAGCGTCACTAAAGCAGCTGTAGCTTGTTCACTAATGAACGTATTGTCGTTAAATTTTAACAGGTATCATCTGAAGGTTGGTAATTCCAAAAAATCATATGGATTTTTTTAAAGTGGCGTAACCTATGTGTCATCCTACGGTTTTTTCAGCCGATGAGTTATTATTTTGACCAGTTTTTAATTTTAAGAGAGCATGGAAAAAATTGTGAGAATCAGCGCTAGAGGGTGTGCCTAAGGCTGATGATGCCCTGGTCGCTCAGATCAAAAGTGTGGCACTCCCTCTATCGCTAAACCTCACAACTTTTTTCATCTTCTCGACGAAAAAACCTGAATTATTCTTAAATCATGAAATAAAATCTTTAATTTTTTATTGGACCTTGAATTTATAATGAGGGTTTTTCTCAAAAATGTTCAAAAATGGATACAAATGGATACAAATGGTGGGTGTAGGACATCCCATCTAAGCGTTTCTAAGTAAGTCTTTACCGGTCTTACAACATGTGGCCGAGCGTTGTCATGCTGCAAAACCTATTTGTCGTTCCTTTCCTCCTATTCCGGCCGTTTTTGCTTCAGTGCGCGGCTCAAATGCATGATTTCCCCCGTGATTGATTTATTCGGTTTCACCAGCTCGTATTCCCACCGCCGCGCTATTTCCAACTAATACAGAGTCTAAGCTTTATGTCCTGAATATTCTGCTTTGCTAAGGATAATGATGGCTGTGCGGGCAAAACCCATAACTTTTTGCACTTAGGGTTGTCGTAATCGAACCACTCTTCATCGCCATTCACAATACGATGCAAAAACCCTTCCTTTTTGGCGGCCGAGGAGCTGTTTTTACAAGCGAAAAATCGCCTTTCGACGTCGCGAGGTACCCAGTTTCCTTGCTTTTGAATCAATTCCTTTAAGGCATTTGTTGACTGTCGACTCATCCACTGCCATGATTCTGACAACTCCTGAAGCATTAGACATTCATCCACACAAAGTAATGATTCCAATTCTTCATTTTGGATTGACCCGACCGTGCCTTGTCTTCGAGTTCAAAATCACCACTTTTAAAGCTACCAAACCACCTCCGATACGATTGATTAGATATAGCATGCTCGCCGGAAAGTTCTGCTAAGATTCGATTACCCTCGGCCGAACTAGAAAGTTACGAAGAAGAACTCCCCGCAAAAACATTTAATCTGGTACGAAACTCGACAATATTTAGTAATGTTTTTTACGTTTCAACCAAATACCACAAGCTGCTCATCACAATAGGTTTTAGCAGCAAGACATTGGAAACTGTAATTGGTTCATATACATTATTAATTCAAGGTCCTAATAAAAATTCTATTGATATAGTCAAACATCAGACATTTTCAAAAACTGCAATAAATTACTATAAATAGAACACTAAAAATGAGAGCCTTATTAAACAATATTTAACCGCGCTTAATTTTCCCATACAAAAGCCGGGCCATTTCTGAACCTTCCAAAAATAATCATATGTATTTAGGTCTGTTTTTTTTTTGGTCTATTCGAAATATCCCAGTTTAATCAAAATCTCAGTGTCTGGTTAAGGAGACTTTCCTTGTTAGATGCAAGACAAACGATGATGATGACGATGCAGCCGCTCCATGATGCCAAATGAAAAGTAAATAAATTTGCATAAAATAGTACTTGTTGTTGCAGAAAAATTTGAAACAGTTTATTGTTAGCAAACAATAAAAAATTAAATAAAAGGATGTGGTAATGATACCTTTTAAAGGATATGACGAGCGCCCACTCTTAAAATCTGTTAAAATTCTTAACATTGTTATCAAATTTATTAAACATGATTACATATGTATCAACTACTGAGTATGAGTAGTGTTGTTGTTATTGTTATTAAAACTTTGTCTTTATATTAAAAACAAGAAAGATTTAATATAATTTAACCACACATTTATTTACAAACCCTTTACTCCACGGTGAAGTAAAGTTTTAATCAGTTTGTCATTCCGTTTGTAACAATAAATTGTGTGATGTCCAAAAGAAGTCAATTATAAACTTGTATTCGGTTGTTCTCTATTCAGATACTCGCAGTTTGGTTTCCAAATTCTACATGGTAAATTCGGTAAGGGGTGAAATGAAAGTGGTTTGAATGTAACTTCGTCAATTATAATTATTAGTAAATATTTGAATTGTACTAAAATTTCAGTTTTTGAATTTCATAGACCCACTCAGAGCCATGAGGCTCTAAAGTGGGGAATATCAGTCATAGGAACAATTTTAAGGCTTGCTAATTTTCTTTTTATTGTCCGATTTTAATAAAATGTACGAGAGCGCATCAATAAGTCCGTGACTTTTTGAATGAAACACAGCTTTTGTTTGCCAAAAAAAAATTATTTTTCAACATAATCTCCTTTTAGCTCAATACACTTAGTCCAACATTGATCCAATTTTTGTATCCCTTCCAAAAAAATAGGATTTTTCGAGGTCCATAAAATAGGCATTTGTTTGATCAATAATTTCATCGTTACAGCTAAATCTCTTTCCACCGAGCCATTTCTTTAGGTTTGGAAAAAGGAAATAGTTACTGGGCCTAAACCCGGAGAATATGGCGGATGAGGTACCAATTCGTAGCCCAATTCATGGAATTTTGCCAATCCTTTGAAGTTGTCACACGATTACGTTTATGGTCAATTGGGAGAAAGCGCGGCAACCATCTTGCAGACAGCTTTCTTACCTTTCTTTCTTGTGCGACCACAACGAATGTCAGTAAACCACTTTTTTACCATTTAAACTGATGATGCAGAGTGCCCATAGTATTTATTAAGGTTTTCCTTGGTTTGATTTACGTTTTTTTCGCAAAAAATAATGTTTAATGAACACTCGAAATTCACTTTTTTCCATTTTAAAATAATCCACGAGGCTGTATGTTTTGAAAAGCTGTTAAACGCAAAATAAATGACAGAACTTGCTCAAAATTTGAAAGTATTCTATTGATTTGAGCGGTGTTGCATTTGATATAACTACAAGGCAAGTTCGAAAAGTCACTAACTTATTGATCCGCCTCGTATTTTGATTAAAACGTATTAAACATTTCTGCACTGTACCGTGTCTATGAATTTGTAGTAAATTTTATTGTTAATCTGAATAAAAATAACGTAATATATACATTTGTTCTTTTCTATTTTTCTATAACCAAACCAGGTTTTCCGCAAGTTGTGATGCAAAATTAATATTATCCGCAGAATTTATAAATACAATAGTCTTAACTTTAGTATCAACTAAGTCTTAGATCTGGTACTTTTATATCTTCTGGTAAGGCAGATTCGTAGCATAATTTTAAATTTTATATTCGCAATTATTTTAATAGCTCATTTATAACTGATAAACAAGGATGCAACCCTATAATCCATGCACTTATGCCAGTGTGCAAGTGTTGAATTAAGCGCAAGCATATCAGAAGGCAATTAATTGAATTTTTAGCTAGAAGCACTTTCAAAAACTTGCACTTACACAATCACAAACTCCCCTCACTTCCTATATTTTTTAGCCCATACATACAAATATGATTATAAGCACTTACAAGGAAGCTACTTTAAGCTAAACAGTCGAAATATGATCAAACTTGAATATGTTGTCCAAAAAAATGTATTTATTTAAATTTTGGACCACCTCAAGAATTTAAGTGATCAAAATAGGGTTGAAAAAGTGTAAAATTTCCAAGTTTTTGCTTTAAATGGATTTTTATTTAAAGCAATCATATGCAAATATATTATCGCGGATAAGGGATTTTTAAGGCAATTTCCTGGTACGCTTTTTGGTACTTTTTAGATTTTTTAATTGTTGTACACAAATTTAAGTCTTTGTCACATATTGCATACTCTATTTAATTTAAGCGGACATGGGATTTTCCTGTTTTTTAAATATATTCATGCTAATTTGGATTTTATTAAATTTTTCCCGAAGCCCTTTTTTGGTACTTTTTGAAAAAACTTGTAAACTCTGTGGAAAAACTTCGGCATTATGAATATCAAACTTGTGCATTTGAAGATTTAATAAATAAATTATTCTTTTGAAGAGTAAATTATTATTAAGAAGTTTTTATTTCGAAATAGGCTTTTTTAAATGCTTAAGTATTTTACCGCAAAAACCGAGTTTCTTCCCCCCTATCTTATATCCTTTATCCCCGAAATTTTGTTTTTAGTTTTCTGTTTTCTATCACATATTCAAATTCCATAGAAATTGCAAAATTAAGCTTGGAATAATTTCCTTGTTAGACATACATAGAGAGTAGGGATTTTCGGAAACAAAACAACAGCAGCAAAAACGAAAACATTTTATCTATCTCTTTATGCAATTTTATCCTTACAAGCAAATGCATGTTCTCGTACTCGTTTTTTATCGTATGTTTGTATGTACATATATAGTAGACATGTCTGGCAGTTGTCTATGAATTTATCTTTTGTTGCATGTTTGCCCTCTCTATCCTTAAAGGTCTCACGCCCAAGTCTATTGATGTTATTAGCATACACACACATATTTAAGCCAAACAATGAAATCGAATGTATGCAAATATTTTGTTCAATTAAAGTATTCAACTTCTATATTCTACTAAATGATAGATACATTCAATTATAAAGGTGCTGTACAAATTATTGTGGACAAAGATAAAAATTACTCACAGATGTCTTTTATAACTCACTATATTTTTGTAAAGGAGTCTAATAAAACCCTTAAGGGTCGTGCGATTGGAATTTCAACAAACCTATTACAGAATACGAAATTTGTATACTGAAAAAACTTATGTCCAGAATTCCGATAGAACTCTTTAATAGACCTTAGTTAGGATTTTAAATTCTGTTCATTTTAGGAGCTTATGATTCAAACAAGGATAACAGAATTTGATTCATCACTGCTTGAAGCTTTTAAAATCCTAAAAGGACTGCCAAAATGCCCGAAATCTCGATTGACTTAAGAGCACACGTTTTTGAAAAGTCAATTCAGTACAATTTTTACCATGTATCGCTTTACACCAAAATAGTGACGTTGTACATTAAAAATAGTCGTTCTGTTGTGTTCACTCAACGCGAAACATGACGGGATCCATTTCACACTCTGTGCCGGCTTTAACCATACTATTATAGTAACGGTTTGGGCCGGCATTTGAGCTGAAATAATCATTGGGCCATTTCCCCTTGTAGAAGGTGATATCGGTAGCTGTTGGCTTACTATGTCTGTGCGAAAATGCGTGAAAAAGGTCTGGATTATTATTGGTTTCAACAAAATGGTGCGCTATGCCACTCTGTAAAATCAAACAATGCAGTTTCTGAAACAAAAATTCCCTTTATGTGTGATGTCAAAAAAGCGAATATGACTGGCCACCCAGATCTCCGGATCTAACCACTCCTGACTTCTTTTTGTGGGGTTCTTGAAAATCAAAGTGTACGCCAACAAGCCTAAAACCATTGAGGAGCTTAAGGCAACCATTCGTGCCGAAATCATCGCTATACCGCCCGGGATGCTAGAAAAAGTTATGGAAAATGCAGCCAAGAGACAAACAAACCTAAATTACAAGTTTTTAGGCGGATCTTCCGAAATCCAAATCAAAGAATTTTAACGGATCTCTTTAAGAACCTACGATGAGAAACCTATCAGATATCTTAAAGAGCCCGAGAAAAGGAATCTGATGAATCTCTTTTAGAATTCACAATTAGAAATCAGACAGAACTCTTTAAGAATACAAAACCCAGTTGCAATTCTGGATTCCGAAGGAAACTGACGGACATTTTTTAGAATTTGACAGATCGTTTTAAGAACACATTTTGCAATTGCAAGTGTCTAGGAAGGACCTCTTTAAGAACCCATAATTAAAAATGAGTGGGGTCTTGTGGATAGGGTCGAGTTTAATGCACGCAGACCCAATATTGTTTGTTAACATATAGACGGGCCGTGGTGTCACCAATGCCCTCTGTACTCATGGGGAGTGTTGATATTGAGGAATTGGATGATCTTGATGTTCTGGGCATGAGAATTTAACTTGAAAAATCACATCATTCGGTGTCGATAGAAGCATTCAAGTGATTAGGTTTTCTTAATCCGTGCAAGAACTATTTCACTTTATCGGATCTCCTGACTATATATACCACCTATATTTATCGTAATACAACTCTCATATGTGGGCAAGTGCTTCAAATTCTATTTTGCAGCTTCTGGACCATGTTCAAAGGCGGGCGTCGTCGCTTATCAATGACAGTGTGCTAACCAGCTCAATTGACTCATTGCAGCATCGTCGGAACGTGTGTTGTGTTACACTGTTTTATCGATATTACAATGGGAGGTGTTCTGCCGAGATAAGTGAACTCATGCCCAAGGCCCGGGTTTTTGTTCGGAATACTCGCTTGTCTAATAGAGCACATCCGTTGGTTATCATTAGTAGGGGTATCCCCTCAGTGTTGGTTCAAAGTAAAAAAAATAATATAAACATCTGACAGATTTTTTAAGAATTCTAACAAGCGTTTTTAAGAACCTATGGTAAGGAATGTGGCAACTCTCTTTGAGAATCCGGAATAAATAAAGGAATCTGATGAGCCTCTATTAGAATCCATAATTTAAAAATCTTTTTAATGTCTTTAGGAACTCAATATAAGAAGCCTGAATTACAAATCTGATTCCTAGCTCGTACATGCTTGTTAGCTTACAACACGATTGCAATTCCGACACACAAGTTTATGATTTTAATGTTTTTAATTCAAGAGATTTACTTTAAACCCCTGTTTCTGACAGACCTATTTTAAAATGCTCGTGTGCCCAAAATCGACCAAAGAGCGGTTGTTATTAAGTAGTTTTTGGCTAAATAATAATTTTTCATTAAAGCAATGACTTGTTAATTTGTTTAAATTTAATTGTTAAAATTGTTTTGTTCAACAAGGGATTTTAAAGTGAGAATGATGTAAAGTTAATATTCAGCAAATTAAAAAAAAAACAAGTAAGAGCGGCTAAATTCGGCTATGCCGAATCTTATATACCCTTCACCATGGTATTCTGAAGGAGATGAATACATCGTTGGAATCTACTACCTCATAGCTCTCCACAAACAAGCGGTATCCCCATTTATTTTTTCTTAAATGTCCAAAAATTTTAATCCAAAATAATATGTCATGTAAAATCTCAAATTTATATTTTTCCATATGTTTCAGCGCTTTTCTTGTCAAATTTGGCATTTTCTAGGCAAAAAAAAGTTGGCGACACTACTATTTATTTTTTATTTATATCATTCACAATAGTTGTGAAACGTATTTAACCTACGTATTTATCTTCACACTCTTATTAAACAAAGGGATTTTACTGGAAAAATTAGAGGTAGTCCTGGTTTTTTGCTAATATCTCAGCCATTTATTAACCGATCTGTCTGATTTTTAATAGCAAACAGAAATGGATCACATGTAATAGAAATAAAAAAGAATCAAGTCCTCATCATGTCTGGGTTCTTCGGAAAACCCATTTCAACACACAGACGGACAGACGGACAGACGGACAGACGGACATCGTTAAATCAACTTCGCTCTTCATATGGACCCAGAATATATATACTTTATAGGGTCTAAGATCAATATTGTAGAGATTACAAACGGAATGACAAACTTATATATACCCTTCCACCTATGGTGAAGGGTATAAAAAAAAAAAAACTTTTTAAACCACAAAAAATATTTAAAAAATTGCAAAAAATATATATACGCTCTGGCATAAATTATCGTTAATGTCCTCTGTTACGAGTCTTAACTTGCTAAATAAGCTACATTTTTGCTCCAGGATTCACAGGACTCCGTCAGGATACGTTTTACGAACATCCCTCTAACTCAAAAACCAGTTAACAGATTTTTTTTGTACATTCGGACTTTGTAGAAAAAGGAATGAATTTCTGTAATATATTATAATGTAAAGTGGCAATTTCGCAAAATTTCGCAATTTTCAAAAAGCGAAAATCGCCGTAACTTCTAAAATAATAACACTAGATCCACAATTTTCCATATGTAATTTTATTTTACTGATAGTGTTATTTATAGCAAAAATCGAAACTATTTGATCACTTGATTTCTTGATTCGTCTTTAACCTTTATAATCCTATATCGCCTAAATAAAGCGATAAATCAAAACAAATATATAGTATGAATATTATTGATATATAAGGCAAGAGCATTAGAGGGTTAACACGACCACTCCCTGTAAATACACACACCCAGTCGCTGCATAATGCATTTAGTTAGACATGTACTTAAACAGAGTGTATGGAATTTTGTATATATTGAAGTTACTAGTATATTAAACATTACATTTTAATTCAAAATAAACCCTGCAATGTCAAGGTTTTGATGTTTTTATTTTCCTAACATCTTTATTATTTATTTTGAAGTCATTGTTGGGGCAACATTTGGTTTAGACTTCATTTCCACTGGCACAAGTTTAAATGCAAAGAGTTGACAACTGTCAGATTGTTTGGTCGAACAGAACATGATGTAAATTCTGGTTTGGTTTTCAAAATGTTGTATTCAATTTATTTTGTTAACATTATTGAGGAACTTGTGTTTTTTTTTTGTTTACATCAAGCAGGATATTGAGTTAATTTCCTTTACATTTCAAAAGTTAAAAGTTTTATAGGAATAGTGAAAAAATAGTTTTTATTTCAAAAGTATTATAAAAAGCCATTAGAATTTAAGGAATTTTCTTATATTTTCTATAAGTAATTGTTAAATGAATTATAATTTCTTTCTTATCCCCTTTTTGGAAAATTATAAAAATTATGATCCATTTTCATTAGATATAAAAATTAACCACAAATTTGTCATGTTTGGACACTAAAATTTTCTATATAAAATCAAATTTATGATAAATTCGTACAGTTAAAATTCCTGTTTAAGGATATTAATTTTAATAGGTTATACAGAAGAGAATTTACTTTACTACTACCAAGCACAACATATAACAACAGTGTTAAAAGTAATCCTTATAAATACATAACCTCAAAAACGAAACAATAAATGTTTAGTATAAATGTCAATATAATTTACGAACCAACAATGGGTGGAAAAAAAGTGACACGCTTTACATGTGAAAATGAAAGCATTAAGGATAAAAATGATGAACCACAATAAATGTTAAAGCTTGGCAGAGGAATAAATTGTCATAAAGAAAATATATTTATGTACATCAAAATAATGAGATATAAAAACATAAAAATGCAGTTTAATGCGCAATTTCCTGCCATAGTCAAAAAAGAAGATATTTGCAATTTCACTATGGAACAGAAATTACATTCTTTACAAAAAAGTACTGCAAATGCTCGAAAATCCAAAAACCGGTCTTCTGAATTTACATTAATCCAAAGGTAATTTTCCTCATTAGCTATTCTACAATCCGATTTGCTTTTAATTCGAAATAGACATATCTTGATATAAAAATGAGACACAAGAGAAAATGACACATGAGAGCAGGTAATTTTTAGTTTATTCGAAAAAAAAAGACCTTAGATTCTGGTCTAATGTTAGGTTGAAGTGGCAGCCGCAACTATTTAAGCCCCAGCACACTTAGACTCTGAGGTTTTATGTAATACCACAAGAATGACGAATTACCACCGATCAGACACCACCGTTAACCAGTAAGAGCTTCCCATGAAGCTAAAAACATTCAGAATACTAACGTCTGAGATATCAGTGACAGCATTCTGCGCCCTGCGAGTGCAGGACACGAGCGAAGAAGTTGCTCGATGTTCTCCTTCTTCTCATTCATGCAGCTCCTACAGAAGTTGTGCCCGTTATGACCGCCACCATATCGGTGTTCCCCCTCCTGGAAACTGATAAAAGCGTTCCTGAGTCTTGAATCTATAACGGACCAGATGTGCCTTGTCACAAGTCACGCCGTTAGCTCAGCTAAGATTAGTCGCCCTTTTGGAATAGAACCGGACGTTCAACTTACTGGTTGTCAGGGGACACTTTTAAATTCCGCAGGTGCATGTTAAGTACTTTCTAGCCCCCACAAGTACACCAGCTCTACAGTTCCACTGTTTGTGTCTGTGCCCTGAGACCCATTTTTTTAAGAAGCAACACTCAGGAAATTCTTCCTTCTTATTACTCGTAATGTGTTGCTTTCTATGGAAAGGGGATATAGGAGAGATGAAAGTTGGTGAAAGATGAAGGGTTTCAAATATGGCAACACTGTAATTGCGCGAGATGATAAATCTTAAAACAGTTGTTGCTGATATGGAGTCGGCGAAAATTGTTGAAGCTTTTTACTTAATAGCCCTGTTATGTTATTTTACTTTGGTGGAGATAAGTGCTATTAAAGCACCGACGTTACAATGTGTATGAGGAAAAGAAAACTCAAACATATTATTTTTCCAAATTGATGTTGCCGTTGCAAGGAATCGAAGTCGCAACCTTATGTGTAACAGTCGAACGCGCTAACAATTACACCACAACCCCCACATTAAATGCAGCTGTTATGATAGTTATTTCTTGACCCCAAGGGTCTGAATATGAGAAAAAATTTTGACAATAGTACTGTACAGAACATTACGCCGAAGCAAAGCGGCAATCTTTCCCATCGTCATCTACTCAGCCAAAGCCCACTTGGTTATAAAACCAACCCTCATTTGGTAATCATGTCTCCGTGGCACCATATATTTGGATAGAAAAGTCACGCTCATTCGCAGCAACCGGAGTCATATCATCTACATTCCGTGAAAAATCACCGACACATAATATTACACTGTGGCAACACCCATTGTAATGTCCCATCGTAGCATTCTGCTTCAGCCACTACCTACTTTCTAAGTATATCCATGAATAAGATATAATTAAATATCGAATGCACTTGATACGTAGTGCTCCCGTAATGCCTTTGTATCCTAAGTAAATACCTGATATAGGTCGTCTAATCCAATGCCGGCCACCAACAATGACTCAGCCACCTAGAATTTCCGAAGGCTCTTTTACAGGAACTTTCAGAATATTTTCGTCCTTACAGGATATTTTAGCCCTTTTCCTGGACGTTGTACTTTAAAAGCAACTTCCTGTCCAGAATTATACCAAGATACTTGGCTCTAGCAGAAATGTTAATTTCCACATAGTCAAGAGTAGTAGGCCCAAAAACAAGTCTGCTTTGCCTCCTGTAAAAAATTTCAAGTTTCTTTTTATTGGTATTGATCCCAAATCCTCAAGCACTTCCCCAGATAGCCAGCTGCCTCAGAGCCGCTTGCATAATATCATTTAAAGTAGACATGCGACCAAATTTTCGCCACCTCCACCGAAGAATAAAAGTACAATGCCAAAATTCACAGAAGTTTAGAGAGTACACTTTCTAAGGCGGCTGTTCACGAATCGGGTTATACTAGTGACACACAATTCAGAGGCGCATTACAAATAATGTGTCAGTTATAGAGATTGGATTGATGATATTAAAAGCCCCCGCTATGTCTAAGAAGGACTTCTCAATGGTGCCTACAAGCCTATGCAGAGCCTTTTCCATTGATATTCCCTTGTTATGTGCATGTTTCGGTGCAGACAGTAGCTTTAGATCAATGGTTTTCTGTAAGTGTGAATCAATATTTTCAGTGTCTTCAACAGAAATGGTGATAATCTTATAGTCTCCAGGAACCGTACGTGATATCCTCCCAGACTTGGGAATAAAAATGCAATGGTTAGCGCGTTCGACTGTTACACAGAACGTTACTGGTTCGATCCCCAACGACAGCAAAATCAATTTAAAAAATTATATGTATGAGCTTTCTTGCTCCATACATATCACAACGTCGTCTTTTGGTGTTCCCATAGCATAGCACCGAAGCAAAAATAACATAACATAATCGCCATTTCTCCATCACCAACTATTCTAAGATTTATCATCTCGCGCAATTTCAGGATTGCCATATTTGAAGCCCTTCTCATTTACCACATTTCATGTCTCCCTTATCTCCTTTCCAAAGAAAGCAATGCATTAATTAGTAGGAAGAATTTCCTGAGTGTTACCTGTATCCCTTAGAAAAAACTGGGCGTTTTCCACACCCTATTAAAATAAGATATCCCTGAGTATTGGAAAGTAGCGAAAACCTTGTGCAACCTCGATGCTTCAAAGATGTTTTCTCTTTCTCCCCAGAACCGGCTAGGATGATGGAACTGAGTTAAATAATCCACTAAACGTATACTGAACCCAGTCCACCCTCATATACCGCCACCGGATCATTTATATCCAGCTAAAAATCTATGTAAATATGTATGGTTGCAGAAAGAGTGTTCTGCACCAACTATCCAACCATTTGTTTTTACCCAAAGAATGTCCGACGCAAGGGTTTAAAGAGTCTAAAAATGTTTTTAGTTCTCAGTAAGGGTTTAATTATTTTCATATTTGAACCAGTCAACATAATCTTAAATTTTTTTAAGAAAAATGTTATCAGAATCTATAATTTATCCACTTAAACTACGTAATATATTTAGATGGTAGTTGTAAGCCAACTTACAGGTTGGTTGAAAAGTTCCTGCGCTCGAAATGATAGAATACTGTTTTTGTTACGAAATATATTTTTTTATTCAATATAATCTCCTAGAAGCTTAATACGCTTGTTCCAATGATCTTCCAATAATCTTATCCCATCCTTATAATTGTTTTCCGGAAGCTCTGCAAAATAACCGTCTACGGCTGCTATGGCCTCTTCATTCGACGAAAAATGCTTTCCACGAAGGAATTGTTTGAGATTTCTGAAGAGATAGTAGTAACTGGGAGGCAAATCTGGTGAATACAGTAGATGTTCAAGCAATTCGTACTTTAATTTTTTGAATTTAGCCATCGTCAAAACACTTTTGTGAGCAGGTGCATTGTCTTGATGAAAAATTATTTTTTTCTTCTTTAAACCAGGTCTTTTCTCACGAATTTTTTCATCCAGCTGATCCAAAAGGCTGAAATAATATTCAGAGTTGATTGTTTTACCTTTCTGAAGATAATCAATCTACAAAATTCCTTTTGCATCCCAAAAAACTGATGCCATAACCTTCTTTGCTGATCGTTGTGACTTCACCTGCTTTGGAGCTGAACAACCAGCTTCAGTCCACTGTAAACGTTCTTGTTTCAATTTAGGATCATGGTGGTAGATCCAAGTCTCATCCATAGTTATAAAACGACGCAAGAAGTCGGTTTTATTCGGCTTAAAACACTCCAAATTACGCTGAGAAATTTGTTTTCGATTCAGTTTTTGTTGAATTGTTAATGTGTGCGGCACTAACTTTCCAAACAGTTTTTTCATACGTAATTCTTTATGTAAAATATGGAGTACTCGTTCGTCTGAGATGCCTATCGCATTAGCAATTTCACGCTTAGTCAAACTTGGATCTTCACTAACCATATTATGTACCTGCTCAATGATTTCTGCTGTGGTTGCAGTTTTTGGTCTTTAACGCTGGTACGACCAAGTTTAAATTCACCGGCCCAAAATTCAACGGTGCGTTTTGAAGTGAGGACTCCTTATACACTTCTAACAATTGTTCTTAAATTTCCTTTGCTTTTAAACCCTTCCATATTAAAAAAAAAATCAATGACACGTCAACTTCAAATGGCTTGTAAACAAAGAAAGAATTGACAGAATGACTTGCAACTTTGCATGTGTTCTCAGGACAGTTATACCAACTTGAGAAAAAAAGTTTGGAGCTAGCCAACCTGTACATTATATAAGGACACTGTTTTCTATAAAATTAGCCCATAGTGCAGTAATATAAAGAATATTGTTTCTTTAAGGAGGTGATACAATATCAAGTTATTTGGTTTGTTTGGTGGTTTATGATGTATTTGACAAAAGTATAAAAATAACAACAAATTTATGACCGTTTTTTTTTCCTTCGTATGATTACTGCAACGAACATAATATTAATTTCTAATTGTATAAATTTTTACTTTTATTTTCGCAAAATAATATTTGGTTTTTAATGTCTTTGTTTTTATTGTATTTTGATACGCCCCCTGGCAGCAGGGCCCATAAAAAAACCCCAAAACCAAATATTACAGAAACAAAGCAAGGAAAGCCTTAAGGTGTTTCGGTTGGCTTTTTGTAGATTTTTAATTTTTCAGAAGTTTGTCATTTTGTTGATTTTTATATTGAAAACGTTGTGCCACAAATATAAAAATGACATCAAATGTCTATTTAAAATGTTTTATTAGTGCGTACACAGACACAAATACATACACACATGTATGTACATATATCTGATGGAATATATTTACAATGTAATTTTTAAGATTGTTTATTGTGGTTGTAACGTATTTACGTTGTTTTTTTTTATTTCCTTCTGATCTCTTTGTTTATTGAGTTTTTAAATAACTTCTTTTTTTTTTGCATGTTATTAAATTTAAGTCTGTTGCATTAAAGATAAACTTTGATGTTTTTTATTGAAACATAAACATCAACTTAAAAAGATTATTAAACAAAATATTTCAATTTGATAAGTTCTAAAGATTAGCATGAATTTTATGGCAAGGAAAGCTGAGGAAAATTATGAAGATGCAAAAGAAGAGAATAGAATGTAGTTTACTTACAAAGAAATGCTTTCAACGTACACAAAAATTTTAATCAAATTTGAATATTAGTGTCCGAAATACCTTAAAGTAGTCAAGGTCGTCCATCTGGATCTTGTCTTCTCATCCGATATTTACCTTATCACACCAAACAGCTTTAGAAGAGGGACCAGGAAATTAGTTCGTATTAAATCCTTGACCGACACACACGGAAGATCTTCTCACCCGGACCGTCATATAAATACAGAGAAAACTTTTGTCTGTGTCTAACTGAAATTTGATTACCTTGACTAAAATCGATTGGTACAATTGAATACTGGTTTTCACAGCAAAATTCAGTTAATACAACCGAATTTTGCTTGCAACATTTTTCTATTTTTCTTCTTTAATTTATTTCAATAGTTTTAAAAAAAATTTAAGACAAATTGGGTATTAACTGCAAGTATTTTTAAAGGCGCATTCACCAATACAAATTGCCGAGAATACTCAAATTTTTATATTCTTAAAAAAAAAATATTATGGGGATTTGTAATATATAATAAATAAAAAAGTGGCAGTCCTGAGTCCAAAAAAAAATAGCTATCTGTATTTTTGTTATTTCTCAAGTGCTTTAGCGCTGCGTACAAAAAAAATAAATTTCTAAAAAATTTTATACAAAAACTGTATCATTTGTGGTCCTTCGTTTAAACCCTTAAATGTGAGATTACTCACTTGAAAACAAAATACGTGTATCTTAAATGTTTTCCCTGTACCACATGATCTAGGAGTTCGGGTAAGGAGACCTTCCGTGTCCATGCCCTTTCTCGCACATTCAGCAGCTAACTTGTTCCCCATGACTGAGTGCTGATGGATAACATAAACCTTAAGACTTTTTTCTCAGCGATTTCATCGCCCGAAGTCTAAGAATTGTCTTGGCTATGGCACTGCTGATATAAAATTTTATCGGCGGAGCCCCCAGACATATTCAATAGTTGTAAATACCAAATTCAAACATATATCTTAATGCAGAAGAAAAAGGGAGTAATATTTGTAGACATTTGACTTTATTTTTTTTTATTCTGTTAAAGGACTTTTTGAGTCTGAGTGCAATGGACTTGCCTTAGTGCTTGTCCAACAAACTTAAGGTTAAGTAATAGGGAAGATGTCTGCGGGGATTTGATTTGATGATACGGCTAATAGACAAACCAATTTTTCCTGTAAAGAGTTGTGTGGTTCATTGGACAGTCACATATGTGCTCTACTAGATAAACGAATATTCTCAACATAAACCAGGGAGCTATGTATTAGTTAACTTACCACGGCAGAACACATCCCCCATTCCGATGAAGTCCAAATGTGATAATAAAGCAGGATAACTACTGCCATTATTCAGCGCCGATGCTTGTCTTTGTACACTGCCCAAAAGTTCTTGAAGATCCTGCCCATATATGGGAGCTGTATTCTATTTTCGTTCGTATACAGGAGATCGAATGGGGTGAAATATTTTTTATACCATTTTAGGAAACCGTGACGTATGAATGCTTCTTAAGATACATGAGTGCATCCTTTGACACTACAAATGAGTGCTTATTCCAACGGACATCACACAGAATTTTGGTTTCCAGAACATCAAGAGTATCCGCTTTCTCGATATTTATACCCCCATTTTGAGTAAATTAGACCCTATTGAACCTGTCTCACTTTGACTCCATCCTCCAAAAGTCCTGGACTACAATCGAAAGAAAATAAGTGACAAATGTTGCTGTCAACAGCAAAAGACTAGATAGAATTGAAAGTGTGATCAAAAAGATCGGATTGATTAAGAAGATCGTATAATAATAAAGATAAGAAAAAGCGAGGGAGAACAGATATTGCGATACCTCTTAATTAAATTGAAACTTGTTGTATGAAATCACGTATCTGAGAAAGCTCGAAATAAGTCTAGAGAAGTCATTAAAGACACCAAAAGCAATAAGCTTTGATACCAGTGGATCGTGCCATACACGGCCGAACACTTGGCAGTATCTACCCTACGCGAAAGTTGCTTATCCCGGGACACTACACGTGACCTGTTTATTGTGATAGGGACCAATTATGTACGGTACTGGTTTTATTATATGCAAAGGACCGGTTACTTTAACATGAGCTTGTCCTAAAAAGGTGTCAATTGACACCTGTGACATGACACAGGACTTGTCTAAAAGAACATGTCTCACAACAAACCCCAAAGAACATATCACAGGACTCGTACTTTAAAACTCAGCACGGTAGAGCAACCACAATATTTTTACTAAGCTGGTAAATGTACCGACTTAAAAACTCCGAAATGTAGGCTAACATGCTTCCTGTAGAACGACTTCTATGAAAACCATACAGTCCATCACCTTTGAGAGCACGGGACATATTAACCGCATCGCATCTCAGGGATTGGCTGAACGTAAGCACCTTCCAACATGAGGGGAAGATTCCTGAACTGTATGAAAAGGTTAGCTAATGCATTGTTTCAGCGCCAGTGCTGGTACACCATCTGACCCCGATGACGTATTTATTTTAACGATTTTGACAGAATATCTTAAGCATAGGACACTATTCTGTTTTTAGTTGTGGCAGTGGATGATTGCCTTCATGCAGTAAAGAATTTCTTGCAAGCATTAACCTAAAAGCTTTATCAACTGGTTCAGTTAATATTTAGTCGTTCTTTCTTAAACTTTTCACGTCTAAAAACACTCGGCATTGCCTTCTTAGTAATTTTTACTAAAAAGGGCGGATTATATTGATCTCTTTTCTAAACCCTTTTTAGAAACTTTTTTTTAAATCCTAGGCATCAACGTTGACATAACCACTTTTTATTTTAAAGAGAGTGACCAGAAAATTTCCTGATTTCCTACTCCCTATTTTTTTATGAAGTGTTAACTCCTCAAAGATGATTTGCAGAGCAGGGATGGGACAACAAAAAGAATATTTGTCAAGCGTAAAGAGGGGTCTTAAAAGAATAGTTTAATATTTTGAGGGGCGAGGATGTGTGTCTGAGGGAGCCAAATTTTTTTTTGCATCATATGATAAACGCCTCGGTGGAAAATGTAAGGTCGTTAAAGAGTTAATAAATACCTACAATAAATTATTCATATTTAAGTTCATTGGTATTATTTATTTTTGAAAATTGCACACAGTGTATACTTAACTCTGGAAAAGAAATAAAGAATATTTTTTTTTATCAAATAAAATAAAAAATTAAAACTTTAAACCTTGCGTATCTTAAATACTCAAGTTATAGTAACAGTTTAATAGAAATAGATATGAAAATATTCTCGAACATTGAACTTCAAATACCGTAACTACACAATGCTAACATATCGTATCTAAATTGTATGTATTTTTACCCATTTTAAGTTCTCTCAGCTGTTTACAAAATAAATACTTTCAATTCAAATCCTTAGTATTCAAAATGAGCGACAAATCACGTAGCAAAACTTTTCAAGATAAGTAGATTTAAAGTTTTTGTTTTTTATTTTTTTTTGTTTGTTTGCTTTTGTTTAGTACGTTTTTGCATGCAAAAATAACACGAGACTATTACTTATACACTTAAACAATTTTTGTTATAAAATCAACTTAAAATGAAATTAAAAATAACTGAAATTACCGTCAAAGTAACAGAAATTGTAGATATTTTTAATTGGCCCAAAACAACTTAAAAGGAAAGGGAAAATTAACCATACAATTTTAATTTAACTAAGAGTTTTTTGGACAAAAATTTCAAAATTTTCCCAGTGTATTGAGACTATATAGAAACTAATCGACTCTAGTCAATTTAAACTCATTGTCGTCGACATTGTCATTTTCGTATGTGTGTTAAAATAATTGTTGAAGCTTTTTCTATGGCAACACCACTATTCACAGTATGATGATACACATATTGGCTCTTTTAATAATAATAAAATAGTTTCAAGTGGGATTTTAAACAAATACTATAAAATGGATGGTAGGGGATTGCTTGACTGGTAGTTGTCATCATAAAAGGTTACCATGTGCAAGAAAACAGACTTATTGTATTGAGTAATTTCTTGTAAAGAACATTTAGTTCTAATAAAATAAAAAAAAGAACATTTAGTTCTAATAAAATTTTCTTTACTACATTGATTTTCTGTTGGTTTTTTATTTTGTTTGTTTTTTAAGAAATTATTCATTGACAAATTATTGCACAGAAAATTGTTAAATTTACACGTACTAACAATAACAGGAGCTTTGACACGTAGTGTTTATCATTTTGGGGTAAACAAATTTTTAATGTGCTTTTTAACCCATTTTACACTACCGTTACTTTAAAGTCACGCCTACTTTCAAAAATGAAAAAATTTAGAAAGAAGGACAATAAAATAATGCAGTAAAATGTAAGTGATAGTTTGAAGTCTTGGCTATACAAATTATTTTAAAAAATATAAGTCATTGTTGCAGGGTTGCCATATACAGTTTTTAAAATATCAATACTTGACAGAAGTTTTTTTTTTTTTAAATTACTCGTATTAAAATATAGAAAGAGGGGGAAAGGATATCGAGGAAATTTTTTTTGGGTGAGAAAAATTTCTTGTACAGTGCCTTCACTTGAAAAAACTTTAACATGCTGTCCCATGACAACAATACATAATACCTTCTACGAGGAGACGGATGGGCAACTAAAGGTTGGGGTCAAATACAGGTTAGTTGAAAAGTTCCTGCGCTCACCAAGAGATGGCACTGCTAGCTCCAAACTTTTTTTTTCTCAAGTTGGTATAACTGCCCTGAGAACACATGAAAAGTTGCAAGTCATTCTGTCAATTCTTTCTTTGTTTACAAGCCATTTGAAGTTGACGTGTCATTGATTTTTTTAATATGAAAAAAATTGAATATCGTGAAGTCATTAGATTCTTTGTTTTGAAGGGTTTAAAAGCAAAGGAAATTTATGAACAATTGTTAGAAGTGTATAAGGAGTCCTCACCTTCAAACCGCACCGTTGAATTTTGGACTGGTGAATTTAAACGTGGTCGTACCAGCCTTAAAGACGATCCACACGAAGGACGACCAAAAACTGCAACCACAGCAGAAATCATTGAGCAGGTACATAATATGGTTAGTGAAGATCCAAGTTTGACTAAGCGTGAAATTGCTAATGCCATAGGCATCTCAGACGAACGAGTACTCCATATTTTACATGAAGAAATACGTATGAAAAAACTGTTTGGAAAGTTAGTTAACAATTCAACAAAAACTGGATCGAAAACAAATTTCTCAGCGTAATTTGGAGCGTTTTAAGCCGAATAAAACCGACTTCTTGCGTCGTTTTATAACTATGGATGAGACTTGGATCAACCACCATGATCCTAAATTGAAACAAGAACGTTTACAGTGAACTGAAGCTGGTTGTTTAGCTCCAAAGCAGGTGAAATCACAACGATCAGCAAAGAAGGTTATGGCATCAGTTTTTTGGGATGCAAAAAGAATTTTGTTGATTGATTATTATCAGAAAGGGAAAACAATCAACTCTGAATATTATTGCAGCGTTTTGGATCAGCTGGATGAAAAAAATCCTGAGAAAAGACCTGGTTTAAAGAAGAAAAAAATAATTTTTCATCAAGACAATGCACCTGCTCACAAAAGTGTTTTGACGATGGCTAAATTCAAAGAACTAAAGTACGAATTGTTTGAACATCCACCGTATTCACCAGATTTAGCTCCCAGTGACTACTATCTCTTCAGAAATCTCAAACAATTCCTTCGTGGAAAGCATTTTTCGTCGAATGAAAAGGCCATAGCAGCCGTAGACGGTTATTTTGCAGAGCTTCCGGAAAACCATTATAAGGATGGGATAAAATTATTGGAAGATCATTAGAACAAGTGTATTGAGCTTCTGGGAGATTATATTGAATAAAAAAATATATTTCGTAACAAAAACAGTATTCTTTCATTTCGAGCGCAGGAACTTTTCAACCAACCTGTATCTAGGTATCAGCCTGGACAGAACACTCATCTGGACACCTCACTTAGATTCAATAATAAATTATATGGGTCGATAATTTGGTGGGAGAAGACAACACAGTTGACGACCCAGCTAAAGTAACCCAAACTCCAGAGGCTTGCTTGGCTTAATATAGCCGGAACAATGAGGACAACTCAAACGATTGTAATGGAGGTTATTCTTAAACTTGAACCGTTGCATCTGGCAGTTCAAAGAGAAGTCATAAAACAGGCTATCGATCTAAATAAAATCAATTCTTATTGGGGGGCGATCATATGTTAAAGGTGACTTAAGGATCTCTATTAGAAATATGTCTTTGTGCAGTGATCAAATTAATCCCGTAATGATATTCAAAAGAAACTATGAAGTTTATATACCAACTAGAGCAGACTGGAAATCAAACCCAATATGGCTAAATGAGGATGCCGAGAAGTGGTACACTGATGTCTCCAAGACCTTTATTGTAGTGGGAGTTGGAGTATATGGACCTAGGTGCAAACTCCATATTTTCCTAAGTAAAGAGGCTACAATATTTACTGCAGAATAACATGCAATCAACACAATTACATCAATACTGTTACAAAAAAAATCTCACTCGAACTAAAATCAACCTAATGTCTGACAGTCAATCAGTACTTAAAGCAAGGACCCTATAAACAAGGATGTATAAACTACAAAATTTTTAGCCACCCATGATGCCATGCTGCCGTGATGCCAAATGGTGTGACTACAAAAAAATTCTTAGCCGAGACCACGAAATTCTTAGCCGATTACAGAAACATTTAGCCTTTAGCAAGGGTTGTAGCGCAAGTACAGTGATTGTGATGTGAATGTATACATGTTTGAATTGGTACAACCCTTGCTAGAGGCTAAATTTTTCTGTAAATCGGCTAAGAATTTCTTGGTCTCGACTAAGAATTTTTTTGTAGTCGCACCATTTGGCATCATGGCAGCATGGCATCATGGGTGGCTAAAAATTTTGTAGTTTATACATCCTAGTTTATAGGGTCCTTGCCTAAATTACTAAATTGCCGAATATATCACCACAAATCGGTACTAGAGTGTCATAGAGCTCTTAACTCGCTGGCTGCACACAACAAGGTAACACTTATATGGGTGCCAGCCATTGTGGACATTGTGGACATGATGACAATGAAAGAGCGGATGAGCAAGCTAGACTGGACTCAGTATGGCTTTATCAGGAATTATATTAACACAGCGATCTCCAACTGGAGGAGATACCAGGTAATTAGAAACTGGAGCCAACAGGTGGGAATCAGACACTCAAAAATATTATTATTTTATTATGACATTTAAAGAAATAGAGATGCAATTCAATTAAATAGACCTAGTCTAAGATTACTGTGTGAATCACTCACGGGGCATTACACATGCTACGACCACTTATTTAAGATGAACAACTGACAATAAATTATGCAGGTATTGCTTGGAGGATGATGAGTCAATGAAGCATTACTTGCCAAATGTCTTTCCTTTTCTAAACTGAGAATAAATACATTTGGTAGATCCAATTTGCGGAAGGGGCAAAACAAGAAAATGGCAGTGAAGGAGATTGTTATGTCCTTAGAGTTGTGTACAACTAAATGTAAACAGTGAGAGCATAATATACCAACTTGGTCGCGGTACAGGAGGACATACGACTCAACCAGGTTCATAGTAAATCGTAAGTTGCCCCATATTCTGTTTTAATCCCCTGCTGGAAAAAAGGACATGTCCTCTAATAGGTGAAAACAAATCCGGTTTCGAAAATACATATAACTATATAGGTGAAAAGAGGACCGGTTCCTAAAGTACCTCCCACGTAGGCAGTTTAATATTCTATATCACGTGATGGGTCTGAAAGTACCAGTCCTGTGGTAAGTGAAAACAGGATCGGTTTCTAAAGTACCTATCACGTGTTCGGTATAAAAAGTCTCTATCACGTATTGGGGCTGCAAGTATTAGTCCCGTGGTAGGTGAAAATAGTACCGGTTTCCAAAAAACTTACCACATGCTTGGTTTAAAATCCTCTATCATCCCTGCAGGAAATGAACCCATTACAGGAAACGTCACGTGACCGGTTTATTGTGATAGCGACTGGTCCAGTTTTTACCTATAACGGGACAGGTCCCAATTCCCAACTGACTCCTTTTTCCTGCAGGGACTTTATGAATTTGAAAGTACGAGTCCTGTGGTTATTGTGTTTAGTTGTGTGATATGTTATTTTAAACCAGTCCCATGACATGTCCCAGAGGGCAAATGATCCCCTCCTAGGACAAGCCCATGTTAAAGTGACCGGTCCTTTTCATTTAAAAAAACCGGGCCCATGACCACTCCCTATCACAATGAACCGGTCACGTGAAGTGTCCTGGGATAGGTCTTTTTCCCGCAGGGTGTAAATCAGATATTTTCTTTCAACAATTGAACAATTTTCAAAAATTGAGCAGCCATATTTAAATTTTGAAAAATTTTTGAAAAACAAGATTTTATAAAAAAAAATCTTAAAGACCATGAAAGGCAGACGAAGAAATTTTGTACATTATTTTAATAGTATTTAGTATAAGCAATAAATGATAATTATAACTTTGATAAAAATCTTAACCCGTTAAGAGCAGACAAAGCGTCAAAATTTTAATTTTATACCACCACCGGAGCAGCAAAAGTACAAAATATTACAAAAATTACTTTATTTTCAAAAATTACTTTCCCAATACATCTTCCACCCAAATTTCGTCAGAAAGAATTTCCACAGGATCGATGAGTGGTATAAAATGGGTTAAGCTTAAAAGTATTGCTTTGTTTATTTTTAAACGAAATACGATAAAATAGTGAATATTAATTTTTTTTAACTATTTTTACATAACATCTAAAAGAAATTTTACTTCTACAAAAATTATAAATTGTTCTAAGAAAAGAGAAGGACACCCGATATACTCTATTTTTAACAAGTACGATACGTATGCCCGTAATTCCAAGCAAAAGATACCTACCAGTGCAGGAAAAATCTCATTAATTTTGTTTTCTTAATAAGAAAGTACTTATGGGGTTATTCAGTAAATATATGAAAAGAAATCATTTTGAAATATGCAACTCTGCCAGGAGAGTCACGTAATGGTAAATTTTCTGAAAGGTATATACAAAAATTTACCTAAATACAATACAATTTTGATATTAGTGACTGTGCTAAATATATCAGAGTTATATATTTGAACGTGACAAATTTTCACGTAGTTACAGAATAACCCATTTAGAGAGCACTGTAATATTTTTAACAGATTTACAACTAAAAATAAATAAACGTATATTTACAAATAAAAAATTAAAAATCTTTAGCTGGGCTGATACATGTATTTCGATCCGGCAAAAGATCACTTTAGAACACGAAGTTTTAGAAAAGCTGGAACCTCTAGAAAAGCCAGAGCTTTAACAAAAAAACCTACTAAAACGTATATTTTACTGCATTATTCTCTTCTTAGCAATCAAAAACGTGGTTAAGATGATTTTCCAACGCGCACAATGACGATACTAAAATTTAAAGGGTATAGGCTCAAGTTATACTTTAAAATTTTCTTTTCGATCCGATAAAAGATCTTTTTAGGAGCCGTATCGAAATTCATGTATCAGCCTAGCTAAGAATTGTTAATTTGCTTTGTTTTTGAATACTTTAATGAATAAACATCTTGGTACATCGGACGTAGGATGAACATATGTTATTAAATCTTCTACACACTAAATACACACATTCCATTAAATATCCTAACAAACTATTATATCCTTTCTAGGACATAAGTATAAAAAAAATCCATTAAATTAAAAACAAAAGAATATAAATGGATTTAAAGCTAAAAGTTTTACATGAGTGATTTTATGAGTTTTTCCCTTCAAACTTTACAAGCAACTACTCATTTCAAATATAAATGAAACAATTTGGTATTTATTAAGAAACTGACAACAAGTGACATGAAACAAACAATAAATACTATTAAAAGCTAACAATAAAAGGACATTATTAAAATTGTAATGTTTGTTAAGATAAGAAAGAAATTATTTCCATAGATACACATACATATAAGTGGCGCTATTTTTGTTAAATATTTCTTAAGTTATAGTATTTCAAAGTTGACGATTTAAAGACAATTAATGTTAATTTTGTTCTTATTTGTAGCTTAAGGATACAATAAATAATTGAAGATATTTGTTGGCTATACAGATCTATTGGCTGGATAAGTTGAATCGTTAAGTTGTTGAGTATTTTAATGACCCAGTTAAGAGGAAATTATACTCGATAAAGGAAGTAATTAAAAAAAGCTTATGTAACAATTTATGACAATTTGGATAAATTCTGATAAACAAAAATTGTAATACTTATAAGAAGGCAGAACAAGGATATGCGATAACAAATTTAGGAAAATATTTGTTTTTTTAAAAAGCTTTAAGACGAACAGATTATTTTATAAAAAAAAAACTATCGACATTAGATCAGAAAGCTTTTAAAAATTAGAATTCTTAATTATATATTTATAGCAAAAATATAATATACATCAACCAACATATGTTTATCCCGGAAACAAATTTCAGCCCTTAAAATATTATTAACACCATAGTGATTTACATCAATTAACATGTGCGTGTTTTGTGGCAAAAATAAGTTCTATTAACAAACATTAACTTAATTATAAACAATAACTATAAAATAAACATGAAGTCAACAAATATTTTTCAAAAATACAAACACACACGTTTGGAAATCCTTCAATTTCCTTCTTAGACACACAAAAAAAAAACTATCCTTTTTTCATTGCATGGCTTAATATCAAAGGCGTAACCAGTGATTGTTACGCAAACATTGTTATTCTCAATGAATACATACATACATCAATAATTACATTAAACCACCATCACTTTAACTATCATAAGAAAATATGTGTTAATGAAATATTTTGGCCTAAAAACGTGATGAAATTTGTTGGGATTTTATCCCAAAAAATAAAGGGTTGTTGCTATGATTAAAATAGTTTGAGGCCGCTGAAAAGGTTGTGATGGATGAGATGAAAACGCGTAATATGTAAATTTAATTGCAACACATTAAAATTGTATAGTTTTCGTTTCATCTTTTGATGTTGGGATTGTAATTTTAAATGAATCAAGGGCAGAGCATATGTAAGTTTGTAGTAACATACATATATGTTAAAATAAGTGATGAAATCTTATAAGGACGCTGCAAAGAAAAACCTGTTAAAATAAAGTATCCTTAGGGATATTTAACTGGTACTCAATATATAAATACAAAGGATATGAATAAAATAATACACTTGTAAAAATTAAATATTTAGTAAGTGAACTTAATCTGCTAGAAAACTTGAATTTCTTTTTGGAAATTTGTTGTTATCGAAAATATTTTTTTCAACTCAATTTAGAAAAATCTTTACCAAATTTTAAGTGATTTAACAAAATTAAAAAAAAACAAGTAAAAAAGGGCTAAATTCGGTTGTGCCGAATCTTTGAATACCCTCCACCATAGGGGCTGAAGATGATATACGTATATACTAAATTTTGCATGAACTGTAATATGAATAAGTTTTGTCAATTTATGTAACAAACTTTTGTTATTTATTTTTAGTAATGTTATTTATTTAGTATAAGCAATGTTATTTACAGAGGTCTGCTCTGTTAGCGACTTTAACATTGTTGATTTTTACGTTAACTTAGTTATCAGAGTAACACACATATAGCTCTAAGAATGTTATTATTCTCATAGTATGTAAGACAATAAATGTAATCGAACAATAAGAAGACTTAATAACATTTTAACTTACTTAACAGAAAAAAAAAAAATAGATACAGAAAAATTGTAGAATTTTGTATGGAAAATTTAGAGGTACCTTCACATTTTCACTCATAACTTTTGAACCGCTTAACCGATTTTGCTCATTTTAAATACCAAACTGCTCGGGAGGATGTTCAATAATCTGGGTAAAAATAGGCACCCCCGCTTGCGTCTTCGCGTCGTGATCGCCATTTCAACAGACAGACGGACAGACAGACAGACATCGCTAAATCGACTTAAAATTGCATAAGGATCACGAATATATATACTTTATGGGGTCTTAAACCTATATTTCGACATGTTACAAACGGAATGACAAACTGATATATACCCTCACCATATATGGTGGAGGGTATAAAAATTAGAAATGATTTGGCTTCTTTAGAAGAGCACCGAATAGTTCTGGCCGCCCGATTAGCACAATGTTTCGTTTGCTTTGTACGAAAAATGAGAGCCAATTTAGGTATGAAAACGCCTAAATTTCAAAGAATTTCATATAGGAATGCAACAAACAACTCTAAGCCAAAATATTTTTAGTACGGCCAACAATTTGAAGTTTTGGCAAAAGCAACCCATCGTTTGTGCGTTCTGGTTCAGTTAATTCGGAAATATACAATTAAAGAATGTTTACGGAAGAGGCTGCTGTTATTCGTGAAACAGCTCCACAGGCGTTTGGACATATTTGTCATTATGCGACTATAGTAAAACTGCTCTCGAATGGTTTTTACAAACCCACCAAACTGGCCAGAGCTCAAGGCTGTGGAGATATATACGGCTTAGCAATTGGCGTGGGCAGATGTTGACAGCCTGTGACCGCCATGTTGTTTTGGTGGCGTCTGACAAAAAAAAAAAAATTAAAGAAATGAAAAATCATCTTTAGCGACGAGGGGCATTTTTGGATGAATAGTGCATCCATAAAAATTAACTGTTTGGTGCGGATTTTGTGCCGGTGGCGTTATTGGTCCAAACTTTTTTGAAAACCACTTCGGTGAAGCTATCACCGTCAACGGCGAGCGCTACAGAACGACGATAACCGATTTCTTTGGCCTAATTTGAACGTAGACGACATGTGGTTCCAGCAAGATGGCGCTACTTGTCACACACCGGACGCAACGATAACATCTACCCGCCACGATAACATCAATCCACACGCTCAAAAAACCGTCTTGCTGATAATATAATTTTGCTAGTAATATACATATTGTAACGATGACTTTTCCTCCGTTAGCTGAGGTAAGCCCGCGGAGGTAGTGATCGTCATAAAAATATATTTGATCCGGTGACCGAGAGTGAAAGAAGTGATGTAAGACGTTACAAAACTGTATTCGTTTATTTAGCAGAGAGAGAAGAGAAATTTCCTAGGACCGCACTCGATCGTGATTTCGGCCGGACCATTTGTTAGTAAGACAAAGACCTGGGACGACACGCTATTTCTGTGGACGGGGACGACAGTCTGACGTGGCATGTTTCCTCTGCCGAGTTGCTTTTAAGTGAGCCCATCGACCTGGCGACGGCACGCTCCCTCTGTTAGCAGCGACTCGGGGAGGGTAACGGCACGCTTTCTCTGTTGACGTTGATTAGAGGAGGACAGCGGCCGAGAACAGCGACCGCTTCCTATGTTAAACAGCGACTAAGGGACGGTAGCGACCTAGGATAGCACGCTTCATCTGTTGACATTGGTACGGGGAGGACAGCGACCAGTGTTGGCACGCTTCCTCTATTGGGCTGCGACTAGGGGAGGGTAACAACCTGGGATGACACACTCCCCCTTTTGACGTTGATACGGAGTGGGCAGCGACCTGGGACGGCACGCTCCCTCTATTGACGTTGATTAGAGGAGGACAGCGACCGTTTCCTTTGTTGAGCAATGACTAGGACTTCCTCTGTTGACGTTGATAAGGGAAGGACAGCGACCAGGGACGGCACGCTTCCTCTTTTGAGCTGCGACTAGGGGGGGCAGCGACCTGGGACGTCACGGTCTCTCTGTTGACGTTGATTAGGGGAGGACAGCGACCGGGGACGGCACGATCCCTCTGCTGAGCTGTGGCTAGAGGAGAACAGGGACCTGGGACGGCACGCTACCTCTGTTGACGTTGATACGGGGGCGACAGAGACTAGAGACAGCACGTTTCCTCTTTTTAGCTGCGATTAGGCAGTATAGCGACCTGAGACAACACGCTCCCAAAAAAAAAAAAAACCGATATCAATAACGCTATTCGTTTCGGTCGATATGCTTGTAAAATATCGATAACTGGCTTAAAGGATCAGCTGGGATTTTTTTACCTATACATGATATAGAAACTTCCTACGAAATCTGATTTTGGATGCATCTTAGTCAAACTTCTTAAAGAACAGTGTGTAGTTGAGATGTTAGTGTCAAATTTTGAAATTATGACGGGACATACAATTGAAAGAACAGGTTTTGAATAAGGAGACAAAAATCTATTAAAATAATAAAAATACGAAATAATTGCCAAAACTACAACAATTTTTTGATATTTTAACAATATCTTAATATTGCTAAAAACAATATCTTGATGTTGCTGAAAACTTCAGGGATTGTTTAAAGTTTAATCCCGTAAGTGCAATAATATTTGAGAAAATTTGTAGCAAATATTTTGGAGAAAAAATATCAAATTTTGTTTTGCTTAAGGGTTACCCTATTCATATCCGTGACCATATTGGTCCAATAGGTTGGTATGATCTGGAAGCTACAATTAAATTAAATTTGAAAAAGTGGCTGCATTAGTGATTTAATGCAGTAAGATAAAAATAAGTAAAATGTATTATTTACAGAAAACAATTTTACAGTTATATTTTCTTAGATCTTCCTTTTGTGTAGTCCATGCTGTCAGAAAGCACGTATTAAGTCCAGTTAAAAAGAAATTGTTGCAAGATTTGTTTGAATGTCTCTTCCAAACTACGAAATATTTCGATTTCATATGAAAAGTTTTTTTTTTTCAGTGTTTAAATGACTGTACATAACGATATGTGTATATTTCTATAGTTTATTAAAAACCTTTTTTGTTTTTCAGGAATTGTCATCAATTTTGTTGTTTTTAGACTTTGAGGGATTTCATCATTTGTTAAGAACAAGAAAATAAATAAAATGAAATAGTATTTTAATTAAGTTTCAAGAATAATTGTGTTACATTTACGCAACATGTTCTTCTTGGATCATATTATAAAATATTAACATCATTATTTAGTAGAAGAAGAAATTAAAAGTATTGTCACCATGATACAGCACATGTGGGTATTTTAAAATGAAAGGGGTTAAATAATTTTAATTTGACAATTTTCTAAATAAAATCTTAAGATCAAATAAACTTTACGGCAAAACTAATCTCTCTAGAGGATATTTTTAAATACCTTTTGTTGAATTTACTTTACAAAAAAAAAACAAAATTTCAGCACATGTGTAGATTTGGCAGTGTTATTTTAACCCCTACAACCAACAGCAAAACTTCAACCACACGTGATTGTGATGTCACCGTTGCAAAATAGTAAATATTTAAATTGTGTTTGACACTTCATGATTTATTATGACTTTTAGAACTGGTGCTGGTACAACATACATAAAAACTCCTTTCACTCACTTGCTCTCTTCTCTCTCTCCCTCCCTATCTAATGGTTGTGTGTAATATTTGTACATCTATTGTTATCAAAAGTACTTGGCATTTCAAGATTTACGACATTTTTTCCATCTTTAGCCAATTTTAAGGATAATGCGTCACATATGCATTATTAGGGTTTTTTTTTTGGTGCTCTAGAATGCGTATCCTTTTTTTTTTCTTTACAAACCATTGTTTAGTGTACAAGAGGATTTCTTTTTAATAGAAGCATGAATTTGTACAAAAACTTTATTTACATATTATTATATACAACTACATTTACATATGCGTAATATATGTTATGTATGTGTGTTTGTGTTGGAGGATACTTCGTTTTAGTGTAAATCTTATGTGATTTTTTCCACTTATCAACCATAGAATTTATGGGGTCGACAAAAACGAAGTTCATGCTTTCATGGAGAAAAATGTGAAAACATGACTTTTAACCTGTTAATTTGTAATGGTTTTCTGCACATTTTGTTATTCAAAGGAACAACGTTGGGTGTATGTGTGTTTTTTAGTGGAAATTCTAAAAACGTAACGAAAAATTAAAGAAATATTAATGTCAGACATAAAAATTTTTCGAAAGATACAATAGTGTACAATAGTTTACGAAACTTGCAATAAAATCTGCAAAAAAAAAAAAACAGGAAATGACCCAAAAGTCAAGCCAAGTCTATCTTCTTATTTTCTTTCCTAAATATCTCAAATTCAACAAAATTAAACTTAAGGTAAAATTTTGTATTCTAAAAATAAAACATCATAGGACTTAAGTATATAGAATAATCCTTAGGGCCGGTATTAAAGTGAACACTTTTAAAAATCTTTTCCCACATTTTAAGATTTTAAAGGGGTTTGAGCATTACTTACGATTGAGGTACTCATTTCAAGATGATTCAGCTTAAAGAATTGTTTTCAAATTTACTTAAGGGCCCTAAATAGTACTCTCAGAATATTTTGTAGTTAACTGTTTGTAGTTTAATAAAGAAGTTTTCCGTTCCATTTAAAAATAAAGGATCATACATTTATTTTTCAAAGAAATATCTATATTAACTTTTTCATACATTTATTCAAATTAATTTACTATCATTAACCATTTTTCTTTAGTTACATTTATTTTTTTCATTTGTTTGAAATTTAATAAAAATTTATTTGTGTCCGTAACAGTTATTACAAATTTAAATTTTGTTTGCTGTCTGTTTCAAAAAAAAAATATTCAAAAAATTTCAATTTGTTTTTTCCTTTAAATTGGTTGTATGTATATATACAAAATTTTTCAATACAAATTACAAGAACTTCATAAACACATATACATACACAAAGACATTCACACAAAAAGTGTCTATAGCTATGCATACATACATTTTGTATTGTACGAGTATATTAAAACAAAAACAAAAAATACAAAAAGGGAAACAATTTCAAATAAATTAAAAAAACATTTATTTTTTAAGGATTGGTAGGAAAAAATTTTACATTTATTTTAACTGATTATATCATTTGTTTCTTACGGATGTGTCAGTTGATAAATCAACATTTAAAAATAAATAACAAATGTTATTTAATTTGAATGAAAATTAAGTAGACCGGTTTTTAAATGAAATATCATTTCTTTTAAATGATATTTTCAGTTATTTTTCACAACGTTATAGACATTGGAGCCAGGTAACGTGCGATCATTACATACTTTTTTTACCCAAAATGGGAGAATTTTTTTTTATTGACATGTGGTTTCAACAAGACTGTACCGTGATACCTATTGAGAGGCGATATTGGTGAGCAATTAATCTCACGCTTTGGAACAGTCCATTGGCCACCAATATCATACGATTTGACCCCATTACACTATTTTTTGTAAGGATACATGAAGTCTCTCGTGTACACAGAAAAGCCATCCACAATTCCAGCCGTGGAAGATAACATTACAGCTGACATTGGTGAGATACCGTCCGAAATGCTACAAAAAGTATGCCTAAATTAAAGCTCACGGATGGACTACATTTACATGAAATAATCTTTAAAAAGTAACTGGCAGGCATCCATTAATCGCCCCAAAAAATATTTTATTAACTTTTGCAAATTTCAAAACCCAAACTGTTAAAAAATCACCCTTTTAAATGCCAGATACTGTTTATTTGGTTCATTATAAAGATTCTGACATTCAATTCTACTTTAAGTGTTTTATTTCAAATCGTAATGCAGTTTAATTTTCCAGACGGGAAAAGGTCTGCTTTCTTTAATTATCGATATGACCTTCTCTGTAGATACGATTGTATGTTATAGACAATTTCCCCTAGAGCTGTGGTAACCCCACTAATTATGATTGTCGCGGTTCTGGAAATCTTCGGGTGACGTTCTGTTCTCGTAGATGTGTCGAAATAACCTGAGAGTGACTCACGAGATTAATTGGCAGGTGAGTCGAGTTAAATAGAGAAATGGGAAAAAGATTCTAAATACGATTTGTATAGATTTCTAAGAACTCACGAAAATAATCGGCAGGTGAGCAGGGTTAAATTGTGAAATGGTGAAAAGCTTCTTAATACGATTAGTAAATACTGCTAAGTAAGTCACAAGAATAATACGGCTCATGTCGGCTCATGTTTATACTTCCGCTGCGGGACAAATTATAGCTTTAAACCTCAACTGAATTCTAGCTCACATTTGGCTACCAAACTATATGTGAAAAATTTTCCCAACATTATGAGAATTATTAGAATTCTATATAACAGTTAATATTTACTACAGCCATAAATAGATTGATGGTTATGGGCATTAGTAACTGCATTAGGTATATGAATAAGAAGGTTATTTGAATCACAGCCCCATATAAAGTATTAAATCTATATCTTTAGAACTAATTTTTAAATAATTTAAAAAGTACTTATTTTTTTGCACACCCAAAAAAACAGATCTATGCTGACAACCGAATTTGTTGCCAATCGAATGGTTCGGTAAATACAACCGAATTTTTCAGTTACATGAAGTCTATACGAGACCACCCATCTAATTCTCCTGGTTTAGCACCCTTTGACTTCCACCTGTTCTTAAATCTAAAAAAAAATTCCTTGCTGGCAAACGTTATTTCTCGAATAAAGATGCAATTGCAGCAAAAATCAAACTCTTGGCTAATAAAATTTCGAACTGCCTTCGTACAATCTTTTCGATAAAAATTCAAAGATTTTTTAAGTATATTAAAAATTCTACATTTTTGCGGGGATTTCAACATCCAGGCATCCATTTACAGCTAATAAATAACACAGTTCAACACAAAAAAAAATATACGGCGTTTCGATAATATATTCTTGTTAAGGAGATCAAAAAAATAAATTGCGTGTTTCGGCGTTTTGATAGTTTATATCGGAATTTCATTTTAGAGGCGGTCAAAGTTTCCCCGCTCTGGCCTGTTCTTGCAGCATATCGGTATTATATTATGTAGGTGATCCCAAAATATGACAAGAAATTTGATGGGCAATCTTGAATTAGTCTGGTTTTTGGTATTTATTTTAAGTTTTGGGCTTAAGTGTGCTCTGACATATAAAGTATAGTTTTATGACCATCATTTTTGTAGAACATTTTATCCCCGCCCTTCCCCTTTTTCGGGGTGTTTTTTACAATTTGTTAGAATAAAGCCAAAAAATTCCGTTATGAGGGGGAGTTAGAGGGTTAATATGTTCTACAAAAATATTTGCCATTCCATTCTCTACAAAGTTGCTGAACATACCCTACACCTCAGATGTAAAGAAAACATAGTTTTATATACCGATATGCTGCAGAACAGGCCAGAGCTGGGAAACTTTGACCGCCTCTAAAATGCAATTCCGATGTAAACTATCAAAATGCCGAAACACGTATATTTTTTTTTTTTTTGTTTGGTCTGCTTAACAAGAATCAATCGTCGGAACCCCGTAATTTTGGAAAAAGTTTTCCGTTATGAGGGGAAGTTAGAGGGTTAATATGTTCTACAAAAATATTTGCCATACCTTTATCTACAAAGTTGGTGAACATAACCTCACCTCAGATGTAAAAAAAAACATAGTTTTATACACCGATATGCTGCAAGAACAGGCTGGGCTACTTTGACCGCCTCTAAAAAGCAATTCCGATGTAAACTATCAAAATGCCGATACACGTATGTATATTTTTTTTTGGTCTCCTTAACAAGAATCGATCGTTGGAACCCCGTAATTATGGAAAAAGTTTAAAATTGTTTTACAGTGTAATTAAGTATTCAAATCAATTGTCATAAAACAGATGTTTTTCAAGTATAATTTTCCCCATCAATTGTTTTCATTTGAATATCTATAATCTTATTCCAAAATGAATAATTAAAACAAAAATCATTAAAATTCAAAAAAAAAAAAGAAAACTTTTGTTTATCTTTAGCCAAACACACAATATGTATTTGACTTTATTAGTGATGCTGATGATTTCGCATATTAATCCCCAATGTTAAGCAGAATATACGCTAATTACTAATTTATAATATTGCTAGAGGATTATCAAATGCACAACATCATCCAGCTAATCACTTATTCAATAAATTTTCTAAGCTTAAAGTTATTTTTGTTCGACAAAACCTCCTCCTTATATACCTTCAGGATATAAAAATAAATAAAAATAAAAAACATGCACATCATTGGTGGGCATATTCAAGTGGGTCTTATCTATTGTAAACAACAAATTAATTACAAATTCAACTGACAGTTTAGAAGAAAAAAATGCAAAAAATAACAAAAAAAAATAGTAGTTAAGCAGTAAACATAATATTTAGATAAAAAAAAATGTGTAAAAAATACTGTACTTTTGTTAGAATTTGAATTAAATTATGTCCTGTTAAGTAAAGTATGTCCTGTATCACACAAAAAAAAAAGAAGTAGCTAAAAGAAAAATATATTGTTAACCACCCATAAATATTCAACAGCTTTTTATTTATTTTAAACAACAGGAAATTGAAACAAATCTAATAAATAGACCAACAAATGGCACCCTTAAAAAAGAAGGTGTATTTTTCAAAGAATTTTCCAAGTTTGTGTGTGTATGTTTTTTTATTCCAAATTACAATCGAACTGTTTTTATAAGCAAAACACGTAAATTTAAGAGTATTTTTTTTTTTGCCCAGATCAAACATTATTTTTTTACAAGACGTAGATTATGAAATTAGCATATTTTTAAAATCCTTAAAAAAACCGTTGCATTCTTAATACACTTTTCCCCTTAAAAAATATAAAAATGTTTGTGTAAATTAGCTGTTTGCCTGGCTTTTGGGTAGAAATGTAGATTTTTTGTATGCCTCAAGATTCCCTTCAATTAAATGTGTAATTACTATGTGTTTTAATTTACGTTTTCTTTTTTTTTTCCTCATCCTTACAGGTCTCTGGAGTTTTTCTAATTTGTTTTTTTTTTCTTTCTAAAGTTTCATTTTCATTTAGGACTTTTTTAAGTTTTTTTTTAAATTGTTTTATTTGATTTTCTTATTTTGTTATGGTTTGAGTATTTAGCCATGCTAAATTTAGTTTTCCTAAAGGACTTTTCTTTAGCAGAATTTTTTTTTTTTTGTTTTTTACTTCTCTGCAAGCATCCATGGATTTTCATTTATTTGATTTTAATTTTCATGTTGACATTCAACATACGAGAACATGAATAAAATTCACTTTGGTTACTTTATGTCCCGATTATTGTTGTTGACTACTAATTATACGCTTTAGCTAATTTTGAAGTACTTTTGCAAAAGGAAGACAAAAAAACTTTTTAGTTTTTAATCTTTACTTGAGGATAGAATTTTTAATATTAAATAGATTTTTGAACTTTAGAAATAAATGCAAAATTTATTAAAAATAATCAAATATTATACACTTTGCAACTAAAGATTATATTTTAATTGTAACGTCAACTTCGAAATGGGAGATTTTTGTTACTTTTTTTGAGAGATACACAGAACAAACAGATTTATTGCGACAACCGAATTTTTGACCAACTGAATGGTTTGGTATTTTTATAAACAAAAACAGAAAAGTCTTTTTAGGAAGGGGTATTGTGACTTTTTAAAAAGAAAATTGCTTTTAATGCAAACAAAAATATATCAAGAGTTTGAGAAAATAATAATTTTGTTAAGAGTCGTTTTTCTAATTAAAAAAAACCCTTAACAAATCTTACGGGTAAAATATACATATTTAATCTGATAAGATTTGGTGAGCTAATTAGATATGATTGAATGTAATTAAATCTGGAGCGAGATCTGTTCATATAAAGGGTGGTTAAATTTTAAGGGCCGATATTGATTTTGAATAAAACACAAATTATTTAGGAAATTGTTGTCATTTCTTGTTCAATTATGTACGGAACAAAATATCGGCCAAGTGGCCGCCGCGACCTCGGCGACACACCTCCATCCGATGGTCCAAATTTTCGATGACGCTGAGGCATAATTGGGATTCTATGCCGTTAATGTACCAAATTGTCTCATCCTTTAGCTCTTGAATTTTTGCTGGCTTATCGACGTACACCTTTTCTTTCAAATAATCCCAAAGAAAGAAGTCCAACGGTGTCAAATCACATGATCTTGGCGGCTAATTGACATCGCCACCACGTGAGATAACACGGCCATTGAATTTGTCGCGCAAAAGAGCCATTGTTTCGTTAGCTGTGTGGCAAGTGATACCGTCCTGTTGAAACCACATATCGTTCAGGGTCATATCCTTAATTCCTGACCACAATAAGTTCGTTATCATCTAGCGATAGCGATCACCATTCACGGTAAATGCTTGGCCGACCTCATGACACACTACCGCGAACAACAGCAATGTTTCCGCAGAACGAACTGAGCGAGCATGCACAGGTGTTTTCACAGACCCGGTTTGCTGAAATTTGCCCACAATTTTCCCGATTGTGGAAACATTTGGTCGATTATGCTGATCACAAAGTGCATTTTGATTTGAACGCCCATTTTCATAATAAGCCTGAATAACTTTAGCGCGTTGCTCGATTGTGTATCTTTCCATGGTTCAAATTTTGTTAGTCTGAAATTGAGAAATGTCAAATGAAATGCAGAAAAAAACTTGACGTTTAGGTGTGGTTCACATTCAACATCGGCCCTTCAAATTTAACCACCCTTTATATGCATCTGATCATATGATACACTTTATGGCCAGATACGAATATATCTAAAAACATCTGAAAACCCGAGTAAAAAACCTGATCTGGCGCAATATTTAATCATATCCAATTTAATATTCTTTAATATCTGCTGAAATATCTAGCTGATCTTATTTGATCCGAAAAATGGCAGATAAAATTAGATCCACCAATATATTTAGGGATTAAGTAAGATCCAAATTTATCAAAAAAAATGTTAGATCAATTTGTATCAGATTAAATCCAACAATATAATATATACAGAATTTAGTTTATTCAAAAATTTGAATGAAAAAAAATATTAAAATTCTAAATAATCAATGCCTTAGCCAATATTCAAACTCGGTCTGCCAGAGTTGTAGTGAGTTAAGCACTCAGCAGAGTGTGACTAACTTTATTAGACTATATTTTTCGTATAATTGTGTTATATATAATTATATGTATCTTCGGGAATTTGGGAAAAATTAAAACAGTTTTTACATATCATGGCTGAATTAATGATCCTAAATTGATCCTGTACTTATCTGATTATATTTAATTATATACACTTAAAAAAGTTTGTAAGTTAAAATAACTGAAAATATCATTTAAAAGAAATGATATTTCATTTATAAACCGGTCTACTTAATTTTCATTTAAATTAAATCCCATTTGTTATTAATTTTTAAATGTTAATTAATCAACTGACACATCCGTAAGAAACAAATGATATAATCAGTTAAAATAAATGTCAAAATTTTACCTACCAATGCTTAAAAAATAAATGTTTTTTTCATTTTTTTTAAATTATTTCCGTTCTTGTATGTATGCATATGAAGCTATAAACACTTTTTGTGTGAATGTGTTTGTGTATGTATGTGTGTTTATGAAGTTCTTGTAATTTGTATTGAAAAATTTTGTATATATACAACCAATTTAAATAAAAAAACAAATTGAAATTTTTTGAATATTTTTTTCTTGAAACAGACAGCAAACAAAATTTAAATTTGTTATAACTGTTACGGACACAAATAAACCACAAGTTTCCGTTTTGTGGGTAAATTTTTGTTAAATTTCAAACAAATGAAAAAAATAAATGAAACTGAAAAAATGGTAAATGATAGTAAATTATTTCGAATAAGTGTATAAAAAAGTTAATATAGATATTTCTTTGAAAAATAAATGTATATTCCTTTATTTTTAAATGGAACGGAAAACTTTTTTACTAAACTACAAACAGTTAACTACATAATATTCTGAGTGTATAACTACAGCGTGTCCTCCTGGAAGGTATACTACTTTCTTTTGCCACCATTTTGGTAAACATTAGTCTTGACAGTTCATATTTGGCAGTCGTGAAGTAGACACGTGGCAAATTTATTATGTAAAAACTAACGTGTTTTAATCGTTAAAACAGCTCGCCAATGACAACCCCGATTTTCATGAAAAAATCATAATGAGTGACGAGGCACATTTTCATTTGAATGGATATGTGAATAAACAGAATAGTCGGTTCTGGGCAATGGAAAACCCTCAACTTATTCATCAGTCACCTTTGCATCCATTAAAGGTGACAGTCTGGTGTGCAATTTGGTCAGGAGGTCAATGATTCCTCCTTGAAAATGAAAACCGCGTAACGGTAACTGTGAATGGGGAGCGATATCGTGATATGATTGAAAACTTTTTAACGGCACAACTGCATTCTGTGGGCTTGATTAACATGTGGTATCAACAACACTGTGCCACATCGCATACAGCCAGGATTACAAAGGAATTACTGCGAGACCTCTTTCCACAACAAGTTATTTCAAGAAATGGCGATGTTGATTGGCCTCCACGGTCGCCTGATTTGACTGCAGCGGACTTTTTTTGTGGAGAAACGCTTGAGCAACTCAAACAAAATATTCGTGATGAAATTAATGAAATACCGCGTGAAATGTGTGAGAATGTAATGAAAAATGTGCTTAAAAGGGCTCGCATTTGTGAGGCTAACAGAGGCGGACATTTATCTGATATTGTATTCCATACATAATTGGCGATAAAACATTTATCAATATAAGATCCATTCTCATTCATTTAATCGTAAATTATAAGCAAACAAAGTAGTATACCTTCCCGGCAGACACCCTGTATTAATTTTTTTTATTTTATCTGACGAGAGAATACTGCGAAGGGTAAAATAAATTCGGTTAAGCCTAATTCAATGCCTTTAGTTCTTTTATCATATTCTTTGCTTCCTTAAATCCTTGCAATGTTAAAAAGTCCCATTTTGTACATATTTTACATAATAAATTTAAAGTAAGTATTTTCAATTTAAAACCCCTTAAAAGAAAGTAAATGTCCTGTTTAAGGAAATCTCCCAACAACAACAAAAAAAATGTTAATTAAAATATTTTCATAAATTTCATTAATTACCCAAATGAGAAACAAAAATAAAAAAAAAAGCATTTAAATTTCGTAGAAAATATGCATAAATACAAAATGTAATCTTTTGAAACATTCCATTTAAAAAAAAAATATCTATAAAAATAATTCGTTTTCAACAGACCATAAGAATGTTCTGCATTCTATGTATTGGCAATTTAACAATGGAAACGCAATCCTTTTTCTACTTTATTTTTTATTCAACAGCATAAAAATGAAAAACATAAAATTTGGTTTTAATCTATACAATAGTGTTAATGTTAAAACCAAAAAAAAGGATAATAGAGAAATTGAGATTTTTTTGTACAAAAGAAAGTAACACAGAACCAGAAATCAGACTATTTCGATACAATTTATAACCCAAGGGTGTAACATTGTTAATGCACACAAAAAAAAAAGAAGCCATTGTAACTAATAGTATCATGTTGAACGGACTCCTTATCTTATTAAAATATTAATGCTATAAAGTTAAAGATAATGGAGTTTTTTTTTTTTTTTTTTGGTTAAAATACTGAATGAACAAACACTTGAGATAAACTTAAGTTAATTTACAAATAGACAGACAGAACAATTCTTTTACAAAATAAAGTTTATACAGATTTTTAAGAAAATTCTTACATTTTAAGCTAATTAAAACTTAGACAGTGGAAACAATAAAATTAAAATAATTATCCACAGAATACTTACTGACAACCATAAATTTAAATCTTTTACACAGATAAATCACCTTAAAATATTTTAATAAGCAAAAGTAAAATGGAAATGAAAATTATTTAAAACAATTTGTTATACACTTTTCAATATTGAGAAAATGTGAATGCGTGTTTAAATAACCCTTTTTGCCATTAACAAAAATTGAAAAACCATGAAATAGATTTTTATCTTTTTTTTTTGACAATTCAAAAATTTGAAAACCATTAAAAATTGTTGGGAAACGAAAAAGAAAAAATTTATATGAAACAAAATGTGTACCAATTTAATTATGGTTTTTATGTCTGTCTGTCTTTTTTCTTTTTTTTTTTTTTTGAAAGTCAAACATGCATGAAATAACCAATTATAAGGAAATGCACACATATCCTTTTTGCCATGAAATATGATGGTAACAAAAGGATGGTAGTGCATAAAAACTTTGCACATAGACAAAGTTTAACTTTGTCTTACACATAAATGCCTTAGGCTAGACATTTTTTTTACAAACAATTTTTTACTTTTTATTTCTCTACCTTCAATTTTTATTATTTGTAAAAAATTTATTTATGTAATTAAACTTGCACACACTCTTTACAAGATTTTATCACAATTCTATAACGAAATGTAAAACTTTAGAAATCACAGCTTTTAAATAAAAAATATATATATATATAAATATATATTATACGTTTTCTGTAAACAAACTTTAAAACCTCAAAATCTAACTATCAATTATTTTCAAAGTGACCCAAGTATGAAGTAAATATACACAAAATATTTCATCAAAACTATAAAAAAAAATATTTAAAGCACATCTTGACTTTTGTATATTTATTGCATGAAAGCTGATATTAATAATGGCAACAAAAACCATGTTTGCTTGAAAAGTTATCCTTAATCTACGGCGATAAGCAGACATCTGAAAATTTGCATAACCATATCCGTCCATTCATAGTTCAATATATGATCAAAAATAATCTCATATATGATCATTTATCTTCGAATACGAAATTTAATAGTATATGTTTGTATATTATCATTTATGATAATATATGCTCATATATTATTCATAAATGCTCATATATGACCATATACGGCCATATACATACCTTCGGACCCGAGAATGTATAGAAATATTTGATGTATACATAACATCGTCATATTTGCAAATATGCATTGAGGGATATGATATATATATTCCCGTGTAAAAAAGTTTAGATATAAACATATGTGACCTCATTTAATAATATATTATCATATATATTTATATAATAGGACATGGTATACATTCTATCATATAAAATTATATATAACACTATACATAATAATATATGGCATACACGGGACCACATTTCTTATATATGACTTTCACAAAACCATATATAATTATATACCCAGCAAAAATAAATGGTAGTCATTATGTGACTATAACTTCTTTCATTGCTTCCTAAACTTCACTTGACATTCTTTTATGATTTTTTGGTGTTATTCTAATGCACTTACAAAAGCATTTATGTGTTCATATTTCAAATGCAGTGATCTGGATATAAACCCGATGCGTATCTTAAAAAATCACTCTTCATTACTTCTAAAGCATAAGTTATAGTATATCGTATATTTTTTTTGAATCTTAAGCATTTATTTAAATTGAAAAAATAGTTCTGATGAACTTTTTTAATTTTTTTATTAAATCATTTTTTATATTTTAGTTTAAAATTTCATGAGGGTTAGAATTTATGCAGTCTTGCAATTTTTAAAAATGTTTTGAAATATCAAGGAAAACAGATTTTTTAACCTTTAACTGAAACTAGCTGGCCTGTCATTTGCATTTTTTCAGCCTTAAATATTTATGACGACGCATCTGTGCATTTTTGCATTATGTTTATTATTTAACACAACACCATTTCCAATTTTAATTCAGAATTTATCAAAATAATTTTAAAATTGTGTAAAACTTATTTCAAATTACCCAAAAAGGTTTTAAAATTGGCAAAAATTATTTAAAATTGTTTAAAAATATTTTAAAATTGTCTAAAAATGTTTCCAAATTGTACAACCATTTTTTATATTATCCAAAAATATTTTAAAATTTGTCTAAAAAGTCATTAAATTTTTTGAAAAATGTTTCAAAAATGCTTTTTCACTACTGCAGAATTATTTATTTGTTTATCAATGCATAAATTTCACTTTTTTAATCTTATTTTTTGCATTCTTATGAATTAAATTTTCATCAAAGCTTAAATACTGCAAAGTATATGAACATTTTCCACTCATGCATCAAAATATCTAATCATTGCATCGTCATTGCTTCCTTATAGTAAAGTATGAGTAATGTTAGTAGCTCTATTTGAATACTTCCATCCTATGACACACTAATGTTAAATTCATCGATGAAACCTTTAGAAAAGAAGTGATGCCTTTGCCATAGTAGTGATGCTTTTATTGCTTCTTTGGCAGCTTCATTTTTGCTGGGAACCCCTAAAATGAAATTCCGATGTAAACTATCAAAACGCCGACACACGTATATTTTTTTTGGTCTCCTTAACAAGAGTCAATCTTCGAAACGCCGTAATTTTTTTTTTGTGTTGAACTGTGTTATTATCTGTATAAATTTTTAATTATTGAAATTAAGGTTTGGGAGTAGCTCTATTAATTTTCACACCACTGTAGTTGCATACATAGAGTATTTTTGATATAATATAATCAGATATTATTATATGTGGTTCCATGTCAATGGTTTCGAGCCAGGGAGATCAATTTTTTTAGTATTTTTTAATTTTTTTATATTAATATTTTTTTACAAAATTATCAAAGTTTACTTCATTTCGGGACAACCCGAAAGAGGTGAAAATTTATATATTTTTTTTGTTTTAAATATAATTATTATTAAACATGATTATATATAATTATAAGAAATCATATAAGTCAAGAATCATGAATAATTATATAATTATATTAACACAATTATACGAAAAATATAGTCGAATAATGTCAGCCACACACTGCTGAGTGCTTAACTCACTACAACTCTGGAAGACCGAGTTCGGATCAATTTAGATCCTTCTAAATGCCCAATAATATTGCTTGATCTAATTTGATATTCCATTTTTCGCATCAATTGTGATAAAACTTAACCCCCAAATATATTGCCGGATCTAATATGATCTGTCATTTTTATTCAATTTGATATTAAAGAATATCAAATTTGATATGATTAAATATTACGCCAGATAAATTTTATCAATTTTATATATACAAGGTGGCGCAAAAGTAATCCTCCTACAACACATGCGAAATACACGTTAATAAACAATGTTACGCTACACTGCTCCAGAACGCGGAATATTGGTGACTATTTATTTGAGCAATAATGAAGATGATTTTTCATCAAAAATAATCATGAGTGATGAGGCCCATTTCCATCATAGCGGGTACGTTAATAAGCAAAATTTACGCTTCTGGGCACTAAAAATCCGCGTGTAACCCATGAAGAGCCATTACACCCGCTCAAAGTCACTGTATGGTGTGCTGTTTTCGCGGGCCAAACGGTTACTGTGAATGGTGAGCGCTACAGAACAATGATCAACGAGTTCTTTTTGACGCAACTTGATGAATTGGGATTGGAAAACATGTGGTTCCAACAGGACGGTGCAACGCCACACACTGCACGTGCCACAACCGATATGCTGAAGGATGCATTTCCCGGGCGCCTAATCTCCCGTTTTGGCGATTTGCACTGGCCAGCAAGATCGCCTGATTTGACCGCTCCAGACTTCTTTTTGTGGGGCTTTTTGAAGTCGCGGGTTTATGTCAACAAGCCTCAGACTCTTGCAGCTCTTAAAGACAATATCCGTCAAGAATGTGAGGACCTATCGCCGGAAGTTTTGGCCAAAGTGATGGAAAATGCCTTAAAAAGGGCTCAAATGACAATCAACTGTCTCGGCGGCCATTTACATGACATCATATTCTCGACTTGATGTAAAAAAAATTAAAAGACCAAATAAAAATAATCCACAAGAAGAATCAAAGTTTTTCAATTTTTTTTTTTAAATTACAGCCAAAAAACATCGGAAGGTTATTTTTGCGCCACCCTGTATAATCAAGTATGTGCATTAGACCGTACCACCTTACAGGCAAAAAAAAAGTTCACCGTACACCCTAAATATAAAGTATTTTAACAAGAAAATTTCGAAAATGTTTTTTTTTTTTTTTTTGGCCGAACGTAGGGGTCGTCATTTTATATTTTTCTTTATATCTTCGCCATTTACCGTCGGATCTTAAAGTATTGTATATCAATGTTTTTTGTCTCGGGGAGACCGATGTTTTCCTCGAAGGAGCCATTGACCTCAAGTAACCCGTTCTAGTATTAACCCACCAGATCTCAGTTGCTACCACCTTAATGAACTACCCTAATATTTTAAAATGAAAGCTCGCAAAAAAGCAATAAACTTTTGCTAGGAAAGTATTCCAATAATTCCAGCGGAACTATTATTTTATTTTTTTTTTAATTTTTTTGTTGCCGAATGTAGGTCATTTTTAATTTTTTTGTCATATCTTCTGTATTTACAGTCGGATCTTAAAGGGTTATATATATCAATGTTTTTGTCGCAATGATACCAATTTGTTAAATCGAAAATCATTGACCTCAAGCACCCTTTTATACTACTTAAGGGGTAAAACCTACGTAAAAAGCCTATATATAAAAACTTCCTTTTTTTATTTTTTTATTTACGGAGATGTGTTAACAAAGATTGGTTTTCACAAGATTTATGAAGGAGTACAAAAAAATATTTGTTTTACACAAAGTTTTACAAAATGATAGTATATTTAGTATAGAGGTCCATGGCACGCAGCATTACTTAATAAATTTTTGGTGGATTTCTCTGAAATTTATAATGCATATGGAAAACTAAATTATCTTTGGATGCGCGTAGCAGTTTTTGATAGGTCAAATACTTTTTGACTTAGAGCTGTTTCTTTACGAGTATAAAAAATAAATAAGATCCGACTGTAAATACAGAAGATATGACAAAAAAATTAAAAATGCCCTACATTCGGCAAAAAAAAAAATTTAAAAAAAAATAAAATAATAGTTCCGCTGGAATTATTGGAATACTTTCCTAGCAAAAGTTTATTGCCTTTTTGCGAGCTTTCATTTTAAAATATTAGGGTGGTTCATTAAGGTGGTAGCAACTGAGATCTGGTGGGTTAATACTAGAACGGGTTACTTGAGGTCAATGGCTCCTTGGAGGAAAACATCGGTCTCCCCGAGACAAAAAACATTGATATACAACACTTTAAGATCCGAAGGTAAATGGCGAAGATATAAAGAAAAATATAAAATGGCGACCCCTACGTTCGGCAAAAAAAAAAAAAAAACATTTTCGAAATTTTCTTGTTAAAATACTTTATATTTAAGGGTGTACGGTGAACTTTTTTTTTGAGGTACGGTCTAATGTGCATACACACCCGAGTAATAAAAGTATATCTGGTGCAATATTTTATAATATCCAATTTGATATTCTTTAATATCTGCTGTAATATCTAGCTGATCTTATTTGATCCGAAAAATCGCAAATCAAATTAGATCCAGAGATTAAAAAGGATCTAAATTCATCTAAAAATTAGATCAAATTAGATTCAGCAATTATTTGAAGATTTAGTAAGATCCGAAATTATATGAAAAATGGCAAATCATATTAGATCGAGTAGTATATTTGGGGATTTAGCAAGATCTAAATTGATCCTAAATTTGGCAGATCAAAATAAAAAAATAAAACAAAAAAGAAAATATTTTTTTTGAATTACCAGGCTAGGATTCGATACCATTCACATGGAGCCACATACATATATTTGGAATCATACACCACTATGTATATCTCAAATTCGTTACCATGTGTCATTATATAATATGTGGTAGCATATATAAATATATATGGTTTTATATAAGCCATATGTAAGAATATATATATCTTTAAAAGCCATATATAAATATATATATGGTACTGTAGGAGAGATATATAATTTTATACGATATAAAATGTATCATATCTTATCATATAAAGCATATCTAATTTTATTGATATTGATATATTAATATAAAACAATTTTTAAACAAATTCATGTAATATATAATTTTATATGGTTATGCATACCGACATATGTATTTATATATGTTAATATAATATTTGATAAAGCCACATATGATTATTAAAAACATTTTTACTTGACTAATTAAAATTTTTACGTGGATACCTTTTAAGTACATTTTTAGTACACCAAGAGTAAATCAAATTCATTCACTGCTTGTAGGTATTCAAGACTTGTCAGACTTGGGATTTTGTCCCCAATTTCGGAGATTTTTAGTTAGTCTTGGGGACAAAAATTTTCAAGAAAAAGAAATAGTTAGGATACTCCGTGATCCGAAATGTTGGTTATTTATTAATTTTTTGCATATTTCGATTCGACTATTGAAATATATAACTTATATGCCTGCTAACATATATCAAATTAACCGGAGTTTAGTGCCATATTTGTAAGGAGCTAACAATGGTTAGCGTTTTTTTTTTTTTTGTAGATATAGAGTAATATGAACTTACCAGAAAACGTTGGAAGTAATCTGAAAAAAAAAATACAAAAATTAAATAAAATTGTACAAAAAATATAAATGCCTGTAAAAGTATTATATTCGGTTGTGCCGAATCTTTTATAACCACCACCAATTCAACAAAATTTGTGCATGGAACCGTATTATAAACATTCTGAAATTTGTTTATTCATATTGGTGCTAAAAGTAGAACATTTTAGACACCCAGAACGTCAACTTGCTAAAGTGGGTGATTAATTACATATAAATTTTAGTGTTTCCAATTATTCGACCTAGGCGGTTAAGCGGTTAAGGCATTATTCTAAAAATCACTTCAATTTTTTAAGTCTGTTATTTGGGTCAAATACAATTTTTGAAATAATAATTGTATGATTTCTTTGTCTAATGGTAATGTTTTTAAATTCAATTGCAATAAATAATTTACTAACAATTGTCAGATGCGCTTTTTAACATCATCAAAATGGAAATATATTTCACAACTCGCGAATGGAAAATGCTCGCTCGGGCTCATGGGCATTTTAAGAAATAAGGGAATCCGAAATAAAAAATAAATTTTTTAAATTTATAGATATTGATTTTCATTCCATTTTGATTCAAAACCAGGTAAAGTAGAACGAAATGGAATGAAACGGGGAACGAATGAAATTGGAATACTACAAGCAAAGAAAAAACATGGTCGGGTCAATCATATTCGAAGAGCATCATATATTTTTGGGTTTATGGTTGAGCCAACCATAATCGTACTATATTATGGTTATCATATTATGATAATAAAATAACCATATTTTTAACATATGGCCCCTACAGTTATATTATGATTTAAAAATTACCATATTATAGTCCTAAATCAACATGTTATAATGAATTTATAATAATATGATCGCACGTAATCAAAGTATGCTCAAAATGTTATCATATTATGGTCCCTCATAACTATATAACTATGATCCATAATCTAAGAAAATTTCTTAAAGGAAAAGTTCTTAAAAACTATGAAAAAGCTCTTTAAATTTAAAAATATTTCCTTTAGAAATGTTTTTTCTAAAAAAAGAATAATATTAAGGTCTTTTTGAAGAAAAATTGTTAAGAAAAAATCATAGACTTTAAGATCTTTCCTTTCTTTGATTGTATAATTATTTATTGATTATTGCCAGCATTTTATTGTTGCATAATTATCATATTTTTTCATAGTCAGAATTTTTGTTACCACAGTATGGTTGCAGCCAATCATAATATAAAATAAAAGGTGCCAATCATAAAATAGTAAAATATTTTCTAAAAAATGATGGTAGCGACCATGTTGATGGTTAGAAATCCAATAACTTGGTTGTGACAACCATATCCAATTGAAGTAAACACAATATAGTAGCAGTGATCATATTGTAACCATGTTTTTCCCCTGCGTGTAAGCACTGGGAACGAAATTAAACGGAATGAAAAACAAAATTTTCGTTATCAGAGTAAGCTAATTTATTTTAGGGTGACTTAATTTGTTTATCACGTTAATTGGTCAAAAAATAAAAAAGTCACGACTGTGTCTGTTTCATAAACATTGATCCCTTGGGATACCTTCGGGATCGGAGTGCGATCTTTCCCAACCTTGCAAAAATGTTGCTATACTAGAATATTAATACACTTGGATAATACAAACAGGCTAGATTCGGGAATCATCGCTAAGGATTCATTTTTTTAAAACTGTCACAGGATAACCCAGTTTGGTCAGTATCTCGAAAACTAAGAGGGACAAAACGGACAAAAATTGTCTCTATTATAGTATTAAGCTTTAACCGTGGAGGTGGTGGTAAATTTTACCCTCTCTTTACATTTTTATTATTTATTGATTGATGTAGTTAAAAAAAAAAGGTTTGTGAAATAAAATGCCTGTTTTGTGGAAATGAATAAAAAAATATTTTTTTTATTAAAAATGTAAGTAGCTTTGTTTTAAAAACAAATAATTAGAAAGAAATGTGTTTTATACCCCATTCATACTGAGTCCCAAAATAAATATTTTCGTCATTTTCTAGTATCAATTTAAAATTTGTATGGAATTTGAAAGTAGAAAACTTTAAAAAAACGAAGATACGTATTTTGGGGATTAGTGTGTATGGGTTTTTATATGTATTAAAAAGTATTTTTGGTCTGGTTCTTATTCTTTATTAAGTAAATCATGGAAAATACACAGAAAAAGTTATTTAGACACTCGCCGAATGGAATGCATTTTCTGCTCAGCTACGACCTTTATCAACATTCTCCGTGCCCTTGAAAGTGTAAATTGTAGATATCTCTATTTATTTTATTAAACATATAATTATAAAGTATATCTTAATTCCCTAAACGAGCACTAGCAACGAAGGCTTTCGGCTCGTCGTAGCGAAAACAGACCAGAGCCTATGGTGGGAATCGAACCCACGATCCCCGCACTGCTAAGCTAGCGCGCTACCAACTAGCCTACCGAGGCGCACAACTCACAAATCAAAGGAAAAATCTATTTATGCTAACAACCATTTGATTTTTTTTATTGTGTTTATATGAAATTTGCTTACTATTTTAAAGCAGTGATCCATTTCCAAGCCCGACCTATAGTTAACCCAAAAACCGTGAGTATAAAACCCAGCGTAAAACTTTAAGGTTTAAACTGTTTTTCATTTGAATATTTTCACTGCGTTAAAAAAAAAATAACTTCTCATTGTTGAAATTCGTTACATTTTTACAATATTAAAAACTCATAAATATCATATTTGTAACGCCCCAGAATCCTGTTTATTTTTACAGCCCTTAACTGTACAACATAACAAAAGAAAACAAAAAAACAATATAAAACAAATGTGAGAAAATTATGATTATTTTTGTAATAAACATCCCAAAAAACGAGGCCGCTTTATTGTTTATGACTCATTTGTTTTTGTAATGAAAGGCTACACCACCACCTCCTCCTGACAGTTTTTTATTTTCTGGCTGACGTTGTTTGATTTTTTTTTCTAATATCAAAAGCTGTTGCTGACCCCACTAAAAAATAATAATAGCACCAGGTATTTAGCCTAAGGATACATGTGATGTTTTACCCTTATTAGTGAATGAATTTTTTTTTTATATTAATATTTTTTTAATGAAAGAAAAATCTACAATTTACATAATTTATAGCAATGAACGAACATGTAATCGGCATATGCTTTTTAAAAGATTTTTGATTAAAAAAACTGTTTCTTTTATTATTTTAGTTGGAAATTTATGAGTTTTTCTTTTTAGCGGAAAATGTAAGATTTGTGTAAACATTTTTTAGGGTTTTTTTTCTCGGCCGTAAAAACGTTTTTCTTTTTTATGATTTTTTTTACTTCATTAAGAACTTTACTTGCTACATTGCTGGTTTTATTAAGAATGTTTTGCATTATATTAAAAATTTCAACACGTTTTTAATTTTTTATAATTTTTATGTTTATATTTTTAATTTCTTTGTTAATTTTTTTTAACAACTTTTGCTTCATTTTTTTTTGATTTGAAGGGCAATTTGAACTCCTCATTATAGCTGGATTTTTATGTCCTTTTTTTCTTCCCTTCGTTTTCCTTGTAATTGTTGAATTTTACTTTCGTTTCATCAACTGGTGGCTGAAAATCAGTCCATTAGTTTTAAAGGAAATTTCCCTTTCCTTTCCGGTTGTAATACTCAAAAAAACAGTGAACAAAAAAAATCTATTGTTTTTATGTGTTTTACTAATTAGTTACGAAGTCATAGAATTTCATCATTAAATTTAAGTACTCACTTAAATTTAGAGTAATTGTTATGTTGACGGCAAACTGCTGACGATGATGATTGTTTGGTTTGGTTTAATGCTGAAATTTGTGCCATCCTTAAAGACTAATACACAAAACCGCTAAGTGTGTGTGTGTGTGTGAGTATTAAGGATATTATTTGAATTCATATTTTATTGTTTGGGAGTTTCTTATAGTAATTTGTGAAAGTTTTGAAGAAGTGTTAAAGTCATAAAAATGGGTTAGATATTAAATATTGGAATGCAAGAGGAGGGTGCAATATTGCCATTAAGATTCTTACTTTTTATTGTTGATGTTTGCTCTGGATTTTTTTAATTTGAAAAGATTTTTTTTTCAATTTTTTTATTGGGTGTATAAATTAAAAGTGCGGAATTTTTCGCAAATTTTGGGCTTAATTGTGAAACATTGTTACAATACATATGACCTCTTCCCATCTTTCCCCAAAAGAATTGCTCATTTTTTGAGGCCAAGAACGAATCAATTCAATTTGGGATGCCGTATTTTGAAGTGAGGTGTAGTCGAACGGGGCAAGGTATGGACTATTAGGCAAAACTTCCGGACGTTTTTTGCCCCATGCTCGCTTTACACGAATCAATTGTGTTCGATAAAGGTCCTCTGTGATCGTCTGGCCCGATTTCAGCAGCTCGTAATAAAGGGTGGTTAAATTTTAAGGGCCGATGTTGAATGTGAACCACACCTGGATTTCATTTGACATTTCTCAATTTCAGACTAACTCAATTTAAACCATGGAAAGATACACAATCGAGCAACGCGTTAAAGTCATTCAGGCTTATTATGAAAATGGGCGTTCAAATTAAAATGCATTTCGTGCACTTCGTGATTTTTTTTTTGGTCAGCATAATCGACCAAATGTGTCCACAATCGGGAGAATTGTGGGCAAATTTCAGCAAACCGGGTCTGTGAAAACACCTGTGCATGCTCGCCCCGTTCGTTCTGCGGAAAACATTGCTGTTGTTCGCGATAGTGTGTCATGAGGTCGGCCAAGCATTTACCGTGAATTGTGTTCGCTATCGCGAGATGATAACGACCTTATTGTGGCCGGGAATTGAGGATATGACCCTGGACGATTTGTGGCTTCAACAGAACGGTGCCACTTGCCACACACCTAACGAAACAATGGCTATTTTGCGTGACAAATTCAATGGCCGTGTTATCTTACGTGGTGGCGATGTCAATTGGCCGCCAAGATCATGTGATTTGACACCGTTGGACTTCTTTCTTGGGGTTATTTGAAAGAAAAGGAGTACGTCGATAAGCCATCAACAATTCAGGAGCACATTAACGGCACAGAACCTCAATTTTGCCTCAGCGTCATCGAAAATTTTGACCATCGGATGGAGGTGTGCCGCCAAGTTCGCGGCGGCCATTTGGCCGATATTTTGTTCCATACATAATTGAACCATACCATATTATCATAATAAAAAGAAATGACAATAATTTCCTAAATAATTTGTGTTTTATTCAAAATCAACATCGGCCCTTAAATTTATCCACCCTTTAGATGGAACCCTTCTAGTCCCATCGCAATACCTTGGCGCCAAGGAAATTCGGTTTTGGCGTTGATTTGGCTGGTTAGTCGGGCTTTTCATACGATTTCTTGCACATCGGGTTGTAATGGATCCATTTTTCATCGCCAGTAATGACTCGATGCAAAAATTACTTCTTTTTATGGCGTTCAAGCAACATTTTGGACATGCAAAATCATCTTCCAACGCGTCTCGGCTTCAACTAGTGTGGTACCCAATTTCCGTGCTCTTGGATATATCCTGCTGCTGCTTGCACACGTTTTGAAATTGCTGCTTGAGTCACTCCCAATGATTTTGCAAGTTATTCTTGAGTTTGACAATAATCTTTAATGCCTCCAATTCATCATCTTTTAACTTTTATGGTCACCACTTCTGAATCGCACAAACCATCTCTCGGACGTTTGAATTGATCGAACATATTCGGGAGAAGCATTGGTAAGCAAGCGATGTGCGTCAGCTGCACTTTTTCCAAATTGAAGAAATAAATTAAAACTTCCCGCAAATGCTGCATTGTTGGCATAAAATTCAGCATTTTAAAAGCAATTTTTTTGTTTAGACTATTTGTAAATAAATGACATATGTTTAACCTCCAAAATGGCATATTTTTTCCAAAGATCTTTGACTCGCTGTGACAGAATTATTCCATCCCGTGACAATAACCTGAATACGTGTTTTTTCACACAACTGGTTAAGGCATCTCCCCAAAATCGCTTCGGGGGAAAATATTTGGTTGTCAAAAGGTTAAATATTTAAATGAGTTTTCCGCTTTTGAAAGAGAATTAAATAACAAATCAAACTAGTTCATATTAATCTTAATTAAATATAACGAAGGATACATGTAGTTTGCGAACAAAAAAATAAAATTTGAACGTAATTTCCAAATTATTTTACGTCATTCGGTATGTGAATTTTTAATTACTTAAAAAACACAACCGATTTCCAAATGTATGATATTTGAATTTAATTTGGTATTTTTCAATTCATTTGGACTACTTTTTGAATATGAGGTCGCATCAATAAGTCCGTGACTTTTCGAACTTCCCTCGTAGTTATATGAAATGCAACACTGCTGCCATCAAGTACCACCTGTTAAAAGACTACTGTCAAATTTTGAGCAAGTTCCCTCATTCACTTTGCATTTAACAGCTGTTTGAATTGAAAAAAATGTGAATTTCGAATGCTCATTAAACATTATTTTTTGCGAAAAAAAACCGTCAATCAAACCAAGGAAAAACTTGATAAATACTATGGGGACTCTGCACCATCGATTTCAATGGTAAAAAAGTAGTTTACTGGTTTTCGTTGTGGCCTTACGGAAGATGCCGAACGTTCTGCACGCCCAGTTGATTTCTCTACACCCAAAACAATTGAAAAAATTCACGATATGGCGTTGGCTGATCGGAGATTGAGTGTGCGATAGATTGTGGAAGACATAGGCATCTTACATGGCTTAGTGGTTTCAATTTTGAACGATCACTTGGGTATGAGAAAGCTTTCCGCAAGATGGCTGCCGCGTTTGCTCACAATCGACCACCAACGGAATCGTGCCAAAATCCATGAAGTAGACTACGAATCGCCCCCTTATTCGCCTTATTATCCGGATTTAGCCCCCAGTAACTATTTCATATTTCCAAACCTAAAGAAATGGCTCGGTGGAAAGAGATTTCGCTCCAACGATGAAATCATTGACCAAACAAATGCCTATTTTATGGACCTCGAAAACTCCTATTTTTTGGAAGGGATACAAATATTGGAGAAACGTTGGACCAAGTGTATTGAGCTAAAAGGAGATTATCTTGAAAAATAAATTTTTTTTTTGCTGCATTTTCCATAACTTTTTCAAGAATTTCAAGCTGTGGGACGATGATTTTGGCACAACTGTTTGGCTTGAGCTCGTCAATGCTTGCTGGCAAATACCTTGCTCTTTAAATAACCTCACAAAATAAGTCTGGAAAAGTCAAATCTGGGTGGCCGTTAAGTCGCCTTTTTTGACATCACACTTCCAGGGAATTTTTGTTTTAGAAACTGCGTTGCTAGATTTGCAGTATCGCATGGTGCACCTTCTTGTAGAAACCAGTAACCTTCTGCACCTTTTTCAGAATATTTAAAGAAAAATGGCCCAATTATTGTTTTGGCGCAAACGCCAAGCCAAATAGTCACTTTTTGGTCAAGCAGTGGTATTTTCTGGATCTCGTGTGGATAGTCCATTCCCCGAAGCCGACAATTTATCTTATTAACGCCGCAACAGAGTGCAAAGGATATGTTCGTTGAGTAAGCAGAACTGAACGACTATTTTCATTGCACAGCCAGGCTCTTGGCTCTGGGGCACGGAAGATCCACACATATTTTTTGAAGCTCCATTACACCCTCTCAAAGCCACCGTGGGATGTCCAGTTACGTCGGAAAAGCTGATTAGGTTATAACGGTGAACGGCTATCGCTATAAAGCCATGCTGACTAAGTTTTGCTTACCGGAAGGTGACAAGCTGGATTGGGTGGAGGGGGGGGGGGGGGGGGCATTGCGACATGCACGCGACTTACCAGCGCGAGTAATCTCGCGTTTCGGTAATTTTCCTTGGCCAGCCACATTTCCGATTTGACTGTTCCGAATTTCTTCCTCTGGGGATATTTGAAGTCGTTGGGGTACGCGAACAAGCCCCGCACCTTGGAGGACCTAAGAACAAGATTCGAACCGTTAAATAGACAAGATGACACTAAATGCTACGCACAGTTATGTAAAAATGATGCCCAAATTTGCATCATAATTTTCCACAATAAATTGAAATAAAATTTATAAGTGCATAATCAGTTAAAAACCAAATGAGTTTTAACTTTAAACAAAAATTATAGCGACAGAAAATCAGATGATGAATTTTGCCCCACCCTGTATTATATGTATGCCTCGTTAGCTTAGTGTGTAAGAGGTTCCTACTGTTTAACAACTTTTTTTTACCGGTATATTTATATCGGAACGTTTTTTATCGGGATTCTTAATAAGAAGGAATATTCTGATAATTTTTGTGGTAAACTTATATACTGAAAATTTCCAATACTTTTCCTAAATTTAAGACAGCTTTACAAAAAAAATTAAAATTACATTAAAAAATCCTCCACTCTAAAAATATTTTAACCGTAGAAAAATGTTCTAAATTTCAAATCGTTTTTAATTGAGCACCATTCCGCGTTCTTCAGCAGCGATTTTAATGAACACTGAAGTTAAAGTGTATTTTTTATTTCTTTAGTTTTATATCTCCGATACTTTAAAATAATTCTACCTGAGAATCATATTTAAAATTAGGACAAGAAAATCTATAAAAATCTGTTTTTCGTTTGAAACTCCAAAAATTAATTAAAACGGATTAATTGTATCACTCCTGTGTTGATGAATCATCATCAAAAATAACTATTGACATTTGTCACCTCTGGCTAAATCAACAAATTCCGATAACATCTCTTCTTTTATTTTGAAGAATTAAAGATAAAAAATTGTTTTGAAGCATCATTGACACTCAAAATAATCACACTACTAAGCTGACATTAAGTCCATTAAAATTTTTCCAACAACAAATAAATATTTTCCTGCTGAACAACAAACACTTCAAACACTCGGGCTGATATAACAATTCAATGCTTTAGAATTTTACTAAACATAAAATCAAATGGTAAACTAATCATTTCTAGAAAAAGGGGATGATTTTTTTTTTGATTTTAGAAAAACCTTTGACTTGCTAACATTCTAACTACACAACATTAACTTGTGTAAAATCGTGAGTATATTTAACGCTTTGCTTCCGGCTACATACATAGCTTTTATAAACTAACAACTGATAAAAAAAAAGTACACGGTCAAAAGTACAGTCAGTCAGTCAGCATATCCTGTCATGCAAGGAGGAGTACAGTACAGTTAACACATTTATTTGTGTGTGGTTGTGTTTTGGTTGTGTGTGAGCTTGTTTAACAAACATCATTACATAACCTCAAATTTTTCGGTTTTTTGGGGAAATTATTTTGAAAAGACATAATTCACTTCCGTTAATACAGACACATGATTTTGTTTTGAGTAAAACATCTTGTCTAAAGAACAATCTGCAGCCATCCCTTTTATGGATTGTTGCTAATGTTGCTGTTGTTTTTCAGACATATATGTTATGTAGTTACTAAAACATCGTCCTTCCCCTTTTGAATATTATTGAAAACTTTAAAATAAACCAACCTCTCTCGTACGTGTAATAATTCAAACATTAAAGTGACCATGCGACAATTTCAAAAAGGGACCTTTTTCCCCTGGAATAATAATAATGATGATGATGACGACGACGACGACGATGATGTGAATAGATATTTTCACATATTCTTTCACACAATAAATCAAAATTAAATTGTGTGTTGCTTGAGGCCATGTTTGTTGTATTGTTTATGGTACTACATTTTTTTGCAGGACATTTTAAAAAGTTTATTGAAAAATTTTCTAATGATTATTATTTGAGGTGAGGGTTATGTTGCAGGCCTATAAAAATATAAATTCCTACTTAATCAAAAAAATTGCACTTCACATACATACGAGTACAGTTAACAAAAAAAAAAGACTTGTATTAACAAATTTTGAACCACATTGCTTCCGTAACTCGTTAAGCTAGCACAGCCAAATAGAAAGTATATAAAACTTCATTTAATTGACTAATTTTGACTTTTTATTTCAAACTCGTAAAGTTAGCCGTTAGGGAATTCTTAACATAACCTCATAAATACTACAATTATTAAGGCAAAAAAAAAACTTGGACACTGCTACTTTAAAAAATAGAAATCAAAGAAAGACTAGCTATCAAATTAATTGCTTTTAAAGTTAGTCTCAATCATGTTTTACTATTTTTTATCTATTTTGAGTTCAATAAATATTTTTTGTATTTATTTTATGTGAAAATTTCCATTAGTGTGATCCTAGGCTATTTTTATATAACTTTTAAAAATTTGTGCTTCAAACTAATATTTTTTTTACTACAAACAAGTTTTATTTTTTCTATTTCGGCTCGAATGCATGTGTTTTTAATGATTAAATATAACAGTTTTAGTAAAAAAGATCCAAAATTTTAAACCTTTTATTTGGGGTTTTAGAGGTTGTTAGATTCTTTCGATCCTGTAGATCATATTTGTGGGCTGAATTTGAAAATTTTTATCTTAAAATGTATTTTCAGGTGTATAATTACATCAAAACAAAATTAGATTTCGATTCGTTTGGACCCAATAGTACCCCACACAGTATTACTTTCGTATTAATTTTCAACGAGTATAGAATTTCGAGAGATTGCAGGCTAGTCAACCCCTGTTATACGTTCTTCTGCTGGGTCTGGCGAAGATTTGAAGAAATTTACCATTAGTTGAGATGGTTAAATTTTAATGAATATGAATACATTTGTCATATCTCTATTAAGGTTGTTCAAAAAAAAGTTCTAATTCACCAGCTCTGCCAAAAAAAAAAATCAAAAAGTATCAAATTAAAATCGTAGGCCTTACCAAGTTAGATTTTAAATAGGTTAGATTGAAAAAGAGGAACCCGAAGTGAAGATATTCTTCACAACCGACGCATGTTTAAAAATAGCACATACCCTTAAGCCCAAAATTCGGCGAATTCAAACTCTTAGGTATTTTTAGACCACTCTAATATCTTTACATAAAAAAAAAAACGTGACTAACTGGCTCACTCAACATTGTCCAGTCTACATATATTTCCAGGCATAGACGCCCACTAAGACAGTATTTTTTGGAAATTTCTATGGGGTGGCCTGCCTAAACCGCTTTGGCTAGCAATCAAATTTTTTTTATAAAGTGTGGCTTTTTAAGTCCGATAGAACTTCCTAAGTTAACTTCCTAGGTTAACTGTCAAACGAAATGACATACTGCTCTCTTTGACATTTATAATACTGAAAAAGTGAGCGCAATATGTCATTTCGTTTGACAGTTAACCTTTTCGTAAGTTCAAATCAACATGAATAGATTAACGCTTGAACAACGCTACTAAATTATCCAAATTTACTACGAAAATTAGTCATCAATTCGCGCTTCTTATAGACGACTTCCTGATTTTTATGACGCACATTATTGCCCATCTGAGCAAGCCATTCGTCGAACTGTGGATTGATTTCAAACCACATACTTTTTAAATGATGCAATAAGACCAAAACGTCATCCAAAGTCTGGAAGAAGATCAAAATTTATCAATTCGCAGGAATTGGGGCTCACTGATTTTTTGTTTAGAAGTATGGATGACATTGATCCGGGTGACATGTGGTTTCAATAGGATGACGCTTAGTGCCAAAAGGCGACCGCAACCATCGACCTTTTGAAATCAAAATTTGACGATAAGTTAATTTCGAGAAATGGACATGTCGATTGGCCTACAAGGTAGTGCGATATGACACCTATCGATTATTGACGGTGGGACCACGTGAAGTCACTGGTTTACGCTGATAAATCAGCAACAATTGGCGCCTTAGAAGCCAATATTGATCGTGTTATTCGTGATATGTGGCCAGTAATGATCGAAAAAGTGGCCCAAAATTGCATGTCCAGAATGCGCTTCGTCAAGAACAGCCGCGGTGGCCATATGCCTGAAATTATTTTCAAATGTAAATGCTATGTATTGATCTTTCGAATAAAATTTTTTTTTGTTTGGATTTAAATTTAATTACAATTTGTGTTATTTTTTACAATTTAAAGTTCTACGGGCCTAATTCATTGATGAGTAACTTTTTGGCATTTTCACCGGAAGGTGTTAAAAATGGGGGTTCAAAAGGGAAACAGTCTCATGCCTAATGACCTGTCCAAACCGCTTTGACTAAGAAACCTAAAATTTATTTACAAGTAAGACATTTTTAGGAATTGTTACCAGGAACGTGGCAAAAGTGGAGTTAAAAAAATGAACCCCCTCAACGGCCTGTCAAAACTGCTTTGGATAGAAACTTGAAATTCAAAATAAGTGTTCCCTGGAATATGGGTTAATTCACTTAATTCACTGATGAGGAACATTTTGTAATTTTCCCCAGGAACGTGGTAAAATTGGGATTCAAAGACAGAAAATTGCAGCACCTATTGGCCTGCTCAAACCGCTTAGCTAAACATCTGAAATTTGAAAGAAAAACAGTAAATTTTAAAACACTTAAATTTAGAAATCAAATGGAGCGGGGAACAAGTGAAATTGGAAGACTTAACAAGGGGGGCGAAATGGAATGAAACGACGAACGAGTGGTATTGAAACACTTGATAAAGGGATATTATTGATATTTATGAATTTTAAAAATGAGATACTTTTTAAAATTTTCAATATAAATATGAAAAATATGGGGTTAAAAAGTGCGCTCTTAATTACCTATCCCAAAGTGCTGGAGCTAGGATTTTGAAATTTGTATGCTACTATTGTGTTATAGACATTCACTAAAATTGGGGTTCTTAAAATGTTTACGAGGAGGAGCAAATAGGGGAATAGTATCCCCCTAAACGTCCTGCCGGATCCCTTTCTACTAGAAATCTGCAATTTTAAATATTTTTTCCGGGGGTATATATCCAAAAAATTTGAAATTTTATGACATTTATTGTTTTTAATATATGAGACCTTCTCCGAGAAAAGGGACCTAGTGTGTCAAAAAATGGGTTTGGACTTAATAGTGGATTTTGGTACCTAAAAGGGCGTAGAATAAGATGAAATGAGTTGGATTTCTGATAAAAATTTATTTACCCCATAAAAACGTACAAACGTACAAACATTCTTCGTATTAGTATACGCACATCAACCCTTTGCTGAGAGCGAACAGATAGCTGAGAACGAACAGAGCAGCAACAATAGCAAAGGTATTGTCACACTAAAAGCGAAAAAAATACGTCACCAAAGTCGGCACCCCATCATAACTAACCATACCAAATCGCATCCCCCAACTGAAGGTGTGTTCACAGTGATAATGCGTTATGAGACTTTAAATGCGGTTTTCTCAAAACTTCATTTTCACACACTAGGTCCCTTTTCTCGGAGAAGGTCACATATAGCGATTTTTCTCCATGCCAATTAAATTGAAAATGATTGTCATTAGTTTATCAAATCCCTTAAAATAACATACTTTTTTAAAATTTCCAATATAAATATGAAAAATATGGGTATAAAAAGGGAAAGTGCTTTCTTAAAATTACCCATCCTAAACCACTGGGGTAAGGATCTTAAAATTTGTATGCTACTATTCTGGGGTAGACATTCACCAACATTGGGGTTCTTAAAATGTTGACAACCAGCAAATAGGGAAATAGTATTCCCCTTAACGTCTTGTCAGATTCCTTTACCTAAAAAACTGCAATTTAAAATATTTTTTCCGTGGGTATAGGCTAATATATTGATAAGATACTTTTTGGAATATCAAAAAAAAAATTTGATCACCACAAACCAACAATTCGATTAGATACTAATTCACAGATATTAAAAAAAAATGTTAACGATTAAATTCCTTAGAATCTCTGCATTTGCTCTATTCTGTCATCATAAGAGGTTTTTCTTTTAACAAATTTAATTTAATATCACGTGGTTGTCATTTTTTTTTTGTTTCTTCCTTTAGATTTTTCAAATAATCCTATTGGCAAATTGAACCAATTTTCAATTTATATTTATATATATTTTTTTTTTCTTTTGCCAAATTTTACATTGACAGGTCTTGTCAAATTTTTCTAACCCTGGTCACATACACTTTAACATCAACAAATTGAAAAAAGGACTCATATAGTGTTTTATAAACATACATATTACATAATCGCATTACAAGAATATTTTGTCTTTTTACATGTGTCAAATTTTTTTCGAAATATAATTTTTTATCAAAAAAAAAAAAATTAAACTTGTGTGGTCACATGTTGCTTTACATGGTATGATTTGCACATTTTATATTTTTAACTTTACTAATACTTTTTTTTTTTTGATTTTTATCAGAATTTTGAGGGTTTTAGATGCCTGATATTGAATATTAGCTTAATAAGCCTTAAATTTGATTTTATTTCAAAACTTGTCATGCTTTTTTTTATTTTGTTTTGTTTGTACGGTCACATTTGTTGAAAAATTTTCTTAAAATAATATAATTATTTGCAATTTTTTTATTGTAACAGTTGTGGTTTTTACAATAGATACAGAGTACATAAAAAAAACATTGAAAATTAACAGCTGGAGATTATATATTTCCAATTTTGTAATAGAAATAAGACGAGATTAAATTTGACTGAATTTTTAATTGGGTACCATTTTTTCTATTGCATTTATAATATGTATTTTTTTTTTAATAATAATGGTCATAAGTTATTAACTTTTAACTTCAGAATTTTAATAACTTGAGATAAGAATGCGAAAATGTTGGCAGTTATGTGTTATCAACCTATAACCATAACAATTTTTCTTAACCACTTTCATTAGACAAATGCAAGACTTAAAAACCAATGGCTAAAATTTTATTTCTTATCTACCACATTGAAAAGTTTATAAACTAATTTGTTTAAAAGCCAAAAAATACAACCAAACAAAATTTGTACATGTACTAACATTTTAAGTTGTAAATCTTATTTTTTTCGCAACAAATCCTTAGACTATTTTAAAATGCCATAAATTTTATACCATCAGACATATGCAAAGGCGTGACATTTTTATTTAAGCAGGTAAATTTATGTTAAAGTACAAAACTAAAAACAAAAAAAAAATTCAGGAATTAACAGGATTTTAATACCCTTTTTTTTTTGAATGCGTTGCGTTAAAAATAAAGTCATTAAGGCAATATAACTTTTCAAGGAGAAAAGTGTTTCTACCTCGTAGAAAATACGCTTAATTTTTAATTCTGTGTTTTATAGAAAATTTATTGTTGGCTGGAGTTTAACTAATTTGACTTAATCTCAAACAACGGCAAAAAAATAAAGCAAAAATCTTGAAAATGTAGTATTTATACGATTACAATAGAACTTTCTCTTTGGAATTTTTCTTTTTAAATAAGATTTTTGATTGTAATGCACTACATAATGACAGTATAAGTATGTAAAGGAAATGATACGCCAATTGATCTTAAAGTAAAAAATTAAAAAATTGCATCATAAAATCAATGATCTTTCGTTGAATTCATTATTAAAATAATGAAATTTTTAAAACTTAGTTATTGTTCGTGCGTTTTGTAACGAAAATGTTCATTAATACAATGAAAAGTTCCATTGTATGCAATCACCCATCAAAGACAAGAAATTTTAATTGTTTAGACCGAGTTTCAAATCGAATCAATGATATTAAAATTTTGTTGAATTTTTATGTAATTAAAAAATGTTGAAAATACATGTGAAATTAATCGAAAATACAATCAAAAAGAGGACTACTGATTTTTCATTATATTTTGTTGTTTATTTTTATTCATTGTTTAATAATCGACAAAAGTAGTAAAACGAAGAGAAAGTCGTTAAGAATAACCATCAATTTTTTACTGACAAGAAGTTAGAAAAAACTACTTTTGTGGTTTGTTTTTCAAATTGAAAGTTTTTTTATTTGTATGTAATTACAAAACAAAACACAACACATGCAGATGTATATATTTTTAATGGCTTTGTGTGTATGTATATTTGAATAATTTCTTGTAATTTTTATTGAAATAATTTTGTATATATACAAATTATTTTGGTAATAAAAATAAAAAGGAATTATATGAATTTTTATTTTTTGAAGCAGAAAACATAAAATTTTACATTATACTGAAAATATCAACTCCTACTGAATGTCTGTAAATTTTTATAGTTTGTTTTTTGAATGACTGATTCAAATAGTAAAAACATATATTTCTATGAATTTCTAAAAAAATATATTGTGAGTGATCCAGCTGGAGCTTTGCTCAGTCTGACGAGTTTCGCCAAAAGACTGCTTCCTTTGAAACAAGAATAAAATGGCTTTTTCTTTTTTAATGTTGTTCACTTCGGACTCGGATTTCACGGCAGTCTCTGCGGAATCTTCTGCTCTTCAGGTGGTGGTTACTAATCCACGGCGCATCCCTGAAGTAGAATAATAGCAACGTCTACCAGGCGATCTTGAAGGTTAGCAGCAATACAAGCTAACTACAGTGTCGGTTAGCAATGGATATCGAGACGAATGCGTGAGATTTCGGATTCGACAAAAATTTAAACAAGCTGCTGGCAACAATAACATACAGGCTAATTACGATGTCGGCATCCAACTAAATAGCAAGACGAATGCGAGAAATCTCGACTACTGCTCTAAGGTAAAATAAATTGCAAGATGAGTGCCGGAGACCTCGGCTATAGCTCTAAATTGTTTCAATCGAGGATATTACGAATAATAACAGGCGCTCCTTGGTACATAAGGAATGAAAATATACACAAGGATCTGAAAATTCCTTTAGTGAAGAATGAAATCCTCCGCCTGTAAACAAATTATAAGCTAAAATTGAAACTTCACCCAAAATCTGATGAACACTGCAAGCCGAACTCATCTTCGATGAAACGACCTACAAGCAACACCTTAGGACCCCGCTGATTATTAGGAGTACCGTTTCATGACGGCATCTTTATTGTTGGAAGATGCGTTTTGTTTAAAAAATAATTTCTTTTTTTGTAATTTTTAATATTTAGTTTTAAAGATTTGTATATTTATTGTTAGGCTCAAAACTGAGCAGATCCAATAAATAAAGGAGGAATTTAAAAATAAAAAAACTGTATGCAAACTACGGGATTATTAATTACTGGCTACTGGGCGTACCATCAGCGGGTTGTTCGGGGCCCAAGTAAAAGTAGCTTCGGCTTCAAGGCCTTACCAAGTAATCATAAAGTTAATACCACGGGGCCCTCCGCCTATAGAAGGCACCTCTGTTGTAAATCAACAAAGGCATGTGCCAAGGCAAACTTATGATATACCAGTTGATTGGACAAGACGGAAGAAGTAAAGCGTAGTACTAGATGGTGAAAGAAGTGGAGAGAAGTTCTGAAGTGGGAAGGTTGTGTGATACCTGAATATGATACCAGCCGGTGAACCTAGACAAAGGAAACCAAGAGAAAGTAGAATAGTATGAATTGATGAAAAGCTGGGCGATTAGTGACATCTACAAGCCGATGCTGTGTAGGAGCTGGGTGAAGTGAAGAAGAGCAGTTGATGTAAAATGGTGGAAAAGTGAACAAATATTAATGATTATTGTCTAAGCGATGGAAGCTGGGCGATCAGAGAGAGACATCTACTGAAATTAGTTTTCTACCCGATCGGGATATTTGTATCTTGCAATGGATCACCTGAACCTGAAATACCTGTGACCTCTATCAACAATTACGATACTTACGTAATGTGACGAATCAGCTGATTTAATCAGGCTTGCCAGACTTGGGGTTTTTTCCCAAATCTGAGAACTTTTTTGTTGCTCCTGGAGACAACATTTTTTAGTTAAATATCTTCATTATTGATAAATTGTTAACATTAAACTATGTATGTTATATAGTTTTCGAAAAAAAAAAACTGTAGTTGGTGTAAATAACTTCAATGATAGTTACAATTTAATCCAGTGTTGCTTTTTTTATGTCTCATGTTATTTACGAGCAATTTTGAAGGCTTAAGTATTTAAAAAAATTTACAAACCTTATATTTCTAAAAAAATATATTTTCAAAAATTTCTGTTAAACCGAATTTCAATAGACGAACTGGATTTCCAATTCTGTTTTAATCTAGATTTCGAGCATAATGTAAAAGCAGTTTAAGCAAACAGCATACTTTTCTACTACAGGTTTGCATATGAAAAAACTTCGGGTGTAAGAATCTAATGATTTCAATAGAAATAAGTTTAAAATACGAATCATAAATTTCTTTGGGAAAATCTCTATTTTTTGAAAGAACAAATTTATTAAAATCTTAAATATTTTAAAGTGAAAATTTTATAGAATTCGATGCGATTTGTAAAAAAAAATTGGATGGTTTATTGAGAGGCTTTGCTAAAGAATTGAATTGAAAAAAATTCTTCAAATTTGAATGTTTTGCAAAAATGGACACGACTGTCCATTGAACTTTTGCCACGCAACTGCACACCGCGCTTCGCCAGCTCGTCCGCAGTCTCGTTACGCTCAATGCTCCGGTGCTCACGAACCCAATAAATGTGCACTCTCCTGCTGGCACAAAGTCTAGCCAATGAGTCCTTGCACCCCTGGACAATCGATGAATATGTCGAAACGGCGGGGATCGCCCTTATAGCCACCTGACTATCAATATTGAAATTAACGTAGGAACCAATTGTTTCAGGGTCAAAAGCAAGGTCAGCAGCTATTTTGACCTCCAGAACTTCCGCCTGAAGAATGCTGAAGTAATCGGGAAGTTTATACGACTCCTCGATACCCAGATCTCGACAGAAGACCGCAGCAACAACTTCGAAGCCCATCTTAAAACCATCCGTGAAAAAATAGTTAGGGCGAAGACCTGCCAACTATCCATACTCCCCTATAGTGATGCGTAATCCCTTATTAAAGCCCAACCTAGGAATAATGTAATCACTGTTACAATTTACGTTCCTATTGACATTTCAATACGTTTAAAACGTATACAAAAACTGTCTCGTAGGCCCCAAGCATATAGCAGAATTTAGCGCGGCTCCTTCCTTAGATTCAAGATTACATAAACTGCCACAATTGGCGTACTACGTAGCGCGTCAGTGATGCATAATTCAGCAGGTCTCTGAGCGCCAAAAGTAGCAACTGCCATATAACATAAACCCTATTGCATGTATTTTGTTATTGTATTTTCGTTCGTCATAATCAGGTTTTTTTTCAGTACTTAACTAAAACATTTTTTTTTTAATCGGGGATATTTTTTGATTTGGTTTGTTAAATTGAAGAAAAGTATCTGGCAAGCCTGAATTCAATCAAAATGAATGAGTTGAAAGGCGCATCCATATAAAGATCGTCACGTTATGTATGACTAATTCTAGCTTAACCCGATCCTTGCTCCCCTTGGCCTACTAAACTTTTCCACTAAATGTGATAAGTTTTATTAACTAAGTGAGAATTGTTAGATACGCCAGCGTTAGCAAACAAATCAATAGTCTATAAATAGATTATTGGGTATATTGGTTTGAATTGAGTATAATTAATAGAGTAAAATTAATTCGTCTTTAGTTAAAAATTACCACTTCCTTTTATTATGCCATGAAATTAGAAAAAAAAAATCACAAAATGAAAAATACAAACAAGAAACTAATAATTCATTTTGTGCAGTTGTTTGATAATCCTTTTACTAGAAATGTTGCCAAATGTTAAAGCCACGTACTAATACAGGAAGAATATTTTCTTAATATTTTATTTTTTTTGCAAACTATAGCAAAAATAAAAGTTCTTTTGAAAGTTTCCATTGTAGGAACTATACATAGAAAATGAAGACCTTCGTCTGTGTATGCCAGAGAATAATGGAAAGTTTAGTTTTTTGCCACATCTGCATTTAATATTATAATTATACAGACTATTTGTTTTTGCCACGAAATAAAATAAAAAAATGTTCAACAGCAACATGGTCAAATAGTGGTATGAAATAGTTAAAAGTTTTATTATCTTTGTAAAGATGTACTTTTCTTTGAAGATTATAAAATGTGATTTGATTTTTTCATTTATATATTTTTTTTAAAAATCCTTAAGGATTTAATAACTTTTCTCTCAGATCTAAAACAAAACTTAAATTCAATTTTTATGTCCTGTTATTTTTGGTGTTACATTTTTCCACTTATCCATTTCAATAATCCGTAAATGCGCACAAAATGACAATGATTATTTTTTTTGTTTCCCTTTTATTTTTGTGGGTGTCCCTTATGTATGTTTAATCCAACTACTCTATTAAATGTACTACATAGTGTATACATAACATACATATTGTAGTCCTTAGCTAGGATATTAAAGTACAAACACATTATTCGTGTTATACAATACAAAACATTGGAATAGTAGTATAGTAGCAATCACTTGTAGGAGTGATAAGTACTTTTTGTAATATTCATTTAAAATTCTTTCATCACCATTCACATACGGATGTGAATCTTGTGTCACATTTGTTGTTTTCCTCATCACTATTATGTATTAGTCTCATGCGTCGTTTTCATTTTCAATCAATCAAAATGTTTTAACAAGATTTTTTGGTAATTTTTTTGTTTGTTGCTGTTATTTCCCCCCAATACGTACCTACACTCTTAAGGATGTTGATGTCCTGTCGATAATAATTTAAAAACAAACAGAGCACGTAATTTCGATTAGGTCACTCATGCTACCATATTAAAATTGTTGCATTAGGGAATATTGCAAAAATGTTGCGTTTGTTGTAATGATTTGTTATTTTAAAATAGATTGCAGATAATACCAAAAATTTTATATTTCCCAGCAAAAAAAATAAGATATGCAAAAGCAGTACAAAAAGCACTACAATTAATGATCTGCTAGATGAACTTCTTTTTTTAACAGAAACTATAATGATTTTTTTTTAACATTGAGTCACTTTTTGCGCAAGTGCAAAATAAATTAATTTTCCTCAATTGAAATCAGAAAACAAAATTTCTTTTGTTCCGAAGTTTTGGAAAAACCTGAGTCTATTAATTTTTTGTGCAAAAATGGTTACAAATATATTCTTCAAAGTATTGTTCATCGCTGGCTAAATCTTTTTCCCAGCTTTCGGGCAATTTTTGGATACCAGCTCGAAAGAACGACTCGTCTTTTTAGGCGACTCGTCTATTTTTTGCATTGTTCATATTGATACGGAAATTCGATTCATCAATTTCCATTTACTCGTAGAAACATTAATACCCATATGCCAGCCCTGAACTGTAAAACAGTTGCCATCAATGGCAACTCTTCACAACGACTAGTGTTGCATTAGCGTGTTTCTTCTGTCAACGTCAAAGAATATACTAAACGTTTGCGGTATACAACTTCCGGACAATGCTGCCACTTTCCAGTTATTCTCGCCGTACATATAAATACGACAACAATGTGGCATATCAGTTAAGTTGACAATAAAATGCTGAAGAAGCAACATTGGTGATTAATTGAATAAATTGTGTAATCTGTTTAAGTGTATCTTAATAAAGTTTCAGTAAAGTCTCTTGTTTTTTAAGTTAGTGTGTAAATAAAAAGTTGCTCAAGAACATTTCAACTGTGTTTATTATTTCTAATATAAAACAAATTCGAATTATTTTAAAGGAAATAAGTCAAAAAGATTTGAAAAGGTAAAAACGTAACAATATGAAGTAAACTTCTGCTGGGCAGGACATGTGTCATCGACGGGAAATAGTAGTAGTCGTAAGAAGCGATGTCTGGACAATACGGCAGGTGGGCTAGGACTTCCCATTTGAGCGAATCCATGTAGGTATTGACTGGTCATGCGACATGTGGCCGAGCGTTGTCATGCTGCAAAATCATTTTGTCGACCCTTTTTACGTATTCCGGCCGTTTTAGATTAAGTGCGCTGCTCAAATGTATAAATTGTGACCGATAATGTTCTCCCGTGATTGATTCATTCAGTTTAAGAAGCAGCAGCTCTTAGTAGAGCTCCATGCCATGCATATTCGGCTTTGCTAAGGATGTTGATGGCTGTTCGGGCAAAACCCATGACTTTTTGCGCTTGGGGTTGCCGTAATATATCCACTTATCATCGCCAGTCACAATGCGATGCAAAGAACCCATCCTTTTTTGGCTGTTCACAAGCGAAAAATCGTCTTTCTGCGTCGCGCGTTTTCAACTCGCATGGCACCAGTTTCCTTGGTTTTTAATCTATGTCATGACTTTTAGGCATTTGCTGACTGTCGACTCGTCCACTCTCAATTATTCTGATAACTCCTGAGGCGTGTGGCTTTCGTTCTCATAGAGCAATGAATCTAATTTTGCGTCTTCAAACTTTTTGGGTTGACCCCACCGTTCTTTGTTTTAGAGCTCAAAATCCCCACTTCTAAAGCGCCCAAAGCACCTCAACCATAGTTGTATGGGAGCCACCTTAGAGAGTGGGGATAGGGTGTAGGTGTGTTTGGGTGAAATGTTGGGAGAAATAAAAAAAGGTTGATCTCACATTTCATCCCTCTAGAAAATATTGGGGGTCGGCCATACATTTGAATTCTCTTGGGACTTCCTTATGACAGTTAGAGCGGAGGGAGCAAATTTTACAAAAATATAATTTTTGTACGGGCCCACTTTAGGGAGTGGAGATTGAGGGACAAAAGTTAATGCGAGCTGGAATTACATTTTACCCCTCTAAGAGCGACTACGGGGCAGTTATGGGGCATTTTGTGGATTGTTTACCCTCCAACTCCAAATTTGAATATATGTAGTTATGATAATGTGTTTCCATCTAAATATATTTCAATTTTTACATGAAATGAATTTTCAGCTACGGCGGCAGTTTGAAATGTTCTTAGCCTAACAATGAAGAGCAAAAGTTAGATTTTTAAAATTATGTTTATTATTCAATATAATATCCTGAATCTTCAATTCACTTAGTCCAACGCTTTTCTAGCAATTTCATGCCTTAATTAAAATAATTTTCCAGAAGCTCTGCAAAATAATAGTTTATAGCTGCAATTGCATCTTTATTCAAGGTAGAACGCTTGTCAGCAAGGATTTTTTATAAATTTGGGGACAGGTTGAAGTCACAAGGAGCTAAATCAAGAGAATAATGTGGGTGAATAAGCAATTTGTACTTCAATTCGTTTAAATTTGCAATTGTTAAAACCCTCTTATGTGCCGGTGCAATGTCTTGATGGAAAATTTTTTTTTTTTTTGAAAACCAGGTCGATTTTCTCGACTTTTTATATTTAATTGATCCAAAAGTTTAATAAAATATTCTGAATTTATTGTTTTACATTTTTGAAGAAAGTCGATCTATGAAATATCTTTGTAATCCCAGAAAACCGTTGCCATAACCTTACCAACTGATTGAATTGATTTTGCCTTCTTTGGTGCACTTCCACCAGCTTTAGTCCATTGTTTTGATTGCACTTTTGTCTTTGGTGTGTAGTGATGTATCCATGTTTCATCAACAGTTATAAAACGGAGCTTAAAATCCATTTTATTTCTTTTTAATCGATCCAAACAAGCTGGAGAAATTTGCATACGCATACGTTTTTGATTAACTGTTAACAAATGTGGCATCCATCTTGCGGATTAGCTTTTTCATCTGAAATTATTGATACAAAATAAAATGGACTCGATCATTTGAGATGCCTATGGCATAACCTATTCCACGTTCTTTCACTCGTCGATCGTGGAGTACTAAAGGGTGGTTAAACTTTAAGGGCCGATGTTGAATGTGAACCACACCTAACCGTCAAGTTTTTTTCTGCATTTCATTTGACATTTCTCAATTTCAACGCGTTAAAGTTATTCAGGCTTATTATGCAAATGGGCGTTCAAATCAAAATGCATTTCGTTAACTTCGTGATTTTTTTTGGTCAGCATAATCGACCAAATGTGTCCACAATCGGGAGAATTGTGGGCAAATTTCAGCAAACCGGGTCTGTGAAAACACCTGTGCATGCTCGCCAAGTTCGTTTTGCGGAAAACATTGCTGTTGTTCGCGATAGTGCGTTATGAGGTCGGCCAAGCATTTACCGTGAATGGTGTTCGCTATCGCGATATGATAACGCACTTATTGTGGCCAGGAATTGAGAATAACAGGACTGTGCCACTTGCCACACAGCTAACGAAACAATGGCTCCTTTGCGCGACAAATTCAATGGCAGTGTTATCTCACGTGGTGGCGATGTCAATTGGCCGCCAAGATCATGTGACCGTTGGACTTTTTTCTTTGGAGTTATTTGAAAGAAAAGGTGTACGTTGATAAGCCAGCAACAATTCAAGAGCTAAAGGATGAGATAATTCGGCCCATTAACGGCACAGAACCTCAATTATGGCTCAGCGTCATCGAAAATTTGGACCATCGGATGGAGGTGTGCCGCCGAGGTCGCGGCGGCAATTTGGCCGATATTTTGTTCCATACATATGTATTTGAACCACACCATACTATCATAACAAAAAGAAATGACAATAATTTCCTAAATAATTTGTGTTTTATTCAAAATCATGTACTTTAGCTAAAATTTTTGCTATTGTTGCAGTTTTTTGGACGTCCATTTTGTGTATTTAATTTTCAGTGCTTGTTCAATGCTTATTCATAAATATGATGAAGAATAATTCACAACCGAATAATGTAACAGTTTCCTCAATATAATGAAACGTTTTTCCCCGAGTGTAATATAGAAAACAAAAATCACGTTAACATTTACACCTCATTATCAGTACAATTTAAAAAAGGTATTTCAAAATAAAACAAATTGACCGCATTCTGACTTCCATGGCACATAGAATTTAACAAATAAATATTGTTCACTTATACAAAAATAAATATAAAATATGTTATTTTGGACACGCTTTATTAAGATTTAAAATAAAAAATTAAATCCGACCAAAACGTGGCAACTGTTGGTGTTGATTGCCGAACGTGTGATTATCAAAAACACACACTTTTAAATTACAGCATTTTTCCTGTTTTTAACAAAATTTCTTTATTGCTTTTGAAATTTTATATCCTGTAAGTTTTATTTTTTTCTCATATACATGAAGAACATTTTACCAAAGACCAGCTATTAACACAAAACATTCCATAGATACGATATTTTGAAATTAAAAAGTCATAATTTAAAAACACTCATACAAAAGACACATTAAAATATACGCAACAAGAACAAAGCAACAAAAAAACACACCCACATCCCATTTAAACGTCGTTGATCCTACCAAAAACAGTGCATACTTTAAAGTTATTTTAATCTTTCCTTGGTTAGGGGTGGTTCACATCCAGTTGTTGTTAAATTGCGTTTCCTTTCATCACCACCACTAGGGATATCAAGAGGATATATGATTAGCGAATGTGTGTGTGTGGCTGTTTTCTAATTTTCTGCTATTATGTCTTTTTGATATTTGATTCGATTTGCATTTTTGAAAATTTTATAAAAAAAATATGAAAATATAATATGGATATTTTTTTTATACATTTTTAATATTTTCATACAAATGATTATGAGAATTTTTACTGACATCTGTAAGAGATTTATGACTTTTATTTAGCTGGCTTGATGTTTATCCCCAGAGAGTAAGTATTTTGGTTTTAACATTTAAAATAATATTGTTTTTTTTTTCAAAAACTGTAGCGGCAATATTAAATTTATGTTGCTTATTGATGGCCATAGCTTGACGGCTGCTATCTGAAAAATTGTTTATAATTTGCAAACAATTTTTTCATCCTACAGATGTGATTGTAGAATTCTGGTGCGGGTACTGATATGTCACTGCTGAACTGCGATTCTTGCCTAGTGGACGGGACAGCCGGCGAGTGATAATTGTCAGTTTTGTAGGGTACCGGGGGCAGACCTTTAAAAACATAATTCCTTAAATCAGTTTTCAAATCTGATTTAAATTTTCACGAAATATTTCGCGAATTCATTTTTCTGATTGAATTATTTACTACCATGATTCAATCTTTATCTTATTACAAGAATTAAGTTGATTTAAATAATTATTTTTATAAATCAAAGGAAATAATTCAATTTGAATAATTCAATTTTAAATCAAAGAAACAAATCAATTTTGATATAATTCGCGAATCAAAAAAAAAGAATTATTTTGATTCTCGATTATGACTTGATTCACGAATTAAAATATTTTTTTTTTAAATCACGATAAATTTAATTTTAAACCCGAAGGGTTTTATGGAATTTTTATAAAACAGCAATTTATCAATTTATATAATATAAATTAACACACTCCGATTATACAAATTTCGTTTCCCGCTCCATTTCGTTCGTATAAAAATGGGTCACCCTGTAGCTATTTATAAAAGTAGATATCTCGGGATGTGTTCCGGACCAGGCCTATTGTTATCATCGCCGAAGGATTGCATGGAATTTTATTAAAACTGGTCGCCCTGTGGCAGTTTTATAAAAATAAGCACCTAGGGATGTCTTCCGAACCTGATCTATTTTTATTATCGTAGTATATTAATATTCTAGTAGAGAAAACATTTTGTCCATTTTGCCCTATCTCGCTTAGTTTTCGAGATACTGACCATTTTAAAAAATTACTATTTTACAAAATGGCGATTATCTAAAAAACTAATTGAGGTTTGCAAGTCAATTTTAATGTTTTTTATTTTGTTTAAATTCGCAAATCAAACTTTTTTTTAATTCGCGAATTAAAAAAAGAATGATTTGATTCAATGAATGAATGATTTGATTCAATGAATGAATGATTTGATTCAATTGAATCAAAAAAGATTTAAATGAAATTCATTAACCAATTATGATTTTAAATCTGATTTAATAAATTTATTTATAAAATATTGAATCAACTCGCTGATTTACAAAAAAAAAATATTATTTCGCCATTTAATTCAACAAAGATTTATCTTTTTCAAGGTCTGACCGGGGGACAGAGATACGGTGGACCATATTATGTGGCACTGTCCAGCTCTTATGCGTTCCAGGGCAAGTTGCTTGGGAGTTTATCTATTCCGCGATCTGGAGGAAATCTCTACAAGCGGAATTCTGAGACTCCTGGCATTTGCTAAGAGAGTGAAGGGCACACTGAGTGCCTCACATCTAACTGATCTCTTTTTACGCAGGTTATCGTTTCCTATCTGGTAACGATAGGAACCCTATTGGTCTATGCAAGGTTTTTTGACCAGCCAGCTCAACCTAACCTAGCCTAGCCTTCATTCTATGGAAGTCATTTCACCTCAAGTTTTTAAAAATTTGCTCGTTAGGAAGCGTCAACTTATGACCATCGTTATATTTTCTAAACATGTATTTTAAGTTGTCGTTTTAAGAATTCATTTTGCTTAACTGTATAATTTATTCTAAATTAATTGAAAACTTTAGAGGTGAATATCATCATGTCATGATGAAGAAGGAACCATTGAGAGTTAATGTAAATTCAATATACAAATGCATAAATATTTCATATTGAATTAAAATTACCCAGCCAGCAAACGAAACCATAATATGCGCTAAAGCAAGTGCGCACCATACGGTTTAGGGAAGCTCAGATATAAATGCTAGCTAGCTCTAGCTAATGTGGGTTCTGAACAAAAGGGAGGTTCTTAAAAGTACGCTTATTAGCAACAATAAATTTCAGATGATTAAGGAATATGTAGAATATTTCAAGGGATGTTTCCTTTCAGATTATTAATATATTGATTTCTCTATTAGCATTGCGAATCGGAAGAAAAAAAAGGAGGGCGATCTGGGACATTCCACATGATAAACATAATGTCTGCGTTTTAGTCATTCATATGGCAAGTTCCAAAAACTAAAAAAAATAACTATGCGAAAAATTCGTTAAAATTCAATATTAAAAAAAAGAAAAAATACGTGTCCGCTGAAATTAAATAAGAAATAAAATATGTGAATTTGACACTAACAGCAGTAAACTAATTCGTATAAAGTACCTAAAATTTTACAACAGCAAATTAAAAAAAGTAAAATAGTACCGAAAAAGGTGCCCTGTTGAATGATACCAAACTTGCATATGGAAAAATACCTATTTTTAAATCCCTTTAAAGAATTAATAAAATTTGAGGTGGTTCAAAAGCCGAGATTTTTTTTGATCACATATCCAAATTTCATCAAAATCGGAATGTTTAGGGATACTTTCCTTGCGAGTGTTAAAGACTGTTCAACGAGGTAAAAAGATTAGACGACTGGTTTGTATACAATAATTTTGGAGAGACTTCTGCTGCGGCGTGGGGAACTGTTCTGAAAGCTTCTGAATCCTCTTCGAAAACTCTTTTCTAAAACGCCCACTGCACCGAGCTATATCCAGGGGCAATTCGGCAATTGTCTTCATCTGACTGACACAGAAAACTTTCCCAATGCTAGCCCTCCCTATAAAGAAGTCTCCTCTTCTTCTTCTAGGCGGTCGACAATTTCTACCCATGTATCATGCCATCTGACCTACAGAGGAATGATAGACTTGTGACTGACACAGATAACTTTTCCAATGCAAGAGGAGAGGAGCCTGTGCTAGGCGCTCTACAGTTTTGACCTATACCAACCGACCTACAGATGAATGATGGACTCGTTATACCATGGCTTACCAGTATATACGTGGCCCGTTTGAAAGGATGAACCTTAAGTAATGTTGTCTTCATCCCCAAGGGGGACAGACATCTAACACTTTAGGATGTCGTTTATACCGAAGGAGTATGATCTGCCTCTCACAATACCTAAAACAAGGGTTAATCAGAGAATACGTCGCGGCACTCACTCGTGGCATATATATTAAGAGATCGCTCGATAATACGGAGTACACATTGATTGATTTTTCGATATATAGGGCTGCTTTGACAAATTATATTTTTGTTGGATAAGGAAACTTATCGCATGAGATTGGAGAGGATGTTACGGACAATGGCATTACTGATTACATGAGATGAGCATGGGGATTGCTTTGCGTCAGTGATATTGACCATGCGCAAGGCATACACCTAGCGGTGAGCCAACTTGCTCGATCACAAGAAAGATTTGGCCCACCTATGATCCGCACCGTATTGGAGCGGTTATAGGACTACACTGTTTCCATTTGCGCAGCCTGCGGTGCATTTGATGTACATGCGTGGAGAATAGGACTCCCACCCTCCCATTTTTTTGGCAACATATGGATTACTTGCCAAACGAACTGCTCATTTATTGAGGGCAAGAACGACTCAAGCCAATTTCTGATACCCTGTTCTGAAGTGAAGCGTATCTTAGTGCGAGCGTTCTTCATCGACCGAAAGAAATGATCTGGACTATAAGGTAGGTGAGGCAAAACTTTCCAACCACTATTTTCTAAATAGTTTTTAACCAGTCTTGCAACATGTGACCGAGCGTTGTCATCATGGAATATTACGGCGTCATGTCATAAATACCACGTATTATTATTTGGCAAATGCTCGCTTCAAACGAATCAATTGTTTTGGGTACAGGTGACTGCAATCGTCTGGCCCGATTTCAGCAGCACCTCATAAAGATGGGACCCCCCTAGTCCCACCAAATACAGAGCATTACCTCCTTGGCCCCATGGATAATATTCGTCATTGGCGTTGATTTGGCTGGTTGGATTTCTTGCACTTCGAGATGTCGTAGTGGATCCAATTTTCATCGCCAATTATGATGCCATGCAAAAATTACTTATTTTTGTGGCGTTCAAGCCGTATTTCGGGCATGCAAACTTGTGTTGCAATGTCTCTCAGTTTCAGCTCGTGTGGTACCTAATTTCCTTGCTTTTGGATAAATCCTCCTGCTTACAAACGATTTTGAATTGCTTTTGAAAGTTCTTCTTGAGTTTAACAAAAATCTTCAACAAATAATGTCTCCTATTCATCACCTTCAAACTTTTTTGTTTGACCTGGGCGGTCTTTGTCTTCCGTGTCAAAAATCAGCACTTCTGAAACGCACAAACCATTTCTAACACGTTGAAAGTGATCGAAAATATTCAGTATAAGCTTTGCTGAGCAATCGATGTGCTTCAGCTGCACTTTTTTTTTCTCAAATTGAAGAAGTAAAGCAAAACTTTCCGCAAATGATGCTTTATTGACACAAAATTCGAAATATTTCCTTCAATGGCAGTTGTGAGATAGAATTTATTTTATTTTTATGACGCTTTTAATTATTCTATTTTTTTATTTTCCTTCTTACAACAGAGTTGCCGCATTTTAGCAATTTTTTGTAGACAAAAAACATATGACGAGTAGATATTCTGTGGCTCTTATATGCTCTTTGTGTACCCGCAAACGTTACGTTATACATTAAATTTGACCTTAAAATTTTTAATAAAATAATAAAATTTTTTTATTTTATGCAGAATTAAAATGCAAAAACAAAAAATTGTGTGTTGCTTGTAAGCAAAAGACAAAACTTGAGAGGAAAGAATCTCTTTTGTGCCCTTTACACCAAAATAAAAATGCCAGTTCTTGCAGTTACCAATTATTATTTTCGGTGTATTTTCTCTCACAGCGACAATCGTTGTACGTCACGTTGTTATTCTGGCTTGACACTAAGACTTTTAGTTTTGAAACAATGCAAAGGATAAAGTGTTACCATTGACATGAAGAGTACAACCCATTGTTTTGCTGGATTGACAACATCCAAATTATATACGTCATGTTGCTGGTTAACCAAACAACATAACACCATTAAATAAATACGTATGGTCGTAATTAATAAACATAATTTTAAAATTAAATTGTCATATGTAAAGCTAAGCAAAATGTATGCAAACCCTTATGTGAGCACTGAAAACAGATACACTTAACGGAAGCTACAAGTACAAACGAAGTTTAAAATTTACAACCATAGTAACTTCAAAAGTTGTTAAGTTGTTGTTCTAATAGAAACCAGAAAAACAATAAATAAATTCCCGCCTGGAAATTCATTAAAAATTATTCTAAACATACCCACTCTGGTTGGGTGGATGACTTCATCAAGCATTAAGGCATGAAATATGCCCAACGTTTATAAGCGAACCAAGTTACAATTTAGTGAATTGGAAAAGGGGGAAGGGGGGGGGGGAGAAAGAGATACCAAAGGATAACAATTTTAAAATTATTATCATGTTGGTGTCTATTACTTTATGTAAATGTGCGATATCATCAGTTTTTCTTTAAATTTTTTCTTCAACTCTTTTTTATTTCGCTACGATACGAAATAAGTTAACAATATTAACATAAACATGGCTGTAATTTTAATCACTTGCCAAATATTTGAACAGCAGGATTGAGTATGAATTTTGTATATGAAGACTTTTTATGTTTCCAATGTGGGTGTGTGAATTTATTTAGATATTCTTCATCTCTATAATATCATAATGTATCTATTAATAGCCCTAAAAATATCTGTTATACTGAAGGGGTTGTATTTTTAATTTACAAAACTTAGAGGAAAGAAATAAATTTATTTCTTCTTACAAAGCAGCTTATTATTATTTTTTTTTTCTATTTGGTGAATTTTAATTATTGAATGACTTTGTTGTAAAATGTTTTGTAATTTTATTACGTTTCTATGAAACCGTTAATTTTATTAATAAATATTTATGGTTTTTGATTATTAAGCTCTATGGAGAATAAGGATTTATTAGATGAGAAAAAAAAAAGTTTTGTTAATTTCATTAAGCCTTTTTAAAATTTAAATTGTTTTTATATGGAAATTAACAAGATTAAAATGTGTTGTAAATTCACTTAAAACTTCTCGACTATTAAGCCTTTTTTGCAGACAAAAATGTAAACCAGGAAAATAGTAATTGTTATGTGAAGAAATTAAAAACTAGAGAACTTTGAAAAATTCCATTATTTTATCATATTTCTAGCTCCATTCCTGAGACAGGTCATGTGCAAAAATAATGTTTTGCTAAAAATATGATATTCTATTAAAGATAATATCCCATACATTTATAGCATAATCTGCACATTATATAACAAACTAATAACAACATAATCATAAAAATATATATTTACAATGGGATGTTCATCTATTTTTTTATGCCGTTGTGACCCTTAAAAAATAACAAAACAAATTGCAATAAAATACAGAATGTGTACCGAAAAAAAAGCAAAAAACATATTTGTCTTATTTGCAGCATAAAGGGAGTGTGAATGGTTAAACACATTTAAAAACCATCCTGTAATGTTTATGATATTCTAATAGCTTTAAGACCAATATAAATTTAAAGTCTTGTCGATGTTTTAGAACCCTACACCAGAGATAAGAAAATCGATTTTTGAAAAACTTTACTAAACATTCGTCCCAAAAGCAACCGCTTTTAAAGTTATAAAGTAGAACCGATTAACCCATAATCAATTATGGAACTAGTTCTCCGTCGGTTATAATTTATACGTAACCCATTCCCGGCCACTGACGCTATAGGCATCACGCGAATTCCGGGAAATTTTCATTTTAACCGCGTGTTATAAAAAAACACGCGATTATATTCGTACCCTATTGTAGGTTCATATTCCCCCTCAGGCGGAAACAATGCCCGCTCTAAATAAAAAAATATATTTTCACTTTATTTGGAATTTAAACTCCTCCTCCAACAAAATTCAGTATTAAATTTGAACAAAAAAATTACTGGCCGGTATAGGGTTAGGTTCGTGGAACGAAACTGATTCAATGCAATCTAAGGGAAACAGTTGGATAATGGGTATCGTTAGGAACCGATTGAATTAAATAATTGCGATAGAAACCTTTTTTAATATAATACATCGTGCGAAAAATCCATAGAATGACACATAGGTGGCGCCACTAATAAAAAATCCATATGATTTTTTGGAACTACCAACCTTCAGGAGATACCTATCAAAATTTAATAACAATTCGTTCATTAGTGAACAAATTACAGATGTTTTATTGACTCTACTTTTGCGATTTTTAATGCAATGGATTCAAAGCAATTTCGTGCTTTTTAATGGGAAAAAAACCGTTCAAGACAAAGCTTCATAAGTGTTATTCAGACTCTGCTCCATCGAGACAAATGAAACACCAGCGACGCCGATTGCTTTGGTCACCCAAAAGAGATGGTGTTACCAGAAAACACCAAAAAAGTTCACAAATTCGTTTTGACAGACAGAAGTTGCAGGACATAGCTGATACCTTAAAGATATCGAAGGAACATCTCGGCTTTAGTTTGCATGAGCATTTGTCCATGAGAAATCTGTTTTTGAAATGGTCGTGTCGTGTGAATGGTGTTATGTGTGTGTGTTTATGAAGTTCTTTTAATTCGAATTGAAAAAAAAAAATTTTATATAAACAAAGAGTTTAAACAATATTGGATTTTTTGAAACAAACAGCAAACAAAAATTTAAATTTCTAATAACTGTAACGGAAACTAATAAACCACAAAATTTCCAAACAAATTATAAAAAAGTTAAAATAAATATTTCTTTGTATGTTCCTTTATGTTTAACTACAAACAGTAAACTACAAAATATTCTGGTTCGGAAGCTGGAAAACAATGTTAATCAAATATATTTGCTTATCGGAAAAGTTGCACAATAAATAGTATTGATTTGTTATTGCATATTTAAATATATTTTGCTCTAAATGCACATTTTTCTATAAGTGCGTATTTTAGTGCACACATATTTTAATGCATATTTTGCCAAAAATGCAAATTTTGCTAAAGCAGCAGAGTTTTGCAAAAAAATATAATAATTTTAGAATTGCAGTAGGTTTTTTGAAGTTATCATAAATTTATTATGACACAAAAAATATATTTAAATCGGTAATTGATATAATAGCACAGTAAAAAGTTTAAGATAGTGTAAAACTTTAGCTACAACCACAACCAGGTTGCTACATATTAATTTAAAATTATAAATTACGAAATTCTTTAAAAAGCTTTAAATTTTCTTTAAATCTTTATTATTTACGGAGACTAGAATTAAGGGAACAAAATTAAAATTTTATTTTGTAAAAATCTGTATTCATTGAAGAATTTCACACGGTCAACGTTTTGATTTTGGTTGGAAATATCTCCGGATAATAGAAAATGCATAAAAATCTTATTTGGATGCAGATCAGTTCCCATGTGATCGTCTGACCGGATTTTAGCAACTCATAAAGATGGAACACCACTGGTCTGATTTGGCTGGTTGACTCGGCTTCACATACGATTTCTTGCACTTCGGGTTGTAATGGATGCATTTTCCATTGCCAAGTGATTTTGCGTTCAAGCATTTCGGACATACAAAATCGTCTTTTAACATCTCTCGACTTCAACTAGTGTGGTACCCAATTTCCATGCATTTGGATGCATCCTGCAAAAGTTTTGAAATTACAGCTTGAGTGACTCCCAATGATAAGGCAAGTTCGTCTTGAGGTTGATAACAATCTTCTTCGACTAATACCTCCCGTTTATCATCTTCGAACTTTTTTGGTCGACCTTGGTGGTCTTTGTCTTCCGTGTCAAAATAACCACTTGTAAACCCCACAAACCGTCTCTCGCACGTTGAACATATTCAGATAAGCTTCGTAAAGCAATCGATGTGCTTCAGCTGCACTTTTTTTTTAATTGAAGAAATAAAGCAAAACTTCCCGCAAATGATGCCTTCTTGGCACAAAAATTTACATTTTCGAAGCAAAAAAAAAAAAACTATATTGTTTAAACTATTTCGTTTAATGACTAAGTGAGAATGAATGACAAATGTTTACCCTCCAAAATGGTTAATAGAAAAAGTTTTTTAAAACTTCGGTTTTAGTGAAATCTTAATTTTGATGAGATCTGTTGCCGGGACGAAATACTATTGATTATCTAGATGAGAGCGCCCCGGTAGGCTAATTGGTAGCGTGCTAGCTTTTCAGTGCGGGGGTCGTGGGTTCGATTCCCAACAGAGGCTCCGGTCATAACCCTATTAGCTATAAAAAAAATTTTTCCATTACCCTGTGTCTTCAAATGCAGGAAATGATGGCATGATATTTAAAAATTTCATACAAAACCACAGCAACTAAAACCATTTTGTAGCTGTTTTGGACAGAAAATAAATAAAGCCAATCGAATATTTCGGTTGTGACCATATAAAATCAGTTCAGACAGCAGTTACTTGACTGTGACAACAGAATTTGTATCAGCCGAACCATTCGATTGTCAGCATATAGAGTAAATATTTATTTTCTTCAAAATTTTCTGATGTCAAACTAAATACACACTTTGTTCCTTCTACACTTACTGTAGGGCACTAAAAATTTAATATACTACATTCATAAAGTTGATTGGGTTTTCGTTACGGTTATATATTGACAAATTGTAAGCAGTTTGTCTTACGATTTGGCAAACAAAAAAAATGAAGACATTTTTTGGCTAAAAATGATGTTTGCCAAAATTTATTTGTTAAGCAAACAATCATAATATCGAATATTGGGAGGATTTCAAAAAACAGTCCACGAAGGAAAGGTTAAGCAAGTGTATGACAATAATATTTATTCAAAGAAAACCCCTAAAAATATTTATAAATATCTGAAAATGTTATGAAGTGAAACAAAAATCTTTATAAATTACATGTTATTAAATTTTATGCAAACAACAATAAATTTGATTAACCTTTTTTTGTTTTTATTTTTGTTTTAACCCTGATTAATCATTTAGTTTCTAAATATTGCCAAAACGTACAAAGTTACATTACAATTTCTAGAATATATGTATAATTCAAGAATTTATGTATTTATCTATTGTATCAACTCATATATTTAGTCATATATCATTTTTATTTATATTTTCTTAAAAGTTTTTTTGAAAATAGTTACCATGTAAATGATATATGTTTCAATTTTATGGTGATTAAATGGGGTGTTATTTTGGCGCCCTCTCTTTTTCTGCCTCTGAGTGCGTATTTTTGTTATTGTCTCCTTGTGTCATTAAAATTATTTAATCGTGTGTAAATATTAAAAAGTTTTTTAAAAAAAGTATAATAAATACATATTTGGCATTACTATTTGTATTTAATTTATATACAAAAGCCTTTTTAAAGTCCTATCTTTGTATTGTTAAAAGTTTCTATTTAAAAATTATGTGATAAATTATGATTTACAACAATTTCGCTTTATGTTGAATTTATTAAATCGACATAATTTTGATTTATATTTGCTAAATGTTTCACAACTGTTAACATTTCAATTAAAGTTTTAGATTTATTAAAAGAAATTAATGGTAATTTGGCGACCAAACTTGAATTGCTGTAGATTTTTAAGGAAACGTTTTAAGTTAGAATAACCCAGCAAAAAAATGGTAGTCATTCTGTGACTATAACTTTTTTCATTGCTTTCTAAACTTCAGTTGACATTATTTTATGATTTTTTGGTGTTATTCTAAGGCACTTCCAAAAGCATTCATGTATTCATATTTTAAATGCAGTGATCTGGATATAAACCCGATGCATATCTTAAAATATCACTCTTCATTACTTCTAAAGCATAAGTTATAGTACATCGTATATTTTTTTGAATCTTAAGCATTTATTCAAATTGAGAAAATAGTTCTGATGAAATTTTTTAATTTTTTTATTAAATCATTTCATGAGGGTTAGAATTTATGCAGTTTTGCAATTTTTATAAAAGTTTTAAAAAATCAAGAAAAAGAGATTTTTTTTACCTTTAATTGAAACTAGCTGGCCTGTCATTTGCATTTTTCAGCCTCAAATATTTATGACGACGTAATCTATGCATTTTTGCATTATGTATTTTATTTAACACTACATCATTTCCAGTTTTAATTCAGAATTCACCAAAATAATTTTAAAATTGTGTAAAAATTATTTCAAATTGCCCAAAAATGTTTTAAAATTGTGCAAAAATTATTTAAAATTGTTTAAAAATATTTTAAAATTGTCTAAAAATGTTTCCAAATTGTACAACCATTTTTTAAATTATCCAAATATATTTTAAAATTTGTCTAAAAATTCATTAAAATTTTTGAAAAATGTTTCAAAAATGCTTTTTCACTAATGCAGAATTATTTATTTGTTTTAATAAAGAGTATTTGTATATCAATGCATAAATTTTGCTTCTTTAAACTTATTTTTCTGCATTCTTATGAAATAAATTTTCATCAAAGCTTAAATACTACAAAGTATATGAACATTTTCCACTCATGCATCAGAATATCTAATCATTGTATTATCAATGCTTCCTTTAGAGTAAAGTATGAGTAATGCTAGTAGTTACATTTGAATACTTCCAGCCAATGACACGCTAACGTTAAATTCATCGATAAAACCATCAGAAAAGAAGTGATGCCTTTGCCATAGTAGTGATGCTTTTATTGCTTCTTTGGCAGCTTCATTTTTCCTGGGAACTTATACGGATTGTAACGTAAGGAATCAGCTGATCCAATCTAAGTTATTGAATTGAATAGAGACAACCATATTAAAATACGTCATGTTACAAATGGCTAATTGAGCATTTAAAGATTTTTTTATTGAAAAAAAAAGTTTTCATTCAAACTTCCCAACAACTATTTTCTAAATAGTCATGATGGAATATTACGTCTTCTGGTCGCATATTCCGGGTGTTTTTCGGCCAATGCTCGATTTAAACGAATGAATTGTGTTTGGAACAGATTCCCTGTGATCGTCTGGCTCGATTTGCTATTTGGAGGGACCCTTCTAGTCCTACTAAATCAGTGCTGTTCAAAAATAAAAATGTAGTTGTGTTCGTGAGAAAATGAGAATTGCACTGTAAGAAATGTGGGTTAATAGCAGTGCTAGTATCTAAATGAATTTATTTTTTTATTGAAAATATGAAACTGTTAATGTTTTGTGTAAAACTGTTTTAAAGAAATAAAAATTAAACAAAAATTTAATTTTTGAAAGGAAAAAAAGAAATACATATATACATGTAAAGTGGTGTCATTCCCATTGCCCTAAGTTGTCATCTAGTCAGTAGTAAAGAGAGTTTCCAGTTGTCAGTTGAATTTGTTAGTTCCAGTTAAAGTCGTAATTTCCAGTTGTCAGATGAAGTCGTTAATTCTAGTTGTCAGTGATCGTCCTCAAGAAAGAGTCAGTCGTTGATTGAAGTCGATAAGTTGCAGTCGAAAAGTCGTAGAAGTCATCAGCTACCGTCGTGCTAGATTTAATCAATTTAATTTTTAATAATTAATCATTAAACTTTTGAATAACTTAATACTTATTTTTATATTAATATTTTTAAATTAATATTTTCATACAAACTCCTTTTTATAAAAACTTGTATTAATTTGTAAACTAAATGAATTAAAACAAAATAAAACTTAAACTTAACTTTACAATTGGGGGCTCAACCGCTCGAAACTTAAAAAAAAAAATCATATTTATAATAGTGAAATAAGTGTGTACATAAAATTTTATTATAAAAAAGAAAAAGAACAAATTCAGTGCTTTAATGAAAACGGGATTTAGACGTCGACGCAGATTTAACAGAACCAAAAAAAAAAAAGCAGGGAAGTGTGTTAAAATAAATGAGAAGTAAGGCGGAGCGACAAACAAAACAGAGGGAAAACGGCGGTCCAAAATATTTTACTCGTTCAGTAGCAAGCGAATATAAGAGATCCAAAAGTTGTAAACGTTTCTCATCAGAATTGAGTGTGAGTGATTTCGTATCAAAAAATAAAACAAAACGAATTACAAAAATTGTAAAAATGTCTACTAAAGAAGAAAAGAAAATAGACACACAAAATGTAGGATATAGTGATTTAAGTGAACTTTTGAAATTTATTGCACTCAAAATGAGTAAAGAAGAAGAAGAAGATAAAGCCAATCGTGTTAATATTTCAGTGGACACATTTGGTAAAATAATACCAGAATGTGATGGTATATCCATTCCAATTAAACAGTGGTTTGAAAACTTTGACAAAAACTCAGAAGCATACGGCTTAAATGCAAAACAAAAGTATGTGCAGGCAAGGAATATCATTTTATTCCTTGCCTGCACATACTAAAACAGCAAGGTTGTTTCTTGAGTCAATAACAGTCAGTGATTATGAACAACTATTATGATTATGATTATGAACAACTGGTGATGCATCACTGGTGATGTATCACTGGTGATACATCACTGGTGATACATCACTGGTGATGCATCACTGGTGATGCATCACTGGTGATGCATCACTGGTGATACATCACTGGTGATACATCACAGTGATGTATCACCAGTGATGCATCACCAGTGATGTATCACCAGTGATGCATCACCAGTGATGTATCACCAGTGATGCATCACCAGTGATGTATCACCAGTGATGCATCACAAATGATGTATCACCAGTGATGCATCAGCAGTGATGCATCACCTGTGACGCATCACCAGTGACACATCACCAGTGATGCATCAGCAGTGATGCATCACCAGTGATGCATCACCAGTGATGTATCTCCAGTGATGCATCACCAGTGATGTATCACCAGTGATGCATCACCAGTGATGTATCACCAGCGATGCATCACCAGTGATGTATCACCAGTGATGCATCACAAATGATGTATCACCAGTGATGCATCACAAGTGATTCATCACCAGTGATGCATCAGCAGTCATGCATCACCTGTGATGCATCACCTGTGATACATCACTGGTGATGCATCGCTGGTGATACATCACTGGTGATGCATCACTGGTGATACATCACCGGTGATGCATCACTGGTGATACATCACTGTGATGTATCACAGGTGATGCATGCCTGCTGATGCATCACTGGTGATGAATCACTTGTGATGCATCACTGGTGATACATCATTTGTGATGCATCACTGGTGATACATCACTGGTGATGCATCGCTGGTGATACATCACTGGTGATGCATCACTGGTGATACATCACCGGTGATGCATCACTGGTGATACATCACTGGTGATGCATCACTGGTGATGCATCACTGCTGATGCATCACTGGTGATGTGTCACTGGTGATGCGTCACAGGTGATGCATCACTGCTGATGCATCACTGGTGATACATCATTTGTGATGCATCACTGGTGATACATCACTGGTGATGCATCACTGGTGATACATCACTGGTGATGCATCACTGGTGATACATCACTGGTGATGCATCACTGGTGATGCATCACTGGTGATACATCACTGGTGATGCATCACTGGTGATGCATCTCTGGTGATGCATCACTGGTGATACATCACTGGTGATGCATCACTGGTGATGCATCACTGGTGATACATCACTGGTGATGCATCACTGGTGATACATCACTGGTGATGCATCACCAGTGATGTATCACCAGTGATGCATCACCAGTGATGCATCACCAGTGATGCATCACCAGTGATGCATCACCAGTGATGTATCACCAGTGATGCATCACCAGTGATGTATCACCAGTGATGTATCACCAGTGATGCATCACCAGTGATGTTTCACCAGTGATGCATCACCAGTGATGTATCACCAGTGATGCATCACCAGTGATGTATCACCAGTGATGCATCACCAGTGATGTATCACCAGTGACACATCACCTGTGATGCATCACCAGTGATGCATCACCAGTGATGTATCACCAGTGATGTATCACCAGTGATGCATCACCAGTGATGTATCACCAGTGATGCATCACCAGTGATGTATCACCAGTGATGCATCACCAGAGATGCATCATCAGTGATGTAGCACCAGTGATGCATCACTAGTGATGCATCACCAGTGATGCATCACCAGTGATGCATCACCAGTGATGTATCACCAGTGATGCATCACCAGTGATGTATCACCAGTGATGCATCACCAGTGATGTATCACCAGTGATGCATCACCAGTGATGTATCACCAGTGACACATCACCAGTGATGCATCACCAGTGATGCATCACCAGTGATGCATCACCAGTGATGCATCACCAGTGATGCATCACCAGTGATGCATCACCAGTGATGCATCACCAGTGATGCATCACCAGTGATGTATCACCAGTGATGTATCACCAGTGATGCATCACCAGTGATGTTTCACCAGTGATGCATCACCAGTGATGTATCACCAGTGATGCATCACCAGTGATGTATCACCAGTGATGCATCACCAGTGATGTATCACCAGTGATGCATCACCAGTGATGTATCACCAGTGACACATCACCTGTGATGCATCACCAGTGATGCATCACCAGTGATGTATCACCAGTGATGTATCACCAGTGATGCATCACCAGTGATGTATCACCAGTGATGCATCACCAGTGATGTATCACCAGTGATGCATCACCAGAGATGCATCATCAGTGATGTATCACCAGTGATGCATCACTAGTGATGCATCACCAGTGATGCATCACCAGTGATGCATCACCAGTGATGTATCACCAGTGATGCATCACCAGTGATGTATCACCAGTGATGCATCACCAGTGATGTATCACCAGTGATGCATCACTGGTGCATCACCAGAGATGCATCATCAGTGATGTATCACCAGTGATGCATCACTGGTGATGCATCACTGGTGATACATCACTGGTGATGCATCACTGGTGATGCATCACTAGTGATGCATCACTGGTGATACATCACTGATGATGCATCTCTGGTGATGCATCACTGGTGATACATCACTGGTGATGCATCACTGGTGATGCATCTCTGGTGATGCATCACTGGTGATACATCACTGGTGATGCATCACTGGTGATGCATCACTGGTGATACATCACTGGTGATGCATCACCAGTGATGTATCACCAGTGATGCATCACCAGAGATGCATCATCAGTGATGTATCACCAGTGATGCATCACTAGTGATGCATCACCAGTGATGCATCACCAGTGATGTATCACCAGTGATGCATCACCAGTGATGCATCACTGGTGATACATCACTGATGATGCATCTCTGGTGATGCACCAGTGATGCATCACTGGTGATACATCACTGGTGATGCATCACTGGTGATACATCACTGGTGATGCATCACTGGTGATACATCACTGGTGATGCATCACTGGTGATGCATCACTGGTGATGCATCACTAGTGATGCATCACTGGTGATACATCACTGATGATGCATCTCTGGTGATGCATCACTGGTGATACATCACTGGTGATACATCACTGGTGATGCATCACTGGTGATACATCACTGGTGATACATCACTGGTGATGCATCACTGGTGATGCATCACAGGTGATGTGTCACTGGTGATACATCACTGGTGATGCATCACTGGTGATACATCACTGGTGATGCATCACTGGTGATACATCACTGGTGATGCATCACTGGTGAAACATCACTGGTGATGCATCACTGGTGATACATCACTGGTGATACATCACTGGTGATGCATCACTGGTGATACATCACTGGTGATGCATCACTGGTGATGCATCACTGGTGATGCATCACTGGTGATGCATCACTGGTGATGTGTCACTGGTGATACATCACTGGTGATGCATCACTGGTGATACATCACTGGTGATGCATCACTGGTGATACATCACTGGTGATACATCACTGGTGATACATGACTGGTGATGCATCACTGGTGATACATCACTGGTGATACATCACTGGTGATGCATCACTGGTGATACATCACTGGTGATACATCACTGGTGATGCATCACTGGAGATGCATCACTGCTGATGCATCACTGGTGATGTGTCACTGGTGATGCATCACTGGTGATGCATCACTGGTGATGTATCACTGGTGATACATCACTGGTGATACATCACTGGTGATGCATCACTGGTGATGCATCACCAGTGATGCATCACCAGTGACACATCACCAGTGATACATCACCAGTGATGCATCACCAGTGATGCACATCACCAGTAATGCATCACCAGTGATGCATCACCAGTGATGCATCACCAGTGATGTATCACCAGTGACACATCAGCAGTGATGCATCACCAGTCATGTATCACCAGTGATGCATCACCAATGATGTATCACCAGTGCATCACCAGTGATGCATCACCAGTGATGTATCACCAGTGATGCATCACCAGTGATGTATCACCAGTGATGCATCACCAGTGATGTATCACCAGTGATGATACCAGTGATGCATCACCAGTGTTGCATCACCAGTGATGTATCACCAGTGATGCATCACCAGTGATGCATCACCAGTGATGCATCACCAGTGATGTATCACCAGTGAAGCATAACCAGTGATGTATCACCAGTGAAGCATAACCAGTGATACATCACTGGTGATGCATCACTGGAGATGCATCACTGCTGATGCATCACTGGTGATGTGTCACTGGTGATGCATCACTGGTGATGCATCACTGGTGATGTATCACTGGTGATACATCACTGGTGATACATCACTGGTGATGCATCACTGGTGATGCATCACTGGTGATGCATCACTGTTGATACATCACTGGTGATGTGTCACTGGTGATGCATCACTAGTGATGCATCACTGGTTATGCATCACTGGTGATACATCACTGGTGATGCATCACTGCTGATGCATCACTGCTGATGCATCACTGGTGATGTGTCACTGGTAATGCATCACTGGTGATGCATCACTGCTGATGCATCACTGGTGATGTGTCACTGGTGATGCGTCACAGGTGATGCATCACTGGTGATACATCACTGGTGATACATCACTGGTGATACATCACGGGTGATGCATCACTGGTGATACACCACCAGTGATGCATCACAGGTGATGCATCACTGCTGATGTATCACTGGTGATGTTACACTGGTGATGCATCACTGGTGATGCATCACTGGTGATGTGTCACTGGTGATACATCACTGGTGATGCATCACTGGTGATACATCACTGGTGATACATCACTGGTGATGCATCACTGGTGATACATCACTGGTGATGCATCACTGGTGATACATCACTGGTGATACATCACTGGTGATACATCACGGGTGATGCATCACTGGTGATACACCACTGGTGATGCATCACAGGTGATGCATCACTGCTGATGCATCACTGGTGATGTGTCACTGGTGATACATCACTGGTGATGCATCACTGGTGATACATCACTGGTGATGCATCACTAGTGATGCATCACTGGTGATACATCACTGATGATGCATCTCTGGTGATGCATCTCTGGTGATGCATCACTGGTGATACATCACTGGTGATGCATCACTGGTGATACATCACTGGTGATGCATCACTGGTGATACATCACTGGTGATGCATCACTGGTGACACATCACTGGTGATGCATCACAGGTGATGCATCACTGGTGATACATCACTGGTGATGCATCACTGGTGATGCATCACTGGTGATACATCACTGGTGATACATCACTGGTGATACATGACTAGTGATGCATCACTGGTGATACATCACTGGTGATACATCACTGGTTATGCTTCACTGGTGATACATCACTGGTTATGCTTCACTGGTGATACATCACTGGTGATACATCACTGGTGATACATCACTGCTGATGCATCACTGGTGATGTGTCACTGGTGATGCATCACAGGTGATGCATCACTGCTGATGCATCACTGGTGATGCATCACTTGTGATGCATCACTGGTGATACATCACTGGTGATGCATCACTGGTGATACATCACTGGTGATGCATCACTGGTTATACATCACTGGTGATACATCACTGGTTATGCTTCACTGGTGATACATCACTGGTGATACATCGCTGGTGATACATCACTGCTGATGCATCACTGGTGATGTGTCACTGGTGATGCATCACAGGTGATGCATCACTGCTGATGCATCACTGGTGATGCATCACTGGTGATGTGTCACTGGTGATGCAGCACTGGTGATGCATCACTGGTGATGCATCACTGGTGATGCATCACTGGTTATACATCACTGCTGATGCATCACTGGTGATGCATCACTTGTGATGCATCACTGGTGATACATCACTGGTGATGCATCACTGGTGATACATCACTGGTGATGCATCACTGGTTATACATCACTGGTGATGCATCACTGGTGATACATCACTGGTGATACATCACTGGTGATGCATCACTGGTGATACATCACTGGTGATGCATCACTGGTGATACATCACTGGTGATACATCACTGGTGATGCATCACTGGTGATGCATCACTGGTGATGCATCACTGGTGATACATCACTGGTGATGTGTCACTGGTGATGTGTCACTGTTGATGTGTCACTGGTGATGCAGCACTGGTGATGCATCACTGGTGATACATCACTGGTGATGCATCACTGGTGATACATCACTGGTGATACATCACTGGTGATGCATCACTGGTGATGCATCACTGGTGATACATCACTGGTGATGCATCACTGGTGATACATCACTGGTGATGCATCACTGGTGATGCATGACAGGTGATGCATCACTGGTGATACATCACCGGTGATGCATCACTGGTGATACATCACTGGTGATGCATCACTGGTGATGCATCACTGGTGATACATCACTGGTGATGCATCACTGGTGATGCATCACTGGTGATACATCACTGGTGATGTGTCACTGGTGATGCATCACTAGTGATGCATCACTGGTTATGCATCACTGGTGATACATCACTGGTGATGCATCACTGCTGATGCATCACTGCTGATGCATCACTGGTGATGTGTCACTGGTAATGCATCACTGGTGATGCATCACTGCTGATGCATCACTGGTGATGTGTCACTGGTGATGCGTCACTGGTGATGCATCACTGGTGATACATCACTGGTGATGCATCACTGGTGATACATCACTGGTGATGCATCACTGCTGATGCATCACTGGTGATACATCACTGGTGATGTGTCACTGGTGATGCATCACTAGTGATGCATCACTGGTTATGCATCACTGGTGATACATCACTGGTGATGCATCACTGCTGATGCATCACTGCTGATGCATCACTGGTGATGTGTCACTGGTAATGCATCACTGGTGATGCATCACTGCTGATGCATCACTGGTGATGTGTCACTGGTGATGCGTCACAGGTGATGCATCACTGCTGATGCAGCACTGGTGATACATCATTTGTGATGCATCACTGGTGATACATCACTGGTGATGCATCACTGGTGATACATCACTGGTGATGCATCACTGGTGATGCATCACTGCTGATGCATCACTGGTGATACATCATTTGTGATGCATCACTGGTGATACATCACTGGTGATGCATCACTGGTGATACATCACTGGTGATACATCACTGGTGATACATGACTAGTGATGCATCACTGGTGATACATCACTGGTGATACATCACTGGTGATGCATCACTGGTGATACATCACTGGTGATGCATCACTGGTGATACATCACTGGTGATGCATCACTGGTGATACATCACTGGTGATACATCACTGGTTATGCTTCACTGGTGATACATCACTGGTGATGCATCACTGGTGATACATCACTGGTGATGCATCACTGGTGATACATCACTGGTGATACATCACTGGTTATGCTTCACTGGTGATACATCACTGGTGATACATCACTGGTGATACATCACTGCTGATGCATCACTGGTGATGTGTCACTGGTGATGCATCACAGGTGATGCATCACTGCTGATGCATCACTGGTGATGCATCACTTGTGATGCATCACTGGTGATACATCACTGGTGATGCATCACTGGTGATACATCACTGGTGATGCATCACTGGTTATACATCACTGGTGATGCATCACTGGTGATACATCACTGGTGATACATCACTGGTGATGCATCACTGGTGATACATCACTGGTGATGCATCACTGGTGATACATCACTGGTGATACATCACTGGTTATGCTTCACTGGTGATACATCACTGGTGATGCATCACTGGTGATGCATCACTGGTGATGCATCACTGGTGATACATCACTGGTGATGCAACACTGGTGATACATCACTGGTGATGCATCACTGGTGATGCATCACTGGTATCATCACTGGTGATACATCACTGGTGATGCATCACTGGTGATACATCACTGGTGATGCATCACTGGTGATACATCACTGGTGATGCATCACTGGTGATGCATCACTGGTGATGTGTCACTGGTGATACATCACTGGTGATGTGTCACTGGTGATACATCACTGGTGATGCATCACTGGTGATACATCACTGGTGATGCATCACTGGTGATGCATCACTGGTGATGCATCACTGCTGATGCATCACTGGTGATGTGTCACTGGTGATGCGTCACAGGTGATGCATCACTGCTGATGCATCACTGGTGATACATCATTTGTGATGCATCACTGGTGATACATCACTGGTGATGCATCACTGGTGATACATCACTGGTGATGCATCACTGGTGATACATCACTGGTGATGCATCTCTGGTGATACATCACCAGAGACATCACTGCTGATGCATCACAGTGATGCATCACTGCTGATGCATCACCAGTGATACATCACCAGTGATGCATCACTGGTGATGCATCACTGGTGATGTATCACTGGTGATGCATCACTGGTGCACTGGTGCATCACCTGTGATACATCACCAGTGATGCATCACCTGTGATGCATCACCTGTGATGCATCACTGGTGATGCATCACTGCTGATGCATCACTGCTGATGCATCACAGGTGATGCATCACTGGTGATGTATCACTGGTGATGCATCACAGGTAATGCATCACTGGTGATGTATCACAGGTGATGCATCACTGGTGATGCATCACTGGTGATGTATCACAGGTGATGCATCACTGGTGATGTATCACAGGTGATGCATCACTGGTGATGTATCACAGGTGATGCATCACTAGTGATGCATCACTGCTGATGCATCACAGGTGATGCATCACTGGTGATGTATCACAGGTGATGCATCACTGGTGATGCATCACTGCTGATGCATCACTGCTGATGCATCACAGGTGATGCATCACTGGTGATGCATCACTGCTGATGTATCACTGGTGATGCATCACTGGTGATGTATCACTGGTGATGCATCACTGGGATGCATCACTGGTGATGCATCACTGGTGATGTATCACAGGTGATGCATCACAGGTGATGCATCACTGGTGATGTATCACTGGTGATGCATCACTGGTGATGCATCACTGGTGATGCATCACTGCTGATGCATCACTGGTGATGCATCACAGGTGATGCATCACTGGTGATGCATCACAGGTGATGCATCACTGGTGATGTATCACTGGTGATGCATCACTGGTGATGCATCACTGCTGATGCATCACTGGTGATGCATCACAGGTGATGCATCACTGCTGATGCATCACAGGTGATGCATCACTGGTGATGTGTCACTGGTGATACATCACTGGTGATGCATCACTGGTGATACATCACTGGTGATGCATCACTAGTGATGCATCACTGGTGATACATCACTGATGATGCATCTCTGGTGATGCATCTCTGGTGATGCATCACTGGTGATACATCACTGGTGATGCATCACTGGTGATACATCACTGGTGATGCATCACTGGTGATACATCACTGGTGATGCATCACTGGTGACACATCACTGGTGATGCATCACAGGTGATGCATCACTGGTGATACATCACTGGTGATGCATCACTGGTGATGCATCACTGGTGATACATCACTGGTGATACATCACTGGTGATACATGACTAGTGATGCATCACTGGTGATACATCACTGGTGATACATCACTGGTTATGCTTCACTGGTGATACATCACTGGTTATGCTTCACTGGTGATACATCACTGGTGATACATCACTGGTGATACATCACTGCTGATGCATCACTGGTGATGTGTCACTGGTGATGCATCACAGGTGATGCATCACTGCTGATGCATCACTGGTGATGCATCACTTGTGATGCATCACTGGTGATACATCACTGGTGATGCATCACTGGTTATACATCACTGGTGATACATCACTGGTTATGCTTCACTGGTGATACATCACTGGTGATACATCACTGGTGATACATCACTGCTGATGCATCACTGGTGATGTGTCACTGGTGATGCATCACAGGTGATGCATCACTGCTGATGCATCACTGGTGATGCATCACTGGTGATGTGTCACTGGTGATGCAGCACTGGTGATGCATCACTGGTGATGCATCACTGGTGATGCATCACTGGTTATACATCACTGCTGATGCATCACTGGTGATGCATCACTTGTGATGCATCACTGGTGATACATCACTGGTGATGCATCACTGGTGATACATCACTGGTGATGCATCACTGGTTATACATCACTGGTGATGCATCACTGGTGATACATCACTGGTGATACATCACTGGTGATGCATCACTGGTGATGCATCACTGGTGATACATCACTGGTGATGTGTCACTGGTGATGTGTCACTGTTGATGTGTCACTGGTGATGCAGCACTGGTGATGCATCACTGGTGATACATCACTGGTGATGCATCACTGGTGATACATCACTGGTGATACATCACTGGTGATGCATCAGTGGTGATGCATCACTGGTGATACATCACTGGTGATGCATCACTGGTGATACATCACTGGTGATGCATCACTGGTGATGCATGACAGGTGATGCATCACTGGTGATACATCACCGGTGATGCATCACTGGTGATACATCACTGGTGATGCATCACTGGTGATGCATCACTGGTGATACATCACTGGTGATGCATCACTGGTGATGCATCACTGGTGATACATCACTGGTGATGTGTCACTGGTGATGCATCACTAGTGATGCATCACTGGTTATGCATCACTGGTGATACATCACTGGTGATGCATCACTGCTGATGCATCACTGCTGATGCATCACTGGTGATGTGTCACTGGTAATGCATCACTAGTGATGCATCACTGCTGATGCATCACTGGTGATGTGTCACTGGTGATGCGTCACTGGTGATGCATCACTGGTGATACATCACTGGTGATGCATCACTGGTGATACATCACTGGTGATGCATCACTGCTGATGCATCACTGGTGATACATCACTGGTGATGTGTCACTGGTGATGCATCACTAGTGATGCATCACTGGTTATGCATCACTGGTGATACATCACTGGTGATGCATCACTGCTGATGCATCACTGCTGATGCATCACTGGTGATGTGTCACTGGTAATGCATCACTGGTGATGCATCACTGCTGATGCATCACTGGTGATGCGTCACAGGTGATGCATCACTGCTGATGCATCACTGGTGATACATCATTTGTGATGCATCACTGGTGATACATCACTGGTGATGCATCACTGGTGATACATCACTGGTGATGCATCACTGGTGATGCATCACTGCTGATGCATCACTGGTGATACATCATTTGTGATGCATCACTGGTGATACATCACTGGTGATGCATCACTGGTGATACATCACTGGTGATACATCACTGGTGATACATGACTAGTGATGCATCACTGGTGATACATCACTGGTGATACATCACTGGTGATGCATCACTGGTGATACATCACTGGTTATGCTTCACTGGTGATACATCACTGGTGATGCATCACTGGTGATACATCACTGGTGATGCATCACTGGTGATACATCACTGGTGATACATCACTGGTTATGCTTCACTGGTGATACATCACTGGTGATACATCACTGGTGATACATCACTGCTGATGCATCACTGGTGATGTGTCACTGGTGATGCATCACAGGTGATGCATCACTGCTGATGCATCACTGGTGATGCATCACTTGTGATGCATCACTGGTGATACATCACTGGTGATGCATCACTGGTGATACATCACTGGTGATGCATCACTGGTTATACATCACTGGTGATGCATCACTGGTGATACATCACTGGTGATACATCACTGGTGATGCATCACTGGTGATACATCACTGGTGATGCATCACTGGTGATACATCACTGGTGATACATCACTGGTTATGCTTCACTGGTGATACATCACTGGTGATGCATCACTGGTGATGCATCACTGGTGATGCATCACTGCTGATGCATCACTGGTGATGTGTCACTGGTGATGCGTCACAGGTGATGCATCACTGCTGATGCATCACTGGTGATACATCATTTGTGATGCATCACTGGTGATACATCACTGGTGATGCATCACTGGTGATACATCACTGGTGATGCATCACTGGTGATACATCACTGGTGATGCATCTCTGGTGATACATCACCAGAGACATCACTGCTGATGCATCACAGTGATGCATCACTGCTGATGCATCACCAGTGATACATCACCAGTGATGCATCACTGGTGATGCATCACTGGTGATGTATCACTGGTGATGCATCACTGGTGCACTGGTGCATCACCTGTGATACATCACCAGTGATGCATCACCTGTGATGCATCACCTGTGATGCATCAGCAGTGATGCATCACCAGTGATGCATCACTGCTGATGCATCACTGCTGATGCATCACTGCTGATGCATCACTGCTGATGCATCACTGGTGATGCATCACTGCTGATGCATCACTGCTGATGCATCACAGGTGATGCATCACTGGTGATGTATCACTGGTGATGCATCACAGGTAATGCATCACTGGTGATGTATCACAGGTGATGCATCACTGGTGATGCATCACTGGTGATGTATCACAGGTGATGCATCACTGGTGATGTATCACAGGTGATGCATCACTGGTGATGTATCACAGGTGATGCATCACTAGTGATGCATCACTGCTGATGCATCACAGGTGATGCATCACTGGTGATGTATCACAGGTGATGCATCACTGGTGATGCATCACTGCTGATGCATCACTGCTGATGCATCACAGGTGATGCATCACTGGTGATGCATCACTGCTGATGTATCACTGGTGATGCATCACTGGTGATGTATCACTGGTGATGCATCACTGGGATGCATCACTGGTGATGCATCACTGGTGATGTATCACAGGTGATGCATCACTGGTGATGTATCACTGGTGATGCATCACTGGTGATGCATCACTGGTGATGCATCACTGCTGATGCATCACTGGTGATGCATCACAGGTGATGCATCACTGGTGATGCATCACAGGTGATGCATCACTGGTGATGCATCACAGGTGATGCATCACTGGTGATGTATCACTGGTGATGCATCACTGGTGATGCATCACTGCTGATGCATCACTGGTGATGCATCACAGGTGATGCATCACTGCTGATGCATCACAGGTGATGCATCACTGGTGATGTATCACTGGTGATGCATCACAGGTGATGCATCACTGGTGATGCATCACTGGTGATGTATCACTGGTGATGCATCACTGGTGATGTATCACTGGTGATGCATCACTGGAGATGTATCACTGGTGATGCATCACTGGGATGCATCACTGGTGATGCATCACTTTTGATGTATCACAGGTGATGCTGATGCATCACAGGTGATGCATCACTGGTGATGTATCACTGGTGATGCATCACAGGTGATGCATCACTGGTGATGTATCACAGGTGATGCATCACTGGTGATGTATCACAGGTGATGCATCACTGGTGATGCATCACTGGTGATGCATCACTGGTGATGCATCACTGCTGATGCATCACAGGTGATGCATCACAGGTGATGCATCACTGGTGATGTATCACAGGTGATGCATCACTGGTGATGTATCACAGGTGATGCATCACTGGTGATGCATCACTGCTGATGCATCACTGCTGATGCATCACAGGTGATGCATCACTGGTGATGCATCACTGGTGATGTATCACTGGTGATGCATCACTGGGGTTGTATCACTGGTGATGCATCACTGGTGATGCATCACTGATGCATCACTGGTGATGCATCACTGCTGATGCATCACTGCTGATGCATCACAGGTGATGCATCACTGGTGATGTATCACTGGTGATGCATCACTGGTGATGCCTGTGATACATCACCAGTGATGCATCACCTGTGATGCATCACCTGTGATACATCACCAGCGATGCATCACCAGTGATGCATCACCACTGATGCATCACCTGTGATGCATCACCTGTGATGCATCAGCAGTGATGCATCACCAGTGATGCATCACCAGTGATGCATCACCTGTGATACATCACCAGTGATGCATCACCTGTGATACATCACCAGTGATGCATCACCAGTGATGCATCACCTGTGATACATCACCAGTGATGCATCACCTGTGATACATCACCAGTGATGCATCACCTGTGATGCATCACCTGTGATGCATCAGCAGTGATGCATCACCAGTGATGCATCACCAGTGATGCATCACCTGTGATACATCACCAGTGATGCATCACCAGTGATGCATCACCAGTGATGCATCAGCAGTGATGCATCACCAGTGATGCATCAGCAGTGATGCATCACCAGTGATGCATCAGCAGTGATGCATCACCAGTGATGCATCACCAGTGATACATCACCAGTGATGCATCAGCAGTGATGCATCACCATTGATGCATCACCAGTGATACATCACCAGTGATGCATCACCAGTGATACATCACCAGTGATGCATCACCTGTGATGCATCACCTGTGATACATCACCAGTGATGCATCACCAGTGATGCATCCCAGTGATACATCTGATCACCAGTGATGCATCACCTGTGATACATCACCAGTGATGCATCACCAGTGATGCATCACCAGTGATACATCACCAGTGATGCATCACCTGTGATGCATCAGCAGTGATGCATCAGCAGTGATGCATCACCAGTGATGCATCACCAGAGATGCATCACCTGTGATACATCAGCAGTGATGCATCACCTGTGATGCATCACCAGTGATGCATCACCAGTGATGCATCACCAGTGATACATCACCAGTGATGCATCACCTGTGATGCATCAGCAGTGATGCATCAGCAGTGATGCATCACCAGTGATGCGTCACCTGTAATGCATCACCTGTGATACATCACCAGTGATGCATCACCAGTGATGCATCACCTGTGATGCATCACCAGTGATGCATCACTGGTGACAGTCACATAAGACAGTCACATGAGACATGACACATGAGACATGTCACATGACACACGACACATGTGAAATGTCGCATGAGACAGCTCACATGTGACAGTCACATGAGACATGACACATGAGACATGTCACATGAGACACGACACATGTGACATGTCGCATGAGACATCTCACATGTGACAGTCACATGAGACATGTCACATGAGACCAGTCATGCATCACCAGTGATGCATCACCAGTGATGCATCACCTGTGATGCATCACCAGTGATGCATCACCTGTGATACATCACCAGTGATGCATCAGCAGTGATGCATCACCAGTGATGCATCACCAGTGATACATCACCAGTGATGCATCACCAGTGATACATCACCAGTGATGCATCACCAGTGATACATCACCAGTGATGCATCACCTGTGATGCATCACCTGTGATACATCACCTGTGATACATCACCAGTGATGCATCACCAGTGATGCATCCCAGTGATGCATCACCAGTGATACATCACCAGTGATGCATCACCAGTGATACATCACCAGTGATGCATCACCAGTGATACATCACCAGTGATGCATCACCAGTGATGCATCACCTGTGATGCATCACCTGTGATACATCACCAGTGATGCATCACCTGTGATGCATTACCTGTGATGCATCACCAGTGATGCATCACCAGTGATACATCACCTGTGATGCATCAGCAGTGATGCATCACCTGTGATGCATCACCAGTGATGCATCAGCAGTGATGCATCACCAGTGATGCATCAGCAGTGATGCATCACCAGTGATGCATCACCAGTGATACATCACCAGTGATGCATCAGCAGTGATGCATCAGCAGTGATGCATCACCAGTGATGCATCACCAGTGATGCATCACCAGTGATACATCACCAGTGATGCATCACCTGTGATGCATCAGCAGTGATGCATCAGCAGTGATGCATCACCAGTGATGCGTCACCTGTAATGCATCACCTGTGATACATCACCAGTGATGCATCACCTGTGATACATCACCAGTGATGCATCACCAGTGATGCATCACCTGTGATGCATCACCAGTGATGCATCACTGGTGACAGTCACATAAGACAGTCACATGAGACATGACACATGAGACATGTCACATGACACACGACACATGTGAAATGTCGCATGAGACAGCTCACATGTGACAGTCACATGAGACATGACACATGAGACATGTCACATGAGACACGACACATGTGACATGTCGCATGAGACATCTCACATGTGACAGTCACATGAGACATATCACATGAGACCAGTCATGCATCACCAGTGATGCATCACCAGTGATGCATCACCTGTGATACATCACCAGTGATGCATCAGCAGTGATGCATCACCAGTGATGCATCACCAGTGATGCATCACCAGTGATACATCACCAGTGATGCATCACCTGTGATGCATCACCTGTGATACATCACCTGTGATACATCACCAGTGATGCATCACCAGTGATACATCACCAGTGATGCATCACCTGTGATGCATCACCTGTGATACATCACCAGTGATGCATCACCAGTGATGCATCCCAGTGATGCATCACCAGTGATGCATCACCAGTGATGCATCACCAGTGATGCATCACCAGTGATACATCACCAGTGATGCATCAGCAGTGATGCATCACCAGTGATGCATCACCAGTGATACATCACCAGTGATGCATCACCTGTGATGCATCACCTGTGATACATCACCAGTGATGCACCTGTGATGCATCACCAGTGATGCATCAGCAGTGATGCATCACCAGTGATGCATCACCAGTGATTCATCACCAGTGATACATCACCAGTGATGCATCACCTGTGATGCATCACCTGTGATACATCACCAGTGATGCATCAACAGTGATGCATCACTGGTGATGCATCACTGCTGATGCATCACTGGTGATGCATCACTGCTGATACATCACCAGTGATGCATCACCAGTGATACATCACCAGTGATGCATCACCTGTGATGCATCAGCAGTGATGCATCAGCAGTGATGCATCACCAGTGATGCATCACCATTGATGCATCACCTGTGATACATCAGCAGTGATGCATCACCAGTGATGCATCACCAGTGATACATCACCATTGATGCATCACCTGTGATGCATCAGCAGTGATGCATCAGCACCACCAGTGATGCATCACCTGTGATACATCACCAGCGATGCATCACCAGTGATGCATCACCAGTGATGCATCACCTGTGATGCATCACCAGTGATGCATCACCTGTGATGCATCACCTGTGATGCATCAGCAGTGATGCATCACCAGTGATGCATCACCAGTGATGCATCACCTGTGATACATCACCAGTGATGCATCAGCAGTGATGCATCACCAGTGATGCATCACCAGTGATACATCACCAGTGATGCATCACCAGTGATACATCACCAGTGATGTATCACTGGTGACAGTCACATAAGACAGTCACATGAGACATGACACATGAGACATGTCACATGACACATCATGAGACATGTCACATGACACATGCATCACAGGTGATGCATCACTGGTGACAGTCACATAAGACAGTCACATGAGACATGTCACATGACACACGTAACATGTGACATGTCGCATGAGACATCTCACATGTGACAGTCACATGAGACATGACACATGAGACATGTCACATGAGACACGACACATGTGACATGTCGCATGAGACATCTCACATGTGACAGTCACATGAGACATGACACATGAGACATGTCACATGAGACCAGTGATGCATCACCAGTGATACATCACCAGTGATGCATCACCTGTGATGCATCACCAGTGATGCATCACCTGTGATGCATCAGCAGTGATGCATCACCTGTGATGCATCACCAGTGATGCATCAGCAGTGATGCATCACCAGTGATGCATCACCAGTGATACAACCCCAGTGATGCATCACCAGTGATACATCACCAGTGATGCATCACCTGTGATACATCACCAGTGATGCATCACCAGTGATGCATTACCAGTGATGCATCACCAGTGATGCATCACCTGTGATACATCACCAGTGATGCGTCACCTGTGATACATCACCAGTGATGCATCACCAGTGATGCATCACCAGTGATACATCACCAGTGATGCATCACCAGTGATACATCACCAGTGATGCATCACCAGTGATACAACCCAGTGATGTATCACAGGTGATGCATCACTGGTGATGCATCACTGGTGATGCATCACTGGTGATGCATCACTGCTGATGCATCACAGGTGATGCATCACTGGTGATGTATCACAAGTGATGCATCACTGCTGATGATTCACAGGTGATGCATCACTGGTGATGTATCACAAGTGATGCATCACTGCTGATGCATCACTGGTGATGCATCACTGGTGATGTATCACAAGTGATGCATCACAGGTGATGCATCACTGGTGATGCATCACTGGTGATGCATCACTGGTGATGTATCACAGGTGATGCATCACTGGTGATGTATCACTGGTGATGCATCACTGGTGATGTATCACTGGTGATGCATCACTGGTGATGTATCACTGGTGATGCATCACTGGTGATGTATCACTGGTGATGCATCACTGGTGATGCATCACTGGTGATGTATCACAGGTGACGCATCACTGGTGATGTATCACAGGTGGTGTATCACAGGTGATGCATCACACGTGATGCATCACTGGTGACGCATCACTGGTGATGCATCACTGGTGATGTATCACTGGTGATGCATCACTGGTCTCATGTGACATGTCTCATGTGTCATGTCTCATGTGACTGTCACATGTGAGATGTCTCATGCGACATGTCACATGTGTCGTGTCTCATGTGACATGTCTCATGTGACTGTCACATGTGAGATGTCTCATGCGACATGTCACATGTGTCGTGTGTCATGTGACATGTCTCATGTGTCATGTATCATGTGACTGTCTTATGTGACTGTCACCAGTGATGCATCACTGGTGATGTATCACAGGTGATGCATCACTGGTGACGTATCACAGGTGATGCATCACAGGTGACGCATCACTGGTGATGCATCACTGGTGATGCATCACTGCTGATGCATCACTGGTGATGCATGACTGGTGATGCATCACTGGTGATGTATCACAGGTGATGCATCACTGGTGATGTATCACAGGTGATGCATCACAGGTGACGCATCACTGGTGATGCATCACGGGTGATGCATCACTGCTGATGCATCACTGCTGATGCATCACAGGTGATGCATCACTGGTGATGCATCACTGGTGATGTATCACAGGTGATGCATCACTGGTGATGTATCACAGGTGATGCATCACTGGTGATGTATCACAGGTGATGCATGTGTGATACATCACTGGTGATGTGTCTGGTTATGCATCACTGGTGATACATCACTGGTGATGCATCACTGCTGATGCATCACTGCTGATGCATCACTGGTGATGTGTCACTGGTAATGCATCACTGGTGATGCATTACTGCTGATGCATCACTGGTGATGTGTCACTGGTGATGCGTCACAGGTGATGCATCACTGCTGATGCATCACTGGTGATACATCACTTGTGATGCATCACTGGTGATACATTACTGGTGATGCATCACTGGTGATACATCACTGGTGATGCATCACTGGTGATACATCACTGGTGATGCATCACTGGTGATACATCACTGGTGATACATCACTGGTGATACATCACGGGTGATGCATCACTGGTGATACACCACTGGTGATGCATCACAGGTGATGCATCACTGGTGATGTGTCACTGGTGATACATCACTGGTGATGCATCACTGGTGATACATCACTGGTGATGCATCACTGGTGATACATCACTGGTGATACATCACTGGTGATACATCACGGGTGATGCATCACTGGTGATACACCACTGGTGATGCATCACAGGTGATGCATCACTGCTGATGCATCACTGGTGATGTGTCACTGGTGATACATCACTGGTGATGCATCACTGGTGATACATCACTGGTGATGCATCACTGGTGATACATCACTGGTGATACATCACTGGTGATACATCACGGGTGATGCATCACTGGTGATACACCACTGGTGATGCATCACAGGTGATGCATCACTGCTGATGTATCACTGGTGATGTGTCACTGGTGATGCATCACTGGTGATGCATCACTGGTGATGTGTCACTGGTGATACATCACTGGTGATGCATCACTGGTGATACATCACTGGTGATACATCACTGGTGATGCATCACTGGTGATACATCACTGGTGATACATCACTGGTGATACATCACGGGTGATGCATCACTGGTGATACATCACTGGTGATACATCACGGGTGATGCATCACTGGTGATACACCACTGGTGATGCATCACAGGTGATGCATCACTGCTGATGCATCACTGGTGATGTGTCACTGGTGATACATCACTGGTGATGCATCACTGGTGATACATCACTGGTGATGCATCACTGGTGATGCATCACTGGTGATGCATCACTAGTGATGCATCACTGCTGATACATCACTGATGATGCATCACTGGTGATACATCACTGGTGATGCATCACTGGTGATACATCACTGGTGATGCATCACTGGTGACACATCACTGGTGATGCATCACAGGTGATGCATCACTGGTGATACATCACTGGTGATACATCACTGGTGATACATCACTGGTGATACATGACTAGTGATGCATCACTGGTGATACATCACTGGTGATACATCACTGGTGATGCATCACTGGTGATACATCACTGGTGATGCATCACTGGTGATACATCACTGGTGATGCATCACTGGTGATACATCACTGGTGATACATCACTGGTTATGCTTCACTGGTGATACATCACTGGTGATACATCACTGGTGATACATCACTGCTGATGCATCACTGGTGATGTGTCACTGGTGATGCATCACAGGTGATGCATCACTGCTGATGCATCACTGGTGATGCATCACTTGTGATGCATCACTGGTGATACATCACTGGTGATGCATCACTGGTGATACATCACTGGTGATGCATCACTGGTTATACATCACTGGTGATGCATCACTGGTGATACATCACTGGTGATACATCACTGGTGATGCATCACTGGTGATACATCACTGGTGATGCATCACTGGTGATACATCACTGGTGATACATCACTGGTTATGCTTCACTGGTGATACATCACTGGTGATGCATCACTGGTGATGCATCACTGGTGATACATCACTGGTGATGTGTCACTGGTGATGTGTCACTGTTGATGTGTCACTGGTGATGTAGCACTGGTGATGCATCACTGGGGATACATCACTGGTGATGCATCACTGGTGATACATCACTGGTGATACATCACTGGTGATGCATCACTGGTGATGCATCACTGGTGATGCATCACTGGTGATACATCACTGGTGATGCAACACTGGTGATACATCACTGGTGATGCATCACTGGTGATACATCACTGGTGATGCATCACTGGTGACACATCACTGGTGATGCATGACAGGTGATGCATCACTGGTGATACATCACTGGTGATGCATCACTGGTGATACATCACTGGTGATACATCACTGGTGATGCATCACTGGTGATACATCACTGATGATGCATCTCTGGTGATGCATCACTGGTGATACATCACTGGTGATGCATCACTGGTGACGCATCACTGGTGATGCATCACTGGTGATGTATCACTGGTGATGCATCACTGGTCTCATGTGACATGTCTCATGTGTCATGTCTCATGTGACTGTCACATGTGAGATGTCTCATGCGACATGTCACATGTGTCGTGTCTCATGTGACATGTCTCATGTGACTGTCACATGTGAGATGTCTCATGCGACATGTCACATGTGTCGTGTGTCATGTGACATGTCTCATGTGTCATGTCTCATGTGACTGTCTTATGTGACTGTCACCAGTGATGCATCACTGGTGATGTATCACAGGTGATGCATCACTGGTGACGTATCACAGGTGATGCATCACAGGTGACGCATCACTGGTGATGCATCACTGGTGATGCATCACTGCTGATGCATCACTGGTGATGCATGACTGGTGATGCATCACTGGTGATGTATCACAGGTGATGCATCACTGGTGATGTATCACAGGTGATGCATCACAGGTGACGCATCACTGGTGATGCATCACTGGTGATGCATCACTGCTGATGCATCACTGCTGATGCATCACAGGTGATGCATCACTGCTGATGCATCACAGGTGATGCATCACTGGTGATGCATCACTGGTGATGTATCACAGGTGATGCATCACTGGTGATGTATCACAGGTGATGCATCACTGGTGATGTATCACAGGTGATGCATCACTGGTGATGCATCACTGCTGATGCATCACTGCTGATGCAGCACTGCTGATGCATCACAGGTGATGCATCACTGGTGATGCATCACTGGTGATGCATCACTGGTGATACATCACTGGTGATGTGTCACTGGTGATGCATCACTAGTGATGCATCACTGGTTATGCATCACTGGTGATACATCACTGGTGATGCATCACTGCTGATGCATCACTGCTGATGCATCACTGGTGATGTGTCACTGGTAATGCATCACTGGTGATGCATCACTGCTGATGCATCACTGGTGATGTGTCACTGGTGATGCGTCACAGGTGATGCATCACTGCTGATGCATCACTGGTGATGCATCACTGGTGATGCATCACTGGTGATGTATCACAGGTGATGCATCACTGGTGATGTATCACAGGTGATGCATCACTGGTGATGTATCACAGGTGATGCATCACTGGTGATGCATCACTGCTGATGCATCACTGGTGATGCATCACTGGTGATACATCACTGGTGATGTGTCACTGGTGATGCATCACTAGTGATGCATCACTGGTTATGCATCACTGGTGATACATCACTGGTGATGCATCACTGCTGATGCATCACTGCTGATGCATCACTGGTGATGTGTCACTGGTAATGCATCACTGGTGATGCATCACTGCTGATGCATCACTGGTGATGTGTCACTGGTGATGCGTCACAGGTGATGCATCACTGCTGATGCATCACTGGTGATACATCATTTGTGATGCATCACTGGTGATACATCACTGGTGATGCATCACTGGTGATACATCACTGGTGATGCATCACTGGTGATACATCACTGGTGATGCATCACTGGTGATACATCACTGGTGATGCATCACTGGTGATACATCACTGGTGATGCATCACTGGTGATACATCACTGGTGATACATCACTGGTGATACATCACGGGTGATGCATCACTGGTGATACACCACTGGTGATGCATCACAGGTGATGCATCACTGCTGATGCATCACTGGTGATGTGTCACTGGTGATGCATCACTGGTGATGCATCACTGGTGATGCATCACTGGTGATACATCACTGGTGATGCATCACTGGTGATACATCACTGGTGATGCATCACTGGTGACACATCACTGGTGATGCATCACAGGTGATGCATCACTGGTGGTACATCACTGGTGATGCATCACTGGTGATGCATCACTGGTGATACATCACTGGTGATGTGTCACTGGTGATACATCACTGGTGATGCATCACTGGTGATGCATCACTGGTGATACATCACTGGTGATATGTCACTGGTGATACATCACTGGTGATGCATCACTGGTGATACATCACTGGTGATGCATCACTGGTGATGCATCACTAGTGATGCATCACTGGTGATACATCACTGATGATGCATCTCTGGTGATGCATCACTGGTGATACATCACTGGTGATGCATCACTGGTGATACATCACTGGTGATGCATCACTGGTGATGCATCACTGGTGATACATCACTGGTGATGCATCACTGGTGATACATCACTGGTGATGCATCACTGGTGATACATCACTGGTGATGCATCACTGGTGATACATCACTGGTGATACATCACTGGTGATGCATCACTGGTGATGCATCACTGGTGATGCATCACAGGTGATGTGTCACTGGTGATACATCACTGGTGATGCATCACTGGTGATACATCACTGGTGATGCATCACTGGTGATACATCACTGGTGATGCATCACTGGTGAAACATCACTGGTGATGCATCACTGGTGATGCATCACTGGTGATGTGTCACTGGTGATACATCACTGGTGATGCATCACTGGTGATGCATCACTGGTGATGCATCACTGGTGATACATCACTGGTGATGTGTCACTGGTGATGCATCACTAGTGATGCATCACTGGTTATGCATCACTGGTGATACATCACTGGTGATGCATCACTGCTGATGCATCACTGCTGATGCATCACTGGTGATGTGTCACTGGTAATGCATCACTGGTGATGCATCACTGCTGATGCATCACTGGTGATGTGTCACTGGTGATGCGTCACAGGTGATGCATCACTGCTGATGCATCACTGGTGATGCATCACTTGTGATGCATCACTGGTGATACATCACTTGTGATGCATCACTGGTGATACATCACTGGTGATGCATCACTGGTGATACATCACTGGTGATGCATCACTGGTGATACATCACTGGTGATGCATCACTGGTGATACATCACTGGTGATACATCACTGGTGATACATCACGGGTGATGCATCACTGGTGATACACCACTGGTGATGCATCACAGGTGATGCATCACTGGTGATGTGTCACTGGTGATACATCACTGGTGATGCATCACTGGTGATACATCACTGGTGATGCATCACTGGTGATACATCACTGGTGATACATCACTGGTGATACATCACGGGTGATGCATCACTGGTGATACACCACTGGTGATGCATCACAGGTGATGCATCACTGCTGATGTATCACTGGTGATGTGTCACTGGTGATGCATCACTGGTGATGCATCACTGGTGATGTGTCACTGGTGATACATCACTGGTGATGCATCACTGGTGATACATCACTGGTGATACATCACTGGTGATGCATCACTGGTGATACATCACTGGTGATACATCACTGGTGATACATCACGGGTGATGCATCACTGGTGATACACCACTGGTGATGCATCACAGGTGATGCATTACTGCTGATGCATCACTGGTGATGTGTCACTGGCGATACATCACTGGTGATGCATCACTGGTGATACATCACTGGTGATGCATCACTGGTGATGCATCACTGGTGATGCATCACTAGTGATGCATCACTGCTGATACATCACTGATGATGCATCTCTGGTGATGCATCACTGGTGATACATCACTGGTGATGCATCACTGGTGATGCATCACTAGTGATGCATCACTGGTGATACATCACTGATGATGCATCTCTGGTGATGCATCACTGGTGATACATCACTGGTGATGCATCACTGGTGATACATCACTGGTGATGCATCACTGGTGATGCATCACTGGTGATACATCACTGGTGATGCATCACTGGTGATACATCACTGGTGATGCATCACTGGTGATACATCACTGGTGATGCATCACTGGTGATACATCACTGGTGATACATCACTGGTGATGCATCACTGGTGATGCATCACTGGTGATGCATCACAGGTGATGTGTCACTGGTGATACATCACTGGTGATGCATCACTGGTGATACATCACTGGTGATGCATCACTGGTGATACATCACTGGTGATGCATCACTGGTGAAACATCACTGGTGATGCATCACTGGTGATGCATCACTGGTGATGTGTCACTGGTGATACATCACTGGTGATGCATCACTGGTGATACATCACTGGTGATGCATCACTGGTGATACATCACTGGTGATACATCACTGGTGATACATGACTGGTGATGCATCACTGGTGATACATCACTGGTGATACATCACTGGTGATGCATCACTGGTGATACATCACTGGTGATACATCACTGGTGATGCATCACTGGAGATGCATCACTGCTGATGCATCACTGGTGATGTGTCACTGGTGATGCATCACTGGTGATGCATCACTGGTGATGTATCACTGGTGATACATCACTGGTGATACATCACTGGTGATGCATCACTGGTGATGCATCACTGGTGATGCATCACTGGTGATGCATCACTGGTGATGCATCACTGGTGATACATCACTGGTGATGTGTCACTGGTGATGCATCACTAGTGATGCATCACTGGTTATGCATCACTGGTGATACATCACTGGTGATGCATCACTGCTGATGCATCACTGCTGATGCATCACTGGTGATGTGTCACTGGTAATGCATCACTGGTGATGCATCACTGCTGATGCATCACTGGTGATGTGTCACTGGTGATGCGTCACAGGTGATGCATCACTGCTGATGCATCACTGGTGATGCATCACTTGTGATGCATCACTGGTGATACATCACTTGTGATGCATCACTGGTGATACATCACTGGTGATGCATCACTGGTGATACATCACTGGTGATGCATCACTGGTGATACATCACTGGTGATGCATCACTGGTGATACATCACTGGTGATACATCACTGGTGATACATCACGGGTGATGCATCACTGGTGATACACCACTGGTGATGCATCACAGGTGATGCATCACTGGTGATGTGTCACTGGTGATACATCACTGGTGATGCATCACTGGTGATACATCACTGGTGATGCATCACTGGTGATACATCACTGGTGATACATCACTGGTGATACATCACGGGTGATGCATCACTGGTGATACACCACTGGTGATGCATCACAGGTGATGCATCACTGCTGATGCATCACTGGTGATGTGTCACTGGTGATACATCACTGGTGATGCATCACTGGTGATACATCACTGGTGATGCATCACTGGTGATACATCACTGGTGATACATCACGGGTGATGCATCACTGGTGATACACCACTGGTGATGCATCACAGGTGATGCATCACTGCTGATGTATCACTGGTGATGTGTCACTGGTGATGCATCACTGGTGATGCATCACTGGTGATGTGTCACTGGTGATACATCACTGGTGATGCATCACTGGTGATACATCACTGGTGATACATCACTGGTGATGCATCACTGGTGATACATCACTGGTGATACATCACTGGTGATACATCACGGGTGATGCATCACTGGTGATACACCACTGGTGATGCATCACAGGTGATGCATTACTGCTGATGCATCACTGGTGATGTGTCACTGGCGATACATCACTGGTGATGCATCACTGGTGATACATCACTGGTGATGCATCACTGGTGATGCATCACTGGTGATGCATCACTAGTGATGCATCACTGCTGATACATCACTGATGATGCATCTCTGGTGATGCATCACTGGTGATACATCACTGGTGATGCATCACTGGTGATACATCACTGGTGATGCATCACTGGTGATACATCACTGGTGATGCATCACTGGTGACACATCACTGGTGATGCATCACAGGTGATGCATCACTGGTGATACATCACTGGTGATGCATCACTGGTGATGCATCACTGGTGATGCATCACTGGTGATACATCACTGGTGATACATCACTGGTGATACATCACTGGTGATACATGACTAGTGATGCATCACTGGTGATACATCACTGGTGATACATCACTGGTGATGCATCACTGGTGATACATCACTGGTGATGCATCACTGGTGATACATCACTGGTGATGCATCACTGGTGATACATCACTGGTGATACATCACTGGTTATGCTTCACTGGTGATACATCACTGGTGATGCATCACTGGTGATACATCACTGGTGATGCATCACTGGTGATACATCACTGGTGATGCATCACTGGTGATACATCACTGGTGATACATCACTGGTTATGCTTCACTGGTGATACATCACTGGTGATACATCACTGGTGATACATCACTGCTGATGCATCACTGGTGATGTGTCACTGGTGATGCATCACAGGTGATGCATCACTGCTGATGCATCACTGGTGATGCATCACTTGTGATGCATCACTGGTGATACATCACTGGTGATGCATCACTGGTGATACATCACTGGTGATGCATCACTGGTTATACATCACTGGTGATGCATCACTGGTGATACATCACTGGTGATACATCACTGGTGATGCATCACTGGTGATACATCACTGGTGATGCATCACTGGTGATACATCACTGGTGATACATCACTGGTTATGCTTCACTGGTGATACATCACTGGTGATGCATCACTGGTGATGCATCACTGGTGATACATCACTGGTGATGTGTCACTGGTGATGTGTCACTGTTGATGTGTCACTGGTGATGTAGCACTGGTGATGCATCACTGGTGATACATCACTGGTGATGCATCACTGGTGATACATCACTGGTGATACATCACTGGTGATGCATCACTGGTGATGCATCACTGGTGATACATCACTGGTGATGCAACACTGGTGATACATCACTGGTGATGCATCACTGGTGATACATCACTGGTGATGCATCACTGGTGACACATCACTGGTGATGCATGACAGGTGATGCATCACTGGTGATACATCACTGGTGATGCATCACTGGTGATACATCACTGGTGATACATCACTGGTGATGCATCACTGGTGATACATCACTGATGATGCATCTCTGGTGATGCATCACTGGTGATACATCACTGGTGATGCATCACTGGTGATACATCACTGGTGATGCATCACTGGTGATACATCACTGGTGATGCATCACTGGTGATACATCACTGGTGATGCATCACTGGTGATGCATCACTGGTGATGCATCACTGGTGATACATCACTGGTGATGCATCACTGGTGATACATCACTGGTGATACATCACGGGTGATGCATCACTGGTGATACACCACTGGTGATGCATCACAGGTGATGCATCACTGCTGATGTATCACTGGTGATGTGTCACTGGTGATGCATCACTGGTGATGCATCACTGGTGATGTGTCACTGGTGATACATCACTGGTGATGCATCACTGGTGATACATCACTGGTGATACATCACTGGTGATGCATCACTGGTGATACATCACTGGTGATACATCACTGGTGATACATCACGGGTGATGCATCACTGGTGATACACCACTGGTGATGCATCACAGGTGATGCATTACTGCTGATGCATCACTGGTGATGTGTCACTGGCGATACATCACTGGTGATGCATCACTGGTGATACATCACTGGTGATGCATCACTGGTGATGCATCACTGGTGATGCATCACTAGTGATGCATCACTGCTGATACATCACTGATGATGCATCTCTGGTGATGCATCACTGGTGATACATCACTGGTGATGCATCACTGGTGATACATCACTGGTGATGCATCACTGGTGATACATCACTGGTGATGCATCACTGGTGACACATCACTGGTGATGCATCACAGGTGATGCATCACAGGTGATGCATCACTGGTGATACATCACTGGTGATGCATCACTGGTGATGCATCACTGGTGATGCATCACTGGTGATACATCACTGGTGATACATCACTGGTGATACATCACTGGTGATACATGACTAGTGATGCATCACTGGTGATACATCACTGGTGATACATCACTGGTGATGCATCACTGGTGATACATCACTGGTGATGCATCACTGGTGATACATCACTGGTGATGCATCACTGGTGATACATCACTGGTGATGCATCACTGGTGATACATCACTGGTGATGCATCACTGGTGATACATCACTGGTGATACATCACTGGTGATGCATCACTGGTGATACATCACTGGTGATGCATCACTGGTGACACATCACTGGTGATGCATGACAGGTGATGCATCACTGGTGATACATCACTGGTGATGCATCACTGGTGATACATCACTGGTGATACATCACTGGTGATGCATCACTGGTGATACATCACTGATGATGCATCTCTGGTTATGCATCACTGGTGATACATCACTGGTGATGCATCACTGGTGATACATCACTGGTGATGCATCACTGGTGATGCATCACTGGTGATACATCACTGGTGATACATCACTGGTGATACATCACTGGTGATGCATCACTGGTGATACATCACTGGTGATGCATCACTGGTGACACATCACTGGTGATGCATCACTGGTGATACATCACTGGTGATGCATCACTGGTGATACATCACTGGTGATACATCACTGGTGATGCATCACTGGTGATACATCACTGATGATGCATCTCTGGTGATGCATCACTGGTGATACATCACTGGTGATGCATCACTGGTGATACATCACTGGTGATGCATCACTGGTGATACATCACTGGTGATGCATCACTGGTGATGCATCACTGGTGATGCATCACTGGTGATACATCACTGGTGATGCATCACTGGTGATGCATCACTGGTGATGTGTCACTGGTGATACATCACTGGTGATGCATCACTGGTGATGCATCACTGGTGATACATCACTGGTGATGCATCACTGGTGATGCATCACTGGTGATGTGTCACTGGTGATACATCACTGGTGATGTGTAACTGGTGATACATCACTGGTGATGCATGACTGGTGATGCATCACTGGTGATGTATCACAGGTGATGCATCACTGGTGATGTATCACAGGTGATGCATCACAGGTGACGCATCACTGGTGATGCATCACTGGTGATGCATCACTGCTGATGCATCACTGCTGATGCATCACAGGTGATGCATCACTGGTGATGCATCACTGGTGACACATCACTGGTGATGCATCACAGGTGATGCATCACTGGTGATACATCACTGGTGATGCATCACTGGTGATGCATCACTAGTGATGCATCACTGGTGATGCATCACTGGTGATACATCACTGGTGATGCATCACTGGTGATACATCACTGGTGATGCATCACTGGTGACACATCACTGGTGATGCATCACTGCTGATACACCACTGATGATGCATCTCTGGTGATGCATCACTGGTGATACATCACTGGTGATGCATCACTGGTGATACATCACTGGTGATGCATCACTGGTGATACATCACTGGTGATGCATCACTGGTGACACATCACTGGTGATGCATCACAGGTGATGCATCACTGGTGATACATCACTGGTGATGCATCACTGGTGATGCATCACTGGTGATGCATCACTGGTGATACATCACTGGTGATACATCACTGGTGATACATCACTGGTGATACATGACTAGTGATGCATCACTGGTGATACATCACTGGTGATACATCACTGGTGATGCATCACTGGTGATACATCACTGGTGATGCATCACTGGTGATACATCACTGGTGATGCATCACTGGTGATACATCACTGGTGATACATCACTGGTTATGCTTCACTGGTGATACATCACTGGTGATGCATCACTGGTGATACATCACTGGTGATGCATCACTGGTGATACATCACTGGTGATACATCACTGGTTATGCTTCACTGGTGATACATCACTGGTGATACATCACTGGTGATACATCACTGCTGATGCATCACTGGTGATGTGTCACTGGTGATGCATCACAGGTGATGCATCACTGCTGATGCATCACTGGTGATGCATCACTTGTGATGCATCACTGGTGATACATCACTGGTGATGCATCACTGGTGATACATCACTGGTGATGCATCACTGGTTATACATCACTGGTGATGCATCACTGGTGATACATCACTGGTGATACATCACTGGTGATGCATCACTGGTGATACATCACTGGTGATGCATCACTGGTGATACATCACTGGTGATACATCACTGGTGATACATCACTGGTGATACATCACTGGTTATGCTTCACTGGTGATACATCACTGGTGATGCATCACTGGTGATGCATCACTGGTGATACATCACTGGTGATGTGTCACTGGTGATGTGTCACTGTTGATGTGTCACTGGTGATGTAGCACTGGTGATGCATCACTGGTGATACATCACTGGTGATGCATCACTGGTGATACATCACTGGTGATACATCACTGGTGATGCATCACTGGTGATGCATCACTGGTGATACATCACTGGTGATGCAACACTGGTGATACATCACTGGTGATGCATCACTGGTGATACATCACTGGTGATGCATCACTGGTGACACATCACTGGTGATGCATGACAGGTGATGCATCACTGGTGATACATCACTGGTGATGCATCACTGGTGATACATCACTGGTGATACATCACTGGTGATGCATCACTGGTGATACATCACTGATGATGCATCTCTGGTGATGCATCACTGGTGATACATCACTGGTGATGCATCACTGGTGATACATCACTGGTGATGCATCACTGGTGATGCATCACTGGTGATACATCACTGGTGATACATCACTGGTGATACATCACTGGTGATGCATCACTGGTGATACATCACTGGTGATGCATCACTGGTGACACATCACTGGTGATGCATGACAGGTGATGCATCACTGGTGATACATCACTGGTGATGCATCACTGGTGATACATCACTGGTGATACATCACTGGTGATGCATCACTGGTGATACATCACTGATGATGCATCTCTGGTGATGCATCACTGGTGATACATCACTGGTGATGCATCACTGGTGATACATCACTGGTGATGCATCACTGGTGATGCATCACTGGTGATGCATCACTGGTGATACATCACTGGTGATGCATCACTGGTGATGCATCACTGGTGATGTGTCACTGGTGATACATCACTGGTGATGTGTCACTGGTGATACATCACTGGTGATGCATGACTGGTGATGCATCACTGGTGATGTATCACAGGTGATGCATCACAGGTGACGCATCACTGGTGATGCATCACTGGTGATGCATCACTGCTGATGCATCACTGCTGATGCATCACAGGTGATGCATCACTGGTGATGCATCACTGGTGATGTATCACAGGTGATGCATCACTGGTGATGTATCACAGGTGATGCATCACTGGTGATGTATCACAGGTGATGCATCACTGGTGATGCATCACTGCTGATGCATCACTGCTGATGCAGCACTGCTGATGCATCACAGGTGATGCATCACTGGTGATGCATCACTGGTGATGCATCACTGGTGATACATCACTGGTGATGCATCACTGGTGATGCATCACAGGTGATGTGTCACTGGTGATACATCACTGGTGATGCATCACTGGTGATACATCACTGGTGATGCATCACTGGTGATACATCACTGGTGATGCATCACTGGTGAAACATCACTGGTGATGCATCACTGGTTATGCATCACTGGTGATGTGTCACTGGTGATACATCACTGGTGATGCATCACTGGTGATACATCACTGGTGATGCATCACTGGTGATACATCACTGGTGATACATCACTGGTGATACATGACTGGTGATGCATCACTGGTGATACATCACTGGTGATACATCACTGGTGATGCATCACTGGTGATACATCACTGGTGATACATCACTGGTGATGCATCACTGGAGATGCATCACTGCTGATGCATCACTGGTGATGTGTCACTGGTGATGCATCACTGGTGATGCATCACTGGTGATGTATCACTGGTGATACATCACTGGTGATACATCACTGGTGATGCATCACTGGTGATACATCACTGGTGATGTGTCACTGGTGATGCATCACTAGTGATGCATCACTGGTTATGCATCACTGGTGATACATCACTGGTGATGCATCACTGCTGATGCATCACTGCTGATGCATCACTGGTGATGTGTCACTGGTAATGCATCACTGGTGATGCATCACTGCTGATGCATCACTGGTGATGTGTCACTGGTGATGCGTCACAGGTGATGCATCACTGCTGATGCATCACTGGTGATGCATCACTTGTGATGCATCACTGGTGATACATCACTTGTGATGCATCACTGGTGATACATCACTGGTGATGCATCACTGGTGATACATCACTGGTGATGCATCACTGGTGATACATCACTGGTGATGCATCACTGGTGATACATCACTGGTGATACATCACTGGTGATACATCACGGGTGATGCATCACTGGTGATACACCACTGGTGATGCATCACAGGTGATGCATCACTGGTGATGTGTCACTGGTGATACATCACTGGTGATGTATCACTGGTGATGCGTCACAGGTGATGCATCACTGCTGATGCATCACTGGTGATGCATCACTTGTGATGCATCACTGGTGATACATCACTTGTGATGCATCATTGGTGATACATCACTGGTGATGCATCACTGGTGATACATCACTGGTGATGCATCACTGGTGATACATCACTGGTGATGCATCACTGGTGATACATCACTGGTGATACATCACTGGTGATACATCACGGGTGATGCATCACTGGTGATACACCACTGGTGATGCATCACAGGTGATGCATCACTGCTGATGCATCACTGGTGATGTGTCACTGGTGATACATCACTGGTGATGCATCACTGGTGATACATCACTGGTGATGCATCACTGGTGATACATCACTGGTGATACATCACTGGTGATACATCACGGGTGATGCATCACTGGTGATACACCACTGGTGATGCATCACAGGTGATGCATCACTGCTGATGTATCACTGGTGATGTGTCACTGGTGATGCATCACTGGTGATGCATCACTGGTGATGTGTCACTGGTGATACATCACTGGTGATGCATCACTGGTGATACATCACTGGTGATACATCACTGGTGATGCATCACTGGTGATACATCACTGGTGATACATCACTGGTGATACATCACGGGTGATGCATCACTGGTGATACACCACTGGTGATGCATCACAGGTGATGCATCACTGCTGATGCATCACTGGTGATGTGTCACTGGTGATACATCACTGGTGATGCATCACTGGTGATACATCACTGGTGATGCATCACTGGTGATACATCACTGCTGATGCATCACAGGTGATGCATCACTGGTGATACATCACTGGTGATACATCACGGGTGATGCATCACTGGTGATACACCACTGGTGATGCAGCACAGGTGATGCATCACTGCTGATGTATCACTGGTGATGTGTCACTGGTGATGCATCACTGGTGATGCATCACTGGTGATGTGTCACTGGTGATACATCACTGGTGATGCATCACTGGTGATACATCACTGGTGATACATCACTGGTGATGCATCACTGGTGATGCATCACTGGTGATACATCACTGGTGATGCATCACTGGTGATACATCACTGGTGATGCATCACTGGTGATACATCACTGGTGATGCATCACTGGTGACACATCACTGGTGATGCATCACAGGTGATGCATCACTGGTGATACATCACTGGTGATGCATCACTGGTGATGCATCACTAGTGATGCATCTCTGGTGATGCATCACTGGTGATACATCACTGGTGATGCATCACTGGTGATACATCACTGGTGATGCATCACTGGTGATACATCACTGGTGATGCATCACTGGTGACACATCACTGGTGATGCATCACAGGTGATGCATCACTGGTGATACATCACTGGTGATACATCACTGGTGATGCATCACTGGTGATACACCACTGGTGATGCATCACAGGTGATGCATCACTGCTGATGTATCACTGGTGATGTGTCACTGGTGATGCATCACTGGTGATGCATCACTGGTGATGTGTCACTGGTGATACATCACTGGTGATGCATCACTGGTGATACATCACTGGTGATACATCACTGGTGATGCATCACTGGTGATACATCACTGGTGATACATCACTGGTGATACATCACGGGTGATGCATCACTGGTGATACACCACTGGTGATGCATCACAGGTGATGCATTACTGCTGATGCATCACTGGTGATGTGTCACTGGCGATACATCACTGGTGATGCATCACTGGTGATGCATCACCAGTGATGCATCACCAGTGATGCATCACCAGTGATGCATCACCAGTGATGTATCACCAGTGATGCATCACCTGTGATGCATCACCAGTGATGTGTCACCAGTGATGCATCACCCGTGATGTATCACCAGTGATGTATCACCAGTGATGTATCACCAGTGATGTATCACCAGTGATGTATCACCAGTGATGCATCACCAGTGATGCATCACTGGTTATGCATCACTGGTGATACATCACTGGTGATGCATCACTGCTGATGCATCACTGCTGATGCATCACTGGTGATGTGTCACTGGTAATGCATCACTGGTGATGCATCACTGCTGATGCATCACTGGTGATGTGTCACTGGTGATGCGTCACAGGTGATGCATCACTGCTGATGCATCTCTGGTGATGCATCACTGGTGATACATCACTGGTGATGCATCACTGGTGATACATCACTGGTTATGCTTCACTGGTGATACATCACTGGTGATGCATCACTGGTGATACATCACTGGTGATGCATCACTGGTGATACATCACTGGTGATACATCACTGGTTATGCTTCACTGGTGATACATCACTGGTGATACATCACTGGTGATACATCACTGCTGATGCATCACTGGTGATGTGTCACTGGTGATGCATCACAGGTGATGCATCACTGCTGATGCATCACTGGTGATGCATCACTTGTGATGCATCACTGGTGATACATCACTGGTGATGCATCACTGGTGATACATCACTGGTGATGCATCACTGGTTATACATCACTGGTGATGCATCACTGGTGATACATCACTGGTGATACATCACTGGTGATGCATCACTGGTGATACATCACTGGTGATGCATCACTGGTGATACATCACTGGTGATACATCACTGGTTATGCTTCACTGGTGATACATCACTGGTGATGCATCACTGGTGATGCATCACTGGTGATACATCACTGGTGATGTGTCACTGGTGATGTGTCACTGTTGATGTGTCACTGGTGATGTAGCACTGGTGATGCATCACTGGTGATACATCACTGGTGATGCATCACTGGTGATACATCACTGGTGATACATCACTGGTGATGCATCACTGGTGATGCATCACTGGTGATACATCACTGGTGATGCAACACTGGTGATACATCACTGGTGATGCATCACTGGTGATACATCACTGGTGATGCATCACTGGTGACACATCACTGGTGATGCATGACAGGTGATGCATCACTGGTGATACATCACTGGTGATGCATCACTGGTGATACATCACTGGTGATACATCACTGGTGATGCATCACTGGTGATACATCACTGATGATGCATCTCTGGTGATGCATCACTGGTGATACATCACTGGTGATGCATCACTGGTGATACATCACTGGTGATGCATCACTGGTGATACATCACTGGTGATGCATCACTGGTGATACATCACTGGTGATGCATCACTGGTGATGCATCACTGGTGATGCATCACTGGTGATACATCACTGGTGATGCATCACTGGTGATACATCACTGGTGATACATCACGGGTGATGCATCACTGGTGATACACCACTGGTGATGCATCACAGGTGATGCATCACTGCTGATGTATCACTGGTGATGTGTCACTGGTGATGCATCACTGGTGATGCATCACTGGTGATGTGTCACTGGTGATACATCACTGGTGATGCATCACTGGTGATACATCACTGGTGATACATCACTGGTGATGCATCACTGGTGATACATCACTGGTGATACATCACTGGTGATACATCACGGGTGATGCATCACTGGTGATACACCACTGGTGATGCATCACAGGTGATGCATTACTGCTGATGCATCACTGGTGATGTGTCACTGGCGATACATCACTGGTGATGCATCACTGGTGATACATCACTGGTGATGCATCACTGGTGATGCATCACTGGTGATGCATCACTAGTGATGCATCACTGCTGATACATCACTGATGATGCATCTCTGGTGATGCATCACTGGTGATACATCACTGGTGATGCATCACTGGTGATACATCACTGGTGATGCATCACTGGTGATACATCACTGGTGATGCATCACTGGTGACACATCACTGGTGATGCATCACAGGTGATGCATCACTGGTGATACATCACTGGTGATGCATCACTGGTGATGCATCACTGGTGATGCATCACTGGTGATACATCACTGGTGATACATCACTGGTGATACATCACTGGTGATACATGACTAGTGATGCATCACTGGTGATACATCACTGGTGATACATCACTGGTGATGCATCACTGGTGATACATCACTGGTGATGCATCACTGGTGATACATCACTGGTGATGCATCACTGGTGATACATCACTGGTGATACATCACTGGTTATGCTTCACTGGTGATACATCACTGGTGATGCATCACTGGTGATACATCACTGGTGATGCATCACTGGTGACACATCACTGGTGATGCATGACAGGTGATGCATCACTGGTGATACATCACTGGTGATGCATCACTGGTGATACATCACTGGTGATACATCACTGGTGATGCATCACTGGTGATACATCACTGATGATGCATCTCTGGTTATGCATCACTGGTGATACATCACTGGTGATGCATCACTGGTGATACATCACTGGTGATGCATCACTGGTGATGCATCACTGGTGATACATCACTGGTGATACATCACTGGTGATACATCACTGGTGATGCATCACTGGTGATACATCACTGGTGATGCATCACTGGTGACACATCACTGGTGATGCATGACAGGTGATGCATCACTGGTGATACATCACTGGTGATGCATCACTGGTGATACATCACTGGTGATACATCACTGGTGATGCATCACTGGTGATACATCACTGATGATGCATCTCTGGTGATGCATCACTGGTGATACATCACTGGTGATGCATCACTGGTGATACATCACTGGTGATGCATCACTGGTGATACATCACTGGTGATGCATCACTGGTGATGCATCACTGGTGATGCATCACTGGTGATACATCACTGGTGATGCATCACTGGTGATGCATCACTGGTGATGTGTCACTGGTGATACATCACTGGTGATGTGTCACTGGTGATACATCACTGGTGATGCATGACTGGTGATGCATCACTGGTGATGTATCACAGGTGATGCATCACTGGTGATGTATCACAGGTGATGCATCACAGGTGACGCATCACTGGTGATGCATCACTGGTGATGCATCACTGCTGATGCATCACTGCTGATGCATCACAGGTGATGCATCACTGGTGATGCATCACTGGTGACACATCACTGGTGATGCATCACAGGTGATGCATCACTGGTGATACATCACTGGTGATGCATCACTGGTGATGCATCACTAGTGATGCATCACTGGTGATGCATCACTGGTGATACATCACTGGTGATGCATCACTGGTGATGCATTACTAGTGATACATCACTGGTGATGCATCACTGGTGATACATCACTGGTGATACATCACTGGTTATGCTTCACTGGTGATACATCACTGGTGATGCATCACTGGTGATACATCACTGGTGATGCATCACTGGTGATACATCACTGGTGATACATCACTGGTTATGCTTCACTGGTGATACATCACTGGTGATACATCACTGGTGATACATCACTGCTGATGCATCACTGGTGATGTGTCACTGGTGATGCATCACAGGTGATGCATCACTGCTGATGCATCACTGGTGATGCATCACTTGTGATGCATCACTGGTGATACATCACTGGTGATGCATCACTGGTGATACATCACTGGTGATGCATCACTGGTTATACATCACTGGTGATGCATCACTGGTGATACATCACTGGTGATACATCACTGGTGATGCATCACTGGTGATACATCACTGGTGATGCATCACTGGTGATACATCACTGGTGATACATCACTGGTTATGCTTCACTGGTGATACATCACTGGTGATGCATCACTGGTGATGCATCACTGGTGATGCATCACTGCTGATGCATCACTGGTGATGTGTCACTGGTGATGCGTCACAGGTGATGCATCACTGCTGATGCATCACTGGTGATACATCATTTGTGATGCATCACTGGTGATACATCACTGGTGATGCATCACTGGTGATACATCACTGGTGATGCATCACTGGTGATACATCACTGGTGATGCATCTCTGGTGATACATCACCAGAGACATCACTGCTGATGCATCACAGTGATGCATCACTGCTGATGCATCACCAGTGATACATCACCAGTGATGCATCACTGGTGATGCATCACTGGTGATGTATCACTGGTGATGCATCACTGGTGCACTGGTGCATCACCTGTGATACATCACCAGTGATGCATCACCTGTGATGCATCACCTGTGATGCATCAGCAGTGATGCATCACCAGTGATGCATCACTGCTGATGCATCACTGCTGATGCATCACTGCTGATGCATCACTGCTGATGCATCACTGGTGATGCATCACTGCTGATGCATCACTGCTGATGCATCACAGGTGATGCATCACTGGTGATGTATCACTGGTGATGCATCACAGGTAATGCATCACTGGTGATGTATCACAGGTGATGCATCACTGGTGATGCATCACTGGTGATGTATCACAGGTGATGCATCACTGGTGATGTATCACAGGTGATGCATCACTGGTGATGTATCACAGGTGATGCATCACTAGTGATGCATCACTGCTGATGCATCACAGGTGATGCATCACTGGTGATGTATCACAGGTGATGCATCACTGGTGATGCATCACTGCTGATGCATCACTGCTGATGCATCACAGGTGATGCATCACTGGTGATGCATCACTGCTGATGTATCACTGGTGATGCATCACTGGTGATGTATCACTGGTGATGCATCACTGGGATGCATCACTGGTGATGCATCACTGGTGATGTATCACAGGTGATGCATCACTGGTGATGTATCACTGGTGATGCATCACTGGTGATGCATCACTGGTGATGCATCACTGCTGATGCATCACTGGTGATGCATCACAGGTGATGCATCACTGGTGATGCATCACAGGTGATGCATCACTGGTGATGCATCACAGGTGATGCATCACTGGTGATGTATCACTGGTGATGCATCACTGGTGATGCATCACTGCTGATGCATCACTGGTGATGCATCACAGGTGATGCATCACTGCTGATGCATCACAGGTGATGCATCACTGGTGATGTATCACTGGTGATGCATCACAGGTGATGCATCACTGGTGATGCATCACTGGTGATGTATCACTGGTGATGCATCACTGGTGATGTATCACTGGTGATGCATCACTGGAGATGTATCACTGGTGATGCATCACTGGGATGCATCACTGGTGATGCATCACTTTTGATGTATCACAGGTGATGCTGATGCATCACAGGTGATGCATCACTGGTGATGTATCACTGGTGATGCATCACAGGTGATGCATCACTGGTGATGTATCACAGGTGATGCATCACTGGTGATGTATCACAGGTGATGCATCACTGGTGATGCATCACTGGTGATGCATCACTGGTGATGCATCACTGCTGATGCATCACAGGTGATGCATCACAGGTGATGCATCACTGGTGATGTATCACAGGTGATGCATCACTGGTGATGTATCACAGGTGATGCATCACTGGTGATGCATCACTGCTGATGCATCACTGCTGATGCATCACAGGTGATGCATCACTGGTGATGCATCACTGGTGATGTATCACTGGTGATGCATCACTGGGGTTGTATCACTGGTGATGCATCACTGGTGATGCATCACTGATGCATCACTGGTGATGCATCACTGCTGATGCATCACTGCTGATGCATCACAGGTGATGCATCACTGGTGATGTATCACTGGTGATGCATCACTGGTGATGCCTGTGATACATCACCAGTGATGCATCACCTGTGATGCATCACCTGTGATACATCACCAGCGATGCATCACCAGTGATGCATCACCACTGATGCATCACCTGTGATGCATCACCTGTGATGCATCAGCAGTGATGCATCACCAGTGATGCATCACCAGTGATGCATCACCTGTGATACATCACCAGTGATGCATCACCTGTGATACATCACCAGTGATGCATCACCAGTGATGCATCACCTGTGATACATCACCAGTGATGCATCACCTGTGATACATCACCAGTGATGCATCACCTGTGATGCATCACCTGTGATGCATCAGCAGTGATGCATCACCAGTGATGCATCACCAGTGATGCATCACCTGTGATACATCACCAGTGATGCATCACCAGTGATGCATCACCAGTGATGCATCAGCAGTGATGCATCACCAGTGATGCATCAGCAGTGATGCATCACCAGTGATGCATCAGCAGTGATGCATCACCAGTGATGCATCACCAGTGATACATCACCAGTGATGCATCAGCAGTGATGCATCACCATTGATGCATCACCAGTGATACATCACCAGTGATGCATCACCAGTGATACATCACCAGTGATGCATCACCTGTGATGCATCACCTGTGATACATCACCAGTGATGCATCACCAGTGATGCATCCCAGTGATACATCTGATCACCAGTGATGCATCACCTGTGATACATCACCAGTGATGCATCACCAGTGATGCATCACCAGTGATACATCACCAGTGATGCATCACCTGTGATGCATCAGCAGTGATGCATCAGCAGTGATGCATCACCAGTGATGCATCACCAGAGATGCATCACCTGTGATACATCAGCAGTGATGCATCACCTGTGATGCATCACCAGTGATGCATCACCAGTGATGCATCACCAGTGATACATCACCAGTGATGCATCACCTGTGATGCATCAGCAGTGATGCATCAGCAGTGATGCATCACCAGTGATGCGTCACCTGTAATGCATCACCTGTGATACATCACCAGTGATGCATCACCAGTGATGCATCACCTGTGATGCATCACCAGTGATGCATCACTGGTGACAGTCACATAAGACAGTCACATGAGACATGACACATGAGACATGTCACATGACACACGACACATGTGAAATGTCGCATGAGACAGCTCACATGTGACAGTCACATGAGACATGACACATGAGACATGTCACATGAGACACGACACATGTGACATGTCGCATGAGACATCTCACATGTGACAGTCACATGAGACATGTCACATGAGACCAGTCATGCATCACCAGTGATGCATCACCAGTGATGCATCACCTGTGATGCATCACCAGTGATGCATCACCTGTGATACATCACCAGTGATGCATCAGCAGTGATGCATCACCAGTGATGCATCACCAGTGATACATCACCAGTGATGCATCACCAGTGATACATCACCAGTGATGCATCACCAGTGATACATCACCAGTGATGCATCACCTGTGATGCATCACCTGTGATACATCACCTGTGATACATCACCAGTGATGCATCACCAGTGATGCATCCCAGTGATGCATCACCAGTGATACATCACCAGTGATGCATCACCAGTGATACATCACCAGTGATGCATCACCAGTGATACATCACCAGTGATGCATCACCAGTGATGCATCACCTGTGATGCATCACCTGTGATACATCACCAGTGATGCATCACCTGTGATGCATTACCTGTGATGCATCACCAGTGATGCATCACCAGTGATACATCACCTGTGATGCATCAGCAGTGATGCATCACCTGTGATGCATCACCAGTGATGCATCAGCAGTGATGCATCACCAGTGATGCATCAGCAGTGATGCATCACCAGTGATGCATCACCAGTGATACATCACCAGTGATGCATCAGCAGTGATGCATCAGCAGTGATGCATCACCAGTGATGCATCACCAGTGATGCATCACCAGTGATACATCACCAGTGATGCATCACCTGTGATGCATCAGCAGTGATGCATCAGCAGTGATGCATCACCAGTGATGCGTCACCTGTAATGCATCACCTGTGATACATCACCAGTGATGCATCACCTGTGATACATCACCAGTGATGCATCACCAGTGATGCATCACCTGTGATGCATCACCAGTGATGCATCACTGGTGACAGTCACATAAGACAGTCACATGAGACATGACACATGAGACATGTCACATGACACACGACACATGTGAAATGTCGCATGAGACAGCTCACATGTGACAGTCACATGAGACATGACACATGAGACATGTCACATGAGACACGACACATGTGACATGTCGCATGAGACATCTCACATGTGACAGTCACATGAGACATATCACATGAGACCAGTCATGCATCACCAGTGATGCATCACCAGTGATGCATCACCTGTGATACATCACCAGTGATGCATCAGCAGTGATGCATCACCAGTGATGCATCACCAGTGATGCATCACCAGTGATACATCACCAGTGATGCATCACCTGTGATGCATCACCTGTGATACATCACCTGTGATACATCACCAGTGATGCATCACCAGTGATACATCACCAGTGATGCATCACCTGTGATGCATCACCTGTGATACATCACCAGTGATGCATCACCAGTGATGCATCCCAGTGATGCATCACCAGTGATGCATCACCAGTGATGCATCACCAGTGATGCATCACCAGTGATACATCACCAGTGATGCATCAGCAGTGATGCATCACCAGTGATGCATCACCAGTGATACATCACCAGTGATGCATCACCTGTGATGCATCACCTGTGATACATCACCAGTGATGCACCTGTGATGCATCACCAGTGATGCATCAGCAGTGATGCATCACCAGTGATGCATCACCAGTGATTCATCACCAGTGATACATCACCAGTGATGCATCACCTGTGATGCATCACCTGTGATACATCACCAGTGATGCATCAACAGTGATGCATCACTGGTGATGCATCACTGCTGATGCATCACTGGTGATGCATCACTGCTGATACATCACCAGTGATGCATCACCAGTGATACATCACCAGTGATGCATCACCTGTGATGCATCAGCAGTGATGCATCAGCAGTGATGCATCACCAGTGATGCATCACCATTGATGCATCACCTGTGATACATCAGCAGTGATGCATCACCAGTGATGCATCACCAGTGATACATCACCATTGATGCATCACCTGTGATGCATCAGCAGTGATGCATCAGCACCACCAGTGATGCATCACCTGTGATACATCACCAGCGATGCATCACCAGTGATGCATCACCAGTGATGCATCACCTGTGATGCATCACCAGTGATGCATCACCTGTGATGCATCACCTGTGATGCATCAGCAGTGATGCATCACCAGTGATGCATCACCAGTGATGCATCACCTGTGATACATCACCAGTGATGCATCAGCAGTGATGCATCACCAGTGATGCATCACCAGTGATACATCACCAGTGATGCATCACCAGTGATACATCACCAGTGATGTATCACTGGTGACAGTCACATAAGACAGTCACATGAGACATGACACATGAGACATGTCACATGACACATCATGAGACATGTCACATGACACATGCATCACAGGTGATGCATCACTGGTGACAGTCACATAAGACAGTCACATGAGACATGTCACATGACACACGTAACATGTGACATGTCGCATGAGACATCTCACATGTGACAGTCACATGAGACATGACACATGAGACATGTCACATGAGACACGACACATGTGACATGTCGCATGAGACATCTCACATGTGACAGTCACATGAGACATGACACATGAGACATGTCACATGAGACCAGTGATGCATCACCAGTGATACATCACCAGTGATGCATCACCTGTGATGCATCACCAGTGATGCATCACCTGTGATGCATCAGCAGTGATGCATCACCTGTGATGCATCACCAGTGATGCATCAGCAGTGATGCATCACCAGTGATGCATCACCAGTGATACAACCCCAGTGATGCATCACCAGTGATACATCACCAGTGATGCATCACCTGTGATACATCACCAGTGATGCATCACCAGTGATGCATTACCAGTGATGCATCACCAGTGATGCATCACCTGTGATACATCACCAGTGATGCGTCACCTGTGATACATCACCAGTGATGCATCACCAGTGATGCATCACCAGTGATACATCACCAGTGATGCATCACCAGTGATACATCACCAGTGATGCATCACCAGTGATACAACCCAGTGATGTATCACAGGTGATGCATCACTGGTGATGCATCACTGGTGATGCATCACTGGTGATGCATCACTGCTGATGCATCACAGGTGATGCATCACTGGTGATGTATCACAAGTGATGCATCACTGCTGATGATTCACAGGTGATGCATCACTGGTGATGTATCACAAGTGATGCATCACTGCTGATGCATCACTGGTGATGCATCACTGGTGATGTATCACAAGTGATGCATCACAGGTGATGCATCACTGGTGATGCATCACTGGTGATGCATCACTGGTGATGTATCACAGGTGATGCATCACTGGTGATGTATCACTGGTGATGCATCACTGGTGATGTATCACTGGTGATGCATCACTGGTGATGTATCACTGGTGATGCATCACTGGTGATGTATCACTGGTGATGCATCACTGGTGATGCATCACTGGTGATGTATCACAGGTGACGCATCACTGGTGATGTATCACAGGTGGTGTATCACAGGTGATGCATCACACGTGATGCATCACTGGTGACGCATCACTGGTGATGCATCACTGGTGATGTATCACTGGTGATGCATCACTGGTCTCATGTGACATGTCTCATGTGTCATGTCTCATGTGACTGTCACATGTGAGATGTCTCATGCGACATGTCACATGTGTCGTGTCTCATGTGACATGTCTCATGTGACTGTCACATGTGAGATGTCTCATGCGACATGTCACATGTGTCGTGTGTCATGTGACATGTCTCATGTGTCATGTATCATGTGACTGTCTTATGTGACTGTCACCAGTGATGCATCACTGGTGATGTATCACAGGTGATGCATCACTGGTGACGTATCACAGGTGATGCATCACAGGTGACGCATCACTGGTGATGCATCACTGGTGATGCATCACTGCTGATGCATCACTGGTGATGCATGACTGGTGATGCATCACTGGTGATGTATCACAGGTGATGCATCACTGGTGATGTATCACAGGTGATGCATCACAGGTGACGCATCACTGGTGATGCATCACGGGTGATGCATCACTGCTGATGCATCACTGCTGATGCATCACAGGTGATGCATCACTGGTGATGCATCACTGGTGATGTATCACAGGTGATGCATCACTGGTGATGTATCACAGGTGATGCATCACTGGTGATGTATCACAGGTGATGCATGTGTGATACATCACTGGTGATGTGTCTGGTTATGCATCACTGGTGATACATCACTGGTGATGCATCACTGCTGATGCATCACTGCTGATGCATCACTGGTGATGTGTCACTGGTAATGCATCACTGGTGATGCATTACTGCTGATGCATCACTGGTGATGTGTCACTGGTGATGCGTCACAGGTGATGCATCACTGCTGATGCATCACTGGTGATGCATCACTTGTGATGCATCACTGGTGATACATCACTTGTGATGCATCACTGGTGATACATTACTGGTGATGCATCACTGGTGATACATCACTGGTGATGCATCACTGGTGATACATCACTGGTGATGCATCACTGGTGATACATCACTGGTGATACATCACTGGTGATACATCACGGGTGATGCATCACTGGTGATACACCACTGGTGATGCATCACAGGTGATGCATCACTGGTGATGTGTCACTGGTGATACATCACTGGTGATGCATCACTGGTGATACATCACTGGTGATGCATCACTGGTGATACATCACTGGTGATACATCACTGGTGATACATCACGGGTGATGCATCACTGGTGATACACCACTGGTGATGCATCACAGGTGATGCATCACTGCTGATGCATCACTGGTGATGTGTCACTGGTGATACATCACTGGTGATGCATCACTGGTGATACATCACTGGTGATGCATCACTGGTGATACATCACTGGTGATACATCACTGGTGATACATCACGGGTGATGCATCACTGGTGATACACCACTGGTGATGCATCACAGGTGATGCATCACTGCTGATGTATCACTGGTGATGTGTCACTGGTGATGCATCACTGGTGATGCATCACTGGTGATGTGTCACTGGTGATACATCACTGGTGATGCATCACTGGTGATACATCACTGGTGATACATCACTGGTGATGCATCACTGGTGATACATCACTGGTGATACATCACTGGTGATACATCACGGGTGATGCATCACTGGTGATACATCACTGGTGATACATCACGGGTGATGCATCACTGGTGATACACCACTGGTGATGCATCACAGGTGATGCATCACTGCTGATGCATCACTGGTGATGTGTCACTGGTGATACATCACTGGTGATGCATCACTGGTGATACATCACTGGTGATGCATCACTGGTGATGCATCACTGGTGATGCATCACTAGTGATGCATCACTGCTGATACATCACTGATGATGCATCACTGGTGATACATCACTGGTGATGCATCACTGGTGATACATCACTGGTGATGCATCACTGGTGACACATCACTGGTGATGCATCACAGGTGATGCATCACTGGTGATACATCACTGGTGATACATCACTGGTGATACATCACTGGTGATACATGACTAGTGATGCATCACTGGTGATACATCACTGGTGATACATCACTGGTGATGCATCACTGGTGATACATCACTGGTGATGCATCACTGGTGATACATCACTGGTGATGCATCACTGGTGATACATCACTGGTGATACATCACTGGTTATGCTTCACTGGTGATACATCACTGGTGATACATCACTGGTGATACATCACTGCTGATGCATCACTGGTGATGTGTCACTGGTGATGCATCACAGGTGATGCATCACTGCTGATGCATCACTGGTGATGCATCACTTGTGATGCATCACTGGTGATACATCACTGGTGATGCATCACTGGTGATACATCACTGGTGATGCATCACTGGTTATACATCACTGGTGATGCATCACTGGTGATACATCACTGGTGATACATCACTGGTGATGCATCACTGGTGATACATCACTGGTGATGCATCACTGGTGATACATCACTGGTGATACATCACTGGTTATGCTTCACTGGTGATACATCACTGGTGATGCATCACTGGTGATGCATCACTGGTGATACATCACTGGTGATGTGTCACTGGTGATGTGTCACTGTTGATGTGTCACTGGTGATGTAGCACTGGTGATGCATCACTGGGGATACATCACTGGTGATGCATCACTGGTGATACATCACTGGTGATACATCACTGGTGATGCATCACTGGTGATGCATCACTGGTGATGCATCACTGGTGATACATCACTGGTGATGCAACACTGGTGATACATCACTGGTGATGCATCACTGGTGATACATCACTGGTGATGCATCACTGGTGACACATCACTGGTGATGCATGACAGGTGATGCATCACTGGTGATACATCACTGGTGATGCATCACTGGTGATACATCACTGGTGATACATCACTGGTGATGCATCACTGGTGATACATCACTGATGATGCATCTCTGGTGATGCATCACTGGTGATACATCACTGGTGATGCATCACTGGTGACGCATCACTGGTGATGCATCACTGGTGATGTATCACTGGTGATGCATCACTGGTCTCATGTGACATGTCTCATGTGTCATGTCTCATGTGACTGTCACATGTGAGATGTCTCATGCGACATGTCACATGTGTCGTGTCTCATGTGACATGTCTCATGTGACTGTCACATGTGAGATGTCTCATGCGACATGTCACATGTGTCGTGTGTCATGTGACATGTCTCATGTGTCATGTCTCATGTGACTGTCTTATGTGACTGTCACCAGTGATGCATCACTGGTGATGTATCACAGGTGATGCATCACTGGTGACGTATCACAGGTGATGCATCACAGGTGACGCATCACTGGTGATGCATCACTGGTGATGCATCACTGCTGATGCATCACTGGTGATGCATGACTGGTGATGCATCACTGGTGATGTATCACAGGTGATGCATCACTGGTGATGTATCACAGGTGATGCATCACAGGTGACGCATCACTGGTGATGCATCACTGGTGATGCATCACTGCTGATGCATCACTGCTGATGCATCACAGGTGATGCATCACTGCTGATGCATCACAGGTGATGCATCACTGGTGATGCATCACTGGTGATGTATCACAGGTGATGCATCACTGGTGATGTATCACAGGTGATGCATCACTGGTGATGTATCACAGGTGATGCATCACTGGTGATGCATCACTGCTGATGCATCACTGCTGATGCAGCACTGCTGATGCATCACAGGTGATGCATCACTGGTGATGCATCACTGGTGATGCATCACTGGTGATACATCACTGGTGATGTGTCACTGGTGATGCATCACTAGTGATGCATCACTGGTTATGCATCACTGGTGATACATCACTGGTGATGCATCACTGCTGATGCATCACTGCTGATGCATCACTGGTGATGTGTCACTGGTAATGCATCACTGGTGATGCATCACTGCTGATGCATCACTGGTGATGTGTCACTGGTGATGCGTCACAGGTGATGCATCACTGCTGATGCATCACTGGTGATGCATCACTGGTGATGCATCACTGGTGATGTATCACAGGTGATGCATCACTGGTGATGTATCACAGGTGATGCATCACTGGTGATGTATCACAGGTGATGCATCACTGGTGATGCATCACTGCTGATGCATCACTGGTGATGCATCACTGGTGATACATCACTGGTGATGTGTCACTGGTGATGCATCACTAGTGATGCATCACTGGTTATGCATCACTGGTGATACATCACTGGTGATGCATCACTGCTGATGCATCACTGCTGATGCATCACTGGTGATGTGTCACTGGTAATGCATCACTGGTGATGCATCACTGCTGATGCATCACTGGTGATGTGTCACTGGTGATGCGTCACAGGTGATGCATCACTGCTGATGCATCACTGGTGATACATCATTTGTGATGCATCACTGGTGATACATCACTGGTGATGCATCACTGGTGATACATCACTGGTGATGCATCACTGGTGATACATCACTGGTGATGCATCACTGGTGATACATCACTGGTGATGCATCACTGGTGATACATCACTGGTGATGCATCACTGGTGATACATCACTGGTGATACATCACTGGTGATACATCACGGGTGATGCATCACTGGTGATACACCACTGGTGATGCATCACAGGTGATGCATCACTGCTGATGCATCACTGGTGATGTGTCACTGGTGATGCATCACTGGTGATGCATCACTGGTGATGCATCACTGGTGATACATCACTGGTGATGCATCACTGGTGATACATCACTGGTGATGCATCACTGGTGACACATCACTGGTGATGCATCACAGGTGATGCATCACTGGTGGTACATCACTGGTGATGCATCACTGGTGATGCATCACTGGTGATACATCACTGGTGATGTGTCACTGGTGATACATCACTGGTGATGCATCACTGGTGATGCATCACTGGTGATACATCACTGGTGATATGTCACTGGTGATACATCACTGGTGATGCATCACTGGTGATACATCACTGGTGATGCATCACTGGTGATGCATCACTAGTGATGCATCACTGGTGATACATCACTGATGATGCATCTCTGGTGATGCATCACTGGTGATACATCACTGGTGATGCATCACTGGTGATACATCACTGGTGATGCATCACTGGTGATGCATCACTGGTGATACATCACTGGTGATGCATCACTGGTGATACATCACTGGTGATGCATCACTGGTGATACATCACTGGTGATGCATCACTGGTGATACATCACTGGTGATACATCACTGGTGATGCATCACTGGTGATGCATCACTGGTGATGCATCACAGGTGATGTGTCACTGGTGATACATCACTGGTGATGCATCACTGGTGATACATCACTGGTGATGCATCACTGGTGATACATCACTGGTGATGCATCACTGGTGAAACATCACTGGTGATGCATCACTGGTGATGCATCACTGGTGATGTGTCACTGGTGATACATCACTGGTGATGCATCACTGGTGATGCATCACTGGTGATGCATCACTGGTGATACATCACTGGTGATGTGTCACTGGTGATGCATCACTAGTGATGCATCACTGGTTATGCATCACTGGTGATACATCACTGGTGATGCATCACTGCTGATGCATCACTGCTGATGCATCACTGGTGATGTGTCACTGGTAATGCATCACTGGTGATGCATCACTGCTGATGCATCACTGGTGATGTGTCACTGGTGATGCGTCACAGGTGATGCATCACTGCTGATGCATCACTGGTGATGCATCACTTGTGATGCATCACTGGTGATACATCACTTGTGATGCATCACTGGTGATACATCACTGGTGATGCATCACTGGTGATACATCACTGGTGATGCATCACTGGTGATACATCACTGGTGATGCATCACTGGTGATACATCACTGGTGATACATCACTGGTGATACATCACGGGTGATGCATCACTGGTGATACACCACTGGTGATGCATCACAGGTGATGCATCACTGGTGATGTGTCACTGGTGATACATCACTGGTGATGCATCACTGGTGATACATCACTGGTGATGCATCACTGGTGATACATCACTGGTGATACATCACTGGTGATACATCACGGGTGATGCATCACTGGTGATACACCACTGGTGATGCATCACAGGTGATGCATCACTGCTGATGTATCACTGGTGATGTGTCACTGGTGATGCATCACTGGTGATGCATCACTGGTGATGTGTCACTGGTGATACATCACTGGTGATGCATCACTGGTGATACATCACTGGTGATACATCACTGGTGATGCATCACTGGTGATACATCACTGGTGATACATCACTGGTGATACATCACGGGTGATGCATCACTGGTGATACACCACTGGTGATGCATCACAGGTGATGCATTACTGCTGATGCATCACTGGTGATGTGTCACTGGCGATACATCACTGGTGATGCATCACTGGTGATACATCACTGGTGATGCATCACTGGTGATGCATCACTGGTGATGCATCACTAGTGATGCATCACTGCTGATACATCACTGATGATGCATCTCTGGTGATGCATCACTGGTGATACATCACTGGTGATGCATCACTGGTGATGCATCACTAGTGATGCATCACTGGTGATACATCACTGATGATGCATCTCTGGTGATGCATCACTGGTGATACATCACTGGTGATGCATCACTGGTGATACATCACTGGTGATGCATCACTGGTGATGCATCACTGGTGATACATCACTGGTGATGCATCACTGGTGATACATCACTGGTGATGCATCACTGGTGATACATCACTGGTGATGCATCACTGGTGATACATCACTGGTGATACATCACTGGTGATGCATCACTGGTGATGCATCACTGGTGATGCATCACAGGTGATGTGTCACTGGTGATACATCACTGGTGATGCATCACTGGTGATACATCACTGGTGATGCATCACTGGTGATACATCACTGGTGATGCATCACTGGTGAAACATCACTGGTGATGCATCACTGGTGATGCATCACTGGTGATGTGTCACTGGTGATACATCACTGGTGATGCATCACTGGTGATACATCACTGGTGATGCATCACTGGTGATACATCACTGGTGATACATCACTGGTGATACATGACTGGTGATGCATCACTGGTGATACATCACTGGTGATACATCACTGGTGATGCATCACTGGTGATACATCACTGGTGATACATCACTGGTGATGCATCACTGGAGATGCATCACTGCTGATGCATCACTGGTGATGTGTCACTGGTGATGCATCACTGGTGATGCATCACTGGTGATGTATCACTGGTGATACATCACTGGTGATACATCACTGGTGATGCATCACTGGTGATGCATCACTGGTGATGCATCACTGGTGATGCATCACTGGTGATACATCACTGGTGATGTGTCACTGGTGATGCATCACTAGTGATGCATCACTGGTTATGCATCACTGGTGATACATCACTGGTGATGCATCACTGCTGATGCATCACTGCTGATGCATCACTGGTGATGTGTCACTGGTAATGCATCACTGGTGATGCATCACTGCTGATGCATCACTGGTGATGTGTCACTGGTGATGCGTCACAGGTGATGCATCACTGCTGATGCATCACTGGTGATGCATCACTTGTGATGCATCACTGGTGATACATCACTTGTGATGCATCACTGGTGATACATCACTGGTGATGCATCACTGGTGATACATCACTGGTGATGCATCACTGGTGATACATCACTGGTGATGCATCACTGGTGATACATCACTGGTGATACATCACTGGTGATACATCACGGGTGATGCATCACTGGTGATACACCACTGGTGATGCATCACAGGTGATGCATCACTGGTGATGTGTCACTGGTGATACATCACTGGTGATGCATCACTGGTGATACATCACTGGTGATGCATCACTGGTGATACATCACTGGTGATACATCACTGGTGATACATCACGGGTGATGCATCACTGGTGATACACCACTGGTGATGCATCACAGGTGATGCATCACTGCTGATGCATCACTGGTGATGTGTCACTGGTGATACATCACTGGTGATGCATCACTGGTGATACATCACTGGTGATGCATCACTGGTGATACATCACTGGTGATACATCACGGGTGATGCATCACTGGTGATACACCACTGGTGATGCATCACAGGTGATGCATCACTGCTGATGTATCACTGGTGATGTGTCACTGGTGATGCATCACTGGTGATGCATCACTGGTGATGTGTCACTGGTGATACATCACTGGTGATGCATCACTGGTGATACATCACTGGTGATACATCACTGGTGATGCATCACTGGTGATACATCACTGGTGATACATCACTGGTGATACATCACGGGTGATGCATCACTGGTGATACACCACTGGTGATGCATCACAGGTGATGCATTACTGCTGATGCATCACTGGTGATGTGTCACTGGCGATACATCACTGGTGATGCATCACTGGTGATACATCACTGGTGATGCATCACTGGTGATGCATCACTGGTGATGCATCACTAGTGATGCATCACTGCTGATACATCACTGATGATGCATCTCTGGTGATGCATCACTGGTGATACATCACTGGTGATGCATCACTGGTGATACATCACTGGTGATGCATCACTGGTGATACATCACTGGTGATGCATCACTGGTGACACATCACTGGTGATGCATCACAGGTGATGCATCACTGGTGATACATCACTGGTGATGCATCACTGGTGATGCATCACTGGTGATGCATCACTGGTGATACATCACTGGTGATACATCACTGGTGATACATCACTGGTGATACATGACTAGTGATGCATCACTGGTGATACATCACTGGTGATACATCACTGGTGATGCATCACTGGTGATACATCACTGGTGATGCATCACTGGTGATACATCACTGGTGATGCATCACTGGTGATACATCACTGGTGATACATCACTGGTTATGCTTCACTGGTGATACATCACTGGTGATGCATCACTGGTGATACATCACTGGTGATGCATCACTGGTGATACATCACTGGTGATGCATCACTGGTGATACATCACTGGTGATACATCACTGGTTATGCTTCACTGGTGATACATCACTGGTGATACATCACTGGTGATACATCACTGCTGATGCATCACTGGTGATGTGTCACTGGTGATGCATCACAGGTGATGCATCACTGCTGATGCATCACTGGTGATGCATCACTTGTGATGCATCACTGGTGATACATCACTGGTGATGCATCACTGGTGATACATCACTGGTGATGCATCACTGGTTATACATCACTGGTGATGCATCACTGGTGATACATCACTGGTGATACATCACTGGTGATGCATCACTGGTGATACATCACTGGTGATGCATCACTGGTGATACATCACTGGTGATACATCACTGGTTATGCTTCACTGGTGATACATCACTGGTGATGCATCACTGGTGATGCATCACTGGTGATACATCACTGGTGATGTGTCACTGGTGATGTGTCACTGTTGATGTGTCACTGGTGATGTAGCACTGGTGATGCATCACTGGTGATACATCACTGGTGATGCATCACTGGTGATACATCACTGGTGATACATCACTGGTGATGCATCACTGGTGATGCATCACTGGTGATACATCACTGGTGATGCAACACTGGTGATACATCACTGGTGATGCATCACTGGTGATACATCACTGGTGATGCATCACTGGTGACACATCACTGGTGATGCATGACAGGTGATGCATCACTGGTGATACATCACTGGTGATGCATCACTGGTGATACATCACTGGTGATACATCACTGGTGATGCATCACTGGTGATACATCACTGATGATGCATCTCTGGTGATGCATCACTGGTGATACATCACTGGTGATGCATCACTGGTGATACATCACTGGTGATGCATCACTGGTGATACATCACTGGTGATGCATCACTGGTGATACATCACTGGTGATGCATCACTGGTGATGCATCACTGGTGATGCATCACTGGTGATACATCACTGGTGATGCATCACTGGTGATACATCACTGGTGATACATCACGGGTGATGCATCACTGGTGATACACCACTGGTGATGCATCACAGGTGATGCATCACTGCTGATGTATCACTGGTGATGTGTCACTGGTGATGCATCACTGGTGATGCATCACTGGTGATGTGTCACTGGTGATACATCACTGGTGATGCATCACTGGTGATACATCACTGGTGATACATCACTGGTGATGCATCACTGGTGATACATCACTGGTGATACATCACTGGTGATACATCACGGGTGATGCATCACTGGTGATACACCACTGGTGATGCATCACAGGTGATGCATTACTGCTGATGCATCACTGGTGATGTGTCACTGGCGATACATCACTGGTGATGCATCACTGGTGATACATCACTGGTGATGCATCACTGGTGATGCATCACTGGTGATGCATCACTAGTGATGCATCACTGCTGATACATCACTGATGATGCATCTCTGGTGATGCATCACTGGTGATACATCACTGGTGATGCATCACTGGTGATACATCACTGGTGATGCATCACTGGTGATACATCACTGGTGATGCATCACTGGTGACACATCACTGGTGATGCATCACAGGTGATGCATCACAGGTGATGCATCACTGGTGATACATCACTGGTGATGCATCACTGGTGATGCATCACTGGTGATGCATCACTGGTGATACATCACTGGTGATACATCACTGGTGATACATCACTGGTGATACATGACTAGTGATGCATCACTGGTGATACATCACTGGTGATACATCACTGGTGATGCATCACTGGTGATACATCACTGGTGATGCATCACTGGTGATACATCACTGGTGATGCATCACTGGTGATACATCACTGGTGATACATCACTGGTTATGCTTCACTGGTGATACATCACTGGTGATGCATCACTGGTGATACATCACTGGTGATGCATCACTGGTGACACATCACTGGTGATGCATGACAGGTGATGCATCACTGGTGATACATCACTGGTGATGCATCACTGGTGATACATCACTGGTGATACATCACTGGTGATGCATCACTGGTGATACATCACTGATGATGCATCTCTGGTTATGCATCACTGGTGATACATCACTGGTGATGCATCACTGGTGATACATCACTGGTGATGCATCACTGGTGATGCATCACTGGTGATACATCACTGGTGATACATCACTGGTGATACATCACTGGTGATGCATCACTGGTGATACATCACTGGTGATGCATCACTGGTGACACATCACTGGTGATGCATCACTGGTGATACATCACTGGTGATGCATCACTGGTGATACATCACTGGTGATACATCACTGGTGATGCATCACTGGTGATACATCACTGATGATGCATCTCTGGTGATGCATCACTGGTGATACATCACTGGTGATGCATCACTGGTGATACATCACTGGTGATGCATCACTGGTGATACATCACTGGTGATGCATCACTGGTGATGCATCACTGGTGATGCATCACTGGTGATACATCACTGGTGATGCATCACTGGTGATGCATCACTGGTGATGTGTCACTGGTGATACATCACTGGTGATGCATCACTGGTGATGCATCACTGGTGATACATCACTGGTGATGCATCACTGGTGATGCATCACTGGTGATGTGTCACTGGTGATACATCACTGGTGATGTGTAACTGGTGATACATCACTGGTGATGCATGACTGGTGATGCATCACTGGTGATGTATCACAGGTGATGCATCACTGGTGATGTATCACAGGTGATGCATCACAGGTGACGCATCACTGGTGATGCATCACTGGTGATGCATCACTGCTGATGCATCACTGCTGATGCATCACAGGTGATGCATCACTGGTGATGCATCACTGGTGACACATCACTGGTGATGCATCACAGGTGATGCATCACTGGTGATACATCACTGGTGATGCATCACTGGTGATGCATCACTAGTGATGCATCACTGGTGATGCATCACTGGTGATACATCACTGGTGATGCATCACTGGTGATACATCACTGGTGATGCATCACTGGTGACACATCACTGGTGATGCATCACTGCTGATACACCACTGATGATGCATCTCTGGTGATGCATCACTGGTGATACATCACTGGTGATGCATCACTGGTGATACATCACTGGTGATGCATCACTGGTGATACATCACTGGTGATGCATCACTGGTGACACATCACTGGTGATGCATCACAGGTGATGCATCACTGGTGATACATCACTGGTGATGCATCACTGGTGATGCATCACTGGTGATGCATCACTGGTGATACATCACTGGTGATACATCACTGGTGATACATCACTGGTGATACATGACTAGTGATGCATCACTGGTGATACATCACTGGTGATACATCACTGGTGATGCATCACTGGTGATACATCACTGGTGATGCATCACTGGTGATACATCACTGGTGATGCATCACTGGTGATACATCACTGGTGATACATCACTGGTTATGCTTCACTGGTGATACATCACTGGTGATGCATCACTGGTGATACATCACTGGTGATGCATCACTGGTGATACATCACTGGTGATACATCACTGGTTATGCTTCACTGGTGATACATCACTGGTGATACATCACTGGTGATACATCACTGCTGATGCATCACTGGTGATGTGTCACTGGTGATGCATCACAGGTGATGCATCACTGCTGATGCATCACTGGTGATGCATCACTTGTGATGCATCACTGGTGATACATCACTGGTGATGCATCACTGGTGATACATCACTGGTGATGCATCACTGGTTATACATCACTGGTGATGCATCACTGGTGATACATCACTGGTGATACATCACTGGTGATGCATCACTGGTGATACATCACTGGTGATGCATCACTGGTGATACATCACTGGTGATACATCACTGGTGATACATCACTGGTGATACATCACTGGTTATGCTTCACTGGTGATACATCACTGGTGATGCATCACTGGTGATGCATCACTGGTGATACATCACTGGTGATGTGTCACTGGTGATGTGTCACTGTTGATGTGTCACTGGTGATGTAGCACTGGTGATGCATCACTGGTGATACATCACTGGTGATGCATCACTGGTGATACATCACTGGTGATACATCACTGGTGATGCATCACTGGTGATGCATCACTGGTGATACATCACTGGTGATGCAACACTGGTGATACATCACTGGTGATGCATCACTGGTGATACATCACTGGTGATGCATCACTGGTGACACATCACTGGTGATGCATGACAGGTGATGCATCACTGGTGATACATCACTGGTGATGCATCACTGGTGATACATCACTGGTGATACATCACTGGTGATGCATCACTGGTGATACATCACTGATGATGCATCTCTGGTGATGCATCACTGGTGATACATCACTGGTGATGCATCACTGGTGATACATCACTGGTGATGCATCACTGGTGATGCATCACTGGTGATACATCACTGGTGATACATCACTGGTGATACATCACTGGTGATGCATCACTGGTGATACATCACTGGTGATGCATCACTGGTGACACATCACTGGTGATGCATGACAGGTGATGCATCACTGGTGATACATCACTGGTGATGCATCACTGGTGATACATCACTGGTGATACATCACTGGTGATGCATCACTGGTGATACATCACTGATGATGCATCTCTGGTGATGCATCACTGGTGATACATCACTGGTGATGCATCACTGGTGATACATCACTGGTGATGCATCACTGGTGATGCATCACTGGTGATGCATCACTGGTGATACATCACTGGTGATGCATCACTGGTGATGCATCACTGGTGATGTGTCACTGGTGATACATCACTGGTGATGTGTCACTGGTGATACATCACTGGTGATGCATGACTGGTGATGCATCACTGGTGATGTATCACAGGTGATGCATCACAGGTGACGCATCACTGGTGATGCATCACTGGTGATGCATCACTGCTGATGCATCACTGCTGATGCATCACAGGTGATGCATCACTGGTGATGCATCACTGGTGATGTATCACAGGTGATGCATCACTGGTGATGTATCACAGGTGATGCATCACTGGTGATGTATCACAGGTGATGCATCACTGGTGATGCATCACTGCTGATGCATCACTGCTGATGCAGCACTGCTGATGCATCACAGGTGATGCATCACTGGTGATGCATCACTGGTGATGCATCACTGGTGATACATCACTGGTGATGCATCACTGGTGATGCATCACAGGTGATGTGTCACTGGTGATACATCACTGGTGATGCATCACTGGTGATACATCACTGGTGATGCATCACTGGTGATACATCACTGGTGATGCATCACTGGTGAAACATCACTGGTGATGCATCACTGGTTATGCATCACTGGTGATGTGTCACTGGTGATACATCACTGGTGATGCATCACTGGTGATACATCACTGGTGATGCATCACTGGTGATACATCACTGGTGATACATCACTGGTGATACATGACTGGTGATGCATCACTGGTGATACATCACTGGTGATACATCACTGGTGATGCATCACTGGTGATACATCACTGGTGATACATCACTGGTGATGCATCACTGGAGATGCATCACTGCTGATGCATCACTGGTGATGTGTCACTGGTGATGCATCACTGGTGATGCATCACTGGTGATGTATCACTGGTGATACATCACTGGTGATACATCACTGGTGATGCATCACTGGTGATACATCACTGGTGATGTGTCACTGGTGATGCATCACTAGTGATGCATCACTGGTTATGCATCACTGGTGATACATCACTGGTGATGCATCACTGCTGATGCATCACTGCTGATGCATCACTGGTGATGTGTCACTGGTAATGCATCACTGGTGATGCATCACTGCTGATGCATCACTGGTGATGTGTCACTGGTGATGCGTCACAGGTGATGCATCACTGCTGATGCATCACTGGTGATGCATCACTTGTGATGCATCACTGGTGATACATCACTTGTGATGCATCACTGGTGATACATCACTGGTGATGCATCACTGGTGATACATCACTGGTGATGCATCACTGGTGATACATCACTGGTGATGCATCACTGGTGATACATCACTGGTGATACATCACTGGTGATACATCACGGGTGATGCATCACTGGTGATACACCACTGGTGATGCATCACAGGTGATGCATCACTGGTGATGTGTCACTGGTGATACATCACTGGTGATGTATCACTGGTGATGCGTCACAGGTGATGCATCACTGCTGATGCATCACTGGTGATGCATCACTTGTGATGCATCACTGGTGATACATCACTTGTGATGCATCATTGGTGATACATCACTGGTGATGCATCACTGGTGATACATCACTGGTGATGCATCACTGGTGATACATCACTGGTGATGCATCACTGGTGATACATCACTGGTGATACATCACTGGTGATACATCACGGGTGATGCATCACTGGTGATACACCACTGGTGATGCATCACAGGTGATGCATCACTGCTGATGCATCACTGGTGATGTGTCACTGGTGATACATCACTGGTGATGCATCACTGGTGATACATCACTGGTGATGCATCACTGGTGATACATCACTGGTGATACATCACTGGTGATACATCACGGGTGATGCATCACTGGTGATACACCACTGGTGATGCATCACAGGTGATGCATCACTGCTGATGTATCACTGGTGATGTGTCACTGGTGATGCATCACTGGTGATGCATCACTGGTGATGTGTCACTGGTGATACATCACTGGTGATGCATCACTGGTGATACATCACTGGTGATACATCACTGGTGATGCATCACTGGTGATACATCACTGGTGATACATCACTGGTGATACATCACGGGTGATGCATCACTGGTGATACACCACTGGTGATGCATCACAGGTGATGCATCACTGCTGATGCATCACTGGTGATGTGTCACTGGTGATACATCACTGGTGATGCATCACTGGTGATACATCACTGGTGATGCATCACTGGTGATACATCACTGCTGATGCATCACAGGTGATGCATCACTGGTGATACATCACTGGTGATACATCACGGGTGATGCATCACTGGTGATACACCACTGGTGATGCAGCACAGGTGATGCATCACTGCTGATGTATCACTGGTGATGTGTCACTGGTGATGCATCACTGGTGATGCATCACTGGTGATGTGTCACTGGTGATACATCACTGGTGATGCATCACTGGTGATACATCACTGGTGATACATCACTGGTGATGCATCACTGGTGATGCATCACTGGTGATACATCACTGGTGATGCATCACTGGTGATACATCACTGGTGATGCATCACTGGTGATACATCACTGGTGATGCATCACTGGTGACACATCACTGGTGATGCATCACAGGTGATGCATCACTGGTGATACATCACTGGTGATGCATCACTGGTGATGCATCACTAGTGATGCATCTCTGGTGATGCATCACTGGTGATACATCACTGGTGATGCATCACTGGTGATACATCACTGGTGATGCATCACTGGTGATACATCACTGGTGATGCATCACTGGTGACACATCACTGGTGATGCATCACAGGTGATGCATCACTGGTGATACATCACTGGTGATACATCACTGGTGATGCATCACTGGTGATACACCACTGGTGATGCATCACAGGTGATGCATCACTGCTGATGTATCACTGGTGATGTGTCACTGGTGATGCATCACTGGTGATGCATCACTGGTGATGTGTCACTGGTGATACATCACTGGTGATGCATCACTGGTGATACATCACTGGTGATACATCACTGGTGATGCATCACTGGTGATACATCACTGGTGATACATCACTGGTGATACATCACGGGTGATGCATCACTGGTGATACACCACTGGTGATGCATCACAGGTGATGCATTACTGCTGATGCATCACTGGTGATGTGTCACTGGCGATACATCACTGGTGATGCATCACTGGTGATGCATCACCAGTGATGCATCACCAGTGATGCATCACCAGTGATGCATCACCAGTGATGTATCACCAGTGATGCATCACCTGTGATGCATCACCAGTGATGTGTCACCAGTGATGCATCACCCGTGATGTATCACCAGTGATGTATCACCAGTGATGTATCACCAGTGATGTATCACCAGTGATGTATCACCAGTGATGCATCACCAGTGATGCATCACTGGTTATGCATCACTGGTGATACATCACTGGTGATGCATCACTGCTGATGCATCACTGCTGATGCATCACTGGTGATGTGTCACTGGTAATGCATCACTGGTGATGCATCACTGCTGATGCATCACTGGTGATGTGTCACTGGTGATGCGTCACAGGTGATGCATCACTGCTGATGCATCTCTGGTGATGCATCACTGGTGATACATCACTGGTGATGCATCACTGGTGATACATCACTGGTTATGCTTCACTGGTGATACATCACTGGTGATGCATCACTGGTGATACATCACTGGTGATGCATCACTGGTGATACATCACTGGTGATACATCACTGGTTATGCTTCACTGGTGATACATCACTGGTGATACATCACTGGTGATACATCACTGCTGATGCATCACTGGTGATGTGTCACTGGTGATGCATCACAGGTGATGCATCACTGCTGATGCATCACTGGTGATGCATCACTTGTGATGCATCACTGGTGATACATCACTGGTGATGCATCACTGGTGATACATCACTGGTGATGCATCACTGGTTATACATCACTGGTGATGCATCACTGGTGATACATCACTGGTGATACATCACTGGTGATGCATCACTGGTGATACATCACTGGTGATGCATCACTGGTGATACATCACTGGTGATACATCACTGGTTATGCTTCACTGGTGATACATCACTGGTGATGCATCACTGGTGATGCATCACTGGTGATACATCACTGGTGATGTGTCACTGGTGATGTGTCACTGTTGATGTGTCACTGGTGATGTAGCACTGGTGATGCATCACTGGTGATACATCACTGGTGATGCATCACTGGTGATACATCACTGGTGATACATCACTGGTGATGCATCACTGGTGATGCATCACTGGTGATACATCACTGGTGATGCAACACTGGTGATACATCACTGGTGATGCATCACTGGTGATACATCACTGGTGATGCATCACTGGTGACACATCACTGGTGATGCATGACAGGTGATGCATCACTGGTGATACATCACTGGTGATGCATCACTGGTGATACATCACTGGTGATACATCACTGGTGATGCATCACTGGTGATACATCACTGATGATGCATCTCTGGTGATGCATCACTGGTGATACATCACTGGTGATGCATCACTGGTGATACATCACTGGTGATGCATCACTGGTGATACATCACTGGTGATGCATCACTGGTGATACATCACTGGTGATGCATCACTGGTGATGCATCACTGGTGATGCATCACTGGTGATACATCACTGGTGATGCATCACTGGTGATACATCACTGGTGATACATCACGGGTGATGCATCACTGGTGATACACCACTGGTGATGCATCACAGGTGATGCATCACTGCTGATGTATCACTGGTGATGTGTCACTGGTGATGCATCACTGGTGATGCATCACTGGTGATGTGTCACTGGTGATACATCACTGGTGATGCATCACTGGTGATACATCACTGGTGATACATCACTGGTGATGCATCACTGGTGATACATCACTGGTGATACATCACTGGTGATACATCACGGGTGATGCATCACTGGTGATACACCACTGGTGATGCATCACAGGTGATGCATTACTGCTGATGCATCACTGGTGATGTGTCACTGGCGATACATCACTGGTGATGCATCACTGGTGATACATCACTGGTGATGCATCACTGGTGATGCATCACTGGTGATGCATCACTAGTGATGCATCACTGCTGATACATCACTGATGATGCATCTCTGGTGATGCATCACTGGTGATACATCACTGGTGATGCATCACTGGTGATACATCACTGGTGATGCATCACTGGTGATACATCACTGGTGATGCATCACTGGTGACACATCACTGGTGATGCATCACAGGTGATGCATCACTGGTGATACATCACTGGTGATGCATCACTGGTGATGCATCACTGGTGATGCATCACTGGTGATACATCACTGGTGATACATCACTGGTGATACATCACTGGTGATACATCACTGGTGATACATGACTAGTGATGCATCACTGGTGATACATCACTGGTGATACATCACTGGTGATGCATCACTGGTGATACATCACTGGTGATGCATCACTGGTGATACATCACTGGTGATGCATCACTGGTGATACATCACTGGTGATACATCACTGGTTATGCTTCACTGGTGATACATCACTGGTGATGCATCACTGGTGATACATCACTGGTGATGCATCACTGGTGACACATCACTGGTGATGCATGACAGGTGATGCATCACTGGTGATACATCACTGGTGATGCATCACTGGTGATACATCACTGGTGATACATCACTGGTGATGCATCACTGGTGATACATCACTGATGATGCATCTCTGGTTATGCATCACTGGTGATACATCACTGGTGATGCATCACTGGTGATACATCACTGGTGATGCATCACTGGTGATGCATCACTGGTGATACATCACTGGTGATACATCACTGGTGATACATCACTGGTGATGCATCACTGGTGATACATCACTGGTGATGCATCACTGGTGACACATCACTGGTGATGCATGACAGGTGATGCATCACTGGTGATACATCACTGGTGATGCATCACTGGTGATACATCACTGGTGATACATCACTGGTGATGCATCACTGGTGATACATCACTGATGATGCATCTCTGGTGATGCATCACTGGTGATACATCACTGGTGATGCATCACTGGTGATACATCACTGGTGATGCATCACTGGTGATACATCACTGGTGATGCATCACTGGTGATGCATCACTGGTGATGCATCACTGGTGATACATCACTGGTGATGCATCACTGGTGATGCATCACTGGTGATGTGTCACTGGTGATACATCACTGGTGATGTGTCACTGGTGATACATCACTGGTGATGCATGACTGGTGATGCATCACTGGTGATGTATCACAGGTGATGCATCACTGGTGATGTATCACAGGTGATGCATCACAGGTGACGCATCACTGGTGATGCATCACTGGTGATGCATCACTGCTGATGCATCACTGCTGATGCATCACAGGTGATGCATCACTGGTGATGCATCACTGGTGACACATCACTGGTGATGCATCACAGGTGATGCATCACTGGTGATACATCACTGGTGATGCATCACTGGTGATGCATCACTAGTGATGCATCACTGGTGATGCATCACTGGTGATACATCACTGGTGATGCATCACTGGTGATACATCACTGGTGATGCAACACTGGTGACACATCACTGGTGATGCATCACTGCTGATACACCACTGATGATGCATCTCTGGTGATGCATCACTGGTGATACATCACTGGTGATGCATCACTGGTGATACATCACTGGTGATGCATCACTGGTGATACATCACTGGTGATGCATCACTGGTGACACATCACTGGTGATGCATCACAGGTGATGCATCACTGGTGATACATCACTGGTGATGCATCACTGGTGATGCATCACTGGTGATGCATCACTGGTGATACATCACTGGTGATACATCACTGGTGATACATCACTGGTGATACATGACTAGTGATGCATCACTGGTGATACATCACTGGTGATACATCACTGGTGATGCATCACTGGTGATACATCACTGGTGATGCATCACTGGTGATACATCACTGGTGATGCATCACTGGTGATACATCACTGGTGATACATCACTGGTTATGCTTCACTGGTGATACATCACTGGTGATGCATCACTGGTGATACATCACTGGTGATGCATCACTGGTGATACATCACTGGTGATACATCACTGGTTATGCTTCACTGGTGATACATCACTGGTGATACATCACTGGTGATACATCACTGCTGATGCATCACTGGTGATGTGTCACTGGTGATGCATCACAGGTGATGCATCACTGCTGATGCATCACTGGTGATGCATCACTTGTGATGCATCACTGGTGATACATCACTGGTGATGCATCACTGGTGATACATCACTGGTGATGCATCACTGGTTATACATCACTGGTGATGCATCACTGGTGATACATCACTGGTGATACATCACTGGTGATGCATCACTGGTGATACATCACTGGTGATGCATCACTGGTGATACATCACTGGTGATACATCACTGGTGATACATCACTGGTGATACATCACTGGTTATGCTTCACTGGTGATACATCACTGGTGATGCATCACTGGTGATGCATCACTGGTGATACATCACTGGTGATGTGTCACTGGTGATGTGTCACTGTTGATGTGTCACTGGTGATGTAGCACTGGTGATGCATCACTGGTGATACATCACTGGTGATGCATCACTGGTGATACATCACTGGTGATACATCACTGGTGATGCATCACTGGTGATGCATCACTGGTGATACATCACTGGTGATGCAACACTGGTGATACATCACTGGTGATGCATCACTGGTGATACATCACTGGTGATGCATCACTGGTGACACATCACTGGTGATGCATGACAGGTGATGCATCACTGGTGATACATCACTGGTGATGCATCACTGGTGATACATCACTGGTGATACATCACTGGTGATGCATCACTGGTGATACATCACTGATGATGCATCTCTGGTGATGCATCACTGGTGATACATCACTGGTGATGCATCACTGGTGATACATCACTGGTGATGCATCACTGGTGATGCATCACTGGTGATACATCACTGGTGATACATCACTGGTGATACATCACTGGTGATACATCACTGGTGATGCATCACTGGTGATACATCACTGGTGATGCATCACTGGTGACACATCACTGGTGATGCATGACAGGTGATGCATCACTGGTGATACATCACTGGTGATGCATCACTGGTGATACATCACTGGTGATACATCACTGGTGATGCATCACTGGTGATACATCACTGATGATGCATCTCTGGTGATGCATCACTGGTGATACATCACTGGTGATGCATCACTGGTGATACATCACTGGTGATGCATCACTGGTGATGCATCACTGGTGATGCATCACTGGTGATACATCACTGGTGATGCATCACTGGTGATGCATCACTGGTGATGTGTCACTGGTGATACATCACTGGTGATGTGTCACTGGTGATACATCACTGGTGATGCATGACTGGTGATGCATCACTGGTGATGTATCACAGGTGATGCATCACAGGTGACGCATCACTGGTGATGCATCACTGGTGATGCATCACTGCTGATGCATCACTGCTGATGCATCACAGGTGATGCATCACTGGTGATGCATCACTAGTGATGCATCACTGGTGATGCATCACTGGTGATACATCACTGGTGATGCATCACTGCTGATACATCACTGATGATGCATCTCTGGTGATGCATCACTGGTGATACATCACTGGTGATGCATCACTGGTGATACATCACTGGTGATGCATCACTGGTGATACATCACTGGTGATGCATCACTGGTGACACATCACTGGTGATGCATCACAGGTGATGCATCACTGGTGATACATCACTGGTGATGCATCACTGGTGATGCATCACTGGTGATGCATCACTGGTGATACATCACTGGTGATACATCACTGGTGATACATCACTGGTGATACATGACTAGTGATGCATCACTGGTGATACATCACTGGTGATACATCACTGGTGATGCATCACTGGTGATACATCACTGGTGATGCATCACTGGTGATACATCACTGGTGATGCATCACTGGTGATACATCACTGGTGATACATCACTGGTTATGCTTCACTGGTGATACATCACTGGTGATGCATCACTGGTGATACATCACTGGTGATGCATCACTGGTGATACATCACTGGTGATACATCACTGGTTATGCTTCACTGGTGATACATCACTGGTGATACATCACTGGTGATACATCACTGCTGATGCATCACTGGTGATGTGTCACTGGTGATGCATCACAGGTGATGCATCACTGCTGATGCATCACTGGTGATGCATCACTTGTGATGCATCACTGGTGATACATCACTGGTGATGCATCACTGGTGATACATCACTGGTGATGCATCACTGGTTATACATCACTGGTGATGCATCACTGGTGATACATCACTGGTGATACATCACTGGTGATGCATCACTGGTGATACATCACTGGTGATGCATCACTGGTGATACATCACTGGTGATACATCACTGGTGATACATCACTGGTGATACATCACTGGTTATGCTTCACTGGTGATACATCACTGGTGATGCATCACTGGTGATGCATCACTGGTGATACATCACTGGTGATGTGTCACTGGTGATGTGTCACTGTTGATGTGTCACTGGTGATGTAGCACTGGTGATGCATCACTGGTGATACATCACTGGTGATGCATCACTGGTGATACATCACTGGTGATACATCACTGGTGATGCATCACTGGTGATGCATCACTGGTGATACATCACTGGTGATGCAACACTGGTGATACATCACTGGTGATGCATCACTGGTGATACATCACTGGTGATGCATCACTGGTGACACATCACTGGTGATGCATGACAGGTGATGCATCACTGGTGATACATCACTGGTGATGCATCACTGGTGATACATCACTGGTGATACATCACTGGTGATGCATCACTGGTGATACATCACTGATGATGCATCTCTGGTGATGCATCACTGGTGATACATCACTGGTGATGCATCACTGGTGATACATCACTGGTGATGCATCACTGGTGATGCATCACTGGTGATACATCACTGGTGATACATCACTGGTGATACATCACTGGTGATGCATCACTGGTGATACATCACTGGTGATGCATCACTGGTGACACATCACTGGTGATGCATGACAGGTGATGCATCACTGGTGATACATCACTGGTGATGCATCACTGGTGATACATCACTGGTGATACATCACTGGTGATGCATCACTGGTGATACATCACTGATGATGCATCTCTGGTGATGCATCACTGGTGATACATCACTGGTGATGCATCACTGGTGATACATCACTGGTGATGCATCACTGGTGATGCATCACTGGTGATGCATCACTGGTGATACATCACTGGTGATGCATCACTGGTGATGCATCACTGGTGATGTGTCACTGGTGATACATCACTGGTGATGTGTCACTGGTGATACATCACTGGTGATGCATGACTGGTGATGCATCACTGGTGATGTATCACAGGTGATGCATCACAGGTGACGCATCACTGGTGATGCATCACTGGTGATGCATCACTGCTGATGCATCACTGCTGATGCATCACAGGTGATGCATCACTGGTGATGCATCACTGGTGATGTATCACAGGTGATGCATCACTGGTGATGTATCACAGGTGATGCATCACTGGTGATGTATCACAGGTGATGCATCACTGGTGATGCATCACTGCTGATGCATCACTGCTGATGCAGCACTGCTGATGCATCACAGGTGATGCATCACTGGTGATGCATCACTGGTGATGCATCACTGGTGATACATCACTGGTGATGCATCACTGGTGATGCATCACAGGTGATGTGTCACTGGTGATACATCACTGGTGATGCATCACTGGTGATACATCACTGGTGATGCATCACTGGTGATACATCACTGGTGATGCATCACTGGTGAAACATCACTGGTGATGCATCACTGGTTATGCATCACTGGTGATGTGTCACTGGTGATACATCACTGGTGATGCATGACTGGTGATACATCACTGGTGATGCATCACTGGTGATACATCACTGGTGATACATCACTGGTGATACATGACTGGTGATGCATCACTGGTGATACATCACTGGTGATACATCACTGGTGATGCATCACTGGTGATACATCACTGGTGATACATCACTGGTGATGCATCACTGGAGATGCATCACTGCTGATGCATCACTGGTGATGTGTCACTGGTGATGCATCACTGGTGATGCATCACTGGTGATGTATCACTGGTGATACATCACTGGTGATACATCACTGGTGATGCATCACTGGTGATACATCACTGGTGATGTGTCACTGGTGATGCATCACTAGTGATGCATCACTGGTTATGCATCACTGGTGATACATCACTGGTGATGCATCACTGCTGATGCATCACTGCTGATGCATCACTGGTGATGTGTCACTGGTAATGCATCACTGGTGATGCATCACTGCTGATGCATCACTGGTGATGTGTCACTGGTGATGCGTCACAGGTGATGCATCACTGCTGATGCATCACTGGTGATGCATCACTTGTGATGCATCACTGGTGATACATCACTTGTGATGCATCACTGGTGATACATCACTGGTGATGCATCACTGGTGATACATCACTGGTGATGCATCACTGGTGATACATCACTGGTGATGCATCACTGGTGATACATCACTGGTGATACATCACTGGTGATACATCACGGGTGATGCATCACTGGTGATACACCACTGGTGATGCATCACAGGTGATGCATCACTGGTGATGTGTCACTGGTGATACATCACTGGTGATGTATCACTGGTGATGCGTCACAGGTGATGCATCACTGCTGATGCATCACTGGTGATGCATCACTTGTGATGCATCACTGGTGATACATCACTTGTGATGCATCATTGGTGATACATCACTGGTGATGCATCACTGGTGATACATCACTGGTGATGCATCACTGGTGATACATCACTGGTGATGCATCACTGGTGATACATCACTGGTGATACATCACTGGTGATACATCACGGGTGATGCATCACTGGTGATACACCACTGGTGATGCATCACAGGTGATGCATCACTGCTGATGCATCACTGGTGATGTGTCACTGGTGATACATCACTGGTGATGCATCACTGGTGATACATCACTGGTGATGCATCACTGGTGATACATCACTGGTGATACATCACTGGTGATACATCACGGGTGATGCATCACTGGTGATACACCACTGGTGATGCATCACAGGTGATGCATCACTGCTGATGTATCACTGGTGATGTGTCACTGGTGATGCATCACTGGTGATGCATCACTGGTGATGTGTCACTGGTGATACATCACTGGTGATGCATCACTGGTGATACATCACTGGTGATACATCACTGGTGATGCATCACTGGTGATACATCACTGGTGATACATCACTGGTGATACATCACGGGTGATGCATCACTGGTGATACACCACTGGTGATGCATCACAGGTGATGCATCACTGCTGATGCATCACTGGTGATGTGTCACTGGTGATACATCACTGGTGATGCATCACTGGTGATACATCACTGGTGATGCATCACTGGTGATACATCACTGCTGATGCATCACAGGTGATGCATCACTGGTGATACATCACTGGTGATACATCACGGGTGATGCATCACTGGTGATACACCACTGGTGATGCAGCACAGGTGATGCATCACTGCTGATGTATCACTGGTGATGTGTCACTGGTGATGCATCACTGGTGATGCATCACTGGTGATGTGTCACTGGTGATACATCACTGGTGATGCATCACTGGTGATACATCACTGGTGATACATCACTGGTGATGCATCACTGGTGATGCATCACTGGTGATACATCACTGGTGATGCATCACTGGTGATACATCACTGGTGATGCATCACTGGTGATACATCACTGGTGATGCATCACTGGTGACACATCACTGGTGATGCATCACAGGTGATGCATCACTGGTGATACATCACTGGTGATGCATCACTGGTGATGCATCACTAGTGATGCATCTCTGGTGATGCATCACTGGTGATACATCACTGGTGATGCATCACTGGTGATACATCACTGGTGATGCATCACTGGTGATACATCACTGGTGATGCATCACTGGTGACACATCACTGGTGATGCATCACAGGTGATGCATCACTGGTGATACATCACTGGTGATACATCACTGGTGATGCATCACTGGTGATACACCACTGGTGATGCATCACAGGTGATGCATCACTGCTGATGTATCACTGGTGATGTGTCACTGGTGATGCATCACTGGTGATGCATCACTGGTGATGTGTCACTGGTGATACATCACTGGTGATGCATCACTGGTGATACATCACTGGTGATACATCACTGGTGATGCATCACTGGTGATACATCACTGGTGATACATCACTGGTGATACATCACGGGTGATGCATCACTGGTGATACACCACTGGTGATGCATCACAGGTGATGCATTACTGCTGATGCATCACTGGTGATGTGTCACTGGCGATACATCACTGGTGATGCATCACTGGTGATGCATCACCAGTGATGCATCACCAGTGATGCATCACCAGTGATGCATCACCAGTGATGTATCACCAGTGATGCATCACTGGTGATGCATCACTGCTGATACATCACTGATGATGCATCTCTGGTGATGCATCACTGGTGATACATCACTGGTGATGCATCACTGGTGATACATCACTGGTGATGCATCACTGGTGATACATCACTGGTGATGCATCACTGGTGACACATCACTGGTGATGCATCACAGGTGATGCATCACTGGTGATACATCACTGGTGATGCATCACTGGTGATGCATCACTGGTGATGCATCACTGGTGATACATCACTGGTGATACATCACTGGTGATACATCACTGGTGATACATGACTAGTGATGCATCACTGGTGATACATCACTGGTGATACATCACTGGTGATGCATCACTGGTGATACATCACTGGTGATGCATCACTGGTGATACATCACTGGTGATGCATCACTGGTGATACATCACTGGTGATACATCACTGGTTATGCTTCACTGGTGATACATCACTGGTGATGCATCACTGGTGATACATCACTGGTGATGCATCACTGGTGACACATCACTGGTGATGCATGACAGGTGATGCATCACTGGTGATACATCACTGGTGATGCATCACTGGTGATACATCACTGGTGATACATCACTGGTGATGCATCACTGGTGATACATCACTGATGATGCATCTCTGGTGATGCATCACTGGTGATACATCACTGGTGATGCATCACTGGTGATACATCACTGGTGATGCATCACTGGTGATGCATCACTGGTGATACATCACTGGTGATACATCACTGGTGATACATCACTGGTGATGCATCACTGGTGATACATCACTGGTGATGCATCACTGGTGACACATCACTGGTGATGCATGACAGGTGATGCATCACTGGTGATACATCACTGGTGATGCATCACTGGTGATACATCACTGGTGATACATCACTGGTGATGCATCACTGGTGATACATCACTGATGATGCATCTCTGGTGATGCATCACTGGTGATACATCACTGGTGATGCATCACTGGTGATACATCACTGGTGATGCATCACTGGTGATACATCACTGGTGATGCATCACTGGTGATGCATCACTGGTGATGCATCACTGGTGATACATCACTGGTGATGCATCACTGGTGATGCATCACTGGTGATGTGTCACTGGTGATACATCACTGGTGATGTGTCACTGGTGATACATCACTGGTGATGCATGACTGGTGATGCATCACTGGTGATGTATCACAGGTGATGCATCACTGGTGATGTATCACAGGTGATGCATCACAGGTGACGCATCACTGGTGATGCATCACTGGTGATGCATCACTGCTGATGCATCACTGCTGATGCATCACAGGTGATGCATCACTGGTGATGCATCACTGGTGACACATCACTGGTGATGCATCACAGGTGATGCATCACTGGTGATACATCACTGGTGATGCATCACTGGTGATGCATCACTGGTGATGCATCACTGGTGATGCATCACTAGTGATGCATCACTGGTGATGCATCACTGGTGATACATCACTGGTGATGCATCACTGGTGATACATCACTGGTGATGCATCACTGGTGACACATCACTGGTGATGCATCACTGCTGATACATCACTGATGATGCATCTCTGGTGATGCATCACTGGTGATACATCACTGGTGATGCATCACTGGTGATACATCACTGGTGATGCATCACTGGTGATACATCACTGGTGATGCATCACTGGTGACACATCACTGGTGATGCATCACAGGTGATGCATCACTGGTGATACATCACTGGTGATGCATCACTGGTGATGCATCACTGGTGATGCATCACTGGTGATACATCACTGGTGATACATCACTGGTGATACATCACTGGTGATACATGACTAGTGATGCATCACTGGTGATACATCACTGGTGATACATCACTGGTGATGCATCACTGGTGATACATCACTGGTGATGCATCACTGGTGATACATCACTGGTGATGCATCACTGGTGATACATCACTGGTGATACATCACTGGTTATGCTTCACTGGTGATACATCACTGGTGATGCATCACTGGTGATACATCACTGGTGATGCATCACTGGTGATACATCACTGGTGATACATCACTGGTTATGCTTCACTGGTGATACATCACTGGTGATACATCACTGGTGATACATCACTGCTGATGCATCACTGGTGATGTGTCACTGGTGATGCATCACAGGTGATGCATCACTGCTGATGCATCACTGGTGATGCATCACTTGTGATGCATCACTGGTGATACATCACTGGTGATGCATCACTGGTGATACATCACTGGTGATGCATCACTGGTTATACATCACTGGTGATGCATCACTGGTGATACATCACTGGTGATACATCACTGGTGATGCATCACTGGTGATACATCACTGGTGATGCATCACTGGTGATACATCACTGGTGATACATCACTGGTGATACATCACTGGTGATACATCACTGGTTATGCTTCACTGGTGATACATCACTGGTGATGCATCACTGGTGATGCATCACTGGTGATACATCACTGGTGATGTGTCACTGGTGATGTGTCACTGTTGATGTGTCACTGGTGATGTAGCACTGGTGATGCATCACTGGTGATACATCACTGGTGATGCATCACTGGTGATACATCACTGGTGATACATCACTGGTGATGCATCACTGGTGATGCATCACTGGTGATACATCACTGGTGATGCAACACTGGTGATACATCACTGGTGATGCATCACTGGTGATACATCACTGGTGATGCATCACTGGTGACACATCACTGGTGATGCATGACAGGTGATGCATCACTGGTGATACATCACTGGTGATGCATCACTGGTGATACATCACTGGTGATACATCACTGGTGATGCATCACTGGTGATACATCACTGATGATGCATCTCTGGTGATGCATCACTGGTGATACATCACTGGTGATGCATCACTGGTGATACATCACTGGTGATGCATCACTGGTGATGCATCACTGGTGATACATCACTGGTGATACATCACTGGTGATACATCACTGGTGATGCATCACTGGTGATACATCACTGGTGATGCATCACTGGTGACACATCACTGGTGATGCATGACAGGTGATGCATCACTGGTGATACATCACTGGTGATGCATCACTGGTGATACATCACTGGTGATACATCACTGGTGATGCATCACTGGTGATACATCACTGATGATGCATCTCTGGTGATGCATCACTGGTGATACATCACTGGTGATGCATCACTGGTGATACATCACTGGTGATGCATCACTGGTGATGCATCACTGGTGATGCATCACTGGTGATACATCACTGGTGATGCATCACTGGTGATGCATCACTGGTGATGTGTCACTGGTGATACATCACTGGTGATGTGTCACTGGTGATACATCACTGGTGATGCATGACTGGTGATGCATCACTGGTGATGTATCACAGGTGATGCATCACTGGTGATGTATCACAGGTGATGTATCACAGGTGATGCATCACAGGTGACGCATCACTGGTGATGCATCACTGGTGATGCATCACTGCTGATGCATCACTGCTGATGCATCACAGGTGATGCATCACTGGTGATGCATCACTGGTGATGTATCACAGGTGATGCATCACGGGTGATGTATCACAGGTGATGCATCACTGGTGATGTATCACAGGTGATGCATCACTGGTGATGCATCACTGCTGATGCATCACTGCTGATGCAGCACTGCTGATGCATCACAGGTGATGCATCACTGGTGATGCATCACTGGTGATGCATCACTGGTGATACATCACTGGTGATGCATCACTGGTGATGCATCACAGGTGATGTGTCACTGGTGATACATCACTGGTGATGCATCACTGGTGATACATCACTGGTGATGCATCACTGGTGATACATCACTGGTGATGCATCACTGGTGAAACATCACTGGTGATGCATCACTGGTGATGCATCACTGGTGATGTGTCACTGGTGATACATCACTGGTGATGCATCACTGGTGATACATCACTGGTGATGCATCACTGGTGATACATCACTGGTGATACATCACTGGTGATACATGACTGGTGATGCATCACTGGTGATACATCACTGGTGATACATCACTGGTGATGCATCACTGGTGATACATCACTGGTGATACATCACTGGTGATGCATCACTGGAGATGCATCACTGCTGATGCATCACTGGTGATGTGTCACTGGTGATGCATCACTGGTGATGCATCACTGGTGATGTATCACTGGTGATACATCACTGGTGATACATCACTGGTGATGCATCACTGGTGATACATCACTGGTGATGTGTCACTGGTGATGCATCACTAGTGATGCATCACTGGTTATGCATCACTGGTGATACATCACTGGTGATGCATCACTGCTGATGCATCACTGCTGATGCATCACTGGTGATGTGTCACTGGTAATGCATCACTGGTGATGCATCACTGCTGATGCATCACTGGTGATGTGTCACTGGTGATGCGTCACAGGTGATGCATCACTGCTGATGCATCACTGGTGATGCATCACTTGTGATGCATCACTGGTGATACATCACTTGTGATGCATCACTGGTGATACATCACTGGTGATGCATCACTGGTGATACATCACTGGTGATGCATCACTGGTGATACATCACTGGTGATGCATCACTGGTGATACATCACTGGTGATACATCACTGGTGATACATCACGGGTGATGCATCACTGGTGATACACCACTGGTGATGCATCACAGGTGATGCATCACTGGTGATGTGTCACTGGTGATACATCACTGGTGATGTATCACTGGTGATGCGTCACAGGTGATGCATCACTGCTGATGCATCACTGGTGATGCATCACTTGTGATGCATCACTGGTGATACATCACTTGTGATGCATCATTGGTGATACATCACTGGTGATGCATCACTGGTGATACATCACTGGTGATGCATCACTGGTGATACATCACTGGTGATGCATCACTGGTGATACATCACTGGTGATACATCACTGGTGATACATCACGGGTGATGCATCACTGGTGATACACCACTGGTGATGCATCACAGGTGATGCATCACTGCTGATGCATCACTGGTGATGTGTCACTGGTGATACATCACTGGTGATGCATCACTGGTGATACATCACTGGTGATGCATCACTGGTGATACATCACTGGTGATACATCACTGGTGATACATCACGGGTGATGCATCACTGGTGATACACCACTGGTGATGCATCACAGGTGATGCATCACTGCTGATGTATCACTGGTGATGTGTCACTGGTGATGCATCACTGGTGATGCATCACTGGTGATGTGTCACTGGTGATACATCACTGGTGATGCATCACTGGTGATACATCACTGGTGATACATCACTGGTGATGCATCACTGGTGATACATCACTGGTGATACATCACTGGTGATACATCACGGGTGATGCATCACTGGTGATACACCACTGGTGATGCATCACAGGTGATGCATCACTGCTGATGCATCACTGGTGATGTGTCACTGGTGATACATCACTGGTGATGCATCACTGGTGATACATCACTGGTGATGCATCACTGGTGATACATCACTGCTGATGCATCACAGGTGATGCATCACTGGTGATACATCACTGGTGATACATCACGGGTGATGCATCACTGGTGATACACCACTGGTGATGCAGCACAGGTGATGCATCACTGCTGATGTATCACTGGTGATGTGTCACTGGTGATGCATCACTGGTGATGCATCACTGGTGATGTGTCACTGGTGATACATCACTGGTGATGCATCACTGGTGATACATCACTGGTGATACATCACTGGTGATGCATCACTGGTGATGCATCACTGGTGATACATCACTGGTGATGCATCACTGGTGATACATCACTGGTGATGCATCACTGGTGACACATCACTGGTGATGCATCACAGGTGATGCATCACTGGTGATACATCACTGGTGATGCATCACTGGTGATGCATCACTAGTGATGCATCTCTGGTGATGCATCACTGGTGATACATCACTGGTGATGCATCACTGGTGATACATCACTGGTGATGCATCACTGGTGATACATCACTGGTGATGCATCACTGGTGACACATCACTGGTGATGCATCACAGGTGATGCATCACTGGTGATACATCACTGGTGATGCATCACTGGTGATGCATCACTGGTGATACATCACTGGTGATACATCACTGGTGATACATCACTGGTGATACATGACTAGTGATGCATCACTGGTGATACATCACTGGTGATACATCACTGGTGATGCATCACTGGTGATACATCACTGGTGATGCATCACTGGTGATACATCACTGGTGATGCATCACTGGTGATACATCACTGGTGATACATCACTGGTGATACATCACTGGTGATACATCACTGGTTATGCTTCACTGGTGATACATCACTGGTGATGCATCACTGGTCATACATCACTGGTGATGCATCACTGGTGATACATCACTGGTGATACATCACTGGTTATGCTTCACTGGTGATACATCACTGGTGATACATCACTGGTGATACATCACTGCTGATGCATCACTGGTGATGTGTCACTGGTGATGCATCACAGGTGATGCATCACTGCTGATGCATCACTGGTGATGCATCACTTGTGATGCATCACTGGTGATACATCACTGGTGATGCATCACTGGTGATACATCACTGGTGATGCATCACTGGTTATACATCACCGGTGATGCATCACTGGTGATACATCACTGGTGATACATCACTGGTGATGCATCACTGGTGATACATCACTGGTGATGCATCACTGGTGATACATCACTGGTGATGCATCACTGGTGATACATCACTGGTGATACATCACTGGTTATGCTTCACTGGTGATACATCACTGGTGATGCATCACTGGTGATACATCACTGGTGATACATCACTGGTGATACATCACGGGTGATGCATCACTGGTGATACACCACTGGTGATGCATCACAGGTGATGCATCACTGCTGATGCATCACTGGTGATGTGTCACTGGTGATACATCACTGGTGATGCATCACTGGTGATACATCACTGGTGATGCATCACTGGTGATACATCACTGGTGATACATCACTGGTGATACATCACGGGTGATGCATCACTGGTGATACACCACTGGTGATGCATCACAGGTGATGCATCACTGCTGATGTATCACTGGTGATGTGTCACTGGTGATGCATCACTGGTGATGCATCACTGGTGATGTGTCACTGGTGATACATCACTGGTGATGCATCACTGGTGATACATCACTGGTGATACATCACTGGTGATGCATCACTGGTGATACATCACTGGTGATACATCACTGGTGATACATCACGGGTGATGCATCACTGGTGATACACCACTGGTGATGCATCACAGGTGATGCATCACTGCTGATGCATCACTGGTGATGTGTCACTGGTGATACATCACTGGTGATGCATCACTGGTGATGCATCACTGGTGATGCATCACTAGTGATGCATCACTGCTGATACATCACTGATGATGCATCTCTGGTGATGCATCACTGGTGATACATCACTGGTGATGCATCACTGGTGATACATCACTGGTGATGCATCACTGGTGATACATCACTGGTGATGCATCACTGGTGACACATCACTGGTGATGCATCACAGGTGATGCATCACTGGTGATACATCACTGGTGATGCATCACTGGTGATGCATCACTGGTGATACATCACTGGTGATACATCACTGGTGATACATGACTAGTGATGCATCACTGGTGATACATCACTGGTGATACATCACTGGTGATGCATCACTGGTGATGCATCACTGGTGATACATCACTGGTGATGCATCACTGCATCACTGGTGATGCATCACTGGTGATACATCACTGGTGATGCATCACTGGTGATACATCACTGGTGATGCATCACTGGTGATACATCACTGGTTATGCTTCACTGGTGATACATCACTGGTGATGCATCACTGGTGATACATCACTGGTGATGCATCACTGGTGATACATCACTGGTGATACATCACTGGTTATGCTTCACTGGTGATACATCACTGGTGATACATCACTGGTGATACATCACTGCTGATGCATCACTGGTGATGTGTCACTGGTGATGCATCACAGGTGATGCATCACTGCTGATGCATCACTGGTGATGCATCACTTGTGATGCATCACTGGTGATACATCACTGGTGATGCATCACTGGTGATACATCACTGGTGATGCATCACTGGTTATACATCACTGGTGATGCATCACTGGTGATACATCACTGGTGATACATCACTGGTGATGCATCCCTGGTGATACATCACTGGTGATGCATCACTGGTGATACATCACTGGTGATACATCACTGGTTATGCTTCACTGGTGATACATCACTGGTGATGCATCACTGGTGATGCATCACTGGTGATACATCACTGGTGATGTGTCACTGGTGATGTGTCACTGTTGATGTGTCACTGGTGATGTAGCACTGGTGATGCATCACTGGTGATACATCACTGGTGATGCATCACTGGTGATACATCACTGGTGATACATCACTGGTGATGCATCACTGGTGATGCATCACTGGTGATACATCACTGGTGATGCAACACTGGTGATACATCACTGGTGATGCATCACTGGTGATACATCACTGGTGATACATCACTGGTGATGCATCACTGGTGACACATCACTGGTGATGCATGACAGGTGATGCATCACTGGTGATACATCACTGGTGATGCATCACTGGTGATACATCACTGGTGATACATCACTGGTGATGCATCACTGGTGATACATCATTGGTGATGCATCACTGGTGATACATGACTGGTGATGCATCACTGCTGATGTGTCACTGGTGATACATCACTGGTGATGCATCACTGGTGATGCATCACTGGTGATGCATCACTGGTGATGCATCACTGGTGATGCATCACTGGTGATACATCACTGGTGATGCATCACTGGTGATGCATCACTGGTGATGTGTCACTGGTGATACATCACTGGTGATGTGTCACTGGTGATGTGTCACTGGTGATGTAGCACTGGTGATGCATCACTGGTGATACATCACTGGTGATGCATCACTGGTGATACATCACTGGTGATGCATCACTGGTGATGTAGCACTGGTGATGCATCACTGGTGATACATCACTGGTGATGCATCACTGGTGATACATCACTGGTGATGCATCACTGGTGATGCATCACTGGTGATGCATCACTGGTGATACATCACTGGTGATGCATCACTGGTGATGCATCACTGGTGATGTGTCACTGGTGATACATCACTGGTGATGTGTCACTGGTGATACATCACTGGTGATGCATCACTGGTGATACATCACTGGTGATGCATCACTGGTGATGCATCACTAGTGATGCATCACTGGTGATACATCACTAATGATGCATCTCTGGTGATGCATCACTGGTGATACATCACTGGTGATGCATCACTGGTGATACATCACTGGTGATGCATCACTGGTGATGCATCACTGGTGATACATCACTGGTGATGCATCACTGGTGATACATCACTGGTGATGCATCACTGGTGATACATCACTGGTGATACATCACTGGTGATACATCACTGGTGATGCATCACTGGTGATACATCACTGGTGATGCATCACTGGTGATGCATCACTGGTGATGCATCACTGGTGATGCATCACTGGTGATGTGTCACTGGTGATACATCACTGGTGATGTGTCACTGGTGATACATCACTGGTGATGCATGACTGGTGATGCATCACTGGTGATGTATCACAGGTGATGCATCACTGGTGATGTATCACAGGTGATGTATCACAGGTGATGCATCACAGGTGACGCATCACTGGTGATGCATCACTGGTGATGCATCACTGCTGATGCATCACTGCTGATGCATCACAGGTGATGCATCACTGGTGATGCATCACTGGTGATGTATCACAGGTGATGCATCACGGGTGATGTATCACAGGTGATGCATCACTGGTGATGTATCACAGGTGATGCATCACTGGTGATGCATCACTGCTGATGCATCACTGCTGATGCAGCACTGCTGATGCATCACAGGTGATGCATCACTGCTGATGCATCACTGGTGATGTGTCACTGGTGATGCGTCACAGGTGATGCATCACTGCTGATGCATCACTGGTGATGCATCACTTGTGATGCATCACTGGTGATACATCACTTGTGATGCATCACTGGTGATACATCACTGGTGATGCATCACTGGTGATACATCACTGGTGATGCATCACTGGTGATACATCACTGGTGATGCATCACTGGTGATACATCACTGGTGATACATCACTGGTGATACATCACGGGTGATGCATCACTGGTGATACACCACTGGTGATGCATCACAGGTGATGCATCACTGGTGATGTGTCACTGGTGATACATCACTGGTGATGTATCACTGGTGATGCGTCACAGGTGATGCATCACTGCTGATGCATCACTGGTGATGCATCACTTGTGATGCATCACTGGTGATACATCACTTGTGATGCATCATTGGTGATACATCACTGGTGATGCATCACTGGTGATACATCACTGGTGATGCATCACTGGTGATACATCACTGGTGATGCATCACTGGTGATACATCACTGGTGATACATCACTGGTGATACATCACGGGTGATGCATCACTGGTGATACACCACTGGTGATGCATCACAGGTGATGCATCACTGCTGATGCATCACTGGTGATGTGTCACTGGTGATACATCACTGGTGATGCATCACTGGTGATACATCACTGGTGATGCATCACTGGTGATACATCACTGGTGATACATCACTGGTGATACATCACGGGTGATGCATCACTGGTGATACACCACTGGTGATGCATCACAGGTGATGCATCACTGCTGATGTATCACTGGTGATGTGTCACTGGTGATGCATCACTGGTGATGCATCACTGGTGATACATCACTGGTGATACATCACTGGTGATACATCACGGGTGATGCATCACTGGTGATACACCACTGGTGATGCATCACAGGTGATGCATCACTGCTGATACATCACTGGTGATACATCACTGGTGATACATCACTGGTGATGCATCACTGGTGATACATCACTGGTGATACATCACTGGTGATACATCACGGGTGATGCATCACTGGTGATACACCACTGGTGATGCATCACAGGTGATGCATCACTGCTGATGCATCACTGGTGATGTGTCACTGGTGATACATCACTGGTGATGCATCACTGGTGATACATCACTGGTGATGCATCACTGGTGATACATCACTGCTGATGCATCACAGGTGATGCATCACTGGTGATACATCACTGGTGATACATCACGGGTGATGCATCACTGGTGATACACCACTGGTGATGCAGCACAGGTGATGCATCACTGCTGATGTATCACTGGTGATGTGTCACTGGTGATGCATCACTGGTGATGCATCACTGGTGATGTGTCACTGGTGATACATCACTGGTGATGCATCACTGGTGATACATCACTGGTGATACATCACTGGTGATGCATCACTGGTGATGCATCACTGGTGATACATCACTGGTGATGCATCACTGGTGATACATCACTGGTGATGCATCACTGGTGATACATCACTGGTGATGCATCACTGGTGACACATCACTGGTGATGCATCACAGGTGATGCATCACTGGTGATACATCACTGGTGATGCATCACTGGTGATGCATCACTAGTGATGCATCTCTGGTGATGCATCACTGGTGATACATCACTGGTGATGCATCACTGGTGATACATCACTGGTGATGCATCACTGGTGATACATCACTGGTGATGCATCACTGGTGACACATCACTGGTGATGCATCACAGGTGATGCATCACTGGTGATACATCACTGGTGATGCATCACTGGTGATGCATCACTGGTGATACATCACTGGTGATACATCACTGGTGATACATCACTGGTGATACATGACTAGTGATGCATCACTGGTGATACATCACTGGTGATACATCACTGGTGATGCATCACTGGTGATACATCACTGGTGATGCATCACTGGTGATACATCACTGGTGATGCATCACTGGTGATACATCACTGGTGATACATCACTGGTGATACATCACTGGTGATACATCACTGGTTATGCTTCACTGGTGATACATCACTGGTGATGCATCACTGGTCATACATCACTGGTGATGCATCACTGGTGATACATCACTGGTGATACATCACTGGTTATGCTTCACTGGTGATACATCACTGGTGATACATCACTGGTGATACATCACTGCTGATGCATCACTGGTGATGTGTCACTGGTGATGCATCACAGGTGATGCATCACTGCTGATGCATCACTGGTGATGCATCACTTGTGATGCATCACTGGTGATACATCACTGGTGATGCATCACTGGTGATACATCACTGGTGATGCATCACTGGTTATACATCACCGGTGATGCATCACTGGTGATACATCACTGGTGATACATCACTGGTGATGCATCACTGGTGATACATCACTGGTGATGCATCACTGGTGATACATCACTGGTGATACATCACTGGTTATGCTTCACTGGTGATACATCACTGGTGATGCATCACTGGTGATACATCACTGGTGATACATCACTGGTGATACATCACGGGTGATGCATCACTGGTGATACACCACTGGTGATGCATCACAGGTGATGCATCACTGCTGATGCATCACTGGTGATGTGTCACTGGTGATACATCACTGGTGATGCATCACTGGTGATACATCACTGGTGATGCATCACTGGTGATACATCACTGGTGATACATCACTGGTGATACATCACGGGTGATGCATCACTGGTGATACACCACTGGTGATGCATCACAGGTGATGCATCACTGCTGATGTATCACTGGTGATGTGTCACTGGTGATGCATCACTGGTGATGCATCACTGGTGATGTGTCACTGGTGATACATCACTGGTGATGCATCACTGGTGATACATCACTGGTGATACATCACTGGTGATGCATCACTGGTGATACATCACTGGTGATACATCACTGGTGATACATCACGGGTGATGCATCACTGGTGATACACCACTGGTGATGCATCACAGGTGATGCATCACTGCTGATGCATCACTGGTGATGTGTCACTGGTGATACATCACTGGTGATGCATCACTGGTGATGCATCACTGGTGATGCATCACTAGTGATGCATCACTGCTGATACATCACTGATGATGCATCTCTGGTGATGCATCACTGGTGATACATCACTGGTGATGCATCACTGGTGATACATCACTGGTGATGCATCACTGGTGATACATCACTGGTGATGCATCACTGGTGACACATCACTGGTGATGCATCACAGGTGATGCATCACTGGTGATACATCACTGGTGATGCATCACTGGTGATGCATCACTGGTGATACATCACTGGTGATACATCACTGGTGATACATGACTAGTGATGCATCACTGGTGATACATCACTGGTGATACATCACTGGTGATGCATCACTGGTGATGCATCACTGGTGATACATCACTGGTGATGCATCACTGCATCACTGGTGATGCATCACTGGTGATACATCACTGGTGATGCATCACTGGTGATACATCACTGGTGATGCATCACTGGTGATACATCACTGGTTATGCTTCACTGGTGATACATCACTGGTGATGCATCACTGGTGATACATCACTGGTGATGCATCACTGGTGATACATCACTGGTGATACATCACTGGTTATGCTTCACTGGTGATACATCACTGGTGATACATCACTGGTGATACATCACTGCTGATGCATCACTGGTGATGTGTCACTGGTGATGCATCACAGGTGATGCATCACTGCTGATGCATCACTGGTGATGCATCACTTGTGATGCATCACTGGTGATACATCACTGGTGATGCATCACTGGTGATACATCACTGGTGATGCATCACTGGTTATACATCACTGGTGATGCATCACTGGTGATACATCACTGGTGATACATCACTGGTGATGCATCCCTGGTGATACATCACTGGTGATGCATCACTGGTGATACATCACTGGTGATACATCACTGGTTATGCTTCACTGGTGATACATCACTGGTGATGCATCACTGGTGATGCATCACTGGTGATACATCACTGGTGATGTGTCACTGGTGATGTGTCACTGTTGATGTGTCACTGGTGATGTAGCACTGGTGATGCATCACTGGTGATACATCACTGGTGATGCATCACTGGTGATACATCACTGGTGATACATCACTGGTGATGCATCACTGGTGATGCATCACTGGTGATACATCACTGGTGATGCAACACTGGTGATACATCACTGGTGATGCATCACTGGTGATACATCACTGGTGATACATCACTGGTGATGCATCACTGGTGACACATCACTGGTGATGCATGACAGGTGATGCATCACTGGTGATACATCACTGGTGATGCATCACTGGTGATACATCACTGGTGATACATCACTGGTGATGCATCACTGGTGATACATCATTGGTGATGCATCACTGGTGATACATGACTGGTGATGCATCACTGCTGATGTGTCACTGGTGATACATCACTGGTGATGCATCACTGGTGATGCATCACTGGTGATGCATCACTGGTGATGCATCACTGGTGATGCATCACTGGTGATACATCACTGGTGATGCATCACTGGTGATGCATCACTGGTGATGTGTCACTGGTGATACATCACTGGTGATGTGTCACTGGTGATGTGTCACTGGTGATGTAGCACTGGTGATGCATCACTGGTGATACATCACTGGTGATGCATCACTGGTGATACATCACTGGTGATGCATCACTGGTGATGTAGCACTGGTGATGCATCACTGGTGATACATCACTGGTGATGCATCACTGGTGATACATCACTGGTGATGCATCACTGGTGATGCATCACTGGTGATGCATCACTGGTGATACATCACTGGTGATGCATCACTGGTGATGCATCACTGGTGATGTGTCACTGGTGATACATCACTGGTGATGTGTCACTGGTGATACATCACTGGTGATGCATCACTGGTGATACATCACTGGTGATGCATCACTGGTGATGCATCACTAGTGATGCATCACTGGTGATACATCACTAATGATGCATCTCTGGTGATGCATCACTGGTGATACATCACTGGTGATGCATCACTGGTGATACATCACTGGTGATGCATCACTGGTGATGCATCACTGGTGATACATCACTGGTGATGCATCACTGGTGATACATCACTGGTGATGCATCACTGGTGATACATCACTGGTGATACATCACTGGTGATACATCACTGGTGATGCATCACTGGTGATACATCACTGGTGATGCATCACTGGTGATGCATCACTGGTGATGCATCACTGGTGATGCATCACTGGTGATGTGTCACTGGTGATACATCACTGGTGATGCATCACTGGTGATACATCACTGGTGATGCATCACTGGTGATACATCACTGGTGATACAACACTGGTGATGCATCACTGGTGATACATCACTGGTGATGCATCACTGGTGATACATCATTGGTGATGCATCACTGGTGATACATCATTGGTGATGCATCACTGGTGATACATGACTGGTGATGCATCACTGCTGATGTGTCACTGGTGATACATCACTGGTGATGCATCACTGGTGATGCATCACTGGTGATGCATTACTGGTGATGTGCATCACTGGTGATGCATCACTGCTGATGCATCACTGCTGATGCATCACTGGTGATGCATCACTGGTGATACATCACTGGTGATGCATCACTGGTGATGTGTCACTGGTGATGCAGCACTGGTGATGCATCACTGGTGATGCATCACAGGTGATGCATCACTGCTGATGCATCACTGGTGATACATCACTGGTGATGCATCACTGGTGATACATCACTGGTGATGCATCACTGGTTATACATCACTGGTGATGCATCACTGGTGATACATCACTGGTGATACATCACTGGTGATGCATCACTGGTGATACATCACAAGTGATGCATCACTGCTGATGATTCACAGGTGATGCATCACTGGTGATGTATCACAAGTGATGCATCACTGCTGATGCATCACTGGTGATGCATCACTGGTGATGTATCACAAGTGATGCATCACAGGTGATGCATCACTGGTGATGCATCACCTGTGAATCATCAGCAGTAATGCATCACTTGTGATGTATCACCAGTGATGTATCACTGGTGATGTATCACCAGTGATGTATCACTGGTGATACATCACTGGTGATGTATCACTGGTGATGCATCACTGGTGATGTATCACTGGTGATGCATCACTGGTGATGTATCACTGGTGATGCATCACTGGTGATGTATCACTGGTGATGCATCACTGGTGATGTATCACTGGTGATGCATCACTGGTGATGTATCACAGGTGACGCATCACTGGTGATGTATCACAGGTGATGCATCACTGGTGATGCATCACTGGTAATGCATCACTGGTGATGCATCACTGGTGATGTATCACAGGTGATGCATCACTGCTGATGCATCACACGACACTGGTGGTGTATCACAGGTGATGCATCACACGTGATGCATCACTGGTGACGCATCACTGGTGATGCATCACTGGTGATGTATCACTGGTGATGCATCACTGGTCTCATGTGACATGTCTCATGTGTCATGTCTCATGTGACTGTCACATGTGAGATGTCTCATGCGACATGTCACATGTGTCGTGTCTCATGTGACATGTCTCATGTGACTGTCACATGTGAGATGTCTCATGCGACATGTCACATGTGTCGTGTGTCATGTGACATGTCTCATGTGTCATGTCTCATGTGACTGTCTTATGTGACTGTCACCAGTGATGCATCACTGGTGATGTATCACAGGTGATGCATCACTGGTGACGTATCACAGGTGATGCATCACAGGTGACGCATCACTGGTGATGCATCACTGGTGATGCATCACTGCTGATGCATCACTGGTGATGCATGACTGGTGATGCATCACTGGTGATGTATCACAGGTGATGCATCACTGGTGATGTATCACAGGTGATGCATCACAGGTGACGCATCACTGGTGATGCATCACTGGTGATGCATCACTGCTGATGCATCACTGCTGATGCATCACTGCTGATGCATCACAGGTGATGCATCACTGGTGATGCATCACTGGTGATGTATCACAGGTGATGCATCACTGGTGATGTATCACAGGTGATGCATCACTGGTGATGCATCACTGCTGATGCATCACTGCTGATGCAGCACTGCTGATGCATCACAGGTGATGCATCACTGGTGATGCATCACTGGTGATGCATCACTGGTGATACATCACTGGTGATGTGTCACTGGTGATGCATCACTAGTGATGCATCACTGGTTATGCATCACTGGTGATACATCACTGGTGATGCATCACTGCTGATGCATCACTGCTGATGCATCACTGGTGATGTGTCACTGGTAATGCATCACTGGTGATGCATCACTGCTGATGCATCACTGGTGATGTGTCACTGGTGATGCGTCACAGGTGATGCATCACTGCTGATGCATCACTGGTGATACATCATTTGTGATGCATCACTGGTGATACATCACTGGTGATGCATCACTGGTGATACATCACTGGTGATGCATCACTGGTGATACATCACTGGTGATACATCACTGGTGATACATCACGGGTGATGCATCACTGGTGGTACACCACTGGTGATGCATCACAGGTGATGCATCACTGCTGATGCATCACTGGTGATGTGTCACTGGTGATGCATCACTGGTGATGCATCACTGGTGATGCATCACTGGTGATACATCACTGGTGATGCATCACTGGTGATACATCACTGGTGATGCATCACTGGTGACACATCACTGGTGATGCATCACAGGTGATGCATCACTGGTGATACATCACTGGTGATGCATCACTGGTGATGCATCACTGGTGATACATCACTGGTGATGTGTCACTGGTGATACATCACTGGTGATGCATCACTGGTGATGCATCACTGGTGATACATCACTGGTGATGTGTCACTGGTGATACATCACTGGTGATGCATCACTGGTGATACATCACTGGTGATGCATCACTGGTGATGCATCACTAGTGATGCATCACTGGTGATACATCACTGATGATGCATCTCTGGTGATGCATCACTGGTGATACATCACTGGTGATGCATCACTGGTGATACATCACTGGTGATGCATCACTGGTGATGCATCACTGGTGATACATCACTGGTGATGCATCACTGGTGATACATCACTGGTGATGCATCACTGGTGATACATCACTGGTGATACATCACTGGTGATGCATCACTGGTGATGCATCACTGGTGATGCATCACAGGTGATGTGTCACTGGTGATACATCACTGGTGATGCATCACTGGTGATACATCACTGGTGATGCATCACTGGTGAAACATCACTGGTGATGCATCACTGGTGATGCATCACTGGTGATGTGTCACTGGTGATACATCACTGGTGATGCATCACTGGTGATACATCACTGGTGATGCATCACTGGTGATACATCACTGGTGATACATCACTGGTGATACATCACTGGTGATACATGACTGGTGATGCATCACTGGTGATACATCACTGGTGATACATCACTGGTGATGCATCACTGGTGATACATCACTGGTGATACATCACTGGTGATGCATCACTGGAGATGCATCACTGCTGATGCATCACTGGTGATGTGTCACTGGTGATGCATCACTGGTGATGCATCACTGGTGATGTATCACTGGTGATACATCACTGGTGATACATCACTGGTGATGCATCACTGGTGATGCATCACTGGTGATGCATCACTGGTGATACATCACTGGTGATGTGTCACTGGTGATGCATCACTAGTGATGCATCACTGGTTATGCATCATTGGTGATACATCACTGGTGATGCATCACTGCTGATGCATCACTGCTGATGCATCACTGGTGATGTGTCACTGGTAATGCATCACTGGTGATGCATCACTGCTGATGCATCACTGGTGATGTGTCACTGGTGATGCGTCACAGGTGATGCATCACTGCTGATGCATCACTGGTGATGCATCACTTGTGATGCATCACTGGTGATACATCACTTGTGATGCATCACTGGTGATACATCACTGGTGATGCATCACTGGTGATACATCACTGGTGATGCATCACTGGTGATACATCACTGGTGATGCATCACTGGTGATACATCACTGGTGATACATCACTGGTGATACATCACGGGTGATGCATCACTGGTGATACACCACTGGTGATGCATCACAGGTGATGCATCACTGGTGATGTGTCACTGGTGATACATCACTGGTGATGCATCACTGGTGATACATCACTGGTGATGCATCACTGGTGATACATCACTGGTGATACATCACTGGTGATACATCACGGGTGATGCATCACTGGTGATACACCACTGGTGATGCATCACAGGTGATGCATCACTGCTGATGCATCACTGGTGATGTGTCACTGGTGATACATCACTGGTGATGCATCACTGGTGATACATCACTGGTGATGCATCACTGGTGATACATCACTGGTGATACATCACTGGTGATACATCACGGGTGATGCATCACTGGTGATACACCACTGGTGATGCATCACAGGTGATGCATCACTGGTGATGTGTCACTGGTGATACATCACTGGTGATGCATCACTGGTGATACATCACTGGTGATGCATCACTGGTGATACATCACTGGTGATACATCACTGGTGATACATCACGGGTGATGCATCACTGGTGATACACCACTGGTGATGCATCACAGGTGATGCATCACTGCTGATGTATCACTGGTGATGTGTCACTGGTGATGCATCACTGGTGATGCATCACTGGTGATGTGTCACTGGTGATACATCACTGGTGATGCATCACTGGTGATACATCACTGGTGATACATCACTGGTGATGCATCACTGGTGATACATCACTGGTGATACATCACTGGTGATACATCACGGGTGATGCATCACTGGTGATACACCACTGGTGATGCATCACAGGTGATGCATCACTGCTGATGCATCACTGGTGATGTGTCACTGGTGATACATCACTGGTGATGCATCACTGGTGATACATCACTGGTGATGCATCACTGGTGATGCATCACTGGTGATGCATCACTAGTGATGCATCACTGCTGATACATCACTGATGATGCATCTCTGGTGATGCATCACTGGTGATACATCACTGGTGATGCATCACTGGTGATACATCACTGGTGATGCATCACTGGTGATACATCACTGGTGATGCATCACTGGTGACACATCACTGGTGATGCATCACAGGTGATGCATCACTGGTGATACATCACTGGTGATGCATCACTGGTGATGCATCACTGGTGATACATCACTGGTGATACATCACTGGTGATACATCACTGGTGATACATGACTAGTGATGCATCACTGGTGATACATCACTGGTGATACATCACTGGTGATGCATCACTGGTGATACATCACTGGTGATGCATCACTGGTGATACATCACTGGTGATGCATCACTGGTGATACATCACTGGTGATACATCACTGGTTATGCTTCACTGGTGATACATCACTGGTGATGCATCACTGGTGATACATCACTGGTGATGCATCACTGGTGATACATCACTGGTGATACATCACTGGTTATGCTTCACTGGTGATACATCACTGGTGATACATCACTGCTGATGCATCACTGGTGATGTGTCACTGGTGATGCATGACAGGTGATGCATCACTGGTGATACATCACTGGTGATGCATCACTGGTGATACATCACTGGTGATACATCACTGGTGATGCATCACTGGTGATACATCACTGATGATGCATCTCTGGTGATGCATCACTGGTGATACATCACTGGTGATGCATCACTGGTGATACATCACTGGTGATGCATCACTGGTGATACATCACTGGTGATGCATCACTGGTGATACATCACTGGTGATGCATCACTGGTGATGCATCACTGGTGATGCATCACTGGTGATACATCACTGGTGATGCATCACTGGTGATGCATCACTGGTGATGTGTCACTGGTGATACATCACTGGTGATGTGTCACTGGTGATACATCACTGGTGATGCATCACTGGTGATACATCACTGGTGATGCATCACTGGTGATGCATCACTAGTGATGCATCACTGGTGATACATCACTGATGATGCATCTCTGGTGATGCATCACTGGTGATACATCACTGGTGATGCATCACTGGTGATACATCACTGGTGATGCATCACTGGTGATGCATCACTGGTGATACATCACTGGTGATGCATCACTGGTGATACATCACTGGTGATACATCACTGGTGATGCATCACTGGTGATACATCACTGGTGATGCATCACTGGTGATACATCACTGGTGATACATCACTGGTGATGCATCACTGGTGATACATCACTGGTGATGCATCACTGGTGATGCATCACTGGTGATGCATCACTGGTGATGCATCACTGGTGATGTGTCACTGGTGATACATCACTGGTGATGCATCACTGGTGATACATCACTGGTGATGCATCACTGGTGATACATCACTGGTGATACATCACTGGTGATGCATCACTGGTGATACATCATTGGTGATGCATCACTGGTGATACATCATTGGTGATGCATCACTGGTGATACATGACTGGTGATGCATCACTGCTGATGTGTCACTGGTGATACATCACTGGTGATGCATCACTGGTGATGCATCACTGGTGATGCATTACTGGTGATGTGCATCACTGGTGATGCATCACTGCTGATGCATCACTGCTGATGCATCACTGGTGATGCATCACTGGTGATACATCACTGGTGATGCATCACTGGTGATGTGTCACTGGTGATGCAGCACTGGTGATGCATCACTGGTGATGCATCACAGGTGATGCATCACTGCTGATGCATCACTGGTGATACATCACTGGTGATGCATCACTGGTGATGCATCACTGGTTATACATCACTGGTGATGCATCACTGGTGATACATCACTGGTGATGCATCACTGGTGATGCATCACTGGTGATACATCACTGGTGATGCATCACTGGTGATACATCACTGGTGATGCATCACTGGTGATGCATCACTGGTGATACATCACTGGTGATGCATCACTGGTGATACATCACTGGTGATGCATCACTGCACATCACTGGTGATGCATCACTGGTGATACATCACTGGTGATGCATCACTGGTGATACATCACTGGTGATACATCACTGGTGATGCATCACTGGTGATGCATCACTGGTGATGCATCACAGGTGATGTGTCACTGGTGAAACATCACTGGTGATGCATCACTGGTGATGCATCACTGGTGATGTGTCACTGGTGATACATCACTGGTGATGCATCACTGGTGATACATCACTGGTGATGCATCACTGGTGATACATCACTGGTGATACATCACTGGTGATACATGACTGGTGATGCATCACTGGTGATACATCACTGGTGATACATCACTGGTGATGCATCACTGGTGATACATCACTGGTGATACATCACTGGTGATGCATCACTGGAGATGCATCACTGCTGATGCATCACTGGTGATGTGTCACTGGTGATGCATCACTGGTGATGCATCACTGGTGATGTATCACTGGTGATACATCACTGGTGATGCATCACTGGTGATGCATCACTGGTGATACATCACTGGTGATGTGTCACTGGTGATGCATCACTAGTGATGCATCACTGGTTATGCATCACTGGTGATACATCACTGGTGATGCATCACTGCTGATGCATCACTGCTGATGCATCACTGGTGATGTGTCACTGGTAATGCATCACTGGTGATGCATCACTGCTGATGCATCACTGGTGATGTGTCACTGGTGATGCGTCACAGGTGATGCATCACTGCTGATGCATCACTGGTGATGCATCACTTGTGATGCATCACTGGTGATACATCACTTGTGATGCATCACTGGTGATACATCACTGGTGATGCATCACTGGTGATACATCACTGGTGATGCATCACTGGTGATACATCACTGGTGATGCATCACTGGTGATACATCACTGGTGATACATCACTGGTGATACATCACGGGTGATGCATCACTGGTGATACACCACTGGTGATGCATCACAGGTGATGCATCACTGGTGATGTGTCACTGGTGATACATCACTGGTGATGCATCACTGGTGATACATCACTGGTGATGCATCACTGGTGATACATCACTGGTGATACATCACTGGTGATACATCACGGGTGATGCATCACTGGTGATACACCACTGGTGATGCATCACAGGTGATGCATCACTGCTGATGCATCACTGGTGATGTGTCACTGGTGATACATCACTGGTGATGCATCACTGGTGATACATCACTGGTGATGCATCACTGGTGATACATCACTGGTGATACATCACTGGTGATACATCACGGGTGATGCATCACTGGTGATACACCACTGGTGATGCATCACAGGTGATGCATCACTGCTGATGTATCACTGGTGATGTGTCACTGGTGATGCATCACTGGTGATGCATCACTGGTGATGTGTCACTGGTGATACATCACTGGTGATGCATCACTGGTGATACATCACTGGTGATACATCACTGGTGATGCATCACTGGTGATACATCACTGGTGATACATCACTGGTGATACATCACGGGTGATGCATTTCTGGTGATACACCACTGGTGATGCATCACAGGTGATGCATCACTGCTGATGCATCACTGGTGATGTGTCACTGGTGATACATCACTGGTGATGCATCACTGGTGATGCATCACTGGTGATGCATCACTAGTGATGCATCACTGCTGATACATCACTGATGATGCATCTCTGGTGATGCATCACTGGTGATACATCACTGGTGATGCATCACTGGTGATACATCACTGGTGATGCATCACTGGTGATACATCACTGGTGATGCATCACTGGTGACACATCACTGGTGATGCATCACAGGTGATGCATCACTGGTGATACATCACTGGTGATGCATCACTGGTGATGCATCACTGGTGATACATCACTGGTGATACATCACTGGTGATACATGACTAGTGATGCATCACTGGTGATACATCACTGGTGATACATCACTGGTGATGCATCACTGGTGATACATCACTGGTGATGCATCACTGGTGATACATCACTGGTGATGCATCACTGGTGATACATCACTGGTGATACATCACTGGTTATGCTTCACTGGTGATACATCACTGGTGATGCATCACTGGTGATACATCACTGGTGATGCATCACTGGTGATACATCACTGGTGATACATCACTGGTTATGCTTCACTGGTGATACATCACTGGTGATACATCACTGGTGATACATCACTGCTGATGCATCACTGGTGATGTGTCACTGGTGATGCATCACAGGTGATGCATCACTGCTGATGCATCACTGGTGATGCATCACTTGTGATGCATCACTGGTGATACATCACTGGTGATGCATCACTGGTGATACATCACTGGTGATGCATCACTGGTTATACATCACTGGTGATGCATCACTGGTGATACATCACTGGTGATACATCACTGGTGATGCATCACTGGTGATACATCACTGGTGATGCATCACTGGTGATACATCACTGGTGATACATCACTGGTTATGCTTCACTGGTGATACATCACTGGTGATGCATCACTGGTGATGCATCACTGGTGATACATCACTGGTGATGTGTCACTGGTGATGTGTCACTGTTGATGTGTCACTGGTGATGTAGCACTGGTGATGCATCACTGGTGATACATCACTGGTGATGCATCACTGGTGATGCATCACTGGTGATACATCACTGGTGATACATCACTGGTGATGCATCACTGGTGATGCATCACTGGTGATACATCACTGGTGATGCAACACTGGTGATACATCACTGGTGATGCATCACTGGTGATACATCACTGGTGATACATCACTGGTGATGCATCACTGGTGACACATCACTGGTGATGCATGACAGGTGATGCATCACTGGTGATACATCACTGGTGATGCATCACTGGTGATACATCACTGGTGATACATCACTGGTGATGCATCACTGGTGATACATCACTGATGATGCATCTCTGGTGATGCATCACTGGTGATACATCACTGGTGATGCATCACTGGTGATACATCACTGGTGATGCATCACTGGTGATACATCACTGGTGATGCATCACTGGTGATGCATCACTGGTGATGCATCACTGGTGATACATCACTGGTGATGCATCACTGGTGATGCATCACTGGTGATGTGTCACTGGTGATACATCACTGGTGATGTGTCACTGGTGATACATCACTGGTGATGCATCACTGGTGATACATCACTAGTGATGCATCACTGGTGCTACATCACTGATGATGCATCTCTGGTGATGCATCACTGGTGATGCATCACTGGTGATACATCACTGGTGATGCATCACTGGTGATGCATCACTGGTGATACATCACTGGTGATGCATCACTGGTGATACATCACTGGTGATGCATCACTGGTGATACATCACTGGTGATACATCACTGGTGATGCATCACTGGTGATGCATCACTGGTGATGCATCACTGGTGATGTGTCACTGGTGATACATCACTGGTGATGCATCACTGGTGATACATCACTGGTGATGCATCACTGGTGATACATCACTGGTGATACATCACTGGTGATGCATCACTGGTGATACATCACTGGTGATGCATCACTGGTGATGCATCACTGGTGATGCATTACTGGTGATGTGCATCACTGGTGATGCATCACTGCTGATGCATCACTGCTGATGCATCACTGGTGATGCATCACTGGTGATACATCACTGGTGATGCATCACTGGTGATGTGTCACTGGTGATGCAGCACTGGTGATGCATCACTGGTGATGCATCACAGGTGATGCATCACTGCTGATGCATCACTGGTGATACATCACTGGTGATGCATCACTGGTGATACATCACTGGTGATGCATCACTGGTTATACATCACTGGTGATGCATCACTGGTGATACATCACTGGTGATACATCACTGGTGATGCATCACTGGTGATACATCACAAGTGATGCATCACTGCTGATGATTCACAGGTGATGCATCACTGGTGATGTATCACAAGTGATGCATCACTGCTGATGCATCACTGGTGATGCATCACTGGTGATGTATCACAAGTGATGCATCACAGGTGATGCATCACTGGTGATGCATCACTGGTGATGCATCACTGGTGATGTATCACAGGTGATGCATCACTGGTGATGTATCACTGGTGATGCATCACTGGTGATGTATCACTGGTGATGCATCACTGGTGATGTATCACTGGTGATGCATCACTGGTGATGTATCACTGGTGATGCATCACTGGTGATGCATCACTGGTGATGTATCACAGGTGACGCATCACTGGTGATGTATCACAGGTGATGCATCACTGGTGATGCATCACTGGTAATGCATCACTGGTGATGCATCACTGGTGATGTATCACAGGTGATGCATCACTGCTGATGCATCACACGACACTGGTGGTGTATCACAGGTGATGCATCACACGTGATGCATCACTGGTGACGCATCACTGGTGATGCATCACTGGTGATGTATCACTGGTGATGCATCACTGGTCTCATGTGACATGTCTCATGTGTCATGTCTCATGTGACTGTCACATGTGAGATGTCTCATGCGACATGTCACATGTGTCGTGTCTCATGTGACATGTCTCATGTGACTGTCACATGTGAGATGTCTCATGCGACATGTCACATGTGTCGTGTGTCATGTGACATGTCTCATGTGTCATGTCTCATGTGACTGTCTTATGTGACTGTCACCAGTGATGCATCACTGGTGATGTATCACAGGTGATGCATCACTGGTGACGTATCACAGGTGATGCATCACAGGTGACGCATCACTGGTGATGCATCACTGGTGATGCATCACTGCTGATGCATCACTGGTGATGCATGACTGGTGATGCATCACTGGTGATGTATCACAGGTGATGCATCACTGGTGATGTATCACAGGTGATGCATCACAGGTGACGCATCACTGGTGGTGCATCACTGGTGATGCATCACTGCTGATGCATCACTGCTGATGCATCACAGGTGATGCATCACTGGTGATGCATCACTGGTGATGTATCACAGGTGATGCATCACTGGTGATGTATCACAGGTGATGCATCACTGGTGATGTAACACAGGTGATGCATCACTGGTGATGCATCACTGCTGATGCATCACTGCTGATGCAGCACTGCTGATGCATCACAGGTGATGCATCACTGGTGATGCATCACTGGTTATGCATCACTGGTGATACATCACTGGTGATGCATCACTGCTGATGCATCACTGCTGATGCATCACTGGTGATGTGTCACTGGTAATGCATCACTGGTGATGCATCACTGCTGATGCATCACTGGTGATGTGTCACTGGTGATGCGTCACAGGTGATGCATCACTGCTGATGCATCACTGGTGATACATCATTTGTGATGCATCACTGGTGATACATCACTGGTGATGCATCACTGGTGACACATCACTGGTGATGCATCACAGGTGATGCATCACTGGTGATACATCACTGGTGATGCATCACTGGTGATGCATCACTGGTGATACATCACTGGTGATGTGTCACTGGTGATACATCACTGGTGATGCATCACTGGTGATGCATCACAGGTGATACATCACTGGTGATGTGTCACTGGTGATACATCACTGGTGATGCATCACTGGTGATACATCACTGGTGATGCATCACTGGTGATGCATCACTAGTGATGCATCACTGGTGATACATCACTGATGATGCATTTCTGGTGATGCATCACTGGTGATACAGCACTGGTGATGCATCACTGGTGATACATCACTGGTGATGCATCACTGGTGATGCATCACTGGTGATACATCACTGGTGATGCATCACTGGTGATACATCACTGGTGATGCATCACTGGTGATACATCACTGGTGATACATCACTGGTGATGCATCACTGCTGATGCATCACTGGTGATGCATCACTGGTGATGCATCACTGGTGATGCATCGCTGGTGATACATCACTGGTGATGTGTCACTGGTGATGCATCACTAGTGATGCATCACTGGTTATGCATCACTGGTGATACATCACTGGTGATGCATCACTGCTGATGCATCACTGCTGATGCATCACTGGTGATGTGTCACTGGTAATGCATCACTGGTGATGCATCACTGCTGATGCATCACTGGTGATGTGTCACTGGTGATGCGTCACAGGTGATGCATCACTGCTGATGCATCACTGGTGATACATCATTTGTGATGCATCACTCGTGATACATCACTGGTGATGCATCACTGCTGATGCATCACTGCTGATGCATCACTGGTGATGTCTCACTGGTAATGCATCACTGGTGATGCATCACTGCTGATGCATCACTGGTGATGTGTCACTGGTGATGCGTCACAGGTGATGCATCACTGCTGATGCATCACTGGTGATGCATCACTTGTGATGCATCACTGGTGATACATCACTTGTGATGCATCACTGGTGATGCATCACTGGTGACACATCACTGGTGATGCATCACAGGTGATGCATCACTGGTGATGTGTCACTGGTGATACATCACTGGTGATGCATCACTGGTGATACATCACTGGTGATGCATCACTGGTGATGCATCACTAGTGATGCATCACTAGTGATGCATCACTGGTGATACATCACTGATGATGCATCTCTGGTGATGCATCACTGGTGATACATCACTGGTGATACATCACTGGTGATACATCACTGGTGATGCATCACTGGTGATGCATCACTGGTGATACATCACTGGTTATGCATCACTGGTGATACATCACTGGTGATGCATCACTGGTGATACATCACTGGTGATACATCACTGGTGATGCATCACTGGTGATGCATCACTGGTGATGCATCACAGGTGATGTGTCACTGGTGATGCATCACTGGTGATACATCACTGGTGATACATCACTGGTGATGCATCACTGGTGATGCATCACTGGTGATGCATCACAGGTGATGTGTCACTGGTGATACATCACTGGTGATGCATCACTGGTGATACATCACTGGTGATGCATCACTGGTGATACATCACTGGTGATGCATCACTGGTGAAACATCACTGGTGATGCATCACTGGTGATGCATCACTGGTGATGTGTCACTGGTGATACATCACTGGTGATGCATCACTGGTGATACATCACTGGTGATGCATCACTGGTGATACATCACTGGTGATACATCACTGGTGATACATGACTGGTGATGCATCACTGGTGATACATCACTGGTGATACATCACTGGTGATGCATCACTGGTGATACATCACTGGTGATACATCACTGGTGATGCATCACTGGAGATGCATCACTGCTGATGCATCACTGGTGATGTGTCACTGGTGATGCATCACTGCTGATGCATCACTGCTGATGCATCACTGGTGATGTGTCACTGGTAATGCATCACTGGTGATGCATCACTGCTGATGCATCACTGGTGATGTGTCACTGGTGATGCGTCACAGGTGATGCATCACTGCTGATGCATCACTGGTGATGCATCACTTGTGATGCATCACTGGTGATACATCACTTGTGATGCATCACTGGTGATACATCACTGGTGATGCATCACTGGTGATACATCACTGGTGATGCATCACTGGTGATACATCACTGGTGATGCATCACTGGTGATACATCACTGGTGATACATCACTGGTGATACATCACGGGTGATGCATCACTGGTGATACACCACTGGTGATGCATCACAGGTGATGCATCACTGGTGATGTGTCACTGGTGATACATCACTGGTGATGCATCACTGGTGATACATCACTGGTGATGCATCACTGGTGATACATCACTGGTGATACATCACTGGTGATACATCACGGGTGATGCATCACTGGTGATACACCACTGGTGATGCATCACAGGTGATGCATCACTGCTGATGCATCACTGGTGATGTGTCACTGGTGATACATCACTGGTGATGCATCACTGGTGATACATCACTGGTGATGCATCACTGGTGATACATCACTGGTGATACATCACTGGTGATACATCACGGGTGATGCATCACTGGTGATACACCACTGGTGATGCATCACAGGTGATGCATCACTGCTGATGTATCACTGGTGATGTGTCACTGGTGATGCATCACTGGTGATGCATCACTGGTGATGTGTCACTGATGATACATCACTGGTGATGCATCACTGGTGATACATCACTGGTGATACATCACTGGTGATGCATCACTGGTGATACATCACTGGTGATACATCACTGGTGATACATCACGGGTGATGCATCACTGGTGATACACCACTGGTGATGCATCACAGGTGATGCATCACTGCTGATGCATCACTGGTGATGTGTCACTGGTGATACATCACTGGTGATGCATCACTGGTGATACATCACTGGTGATGCATCACTGGTGATGCATCACTGGTGATGCATCACTAGTGATGCATCACTGCTGATACATCACTGATGATGCATCTCTGGTGATGCATCACTGGTGATACATCACTGGTGATGCATCACTGGTGATACATCACTGGTGATGCATCACTGGTGATACATCACTGGTGATGCATCACTGGTGACACATCACTGGTGATGCATCACAGGTGATGCATCACTGGTGATACATCACTGGTGATGCATCACTGGTGATGCATCACTAGTGATGCATCTCTGGTGATGCATCACTGGTGATACATCACTGGTGATGCATCACTGGTGATACATCACTGGTGATGCATCACTGGTGATACATCACTGGTGATGCATCACTGGTGACACATCACTGGTGATGCATCACAGGTGATGCATCACTGGTGATACATCACTGGTGATGCATCACTGGTGATGCATCACTGGTGATACATCACTGGTGATACATCACTGGTGATGCACCACTGGTGATGCATCACAGGTGATGCATCACTGGTGATGTGTCACTGGTGATACATCACTGGTGATGCATCACTGGTGATACATCACTGGTGATGCATCACTGGTGATACATCACTGGTGATACATCACTGGTGATACATCACGGGTGATGCATCACTGGTGATACACCACTGGTGATGCATCACAGGTGATGCATCACTGGTGATGTGTCACTGGTGATACATCACTGGTGATGCATCACTGGTGATACATCACTGGTGATGCATCACTGGTGATGCATCACTGCTGATGTATCACTGGTGATGTGTCACTGGTGATGCATCACTGGTGATGCATCACTGGTGATGCATCACTGGTGATACATCACTTGTGATGCATCACTGGTGATACATCACTTGTGATGCATCACTGGTGATACATCACTGGTGATGCATCACTGGTGATACACCACTGGTGATGCATCACAGGTGATGCATCACTGCTGATGTATCACTGGTGATGTGTCACTGGTGATGCATCACTGGTGATGCATCACTGGTGATGTGTCACTGGTGATACATCACTGGTGATGCATCACTGGTGATACATCACTGGTGATACATCACTGGTGATGCATCACTGGTGATACATCACTGGTGATGCATCACTGGTGATGCATCACTGCTGATGTATCACTGGTGATGTGTCACTGGTGATGCATCACTGGTGATGCATCACAGGTGATGCATCACTGGTGATGTGTCACTGGTGATACATCACGGGTGATGCATCACTGGTGATGCATCACTTGTGATGCATCACTGGTGATACATCACTTGTGATGCATCACTGGTGATACATCACTGGTGATGCATCACTGGTGATACATCACTGGTGATGCATCACTGGTGATACACCACTGGTGATGCATTACAGGTGATGCATCACTGGTGATGTGTCACTGGTGATACATCACTGGTGATGCATCACTGGTGATGCATCACTGCTGATGTATCACTGGTGATGTGTCACTGGTGATGCATCACTGGTGATGCATCACAGGTGATGCATCACTGGTGATGTGTCACTGGTGATACATCACGGGTGATGCATCACTGGTGATACACCACTGGTGATGCATCACAGGTGATGCATCACTGCTGATGTATCACTGGTGATGTGTCACTGGTGATGCATAACTGGTGATGCATCACTGGTGATGTGTCACTGGTGATACATCACTGGTGATGCATCACTGGTGATACATCACTGGTGATACATCACTGGTGATGCATCACTGGTGATACATCACTGGTGATGCATCACTGGTGATGCATCACTGCTGATGTATCACTGGTGATGTGTCACTGGTGATGCATCACTGGTGATGCATCACTTGTGATGCATCACTGGTGATACATCACTTGTGATGCATCACTGGTGATACATCACTGGTGATGCATCACTGGTGATGTGTCACTGGTGATACATCACTGGTGATGCATCACTGGTGATACATCACTGGTGATGCATCACTGGTGATGCATCACTGCTGATGTATCACTGGTGATGTGTCACTGGTGATGCATCACTGGTGATGCATCACTGGTGATGCATCACTGGTGATACATCACTTGTGATGCATCACTGGTGATACATCACTTGTGATACATCACTGGTGATACATCACGGGTGATGCATCACTGGTGATACACCACTGGTGATGCATCACAGGTGATGCATCACTGGTGATGTGTCACTGGTGATACATCACTGGTGATGCATCACTGGTGATACATCACTGGTGATGCATCACTGGTGATGCATCACTGCTGATGTATCACTGGTGATGTGTCACTGGTGATGCATCACTGGTGATGCATCACTGGTGATGCATCACTGGTGATACATCACTTGTGATGCATCACTGGTGATACATCACTTGTGATGCATCACTGGTGATACATCACTGGTGATGCATCACTGGTGATACACCACTGGTGATGCATCACAGGTGATGCATCACTGCTGATGTATCACTGGTGATGTGTCACTGGTGATGCATCACTGGTGATGCATCACTGGTGATGTGTCACTGGTGATACATCACTGGTGATGCATCACTGGTGATACATCACTGGTGATACATCACTGGTGATGCATCACTGGTGATACATCACTGGTGATGCATCACTGGTGATGCATCACTGCTGATGTATCACTGGTGATGTGTCACTGGTGATGCATCACTGGTGATGCATCACAGGTGATGCATCACTGGTGATATGTCACTGGTGATACATCACGGGTGATGCTTCACTGGTGATGCATCACTTGTGATGCATCACTGGTGATACATCACTTGTGATGCATCACTGGTGATACATCACTGGTGATGCATCACTGGTGATACATCACTGGTGATGCATCACTGGTGATACACCACTGGTGATGCATCACAGGTGATGCATCACTGGTGATGTGTCACTGGTGATACATCACTGGTGATGCATCACTGGTGATGCATCACTGGTGATGCATCACTGCTGATGTATCACTGGTGATGTGTCACTGGTGATGCATCACTGGTGATGCATCACAGGTGATGCATCACTGGTGATGTGTCACTGGTGATACATCACGGGTGATGCATCACTGGTGATACACCACTGGTGATGCATCACAGGTGATGCATCACTGCTGATGTATCACTGGTGATGTGTCACTGGTGATGCATAACTGGTGATGCATCACTGGTGATGTGTCACTGGTGATACATCACTGGTGATGCATCACTGGTGATACATCACTGGTGATACATCACTGGTGATGCATCACTGGTGATACATCACTGGTGATGCATCACTGGTGATGCATCACTGCTGATGTATCACTGGTGATGTGTCACTGGTGATGCATCACTGGTGATGCATCACTTGTGATGCATCACTGGTGATACATCACTTGTGATGCATCACTGGTGATACATCACTGGTGATGCATCACTGGTGATGTGTCACTGGTGATACATCACTGGTGATGCATCACTGGTGATACATCACTGGTGATGCATCACTGGTGATGCATCACTGCTGATGTATCACTGGTGATGTGTCACTGGTGATGCATCACTGGTGATGCATCACTGGTGATGCATCACTGGTGATACATCACTTGTGATGCATCACTGGTGATACATCACTTGTGATGCATCACTGGTGATACATCACTTGTGATGCATCACTGGTGATACATCACTGGTGATGCATCACTGGTGATACACCACTGGTGATGCATCACAGGTGATGCATCACTGCTGATGTATCACTGGTGATGTGTCACTGGTGATGCATCACTGGTGATGCATCACTGGTGATGTGTCACTGGTGATACATCACTGGTGATGCATCACTGGTGATACATCACTGGTGATACATCACTGGTGATGCATCACTGGTGATACATCACTGGTGATGCATCACTGGTGATGCATCACTGCTGATGTATCACTGGTGATGTGTCACTGGTGATGCATCACTGGTGATGCATCACAGGTGATGCATCACTGGTGATGTGTCACTGGTGATACATCACGGGTGATGCATCACTGGTGATGCATCACTTGTGATGCATCACTGGTGATACATCACTTGTGATGCATCACTGGTGATACATCACTGGTGATGCATCACTGGTGATACATCACTGGTGATGCATCACTGGTGATACACCACTGGTGATGCATCACAGGTGATGCATCACTGGTGATGTGTCACTGGTGATACATCACTGGTGATGCATCACTGGTGATGCATCACTGCTGATGTATCACAAGTGATGCATCACTGGTGATACATCACTTGTGATGCATCACTGGTGATACACCACTGGTGATGCATCACAGGTGATGCATCACTGGTGATGTGTCACTGGTGATACATCACTGGTGATGCATCACTGGTGATACATCACTGGTGATGCATCACTGGTGATGCATCACTGCTGATGTATCACTGGTGATGTGTCACTGGTGATGCATCACTGGTGATGCATCACAGGTGATGCATCACTGGTGATGTGTCACTGGTGATACATCACGGGTGATGCATCACTGGTGATACACCACTGGTGATGCATCACAGGTGATGCATCACTGCTGATGTATCACTGGTGATGTGTCACTGGTGATGCATCACTGGTGATGCATCACTGGTGATGTGTCACTGGTGATACATCACTGGTGATGCATCACTGGTGATACATCACTGGTGATACATCACTGGTGATGCATCACTGGTGATACATCACTGGTGATACATCACTGGTGATACATCACGGGTGATGCATCACTGGTGATACACCACTGGTGATGCATCACAGGTGATGCATCACTGCTGATGCATCACTGGTGATGTGTCACTGGTGATACATCACTGGTGATGCATCACTGGTGATACATCACTGGTGATGCATCACTGGTGATGCATCACTGCTGATACATCACTGATGATGCATCTCTGGTGATGCATCACTGGTGATACATCACTGGTGATGCATCACTGGTGATACATCACTGGTGATGCATCACTGGTGATACATCACTGGTGATGCATCACTGGTGACACATCACTGGTGATGCATCACAGGTGATGCATCACTGGTGATACATCACTGGTGATGCATCACTGGTGATGCATCACTGGTGATACATCACTGGTGATACATCACTGGTGATACATCACTGGTGATACATGACTAGTGATGCATCACTGGTGATACATCACTGGTGATACATCACTGGTGATGCATCACTGGTGATACATCACTGGTGATGCATCACTGGTGATACATCACTGGTGATGCATCACTGGTGATACATCACTGGTGATACATCACTGGTTATGCTTCACTGGTGATACATCACTGGTGATGCATCACTGGTGATACATCACTGGTGATGCATCACTGGTGATACATCACTGGTGATACATCACTGGTTATGCTTCACTGGTGATACATCACTGGTGATACATCACTGGTGATGCATCACTGGTGATACATCACTGGTGATACATCACTGGTGATGCATCACTGGTGATGCATCACTGGTGATACATCACTGGTGATGCAACACTGGTGATACATCACTGGTGATGCATCACTGGTGATACATCACTGGTGATGCATCACTGGTGACACATCACTGGTGATGCATGACAGGTGATGCATCACTGGTGATACATCATGCATCACCAGTGATGCATCACCAGTGACACATCACCAGTGATACATCAGCAGTGATGCATCACCTGTGATGCATCACCAGTGGTGTATCACCAGTGATGCATCACCCGTGATGTATCACCAGTGACACATCACCAGTGATGCATCACCTGTGATGCATCACCAGTGATGCATCACCAGTGACACATCACCAGTGATACATCAGCAGTGATGCATCACCAGTGATGCATCACCAGTGATGTATCACCAGTGACACATCACCAGTGATGCATCACCTGTGATGCATCACCAGTGGTGTATCACCAGTGATGCATCACCAGTGATGTATCACCAGTGATGCATCACCAGTGATGTATCACCAGTGATGCATCACAAGTGATGCATCACCAGTGATGCATCACCCGTGATGTATCACCAGTGACACATCACCAGTGATGCATCAGCAGTGATGCATCACCTGTGATGCATCACCAGTAGTGTATCACCAGTGATGCATCACCCGTGATGTATCACCAGTGATGTATCACCAGTGATGTATCACCAGTGATGCATCACCAGTGATGTATCACCAGTGATGCATCACCAGTGATGTATCACCAGTGATGCATCACAAGTGATGTATCACCAGTGATGCATCACAAGTGATGCATCACCAGTGATGCATCAGCAGTGATGCATCACCTGTGACGCATCACCAGTGACACATCACCAGTGATGCATCAGCAGTGATGCATCACCTGTGATGCATTACCAGTGATACATCACCAGTGATGCATCAGCAGTGATGCATCAGCAGTGATGCATCACCAGTGATGTATCACGAGTGATGCATCACAAATGATGTATCACCAGTGATGCATCAGCAGTGATGCATCACCTGTGACGCATCACCAGTGACACATCACCAGTGATGCATCAGCAGTGATGCATCACCAGTGATGCATTACCAGTGACACATCACCAGTGATGCATCAGCAGTGATGCATCAGCAGTGATGCATCACCAGTGATGTATCACCAGTGATGCATAACCAGTGATGCATCACTAGTGATGCATCACCAGTGACACATCACCAGTGATGTATCACCAGTGATGCATCACCAGTGATGCATCACCAGTGATGCATCACCTGTGATGCATCAGCAGTGCTGCATCAGCAGTGATGCATCAGCAGTGATGCAGTGATGTATCACCAGTGATGCATCACCTGTGATACATCACCAGTGATGCATCACCTGTGATACATCACCAGTGATGCATCACCTGTGATACATCACCAGTGATGCATCACCAGTGATGCATCACCTGTGATGCATCAGCAGTGATGCATCAGCAGTGATGCATCACCAGTGATGCATCACCAGTGATGCGTCACCTGTGATGCATCACCTGTGATACATCACCAGTGATGCATCACCTGTGATACATCACCAGTGATGCATCACCAGTCATGCATCACCAGTGATGCATCAGCAGTGATGCATCACCAGTGATGCATCACCAGTGATGCGTCACCTGTGATGCATCACCTGTGATACGTCACCAGTGATGCATCACCTGTGATACATCACCAGTGATGCATCACTGGTGACAGTCACATAAGACAGTCACATGAGACATGACACATGAGACATGTCACATGACACACGACACATGTGACATGTCGCATGAGACATCTCACATGTGACAGTCACATGAGACATGTCACATGAGACACGACACATGTGACATGTCGCATGAGACATCTCACATGTGACAGTCACATGAGACATGACACATGAGACATGTCACATGAGACCAGTGATGCATCACCAGTGATACATCACCAGTGATGCATCACCAGTGATGCGTCACCAGTGATGCATCACGTGTGATGCATCACCTGTGATACACCACCAGTGTCGTGTGATGCATCAGCAGTGATGCATCACCTGTGATACATCACCAGTGATGCATCACCAGTGATGCATTACCAGTGATGCATCACCAGTGATGCATCACCTGTGATACATCACCAGTGATGCGTCACCTGTGATACATCACCAGTGATGCATCACCAGTGATGCATCACCAGTGATACATCACCAGTGATGCATCACCAGTGATACATCACCAGTGATGCATCACCAGTGATACATCACCAGTGATGCATCACCTGTGATACATCACCAGTGATGCATCACCTGTGATACATCACCAGTGATGCATCACCAGTGATGCATCACCAGTGATGCATCACCAGTGATGTATCACCAGTGATGCATCACCGGTGATGTATCACCAGTGATGCATCACCGGTGATGTATCACCAGTGATGCATCACCAGTGATGTATCACCAGTGATGCATCACCAGTGATGTATCACCAGTGATGCATCACAAATGATGTATCACCAGTGATGCATCACAAGTGATGCATCACCAGTGATGCATCACCAGTGATGCATCAGCAGTGATGCATCACCTGTGACGCATCACCAGTGACACATCACCAGTGATGCATCAGCAGTGATGCATCACCAGTGATGCATTACCAGTGACACATCACCAGTGATGCATCAGCAGTGATGCATCAGCAGTGATGCATCACCAGTGATGTATCACCAGTGATGCATAACCAGTGATGTATCACCAGTGATGCATCACCAGTGATGCATCACCAGTGCTGCATCACCAGTGACACATCACCAGTGATGCATCACCAGTGATGTATCACCAGTGATGCATCACCAGTGATGCATCAGCAGTGATGCATCAGCAGTGATGCATCACCAGTGATGCACATCACCAGTAATGCATCACCAGTGATGCATCACCAGTGATGCATCACCAGTGATGTATCACCAGTGATGTATCACCAGTGACACATCAGCAGTGATGCATCACCAGTCATGTATCACCAGTGATGCATCACCAATGATGTATCACCAGTGATGCATCACCAATGATGTATCACCAGTGATGCATCACCAGTGATGTATCACCAGTGATGCATCACCAGTGATGTATCACCAGTGATGTATCACCAGTGATGCATCACCAGTGATGTATCACCAGTGATGCATCACCAGTGATGTATCACCAGTGACACATCACCAGTGATGCATCACCAGTGATGCATCACCAGTGATGTATCACCAGTGATGCATCACCAGTGATGTATCACCAGTGATGTATCACCAGTGATGCATCACCAGTGATGTATCACCAGTGATGCATCACCAGTGATGTATCACCAGTGATGCATCACCAGTGATGCATCACCAGTGATGCATCACCAGTGATGTATCACCAGTGATGCATCACCAGTGATGTATCACCAGTGACACATCACCAGTGATGTATCACCAGTGACACATCACCAGTGATGCATCACCAGTGATGCATCACTGGTGATACATCACCAGTGATGTATCACCAGTGATGTATCACCAGTGATGCATCACCAGTGATGTATCACCAGTGATGCATCACCTGTCATGCATCACCAGTGATGTGTCACCAGTGATGCATCACCAGTGATGTATCACCAGTGATGCATCACCAGTGATGTATCACCAGTGTTGCATCACCAGTGATGTATCACCAGTGATGCATCACCAGTGATGCATCACCAGTGATGTATCACCAGTGATGTATCACCAGTGATGCATCACCAGTGATGTATCACCAGTGATGCATCACCAGTGCTGCATCACCAGTGACACATCAACAGTGACACATCACCAGTGACACATCACCAGTGATGTATCACCAGTGATGCATCACCAGTGATGCATCACCAGTGATGCATCACCAGTGATGTATCACCAGTGAAGCATAACCAGTGATGTATCACCAGTGATGTATCACCAGTGATGCATCACCAGTGATGTATCACCAGTGATGCATCACCAGTGATGTATCACCAGTGATGTATCACCAGTGATGCATCACCAGTGATGTATAACCAGTGATGCATCACCAGTGATGCATCACCAGTGATGTATCACCAGTGATGCATCAGCAGTGATGCATCACCTGTGATGCATCACCAGTGATGCATCACCAGTGCTGCATCACCAGTGACACATCACCAGTGATGCATCACCAGTGATGTATCACCAGTGATGCATCACCAGTGATGCAACAGCAGTGATGCATCAGCAGTGATGCATCACCAGTGATGCACATCACCAGTAATGCATCACCAGTGATGCATCACCAGTGATGCATCACCAGTGATGTATCACCAGTGACACATCAGCAGTGATGCATCACCAGTCATGTATCACCAGTGATGCATCACTGGTGATGTGTCACTGGTAATGCATCACTGGTGATGCATCACTGCTGATGCATCACTGGTGATGTGTCACTGGTGATGCGTCACAGGTGATGCATCACTGCTGATGCATCACTGGTGATGCATCACTTGTGATGCATCACTGGTGATACATCACTTGTGATGCATCACTGGTGATACATCACTGGTGATGCATCACTGGTGATACATCACTGGTGATGCATCACTGGTGATACATCACTGGTGATGCATCACTGGTGATACATCACTGGTGATACATCACTGGTGATACATCACTGGTGATGCATCACTGGAGATGCATCACTGCTGATGCATCACTGGTGATGTGTCACTGGTGATGCATCACCAGTGGTGTATCACCAGTGATGCATCACCCGTGATGTATCACCAGTGATGTATCACCAGTGATGTATCACCAGTGATGCATCACCAGTGATGTATCACCAGTGATGCATCACCAGTGATGTATCACCAGTGATGCATCACCAGTGATGTATCACCAGTGATGCATCACAAGTGATGTATCACCAGTGATGCATCACAAGTGATGCATCACCAGTGATGCATCAGCAGTGATGCATCACCTGTGACGCATCACCAGTGACACATCACCAGTGATGCATCAGCAGTGATGCATCACCAGTGATGCATTACCAGTGACACATCACCAGTGATGCATCAGCAGTGATGCATCAGCAGTGATGCATCACCAGTGATGTATCACCAGTGATGCATAACCAGTGATGCATCACTAGTGATGCATCACCAGTGACACATCACCAGTGATGTATCACCAGTGATGCATCACCAGTGATGTATCACCAGTGATGTATCACCAGTGATACATCACCAGTGATGCATCACCAGTGATGCATCACCAGTGACACATCACCAGTGATGCATCAGCAGTGATGCATCTCCAGTGATGCATCACCAGTGATGTATCACCAGTGATGTATCACCAGTGATGCATCACCAGTGATGCATCACCAGTGATGTATCACCAGTGATGCATCACCAGTGATGTATCACCAGTGATGCATCACCAGAGATGCATCACCAGTGATGTATCACCAGTGATGCATCACCAGTGATGTATCACCAGTGATGCATCACTGGTGATGCATCACTGGTGATACATCACTGGTGATACATCACTGGTGATGCATCACTGGAGATGCATCACTGCTGATGCATCACTGGTGATGTGTCACTGGTGATGCATCACTGGTGATGCATCACTGGTGATGTATCACTGGTGATACATCACTGGTGATACATCACTGGTGATGCATCACTGGAGATGCATCACTGCTGATGCATCACTGGTGATGTGTCACTGGTGATGCATCACTGGTGATGCATCACTGGTGATGTATCACTGGTGATACATCACTGGTGATACATCACTGGTGATACATCACTGGTGATGCATCACTGGTGATACATCACTGGTGATGTGTCACTGGTGATGCATCACTGGTGATACATCACTGGTGATACATCACTGGTTATGCTTCACTGGTGATACATCACTGGTGATGCATCACTGGTGATGCATCACTGGTGATGCATCACTGGTGATACATCACTGGTGATGTGTCACTGGTGATGTGTCACTGTTGATGTGTCACTGGTGATGCAGCACTGGTGATGCATCACTGGTGATACATCACTGGTGATGCATCACTGGTGATACATCACTGGTGATGCATCACTGGTGATACATCACTGGTGATGCATCACTGGTGATGCATCACTGGTGATACATCACTGGTGATGCATCACTGGTGATACATCACTGGTGATGCATCACTGGTGATACATCACTGGTGATACATCACTGGTGATGCATCACTGGTGATACATCACTGGTGATACATCACTGGTGATGCATCACTGGTGATGCATCACTGGTGATGCATCACTGCTGATGCATCACTGGTGATGCATCACTGGTGATACATCACTGGTGATGCATCACTGGTGATACATCACTGGTGATACATCACTGGTGATGCATCACTGGAGATGCATCACTGCTGATGCATCACTGGTGATGCATCACTGGTGATGCATTACTGGTGATGTGCATCACTGGTGATGCATCACTGCTGATGCATCACTGCTGTTGCATCACTGGTGATGCATCACTGGTGATACATCACTGGTGATGCATCACTGGTGATGTGTCACTGGTGATGCAGCACTGGTGATGCATCACTGGTGATGTGTCACTGGTGATGCAGCACTGGTGATGCATCACTGGTGATGCATCACAGGTGATGCATCACTGCTGATGCATCACTGGTGATACATCACTGGTGATGCATCACTGGTGATACATCACTGGTGATGCATCACTGGTGATACATCACTGGTGATACATCACTGGTGATACATCACGGGTGATGCATCACTGGTGATACACCACTGGTGATGCATCACAGGTGATGCATCACTGGTGATGTGTCACTGGTGATACATCACTGGTGATGTATCACTGGTGATGCATCACCAGTGGTGTATCACCAGTGATGCATCACCCGTGATGTATCACCAGTGATGTATCACCAGTGATGTATCACCAGTGATGCATCACCAGTGATGTATCACCAGTGATGCATCAGCAGTGATGCATCACCTGTGATGCATCACCAGTGATGCATCACCAGTGCTGCATCACCAGTGACACATCACCAGTGATGCATCACCAGTGATGTATCACCAGTGATGCATCACCAGTGATGCAACAGCAGTGATGCATCAGCAGTGATGCATCACCAGTGATGCACATCACCAGTAATGCATCACCAGTGATGCATCACCAGTGATGCATCACCAGTGATGCATCACCAGTGATGTATCACCAGTGATACATCAGCAGTGATGCATCACCTGTGCTGCATCACCAGTGGTGTATCACCAGTGATGCATCACCCGTGATGTATCACCAGTGATGTATCACCAGTGATGCATCACCTGTGATGCATCAGCAGTGATGTATCACCAGTGATGCATCACCAGTGATGTATCACCAGTGATGCATCACCAGTGATGTATCACCAGTGACACATCACCAGTGATGCATCAGCAGTGATGCATCACCTGTGATGCATCACCAGTGGTGTATCACCAGTGATGCATCACCCGTGATGTATCACCAGTGATGTATCACCAGTGATGTATCACCAGTGATGTATCACCAGTGACACATCAGCAGTGATGCATCACCAGTCATGTATCACCAGTGATGCATCACCAATGATGTATCACCAGTGATGCATCACCAATGATGTATCACCAGTGATGCATCACCAGTGATGTATCACCAGTGATGCATCACCAGTGATGTATCACCAGTGATGCATCACCAGTGCTGCATCACCAGTGACACATCACCAGTGATGCATCACCAGTGATGTATCACCAGTGATGCATCACCAGTGATGCAACAGCAGTGATGTATCACAGGTGATGCATCACTGGTGATGTATCACAGGTGATGCATCACTGGTGATGCATCACTGCTGATGCATCACTGCTGATGCAGCACTGCTGATGCATCACAGGTGATGCATCACTGGTGATGCATCACTGGTGATGCATCACTGGTGATACATCACTGGTGATGCATCACTGGTGATGCATCACAGGTGATGTGTCACTGGTGATACATCACTGGTGATGCATCACTGGTGATACATCACTGGTGATGCATCACTGGTGATACATCACTGGTGATGCATCACTGGTGAAACATCACTGGTGATGCATCACTGGTGATGCATCACTGGTGATGTGTCACTGGTGATACATCACTGGTGATGCATCACTGGTGATACATCACTGGTGATGCATCACTGGTGATACATCACTGGTGATACATCACTGGTGATACATGACTGGTGATGCATCACTGGTGATACATCACTGGTGATACATCACTGGTGATGCATCACTGGTGATACATCACTGGTGATACATCACTGGTGATGCATCACTGGAGATGCATCACTGCTGATGCATCACTGGTGATGTGTCACTGGTGATGCATCACTGGTGATGCATCACTGGTGATGTATCACTGGTGATACATCACTGGTGATACATCACTGGTGATGCATCACTGGTGATACATCACTGGTGATGTGTCACTGGTGATGCATCACTAGTGATGCATCACTGGTTATGCATCACTGGTGATACATCACTGGTGATGCATCACTGCTGATGCATCACTGCTGATGCATCACTGGTGATGTGTCACTGGTAATGCATCACTGGTGATGCATCACTGCTGATGCATCACTGGTGATGTGTCACTGGTGATGCGTCACAGGTGATGCATCACTGCTGATGCATCACTGGTGATGCATCACTTGTGATGCATCACTGGTGATACATCACTTGTGATGCATCACTGGTGATACATCACTGGTGATGCATCACTGGTGATACATCACTGGTGATGCATCACTGGTGATACATCACTGGTGATGCATCACTGGTGATACATCACTGGTGATACATCACTGGTGATACATCACGGGTGATGCATCACTGGTGATACACCACTGGTGATGCATCACAGGTGATGCATCACTGGTGATGTGTCACTGGTGATACATCACTGGTGATGTATCACTGGTGATGCGTCACAGGTGATGCATCACTGCTGATGCATCACTGGTGATGCATCACTTGTGATGCATCACTGGTGATACATCACTTGTGATGCATCATTGGTGATACATCACTGGTGATGCATCACTGGTGATACATCACTGGTGATGCATCACTGGTGATACATCACTGGTGATGCATCACTGGTGATACATCACTGGTGATACATCACTGGTGATACATCACGGGTGATGCATCACTGGTGATACACCACTGGTGATGCATCACAGGTGATGCATCACTGCTGATGCATCACTGGTGATGTGTCACTGGTGATACATCACTGGTGATGCATCACTGGTGATACATCACTGGTGATGCATCACTGGTGATACATCACTGGTGATACATCACTGGTGATACATCACGGGTGATGCATCACTGGTGATACACCACTGGTGATGCATCACAGGTGATGCATCACTGCTGATGTATCACTGGTGATGTGTCACTGGTGATGCATCACTGGTGATGCATCACTGGTGATGTGTCACTGGTGATACATCACTGGTGATGCATCACTGGTGATACATCACTGGTGATACATCACTGGTGATGCATCACTGGTGATACATCACTGGTGATACATCACTGGTGATACATCACGGGTGATGCATCACTGGTGATACACCACTGGTGATGCATCACAGGTGATGCATCACTGCTGATGCATCACTGGTGATGTGTCACTGGTGATACATCACTGGTGATGCATCACTGGTGATACATCACTGGTGATGCATCACTGGTGATACATCACTGCTGATGCATCACAGGTGATGCATCACTGGTGATACATCACTGGTGATACATCACGGGTGATGCATCACTGGTGATACACCACTGGTGATGCAGCACAGGTGATGCATCACTGCTGATGTATCACTGGTGATGTGTCACTGGTGATGCATCACTGGTGATGCATCACTGGTGATGTGTCACTGGTGATACATCACTGGTGATGCATCACTGGTGATACATCACTGGTGATACATCACTGGTGATGCATCACTGGTGATGCATCACTGGTGATACATCACTGGTGATGCATCACTGGTGATACATCACTGGTGATGCATCACTGGTGATACATCACTGGTGATGCATCACTGGTGACACATCACTGGTGATGCATCACAGGTGATGCATCACTGGTGATACATCACTGGTGATGCATCACTGGTGATGCATCACTAGTGATGCATCTCTGGTGATGCATCACTGGTGATACATCACTGGTGATGCATCACTGGTGATACATCACTGGTGATGCATCACTGGTGATACATCACTGGTGATGCATCACTGGTGACACATCACTGGTGATGCATCACAGGTGATGCATCACTGGTGATACATCACTGGTGATGCATCACTGGTGATGCATCACTGGTGATACATCACTGGTGATACATCACTGGTGATACATCACTGGTGATACATGACTAGTGATGCATCACTGGTGATACATCACTGGTGATACATCACTGGTGATGCATCACTGGTGATACATCACTGGTGATGCATCACTGGTGATACATCACTGGTGATGCATCACTGGTGATACATCACTGGTGATACATCACTGGTGATACATCACTGGTGATACATCACTGGTTATGCTTCACTGGTGATACATCACTGGTGATGCATCACTGGTCATACATCACTGGTGATGCATCACTGGTGATACATCACTGGTGATACATCACTGGTTATGCTTCACTGGTGATACATCACTGGTGATACATCACTGGTGATACATCACTGCTGATGCATCACTGGTGATGTGTCACTGGTGATGCATCACAGGTGATGCATCACTGCTGATGCATCACTGGTGATGCATCACTTGTGATGCATCACTGGTGATACATCACTGGTGATGCATCACTGGTGATACATCACTGGTGATGCATCACTGGTTATACATCACCGGTGATGCATCACTGGTGATACATCACTGGTGATACATCACTGGTGATGCATCACTGGTGATACATCACTGGTGATGCATCACTGGTGATACATCACTGGTGATACATCACTGGTTATGCTTCACTGGTGATACATCACTGGTGATGCATCACTGGTGATACATCACTGGTGATGCATCACTGGTGATACATCACTGGTGATACATCACTGGTGATACATCACGGGTGATGCATCACTGGTGATACACCACTGGTGATGCATCACAGGTGATGCATCACTGCTGATGCATCACTGGTGATGTGTCACTGGTGATACATCACTGGTGATGCATCACTGGTGATACATCACTGGTGATGCATCACTGGTGATACATCACTGGTGATACATCACTGGTGATACATCACGGGTGATGCATCACTGGTGATACACCACTGGTGATGCATCACAGGTGATGCATCACTGCTGATGTATCACTGGTGATGTGTCACTGGTGATGCATCACTGGTGATGCATCACTGGTGATGTGTCACTGGTGATACATCACTGGTGATGCATCACTGGTGATACATCACTGGTGATACATCACGGGTGATGCATCACTGGTGATACACCACTGGTGATGCATCACAGGTGATGCATCACTGCTGATGCATCACTGGTGATGTGTCACTGGTGATACATCACTGGTGATGCATCACTGGTGACACATCACTGGTGATGCATCACAGGTGATGCATCACTGGTGATGCATCACTAGTGATGCATCACTGCTGATACATCACTGATGATGCATCTCTGGTGATGCATCACTGGTGATACATCACTGGTGATGCATCACTGGTGATACATCACTGGTGATGCATCACTGGTGATACATCACTGGTGATGCATCACTGGTGACACATCACTGGTGATGCATCACAGGTGATGCATCACTGGTGATACATCACTGGTGATGCATCACTGGTGATGCATCACTGGTGATACATCACTGGTGATACATCACTGGTGATACATGACTAGTGATGCATCACTGGTGATACATCACTGGTGATACATCACTGGTGATGCATCACTGGTGATGCATCACTGGTGATACATCACTGGTGATGCATCACTGCATCACTGGTGATGCATCACTGGTGATACATCACTGGTGATGCATCACTGGTGATACATCACTGGTGATGCATCACTGGTGATACATCACTGGTTATGCTTCACTGGTGATACATCACTGGTGATGCATCACTGGTGATACATCACTGGTGATGCATCACTGGTGATACATCACTGGTGATACATCACTGGTTATGCTTCACTGGTGATACATCACTGGTGATACATCACTGGTGATACATCACTGCTGATGCATCACTGGTGATGTGTCACTGGTGATGCATCACAGGTGATGCATCACTGCTGATGCATCACTGGTGATGCATCACTTGTGATGCATCACTGGTGATACATCACTGGTGATGCATCACTGGTGATACATCACTGGTGATGCATCACTGGTTATACATCACTGGTGATGCATCACTGGTGATACATCACTGGTGATACATCACTGGTGATACATCACTGGTGATGCATCCCTGGTGATACATCACTGGTGATGCATCACTGGTGATACATCACTGGTGATACATCACTGGTTATGCTTCACTGGTGATACATCACTGGTGATGCATCACTGGTGATGCATCACTGGTGATACATCACTGGTGATGTGTCACTGGTGATGTGTCACTGTTGATGTGTCACTGGTGATGTAGCACTGGTGATGCATCACTGGTGATACATCACTGGTGATGCATCACTGGTGATACATCACTGGTGATACATCACTGGTGATGCATCACTGGTGATGCATCACTGGTGATACATCACTGGTGATGCAACACTGGTGATACATCACTGGTGATGCATCACTGGTGATACATCACTGGTGATACATCACTGGTGATGCATCACTGGTGACACATCACTGGTGATGCATGACAGGTGATGCATCACTGGTGATACATCACTGGTGATGCATCACTGGTGATACATCACTGGTGATACATCACTGGTGATGCATCACTGGTGATACATCATTGGTGATGCATCACTGGTGATACATGACTGGTGATGCATCACTGCTGATGTGTCACTGGTGATACATCACTGGTGATGCATCACTGGTGATGCATCACTGGTGATGCATCACTGGTGATGCATCACTGGTGATGCATCACTGGTGATACATCACTGGTGATGCATCACTGGTGATGCATCACTGGTGATGTGTCACTGGTGATACATCACTGGTGATGTGTCACTGGTGATGTGTCACTGGTGATGTAGCACTGGTGATGCATCACTGGTGATACATCACTGGTGATGCATCACTGGTGATACATCACTGGTGATGCATCACTGGTGATGTAGCACTGGTGATGCATCACTGGTGATACATCACTGGTGATGCATCACTGGTGATACATCACTGGTGATGCATCACTGGTGATGCATCACTGGTGATGCATCACTGGTGATACATCACTGGTGATGCATCACTGGTGATGCATCACTGGTGATGTGTCACTGGTGATACATCACTGGTGATGTGTCACTGGTGATACATCACTGGTGATGCATCACTGGTGATACATCACTGGTGATGCATCACTGGTGATGCATCACTAGTGATGCATCACTGGTGATACATCACTAATGATGCATCTCTGGTGATGCATCACTGGTGATACATCACTGGTGATGCATCACTGGTGATACATCACTGGTGATGCATCACTGGTGATGCATCACTGGTGATACATCACTGGTGATGCATCACTGGTGATACATCACTGGTGATGCATCACTGGTGATACATCACTGGTGATACATCACTGGTGATACATCACTGGTGATGCATCACTGGTGATACATCACTGGTGATGCATCACTGGTGATGCATCACTGGTGATGTGTCACTGGTGATACATCACTGGTGATGCATCACTGGTGATACATCACTGGTGATGCATCACTGGTGATACATCACTGGTGATACAACACTGGTGATGCATCACTGGTGATACATCACTGGTGATGCATCACTGGTGATACATCATTGGTGATGCATCACTGGTGATACATCATTGGTGATGCATCACTGGTGATACATGACTGGTGATGCATCACTGCTGATGTGTCACTGGTGATACATCACTGGTGATGCATCACTGGTGATGCATCACTGGTGATGCATTACTGGTGATGTGCATCACTGGTGATGCATCACTGCTGATGCATCACTGCTGATGCATCACTGGTGATGCATCACTGGTGATACATCACTGGTGATGCATCACTGGTGATGTGTCACTGGTGATGCAGCACTGGTGATGCATCACTGGTGATGCATCACAGGTGATGCATCACTGCTGATGCATCACTGGTGATACATCACTGGTGATGCATCACTGGTGATACATCACTGGTGATGCATCACTGGTTATACATCACTGGTGATGCATCACTGGTGATACATCACTGGTGATACATCACTGGTGATGCATCACTGGTGATACATCACAAGTGATGCATCACTGCTGATGATTCACAGGTGATGCATCACTGGTGATGTATCACAAGTGATGCATCACTGCTGATGCATCACTGGTGATGCATCACTGGTGATGTATCACAAGTGATGCATCACAGGTGATGCATCACTGGTGATGCATCACCTGTGAATCATCAGCAGTAATGCATCACTTGTGATGTATCACCAGTGATGTATCACTGGTGATGTATCACCAGTGATGCATCACTGGTGATACATCACTGGTGATGTATCACTGGTGATGCATCACTGGTGATGTATCACTGGTGATGCATCACTGGTGATGTATCACTGGTGATGCATCACTGGTGATGTATCACTGGTGATGCATCACTGGTGATGTATCACTGGTGATGCATCACTGGTGATGTATCACAGGTGACGCATCACTGGTGATGTATCACAGGTGATGCATCACTGGTGATGCATCACTGGTAATGCATCACTGGTGATGCATCACTGGTGATGTATCACAGGTGATGCATCACTGCTGATGCATCACACGACACTGGTGGTGTATCACAGGTGATGCATCACACGTGATGCATCACTGGTGACGCATCACTGGTGATGCATCACTGGTGATGTATCACTGGTGATGCATCACTGGTCTCATGTGACATGTCTCATGTCTCATGTGACTGTCACATGTGAGATGTCTCATGCGACATGTCACATGTGTCGTGTCTCATGTGACATGTCTCATGTGACTGTCACATGTGAGATGTCTCATGCGACATGTCACATGTGTCGTGTGTCATGTGACATGTCTCATGTGTCATGTCTCATGTGACTGTCTTATGTGACTGTCACCAGTGATGCATCACTGGTGATGTATCACAGGTGATGCATCACTGGTGACGTATCACAGGTGATGCATCACAGGTGACGCATCACTGGTGATGCATCACTGGTGATGCATCACTGCTGATGCATCACTGGTGATGCATGACTGGTGATGCATCACTGGTGATGTATCACAGGTGATGCATCACTGGTGATGTATCACAGGTGATGCATCACAGGTGACGCATCACTGGTGATGCATCACTGGTGATGCATCACTGCTGATGCATCACTGCTGATGCATCACTGCTGATGCATCACAGGTGATGCATCACTGGTGATGCATCACTGGTGATGTATCACAGGTGATGCATCACTGGTGATGTATCACAGGTGATGCATCACTGGTGATGCATCACTGCTGATGCATCACTGCTGATGCAGCACTGCTGATGCATCACAGGTGATGCATCACTGGTGATGCATCACTGGTGATGCATCACTGGTGATACATCACTGGTGATGTGTCACTGGTGATGCATCACTAGTGATGCATCACTGGTTATGCATCACTGGTGATACATCACTGGTGATGCATCACTGCTGATGCATCACTGCTGATGCATCACTGGTGATGTGTCACTGGTAATGCATCACTGGTGATGCATCACTGCTGATGCATCACTGGTGATGTGTCACTGGTGATGCGTCACAGGTGATGCATCACTGCTGATGCATCACTGGTGATGCATCACTTGTGATGCATCACTGGTGATACATCACTTGTGATGCATCACTGGTGATACATCACTGGTGATGCATCACTGGTGATACATCACTGGTGATGCATCACTGGTGATACATCACTGGTGATGCATCACTGGTGATACATCACTGGTGATACATCACTGGTGATACATCACGGGTGATGCATCACTGGTGATACACCACTGGTGATGCATCACAGGTGATGCATCACTGGTGATGTGTCACTGGTGATACATCACTGGTGATGCATCACTGGTGATACATCACTGGTGATGCATCACTGGTGATACATCACTGGTGATACATCACTGGTGATACATCACGGGTGATGCATCACTGGTGATACACCACTGGTGATGCATCACAGGTGATGCATCACTGCTGATGCATCACTGGTGATGTGTCACTGGTGATACATCACTGGTGATGCATCACTGGTGATACATCACTGGTGATGCATCACTGGTGATACATCACTGGTGATACATCACTGGTGATACATCACGGGTGATGCATCACTGGTGATACCACTGGTGATGCATCACAGGTGATGCATCACTGGTGATGTGTCACTGGTGATACATCACTGGTGATGCATCACTGGTGATACATCACTGGTGATGCATCACTGGTGATACATCACTGGTGATACATCACTGGTGATACATCACGGGTGATGCATCACTGGTGATACACCACTGGTGATGCATCACAGGTGATGCATCACTGCTGATGTATCACTGGTGATGTGTCACTGGTGATGCATCACTGGTGATGCATCACTGGTGATGTGTCACTGGTGATACATCACTGGTGATGCATCACTGGTGATACATCACTGGTGATACATCACTGGTGATGCATCACTGGTGATACATCACTGGTGATACATCACTGGTGATACATCACGGGTGATGCATCACTGGTGATACACCACTGGTGATGCATCACAGGTGATGCATCACTGCTGATGCATCACTGGTGATGTGTCACTGGTGATACATCACTGGTGATGCATCACTGGTGATACATCACTGGTGATGCATCACTGCTGATACATCACTGATGATGCATCTCTGGTGATGCATCACTGGTGATACATCACTGGTGATGCATCACTGGTGATACATCACTGGTGATGCATCACTGGTGATACATCACTGGTGATGCATCACTGGTGCCACATCACTGGTGATGCATCACAGGTGATGCATCACTGGTGATACATCACTGGTGATGCATCACTGGTGATGCATCACTGGTGATACATCACTGGTGATACATCACTGGTGATACATCACTGGTGATACATGACTAGTGATGCATCACTGGTGATACATCACTGGTGATACATCACTGGTGATGCATCACTGGTGATACATCACTGGTGATGCATCACTGGTGATACATCACTGGTGATGCATCACTGGTGATACATCACTGGTGATACATCACTGGTTATGCTTCACTGGTGATACATCACTGGTGATGCATCACTGGTGATACATCACTGGTGATGCATCACTGGTGATACATCACTGGTGATACATCACTGGTTATGCTTCACTGGTGATACATCACTGGTGATACATCACTGCTGATGCATCACTGGTGATGTGTCACTGGTGATGCATGACAGGTGATGCATCACTGGTGATACATCACTGGTGATGCATCACTGGTGATACATCACTGGTGATACATCACTGGTGATGCATCACTGGTGATACATCACTGATGATGCATCTCTGGTGATGCATCACTGGTGATACATCACTGGTGATGCATCACTGGTGATACATCACTGGTGATGCATCACTGGTGATACATCACTGGTGATGCATCACTGGTGATACATCACTGGTGATGCATCACTGGTGATGCATCACTGGTGATGCATCACTGGTGATACATCACTGGTGATGCATCACTGGTGATGCATCACTGGTGATGTGTCACTGGTGATACATCACTGGTGATGTGTCACTGGTGATACATCACTGGTGATGCATCACTGGTGATACATCACTGGTGATGCATCACTGGTGATGCATCACTAGTGATGCATCACCAGTGATGTATCACCAGTGATGCATCACCAGTGATGTATCACCAGTGACACATCACCAGTGATGCATCACTGGTGATACATCACTGGTGATGCATCACTGGTGATGCATCACTGGTGATACATCACTGGTGATGCATCACTGGTGATACATCACTGGTGATACATCACTGGTGATGCATCACTGGTGATACATCACTGGTGATGCATCACTGGTGATACATCACTGGTGATACATCACTGGTGATGCATCACTGGTGATACATCACTGGTGATGCATCACTGGTGATGCATCACTGGTGATGCATCACTGGTGATGCATCACTGGTGATGTGTCACTGGTGATACATCACTGGTGATGCATCACTGGTGATACATCACTGGTGATGCATCACTGGTGATACATCACTGGTGATACATCACTGGTGATGCATCACTGGTGATACATCATTGGTGATGCATCACTGGTGATACATCATTGGTGATGCATCACTGGTGATACATGACTGGTGATGCATCACTGCTGATGTGTCACTGGTGATACATCACTGGTGATGCATCACTGGTGATGCATCACTGGTGATGCATTACTGGTGATGTGCATCACTGGTGATGCATCACTGCTGATGCATCACTGCTGATGCATCACTGGTGATGCATCACTGGTGATACATCACTGGTGATGCATCACTGGTGATGTGTCACTGGTGATGCAGCACTGGTGATGCATCACTGGTGATGCATCACAGGTGATGCATCACTGCTGATGCATCACTGGTGATACATCACTGGTGATGCATCACTGGTGATGCATCACTGGTTATACATCACTGGTGATGCATCACTGGTGATACATCACTGGTGATGCATCACTGGTGATGCATCACTGGTGATACATCACTGGTGATGCATCACTGGTGATACATCACTGGTGATGCATCACTGCACATCACTGGTGATGCATCACTGGTGATACATCACTGGTGATGCATCACTGGTGATACATCACTGGTGATACATCACTGGTGATGCATCACTGGTGATGCATCACTGGTGATGCATCACAGGTGATGTGTCACTGGTGATACATCACTGGTGATGCATCACTGGTGATACATCACTGGTGATGCATCACTGGTGATACATCACTGGTGATGCATCACTGGTGAAACATCACTGGTGATGCATCACTGGTGATGCATCACTGGTGATGTGTCACTGGTGATACATCACTGGTGATGCATCACTGGTGATACATCACTGGTGATGCATCACTGGTGATACATCACTGGTGATACATCACTGGTGATACATGACTGGTGATGCATCACTGGTGATACATCACTGGTGATACATCACTGGTGATGCATCACTGGTGATACATCACTGGTGATACATCACTGGTGATGCATCACTGGAGATGCATCACTGCTGATGCATCACTGGTGATGTGTCACTGGTGATGCATCACTGGTGATGCATCACTGGTGATGTATCACTGGTGATACATCACTGGTGATGCATCACTGGTGATGCATCACTGGTGATACATCACTGGTGATGTGTCACTGGTGATGCATCACTAGTGATGCATCACTGGTTATGCATCACTGGTGATACATCACTGGTGATGCATCACTGCTGATGCATCACTGGTGATGTGTCACTGGTAATGCATCACTGGTGATGCATCACTGCTGATGCATCACTGGTGATGTGTCACTGGTGATGCGTCACAGGTGATGCATCACTGCTGATGCATCACTGGTGATGCATCACTTGTGATGCATCACTGGTGATACATCACTTGTGATGCATCACTGGTGATACATCACTGGTGATGCATCACTGGTGATACATCACTGGTGATGCATCACTGGTGATACATCACTGGTGATGCATCACTGGTGATACATCACTGGTGATACATCACTGGTGATACATCACGGGTGATGCATCACTGGTGATACACCACTGGTGATGCATCACAGGTGATGCATCACTGGTGATGTGTCACTGGTGATACATCACTGGTGATGCATCACTGGTGATACATCACTGGTGATGCATCACTGGTGATACATCACTGGTGATACATCACTGGTGATACATCACGGGTGATGCATCACTGGTGATACACCACTGGTGATGCATCACAGGTGATGCATCACTGCTGATGCATCACTGGTGATGTGTCACTGGTGATACATCACTGGTGATGCATCACTGGTGATACATCACTGGTGATGCATCACTGGTGATACATCACTGGTGATACATCACTGGTGATACATCACGGGTGATGCATCACTGGTGATACACCACTGGTGATGCATCACAGGTGATGCATCACTGCTGATGTATCACTGGTGATGTGTCACTGGTGATGCATCACTGGTGATGCATCACTGGTGATGTGTCACTGGTGATACATCACTGGTGATGCATCACTGGTGATACATCACTGGTGATACATCACTGGTGATGCATCACTGGTGATACATCACTGGTGATACATCACTGGTGATACATCACGGGTGATGCATTTCTGGTGATACACCACTGGTGATGCATCACAGGTGATGCATCACTGCTGATGCATCACTGGTGATGTGTCACTGGTGATACATCACTGGTGATGCATCACTGGTGATGCATCACTGGTGATGCATCACTAGTGATGCATCACTGCTGATACATCACTGATGATGCATCTCTGGTGATGCATCACTGGTGATACATCACTGGTGATGCATCACTGGTGATACATCACTGGTGATGCATCACTGGTGATACATCACTGGTGATGCATCACTGGTGACACATCACTGGTGATGCATCACAGGTGATGCATCACTGGTGATACATCACTGGTGATGCATCACTGGTGATGCATCACTGGTGATACATCACTGGTGATACATCACTGGTGATACATGACTAGTGATGCATCACTGGTGATACATCACTGGTGATACATCACTGGTGATGCATCACTGGTGATACATCACTGGTGATGCATCACTGGTGATACATCACTGGTGATGCATCACTGGTGATACATCACTGGTGATACATCACTGGTTATGCTTCACTGGTGATACATCACTGGTGATGCATCACTGGTGATACATCACTGGTGATGCATCACTGGTGATACATCACTGGTGATACATCACTGGTTATGCTTCACTGGTGATACATCACTGGTGATACATCACTGGTGATACATCACTGCTGATGCATCACTGGTGATGTGTCACTGGTGATGCATCACAGGTGATGCATCACTGCTGATGCATCACTGGTGATGCATCACTTGTGATGCATCACTGGTGATACATCACTGGTGATGCATCACTGGTGATACATCACTGGTGATGCATCACTGGTTATACATCACTGGTGATGCATCACTGGTGATACATCACTGGTGATACATCACTGGTGATGCATCACTGGTGATACATCACTGGTGATGCATCACTGGTGATACATCACTGGTGATACATCACTGGTTATGCTTCACTGGTGATACATCACTGGTGATGCATCACTGGTGATGCATCACTGGTGATACATCACTGGTGATGTGTCACTGGTGATGTGTCACTGTTGATGTGTCACTGGTGATGTAGCACTGGTGATGCATCACTGGTGATACATCACTGGTGATGCATCACTGGTGATGCATCACTGGTGATACATCACTGGTGATACATCACTGGTGATGCATCACTGGTGATGCATCGCTGGTGATACATCACTGGTGATGCAACACTGGTGATACATCACTGGTGATGCATCACTGGTGATACATCACTGGTGATACATCACTGGTGATGCATCACTGGTGACACATCACTGGTGATGCATGACAGGTGATGCATCACTGGTGATACATCACTGGTGATGCATCACTGGTGATACATCACTGGTGATACATCACTGGTGATGCATCACTGGTGATACATCACTGATGATGCATCTCTGGTGATGCATCACTGGTGATACATCACTGGTGATGCATCACTGGTGATACATCACTGGTGATGCATCACTGGTGATACATCACTGGTGATGCATCACTGGTGATGCATCACTGGTGATGCATCACTGGTGATACATCACTGGTGATGCATCACTGGTGATGCATCACTGGTGATGTGTCACTGGTGATACATCACTGGTGATGTGTCACTGGTGATACATCACTGGTACATCACTGGTGATGCATCACTGGTGATACATCACTGGTGATACATCACTGGTGATGCATCACTGGTGATACATCACTGGTGATGCATCACTGGTGATGCATCACTGGTGATGCATTACTGGTGATGTGCATCACTGGTGATGCATCACTGCTGATGCATCACTGCTGATGCATCACTGGTGATGCATCACTGGTGATACATCACTGGTGATGCATCACTGGTGATGTGTCACTGGTGATGCAGCACTGGTGATGCATCACTGGTGATGCATCACAGGTGATGCATCACTGCTGATGCATCACTGGTGATACATCACTGGTGATGCATCACTGGTGATACATCACTGGTGATGCATCACTGGTTATACATCACTGGTGATGCATCACTGGTGATACATCACTGGTGATACATCACTGGTGATGCATCACTGGTGATACATCACAAGTGATGCATCACTGCTGATGATTCACAGGTGATGCATCACTGGTGATGTATCACAAGTGATGCATCACTGCTGATGCATCACTGGTGATGCATCACTGGTGATGTATCACAAGTGATGCATCACAGGTGATGCATCACTGGTGATGCATCACTGGTGATGCATCACTGGTGATGCATCACTGGTGATGTATCACAGGTGATGCATCACTGGTGATGTATCACTGGTGATGCATCACTGGTGATGTATCACTGGTGATGCATCACTGGTGATGTATCACTGGTGATGCATCACTGGTGATGTATCACTGGTGATGCATCACTGGTGATGCATCACTGGTGATGTATCACAGGTGACGCATCACTGGTGATGTATCACAGGTGATGCATCACTGGTGATGCATCACTGGTAATGCATCACTGGTGATGCATCACTGGTGATGTATCACAGGTGATGCATCACTGCTGATGCATCACACGACACTGGTGGTGTATCACAGGTGATGCATCACACGTGATGCATCACTGGTGACGCATCACTGGTGATGCATCACTGGTGATGTATCACTGGTGATGCATCACTGGTCTCATGTGACATGTCTCATGTGTCATGTCTCATGTGACTGTCACATGTGAGATGTCTCATGCGACATGTCACATGTGTCGTGTCTCATGTGACATGTCTCATGTGACTGTCACATGTGAGATGTCTCATGCGACATGTCACATGTGTCGTGTGTCATGTGACATGTCTCATGTGTCATGTCTCATGTGACTGTCTTATGTGACTGTCACCAGTGATGCATCACTGGTGATGTATCACAGGTGATGCATCACTGGTGACGTATCACAGGTGATGCATCACAGGTGACGCATCACTGGTGATGCATCACTGGTGATGCATCACTGCTGATGCATCACTGGTGATGCATGACTGGTGATGCATCACTGGTGATGTATCACAGGTGATGCATCACTGGTGATGTATCACAGGTGATGCATCACAGGTGACGCATCACTGGTGGTGCATCACTGGTGATGCATCACTGCTGATGCATCACTGCTGATGCATCACAGGTGATGCATCACTGGTGATGCATCACTGGTGATGTATCACAGGTGATGCATCACTGGTGATGTATCACAGGTGATGCATCACTGGTGATGTATCACAGGTGATGCATCACTGGTGATGCATCACTGCTGATGCATCACTGCTGATGCAGCACTGCTGATGCATCACAGGTGATGCATCACTGGTGATGCATCACTGGTTATGCATCACTGGTGATACATCACTGGTGATGCATCACTGCTGATGCATCACTGCTGATGCATCACTGGTGATGTGTCACTGGTAATGCATCACTGGTGATGCATCACTGCTGATGCATCACTGGTGATGTGTCACTGGTGATGCGTCACAGGTGATGCATCACTGCTGATGCATCACTGGTGATACATCATTTGTGATGCATCACTGGTGATACATCACTGGTGATGCATCACTGGTGACACATCACTGGTGATGCATCACAGGTGATGCATCACTGGTGATACATCACTGGTGATGCATCACTGGTGATGCATCACTGGTGATACATCACTGGTGATGTGTCACTGGTGATACATCACTGGTGATGCATCACTGGTGATGCATCACAGGTGATACATCACTGGTGATGTGTCACTGGTGATACATCACTGGTGATGCATCACTGGTGATACATCACTGGTGATGCATCACTGGTGATGCATCACTAGTGATGCATCACTGGTGATACATCACTGATGATGCATTTCTGGTGATGCATCACTGGTGATACAGCACTGGTGATGCATCACTGGTGATACATCACTGGTGATGCATCACTGGTGATGCATCACTGGTGATACATCACTGGTGATGCATCACTGGTGATACATCACTGGTGATGCATCACTGGTGATACATCACTGGTGATACATCACTGGTGATGCATCACTGCTGATGCATCACTGGTGATGCATCACTGGTGATGCATCACTGGTGATGCATCGCTGGTGATACATCACTGGTGATGTGTCACTGGTGATGCATCACTAGTGATGCATCACTGGTTATGCATCACTGGTGATACATCACTGGTGATGCATCACTGCTGATGCATCACTGCTGATGCATCACTGGTGATGTGTCACTGGTAATGCATCACTGGTGATGCATCACTGCTGATGCATCACTGGTGATGTGTCACTGGTGATGCGTCACAGGTGATGCATCACTGCTGATGCATCACTGGTGATACATCATTTGTGATGCATCACTCGTGATACATCACTGGTGATGCATCACTGCTGATGCATCACTGCTGATGCATCACTGGTGATGTCTCACTGGTAATGCATCACTGGTGATGCATCACTGCTGATGCATCACTGGTGATGTGTCACTGGTGATGCGTCACAGGTGATGCATCACTGCTGATGCATCACTGGTGATGCATCACTTGTGATGCATCACTGGTGATACATCACTTGTGATGCATCACTGGTGATGCATCACTGGTGACACATCACTGGTGATGCATCACAGGTGATGCATCACTGGTGATACATCACTGGTGATGCATCACTGGTGATACATCACTGGTGATGTGTCACTGGTGATACATCACTGGTGATGCATCACTGGTGATGCATCACTGGTGATACATCACTGGTGATGTGTCACTGGTGATACATCACTGGTGATGCATCACTGGTGATACATCACTGGTGATGCATCACTGGTGATGCATCACTAGTGATGCATCACTAGTGATGCATCACTGGTGATACATCACTGATGATGCATCTCTGGTGATGCATCACTGGTGATACATCACTGGTGATACATCACTGGTGATACATCACTGGTGATGCATCACTGGTGATGCATCACTGGTGATACATCACTGGTTATGCATCACTGGTGATACATCACTGGTGATGCATCACTGGTGATACATCACTGGTGATACATCACTGGTGATGCATCACTGGTGATGCATCACTGGTGATGCATCACAGGTGATGTGTCACTGGTGATACATCACTGGTGATGCATCACTGGTGATACATCACTGGTGATGCATCACTGGTGATACATCACTGGTGATGCATCACTGGTGAAACATCACTGGTGATGCATCACTGGTGATGCATCACTGGTGATGTGTCACTGGTGATACATCACTGGTGATGCATCACTGGTGATACATCACTGGTGATGCATCACTGGTGATACATCACTGGTGATACATCACTGGTGATACATGACTGGTGATGCATCACTGGTGATACATCACTGGTGATACATCACTGGTGATGCATCACTGGTGATACATCACTGGTGATACATCACTGGTGATGCATCACTGGAGATGCATCACTGCTGATGCATCACTGGTGATGTGTCACTGGTGATGCATCACTGCTGATGCATCACTGCTGATGCATCACTGGTGATGTGTCACTGGTAATGCATCACTGGTGATGCATCACTGCTGATGCATCACTGGTGATGTGTCACTGGTGATGCGTCACAGGTGATGCATCTCTGCTGATGCATCACTGGTGATGCATCACTTGTGATGCATCACTGGTGATACATCACTTGTGATGCATCACTGGTGATACATCACTGGTAATACATCACTGGTGATGCATCACTGGTGATACATCACTGGTGATACATCACTGGTGATACATCACGGGTGATGCATCACTGGTGATACACCACTGGTGATGCATCACAGGTGATGCATCACTGGTGATGTGTCACTGGTGATACATCACTGGTGATGCATCACTGGTGATACATCACTGGTGATGCATCACTGGTGATGCATCACTGGTGATACATCACTGGTGATACATCACTGGTGATACATCACGGGTGATGCATCACTGGTGATACACCACTGGTGATGCATCACAGGTGATGCATCACTGCTGATGCATCACTGGTGATGTGTCACTGGTGATACATCACTGGTGATGCATCACTGGTGATACATCACTGGTGATACATCACTGGTGATACATCACTGGTGATGCATCACTGGTGATACATCACTGGTGATACATCACTGGTGATACATCACGGGTGATGCATCACTGGTGATACACCACTGGTGATGCATCACAGGTGATGCATCACTGCTGATGCATCACTGGTGATGTGTCACTGGTGATACATCACTGGTGATGCATCACTGGTGATACATCACTGGTGATGCATCACTGGTGATGCATCACTGGTGATGCATCACTAGTGATGCATCACTGCTGATACATCACTGATGATGCATCTCTGGTGATGCATCACTGGTGATACATCACTGGTGATGCATCACTGGTGATACATCACTGGTGATGCATCACTGGTGATACATCACTGGTGATGCATCACTGGTGACACATCACTGGTGATGCATCACAGGTGATGCATCACTGGTGATACATCACTGGTGATGCATCACTGGTGATGCATCACTAGTGATGCATCTCTGGTGATGCATCACTGGTGATACATCACTGGTGATGCATCACTGGTGATACATCACTGGTGATGCATCACTGGTGATACATCACTGGTGATGCATCACTGGTGACACATCACTGGTGATGCATCACAGGTGATGCATCACTGGTGATACATCACTGGTGATGCATCACTGGTGATGCATCACTGGTGATACATCACTGGTGATACATCACTGGTGATGCACCACTGGTGATGCATCACAGGTGATGCATCACTGGTGATGTGTCACTGGTGATACATCACTGGTGATGCATCACTGGTGATACATCACTGGTGATGCATCACTGGTGATACATCACTGGTGATACATCACTGGTGATACATCACGGGTGATGCATCACTGGTGATACACCACTGGTGATGCATCACAGGTGATGCATCACTGGTGATGTGTCACTGGTGATACATCACTGGTGATGCATCACTGGTGATACATCACTGGTGATGCATCACTGGTGATGCATCACTGCTGATGTATCACTGGTGATGTGTCACTGGTGATGCATCACTGGTGATGCATCACTGGTGATGCATCACTGGTGATACATCACTTGTGATGCATCACTGGTGATACATCACTTGTGATGCATCACTGGTGATACATCACTGGTGATGCATCACTGGTGATACACCACTGGTGATGCATCACAGGTGATGCATCACTGCTGATGTATCACTGGTGATGTGTCACTGGTGATGCATCACTGGTGATGCATCACTGGTGATGTGTCACTGGTGATACATCACTGGTGATGCATCACTGGTGATGCATCACTGGTGATACATCACTGGTGATACATCACTGGTGATACATCACGGGTGATGCATCACTGGTGATACACCACTGGTGATGCATCACAGGTGATGCATCACTGCTGATGCATCACTGGTGATGTGTCACTGGTGATACATCACTGGTGATGCATCACTGGTGATACATCACTGGTGATGCATCACTGGTGATACATCACTGGTGATACATCACTGGTGATACATCACGGGTGATGCATCACTGGTGATACACCACTGGTGATGCATCACAGGTGATGCATCACTGCTGATGTATCACTGGTGATGTGTCACTGGTGATGCATCACTGGTGATGCATCACTGGTGATGTGTCACTGGTGATACATCACTGGTGATGCATCACTGGTGATACATCACTGGTGATACATCACTGGTGATGCATCACTGGTGATACATCACTGGTGATACATCACTGGTGATACATCACGGGTGATGCATTTCTGGTGATACACCACTGGTGATGCATCACAGGTGATGCATCACTGCTGATGCATCACTGGTGATGTGTCACTGGTGATACATCACTGGTGATGCATCACTGGTGATGCATCACTGGTGATGCATCACTAGTGATGCATCACTGCTGATACATCACTGATGATGCATCTCTGGTGATGCATCACTGGTGATACATCACTGGTGATGCATCACTGGTGATACATCACTGGTGATGCATCACTGGTGATACATCACTGGTGATGCATCACTGGTGACACATCACTGGTGATGCATCACAGGTGATGCATCACTGGTGATACATCACTGGTGATGCATCACTGGTGATGCATCACTGGTGATACATCACTGGTGATACATCACTGGTGATACATGACTAGTGATGCATCACTGGTGATACATCACTGGTGATACATCACTGGTGATGCATCACTGGTGATACATCACTGGTGATGCATCACTGGTGATACATCACTGGTGATGCATCACTGGTGATACATCACTGGTGATACATCACTGGTTATGCTTCACTGGTGATACATCACTGGTGATGCATCACTGGTGATACATCACTGGTGATGCATCACTGGTGATACATCACTGGTGATACATCACTGGTTATGCTTCACTGGTGATACATCACTGGTGATACATCACTGGTGATACATCACTGCTGATGCATCACTGGTGATGTGTCACTGGTGATGCATCACAGGTGATGCATCACTGCTGATGCATCACTGGTGATGCATCACTTGTGATGCATCACTGGTGATACATCACTGGTGATGCATCACTGGTGATACATCACTGGTGATGCATCACTGGTTATACATCACTGGTGATGCATCACTGGTGATACATCACTGGTGATACATCACTGGTGATGCATCACTGGTGATACATCACTGGTGATGCATCACTGGTGATACATCACTGGTGATACATCACTGGTTATGCTTCACTGGTGATACATCACTGGTGATGCATCACTGGTGATGCATCACTGGTGATACATCACTGGTGATGTGTCACTGGTGATGTGTCACTGTTGATGTGTCACTGGTGATGTAGCACTGGTGATGCATCACTGGTGATACATCACTGGTGATGCATCACTGGTGATGCATCACTGGTGATACATCACTGGTGATACATCACTGGTGATGCATCACTGGTGATGCATCGCTGGTGATACATCACTGGTGATGCAACACTGGTGATACATCACTGGTGATGCATCACTGGTGATACATCACTGGTGATACATCACTGGTGATGCATCACTGGTGACACATCACTGGTGATGCATGACAGGTGATGCATCACTGGTGATACATCACTGGTGATGCATCACTGGTGATACATCACTGGTGATACATCACTGGTGATGCATCACTGGTGATACATCACTGATGATGCATCTCTGGTGATGCATCACTGGTGATACATCACTGGTGATGCATCACTGGTGATACATCACTGGTGATGCATCACTGGTGATACATCACTGGTGATGCATCACTGGTGATGCATCACTGGTGATGCATCACTGGTGATACATCACTGGTGATGCATCACTGGTGATGCATCACTGGTGATGTGTCACTGGTGATACATCACTGGTGATGTGTCACTGGTGATACATCACTGGTACATCACTGGTGATGCATCACTGGTGATACATCACTGGTGATACATCACTGGTGATGCATCACTGGTGATACATCACTGGTGATGCATCACTGGTGATGCATCACTGGTGATGCATTACTGGTGATGTGCATCACTGGTGATGCATCACTGCTGATGCATCACTGCTGATGCATCACTGGTGATGCATCACTGGTGATACATCACTGGTGATGCATCACTGGTGATGTGTCACTGGTGATGCAGCACTGGTGATGCATCACTGGTGATGCATCACAGGTGATGCATCACTGCTGATGCATCACTGGTGATACATCACTGGTGATGCATCACTGGTGATACATCACTGGTGATGCATCACTGGTTATACATCACTGGTGATGCATCACTGGTGATACATCACTGGTGATACATCACTGGTGATGCATCACTGGTGATACATCACAAGTGATGCATCACTGCTGATGATTCACAGGTGATGCATCACTGGTGATGTATCACAAGTGATGCATCACTGCTGATGCATCACTGGTGATGCATCACTGGTGATGTATCACAAGTGATGCATCACAGGTGATGCATCACTGGTGATGCATCACTGGTGATGCATCACTGGTGATGCATCACTGGTGATGTATCACAGGTGATGCATCACTGGTGATGTATCACTGGTGATGCATCACTGGTGATGTATCACTGGTGATGCATCACTGGTGATGTATCACTGGTGATGCATCACTGGTGATGTATCACTGGTGATGCATCACTGGTGATGCATCACTGGTGATGTATCACAGGTGACGCATCACTGGTGATGTATCACAGGTGATGCATCACTGGTGATGCATCACTGGTAATGCATCACTGGTGATGCATCACTGGTGATGTATCACAGGTGATGCATCACTGCTGATGCATCACACGACACTGGTGGTGTATCACAGGTGATGCATCACACGTGATGCATCACTGGTGACGCATCACTGGTGATGCATCACTGGTGATGTATCACTGGTGATGCATCACTGGTCTCATGTGACATGTCTCATGTGTCATGTCTCATGTGACTGTCACATGTGAGATGTCTCATGCGACATGTCACATGTGTCGTGTCTCATGTGACATGTCTCATGTGACTGTCACATGTGAGATGTCTCATGCGACATGTCACATGTGTCGTGTGTCATGTGACATGTCTCATGTGTCATGTCTCATGTGACTGTCTTATGTGACTGTCACCAGTGATGCATCACTGGTGATGTATCACAGGTGATGCATCACTGGTGACGTATCACAGGTGATGCATCACAGGTGACGCATCACTGGTGATGCATCACTGGTGATGCATCACTGCTGATGCATCACTGGTGATGCATGACTGGTGATGCATCACTGGTGATGTATCACAGGTGATGCATCACTGGTGATGTATCACAGGTGATGCATCACAGGTGACGCATCACTGGTGGTGCATCACTGGTGATGCATCACTGCTGATGCATCACTGCTGATGCATCACAGGTGATGCATCACTGGTGATGCATCACTGGTGATGTATCACAGGTGATGCATCACTGGTGATGTATCACAGGTGATGCATCACTGGTGATGTATCACAGGTGATGCATCACTGGTGATGCATCACTGCTGATGCATCACTGCTGATGCAGCACTGCTGATGCATCACAGGTGATGCATCACTGGTGATGCATCACTGGTTATGCATCACTGGTGATACATCACTGGTGATGCATCACTGCTGATGCATCACTGCTGATGCATCACTGGTGATGTGTCACTGGTAATGCATCACTGGTGATGCATCACTGCTGATGCATCACTGGTGATGTGTCACTGGTGATGCGTCACAGGTGATGCATCACTGCTGATGCATCACTGGTGATACATCATTTGTGATGCATCACTGGTGATACATCACTGGTGATGCATCACTGGTGACACATCACTGGTGATGCATCACAGGTGATGCATCACTGGTGATACATCACTGGTGATGCATCACTGGTGATGCATCACTGGTGATACATCACTGGTGATGTGTCACTGGTGATACATCACTGGTGATGCATCACTGGTGATGCATCACAGGTGATACATCACTGGTGATGTGTCACTGGTGATACATCACTGGTGATGCATCACTGGTGATACATCACTGGTGATGCATCACTGGTGATGCATCACTAGTGATGCATCACTGGTGATACATCACTGATGATGCATTTCTGGTGATGCATCACTGGTGATACAGCACTGGTGATGCATCACTGGTGATACATCACTGGTGATGCATCACTGGTGATGCATCACTGGTGATACATCACTGGTGATGCATCACTGGTGATACATCACTGGTGATGCATCACTGGTGATACATCACTGGTGATACATCACTGGTGATGCATCACTGCTGATGCATCACTGGTGATGCATCACTGGTGATGCATCACTGGTGATGCATCGCTGGTGATACATCACTGGTGATGTGTCACTGGTGATGCATCACTAGTGATGCATCACTGGTTATGCATCACTGGTGATACATCACTGGTGATGCATCACTGCTGATGCATCACTGCTGATGCATCACTGGTGATGTGTCACTGGTAATGCATCACTGGTGATGCATCACTGCTGATGCATCACTGGTGATGTGTCACTGGTGATGCGTCACAGGTGATGCATCACTGCTGATGCATCACTGGTGATACATCATTTGTGATGCATCACTCGTGATACATCACTGGTGATGCATCACTGCTGATGCATCACTGCTGATGCATCACTGGTGATGTCTCACTGGTAATGCATCACTGGTGATGCATCACTGCTGATGCATCACTGGTGATGTGTCACTGGTGATGCGTCACAGGTGATGCATCACTGCTGATGCATCACTGGTGATGCATCACTTGTGATGCATCACTGGTGATACATCACTTGTGATGCATCACTGGTGATGCATCACTGGTGACACATCACTGGTGATGCATCACAGGTGATGCATCACTGGTGATACATCACTGGTGATGCATCACTGGTGATACATCACTGGTGATGTGTCACTGGTGATACATCACTGGTGATGCATCACTGGTGATGCATCACTGGTGATACATCACTGGTGATGTGTCACTGGTGATACATCACTGGTGATGCATCACTGGTGATACATCACTGGTGATGCATCACTGGTGATGCATCACTAGTGATGCATCACTAGTGATGCATCACTGGTGATACATCACTGATGATGCATCTCTGGTGATGCATCACTGGTGATACATCACTGGTGATACATCACTGGTGATACATCACTGGTGATGCATCACTGGTGATGCATCACTGGTGATACATCACTGGTTATGCATCACTGGTGATACATCACTGGTGATGCATCACTGGTGATACATCACTGGTGATACATCACTGGTGATGCATCACTGGTGATGCATCACTGGTGATGCATCACAGGTGATGTGTCACTGGTGATACATCACTGGTGATGCATCACTGGTGATACATCACTGGTGATGCATCACTGGTGATACATCACTGGTGATGCATCACTGGTGAAACATCACTGGTGATGCATCACTGGTGATGCATCACTGGTGATGTGTCACTGGTGATACATCACTGGTGATGCATCACTGGTGATACATCACTGGTGATGCATCACTGGTGATACATCACTGGTGATACATCACTGGTGATACATGACTGGTGATGCATCACTGGTGATACATCACTGGTGATACATCACTGGTGATGCATCACTGGTGATACATCACTGGTGATACATCACTGGTGATGCATCACTGGAGATGCATCACTGCTGATGCATCACTGGTGATGTGTCACTGGTGATGCATCACTGCTGATGCATCACTGCTGATGCATCACTGGTGATGTGTCACTGGTAATGCATCACTGGTGATGCATCACTGCTGATGCATCACTGGTGATGTGTCACTGGTGATGCGTCACAGGTGATGCATCTCTGCTGATGCATCACTGGTGATGCATCACTTGTGATGCATCACTGGTGATACATCACTTGTGATGCATCACTGGTGATACATCACTGGTAATACATCACTGGTGATGCATCACTGGTGATACATCACTGGTGATACATCACTGGTGATACATCACGGGTGATGCATCACTGGTGATACACCACTGGTGATGCATCACAGGTGATGCATCACTGGTGATGTGTCACTGGTGATACATCACTGGTGATGCATCACTGGTGATACATCACTGGTGATGCATCACTGGTGATGCATCACTGGTGATACATCACTGGTGATACATCACTGGTGATACATCACGGGTGATGCATCACTGGTGATACACCACTGGTGATGCATCACAGGTGATGCATCACTGCTGATGCATCACTGGTGATGTGTCACTGGTGATACATCACTGGTGATGCATCACTGGTGATACATCACTGGTGATACATCACTGGTGATACATCACTGGTGATGCATCACTGGTGATACATCACTGGTGATACATCACTGGTGATACATCACGGGTGATGCATCACTGGTGATACACCACTGGTGATGCATCACAGGTGATGCATCACTGCTGATGCATCACTGGTGATGTGTCACTGGTGATACATCACTGGTGATGCATCACTGGTGATACATCACTGGTGATGCATCACTGGTGATGCATCACTGGTGATGCATCACTAGTGATGCATCACTGCTGATACATCACTGATGATGCATCTCTGGTGATGCATCACTGGTGATACATCACTGGTGATGCATCACTGGTGATACATCACTGGTGATGCATCACTGGTGATACATCACTGGTGATGCATCACTGGTGACACATCACTGGTGATGCATCACAGGTGATGCATCACTGGTGATACATCACTGGTGATGCATCACTGGTGATGCATCACTAGTGATGCATCTCTGGTGATGCATCACTGGTGATACATCACTGGTGATGCATCACTGGTGATACATCACTGGTGATGCATCACTGGTGATACATCACTGGTGATGCATCACTGGTGACACATCACTGGTGATGCATCACAGGTGATGCATCACTGGTGATACATCACTGGTGATGCATCACTGGTGATGCATCACTGGTGATACATCACTGGTGATACATCACTGGTGATGCACCACTGGTGATGCATCACAGGTGATGCATCACTGGTGATGTGTCACTGGTGATACATCACTGGTGATGCATCACTGGTGATACATCACTGGTGATGCATCACTGGTGATACATCACTGGTGATACATCACTGGTGATACATCACGGGTGATGCATCACTGGTGATACACCACTGGTGATGCATCACAGGTGATGCATCACTGGTGATGTGTCACTGGTGATACATCACTGGTGATGCATCACTGGTGATACATCACTGGTGATGCATCACTGGTGATGCATCACTGCTGATGTATCACTGGTGATGTGTCACTGGTGATGCATCACTGGTGATGCATCACTGGTGATGCATCACTGGTGATACATCACTTGTGATGCATCACTGGTGATACATCACTTGTGATGCATCACTGGTGATACATCACTGGTGATGCATCACTGGTGATACACCACTGGTGATGCATCACAGGTGATGCATCACTGCTGATGTATCACTGGTGATGTGTCACTGGTGATGCATCACTGGTGATGCATCACTGGTGATGTGTCACTGGTGATACATCACTGGTGATGCATCACTGGTGATACATCACTGGTGATACATCACTGGTGATGCATCACTGGTGATACATCACTGGTGATGCATCACTGGTGATGCATCACTGCTGATGTATCACTGGTGATGTGTCACTGGTGATGCATCACTGGTGATGCATCACAGGTGATGCATCACTGGTGATGTGTCACTGGTGATACATCACGGGTGATGCATCACTGGTGATGCATCACTTGTGATGCATCACTGGTGATACATCACTTGTGATGCATCACTGGTGATACATCACTGGTGATGCATCACTGGTGATACATCACTGGTGATGCATCACTGGTGATACACCACTGGTGATGCATTACAGGTGATGCATCACTGGTGATGTGTCACTGGTGATACATCACTGGTGATGCATCACTGGTGATGCATCACTGCTGATGTATCACTGGTGATGTGTCACTGGTGATGCATCACTGGTGATGCATCACAGGTGATGCATCACTGGTGATGTGTCACTGGTGATACATCACGGGTGATGCATCACTGGTGATACACCACTGGTGATGCATCACAGGTGATGCATCACTGCTGATGTATCACTGGTGATGTGTCACTGGTGATGCATAACTGGTGATGCATCACTGGTGATGTGTCACTGGTGATACATCACTGGTGATGCATCACTGGTGATACATCACTGGTGATACATCACTGGTGATGCATCACTGGTGATACATCACTGGTGATGCATCACTGGTGATGCATCACTGCTGATGTATCACTGGTGATGTGTCACTGGTGATGCATCACTGGTGATGCATCACTTGTGATGCATCACTGGTGATACATCACTTGTGATGCATCACTGGTGATACATCACTGGTGATGCATCACTGGTGATGTGTCACTGGTGATACATCACTGGTGATGCATCACTGGTGATACATCACTGGTGATGCATCACTGGTGATGCATCACTGCTGATGTATCACTGGTGATGTGTCACTGGTGATGCATCACTGGTGATGCATCACTGGTGATGCATCACTGGTGATACATCACTTGTGATGCATCACTGGTGATACATCACTTGTGATACATCACTGGTGATACATCACGGGTGATGCATCACTGGTGATACACCACTGGTGATGCATCACAGGTGATGCATCACTGGTGATGTGTCACTGGTGATACATCACTGGTGATGCATCACTGGTGATACATCACTGGTGATGCATCACTGGTGATGCATCACTGCTGATGTATCACTGGTGATGTGTCACTGGTGATGCATCACTGGTGATGCATCACTGGTGATGCATCACTGGTGATACATCACTTGTGATGCATCACTGGTGATACATCACTTGTGATGCATCACTGGTGATACATCACTGGTGATGCATCACTGGTGATACACCACTGGTGATGCATCACAGGTGATGCATCACTGCTGATGTATCACTGGTGATGTGTCACTGGTGATGCATCACTGGTGATGCATCACTGGTGATGTGTCACTGGTGATACATCACTGGTGATGCATCACTGGTGATACATCACTGGTGATACATCACTGGTGATGCATCACTGGTGATACATCACTGGTGATGCATCACTGGTGATGCATCACTGCTGATGTATCACTGGTGATGTGTCACTGGTGATGCATCACTGGTGATGCATCACAGGTGATGCATCACTGGTGATGTGTCACTGGTGATACATCACGGGTGATGCTTCACTGGTGATGCATCACTTGTGATGCATCACTGGTGATACATCACTTGTGATGCATCACTGGTGATACATCACTGGTGATGCATCACTGGTGATACATCACTGGTGATGCATCACTGGTGATACACCACTGGTGATGCATCACAGGTGATGCATCACTGGTGATGTGTCACTGGTGATACATCACTGGTGATGCATCACTGGTGATGCATCACTGCTGATGTATCACTGGTGATGTGTCACTGGTGATGCATCACTGGTGATGCATCACAGGTGATGCATCACTGGTGATGTGTCACTGGTGATACATCACGGGTGATGCATCACTGGTGATACACCACTGGTGATGCATCACAGGTGATGCATCACTGCTGATGTATCACTGGTGATGTGTCACTGGTGATGCATAACTGGTGATGCATCACTGGTGATGTGTCACTGGTGATACATCACTGGTGATGCATCACTGGTGATACATCACTGGTGATACATCACTGGTGATGCATCACTGGTGATACATCACTGGTGATGCATCACTGGTGATGCATCACTGCTGATGTATCACTGGTGATGTGTCACTGGTGATGCATCACTGGTGATGCATCACTTGTGATGCATCACTGGTGATACATCACTTGTGATGCATCACTGGTGATACATCACTGGTGATGCATCACTGGTGATGTGTCACTGGTGATACATCACTGGTGATGCATCACTGGTGATACATCACTGGTGATGCATCACTGGTGATGCATCACTGCTGATGTATCACTGGTGATGTGTCACTGGTGATGCATCACTGGTGATGCATCACTGGTGATGCATCACTGGTGATACATCACTTGTGATGCATCACTGGTGATACATCACTTGTGATGCATCACTGGTGATACATCACTGGTGATGCATCACTGGTGATACACCACTGGTGATGCATCACAGGTGATGCATCACTGCTGATGTATCACTGGTGATGTGTCACTGGTGATGCATCACTGGTGATGCATCACTGGTGATGTGTCACTGGTGATACATCACTGGTGATGCATCACTGGTGATACATCACTGGTGATACATCACTGGTGATGCATCACTGGTGATACATCACTGGTGATGCATCACTGGTGATGCATCACTGCTGATGTATCACTGGTGATGTGTCACTGGTGATGCATCACTGGTGATGCATCACAGGTGATGCATCACTGGTGATGTGTCACTGGTGATACATCACGTGTGATGCATCACTGGTGATGCATCACTTGTGATGCATCACTGGTGATACATCACTTGTGATGCATCACTGGTGATACATCACTGGTGATGCATCACTGGTGATACATCACTGGTGATGCATCACTGGTGATACACCACTGGTGATGCATCACAGGTGATGCATCACTGGTGATGTGTCACTGGTGATACATCACTGGTGATGCATCACTGGTGATGCATCACTGCTGATGTATCACAAGTGATGCATCACTGGTGATACATCACTTGTGATGCATCACTGGTGATACACCACTGGTGATGCATCACAGGTGATGCATCACTGGTGATGTGTCACTGGTGATACATCACTGGTGATGCATCACTGGTGATACATCACTGGTGATGCATCACTGGTGATGCATCACTGCTGATGTATCACTGGTGATGTGTCACTGGTGATGCATCACTGGTGATGCATCACAGGTGATGCATCACTGGTGATGTGTCACTGGTGATACATCACGGGTGATGCATCACTGGTGATACACCACTGGTGATGCATCACAGGTGATGCATCACTGCTGATGTATCACTGGTGATGTGTCACTGGTGATGCATCACTGGTGATGCATCACTGGTGATGTGTCACTGGTGATACATCACTGGTGATGCATCACTGGTGATACATCACTGGTGATACATCACTGGTGATGCATCACTGGTGATACATCACTGGTGATACATCACTGGTGATACATCACGGGTGATGCATCACTGGTGATACACCACTGGTGATGCATCACAGGTGATGCATCACTGCTGATGCATCACTGGTGATGTGTCACTGGTGATACATCACTGGTGATGCATCACTGGTGATACATCACTGGTGATGCATCACTGGTGATGCATCACTGGTGATGCATCACTAGTGATGCATCACTGCTGATACATCACTGATGATGCATCTCTGGTGATGCATCACTGGTGATACATCACTGGTGATGCATCACTGGTGATACATCACTGGTGATGCATCACTGGTGATACATCACTGGTGATGCATCACTGGTGACACATCACTGGTGATGCATCACAGGTGATGCATCACTGGTGATACATCACTGGTGATGCATCACTGGTGATGCATCACTGGTGATACATCACTGGTGATACATCACTGGTGATACATCACTGGTGATACATGACTAGTGATGCATCACTGGTGATACATCACTGGTGATACATCACTGGTGATGCATCACTGGTGATACATCACTGGTGATGCATCACTGGTGATACATCACTGGTGATGCATCACTGGTGATACATCACTGGTGATACATCACTGGTTATGCTTCACTGGTGATACATCACTGGTGATGCATCACTGGTGATACATCACTGGTGATGCATCACTGGTGATACATCACTGGTGATACATCACTGGTTATGCTTCACTGGTGATACATCACTGGTGATACATCACTGGTGATGCATCACTGGTGATACATCACTGGTGATACATCACTGGTGATGCATCACTGGTGATGCATCACTGGTGATACATCACTGGTGATGCAACACTGGTGATACATCACTGGTGATGCATCACTGGTGATACATCACTGGTGATGCATCACTGGTGACACATCACTGGTGATGCATGACAGGTGATGCATCACTGGTGATACATCATGCATCACCAGTGATGCATCACCAGTGACACATCACCAGTGATACATCAGCAGTGATGCATCACCTGTGATGCATCACCAGTGGTGTATCACCAGTGATGCATCACCCGTGATGTATCACCAGTGACACATCACCAGTGATGCATCACCTGTGATGCATCACCAGTGATGCATCACCAGTGACACATCACCAGTGATACATCAGCAGTGATGCATCACCAGTGATGCATCACCAGTGATGTATCACCAGTGACACATCACCAGTGATGCATCACCTGTGATGCATCACCAGTGGTGTATCACCAGTGATGCATCACCAGTGATGTATCACCAGTGATGCATCACCAGTGATGTATCACCAGTGATGCATCACAAGTGATGCATCACCAGTGATGCATCACCCGTGATGTATCACCAGTGACACATCACCAGTGATGCATCAGCAGTGATGCATCACCTGTGATGCATCACCAGTAGTGTATCACCAGTGATGCATCACCCGTGATGTATCACCAGTGATGTATCACCAGTGATGTATCACCAGTGATGCATCACCAGTGATGTATCACCAGTGATGCATCACCAGTGATGTATCACCAGTGATGCATCACAAGTGATGTATCACCAGTGATGCATCACAAGTGATGCATCACCAGTGATGCATCAGCAGTGATGCATCACCTGTGACGCATCACCAGTGACACATCACCAGTGATGCATCAGCAGTGATGCATCACCTGTGATGCATTACCAGTGATACATCACCAGTGATGCATCAGCAGTGATGCATCAGCAGTGATGCATCACCAGTGATGTATCACGAGTGATGCATCACAAATGATGTATCACCAGTGATGCATCAGCAGTGATGCATCACCTGTGACGCATCACCAGTGACACATCACCAGTGATGCATCAGCAGTGATGCATCACCAGTGATGCATTACCAGTGACACATCACCAGTGATGCATCAGCAGTGATGCATCAGCAGTGATGCATCACCAGTGATGTATCACCAGTGATGCATAACCAGTGATGCATCACTAGTGATGCATCACCAGTGACACATCACCAGTGATGTATCACCAGTGATGCATCACCAGTGATGCATCACCAGTGATGCATCACCTGTGATGCATCAGCAGTGCTGCATCAGCAGTGATGCATCAGCAGTGATGCAGTGATGTATCACCAGTGATGCATCACCTGTGATACATCACCAGTGATGCATCACCTGTGATACATCACCAGTGATGCATCACCTGTGATACATCACCAGTGATGCATCACCAGTGATGCATCACCTGTGATGCATCAGCAGTGATGCATCAGCAGTGATGCATCACCAGTGATGCATCACCAGTGATGCGTCACCTGTGATGCATCACCTGTGATACATCACCAGTGATGCATCACCTGTGATACATCACCAGTGATGCATCACCAGTCATGCATCACCAGTGATGCATCAGCAGTGATGCATCACCAGTGATGCATCACCAGTGATGCGTCACCTGTGATGCATCACCTGTGATACGTCACCAGTGATGCATCACCTGTGATACATCACCAGTGATGCATCACTGGTGACAGTCACATAAGACAGTCACATGAGACATGACACATGAGACATGTCACATGACACACGACACATGTGACATGTCGCATGAGACATCTCACATGTGACAGTCACATGAGACATGTCACATGAGACACGACACATGTGACATGTCGCATGAGACATCTCACATGTGACAGTCACATGAGACATGACACATGAGACATGTCACATGAGACCAGTGATGCATCACCAGTGATACATCACCAGTGATGCATCACCAGTGATGCGTCACCAGTGATGCATCACGTGTGATGCATCACCTGTGATACACCACCAGTGTCGTGTGATGCATCAGCAGTGATGCATCACCTGTGATACATCACCAGTGATGCATCACCAGTGATGCATTACCAGTGATGCATCACCAGTGATGCATCACCTGTGATACATCACCAGTGATGCGTCACCTGTGATACATCACCAGTGATGCATCACCAGTGATGCATCACCAGTGATACATCACCAGTGATGTATCACCAGTGATGCATCACCGGTGATGTATCACCAGTGATGCATCACCAGTGATGTATCACCAGTGATGCATCACCAGTGATGTATCACCAGTGATGCATCACAAATGATGTATCACCAGTGATGCATCACAAGTGATGCATCACCAGTGATGCATCACCAGTGATGCATCAGCAGTGATGCATCACCTGTGACGCATCACCAGTGACACATCACCAGTGATGCATCAGCAGTGATGCATCACCAGTGATGCATTACCAGTGACACATCACCAGTGATGCATCAGCAGTGATGCATCAGCAGTGATGCATCACCAGTGATGTATCACCAGTGATGCATAACCAGTGATGTATCACCAGTGATGCATCACCAGTGATGCATCACCAGTGCTGCATCACCAGTGACACATCACCAGTGATGCATCACCAGTGATGTATCACCAGTGATGCATCACCAGTGATGCATCAGCAGTGATGCATCAGCAGTGATGCATCACCAGTGATGCACATCACCAGTAATGCATCACCAGTGATGCATCACCAGTGATGCATCACCAGTGATGTATCACCAGTGATGTATCACCAGTGACACATCAGCAGTGATGCATCACCAGTCATGTATCACCAGTGATGCATCACCAATGATGTATCACCAGTGATGCATCACCAATGATGTATCACCAGTGATGCATCACCAGTGATGTATCACCAGTGATGCATCACCAGTGATGTATCACCAGTGATGTATCACCAGTGATGCATCACCAGTGATGTATCACCAGTGATGCATCACCAGTGATGTATCACCAGTGACACATCACCAGTGATGCATCACCAGTGATGCATCACCAGTGATGTATCACCAGTGATGCATCACCAGTGATGTATCACCAGTGATGTATCACCAGTGATGCATCACCAGTGATGTATCACCAGTGATGCATCACCAGTGATGTATCACCAGTGATGCATCACCAGTGATGCATCACCAGTGATGCATCACCAGTGATGTATCACCAGTGATGCATCACCAGTGATGCATCACTAGTGATGCATCACCAGTGATGCATCACCAGTGATGTATCACCAGTGATGCATCACCAGTGATGTATCACCAGTGACACATCACCAGTGATGTATCACCAGTGACACATCACCAGTGATGCATCACCAGTGATGCATCACTGGTGATACATCACCAGTGATGTATCACCAGTGATGTATCACCAGTGATGCATCACCAGTGATGTATCACCAGTGATGCATCACCTGTCATGCATCACCAGTGATGTGTCACCAGTGATGCATCACCAGTGATGTATCACCAGTGATGCATCACCAGTGATGTATCACCAGTGTTGCATCACCAGTGATGTATCACCAGTGATGCATCACCAGTGATGCATCACCAGTGATGTATCACCAGTGATGTATCACCAGTGATGCATCACCAGTGATGTATCACCAGTGATGCATCACCAGTGCTGCATCACCAGTGACACATCAACAGTGACACATCACCAGTGACACATCACCAGTGATGTATCACCAGTGATGCATCACCAGTGATGCATCACCAGTGATGCATCACCAGTGATGTATCACCAGTGAAGCATAACCAGTGATGTATCACCAGTGATGTATCACCAGTGATGCATCACCAGTGATGTATCACCAGTGATGCATCACCAGTGATGTATCACCAGTGATGTATCACCAGTGATGCATCACCAGTGATGTATAACCAGTGATGCATCACCAGTGATGCATCACCAGTGATGTATCACCAGTGATGCATCAGCAGTGATGCATCACCTGTGATGCATCACCAGTGATGCATCACCAGTGCTGCATCACCAGTGACACATCACCAGTGATGCATCACCAGTGATGTATCACCAGTGATGCATCACCAGTGATGCAACAGCAGTGATGCATCAGCAGTGATGCATCACCAGTGATGCACATCACCAGTAATGCATCACCAGTGATGCATCACCAGTGATGCATCACCAGTGATGTATCACCAGTGACACATCAGCAGTGATGCATCACCAGTCATGTATCACCAGTGATGCATCACCAATGATGTATCACCAGTGATGCATCACCAATGATGTATCACCAGTGATGCATCACCAGTGATGTATCACCAGTGATGCATCACCAGTGATGTATCACCAGTGACACATCACCAGTGATGCATCACCAGTGATGCATCACCAGTGATGCATCACCAGTGATGCATCACCAGTGATGTATCACCAGTGATGTATCACCAGTGATGCATCACCAGTGATGTATCACCAGTGATGTATCACCAGTGATGCATCACCAGTGATGTATCACCAGTGATGCATCACCAGTGATGTATCACCAGTGATGCATCACCAGTGATGCATCACCAGTGATGTATCACCAGTGATGCATCACCAGTGATGTATCACCAGTGATGCATCACCAGAGATGCATCATCAGTGATGTATCACCAGTGATGCATCACTAGTGATGCATCTCTGGTGATGCATCACTGGTGATACATCACTGGTGATGCATCACTGGTGATACATCACTGGTGATGCATCACTGGTGATACATCACTGGTGATGCATCACTGGTGATACATCACTGGTGATGCATCACTGGTGATACATCACTGGTGATGCATCACTGGTGATGCATCACTGGTGATGCATCACTGGTGATACATCACTGGTGATGCATCACTGGTGATGCATCACTGGTGATGTGTCACTGGTGATACATCACTGGTGATGTGTCACTGGTGATACATCACTGGTGATGCATCACTGGTGATGCATCACTAGTGATGCATCACTGGTGATACATCACTGATGATGCATCTCTGGTGATGCATCACTGGTGATACATCACTGGTGATGCATCACTGGTGATACATCACTGGTGATGCATCACTGGTGATGCATCACTGGTGATACATCACTGGTGATGCATCACTGGTGATACATCACTGGTGATGCATCACTGGTGATACATCACTGGTGATACATCACTGGTGATGCATCACTGGTGATACATCACTGGTGATGCATCACTGGTGATGCATCACTGGTGATGTGTCACTGGTGATACATCACTGGTGATGCATCACTGGTGATACATCACTTGTGATGCATCACTGGTGATACATCACTGGTGATACATCACTGGTGATGCATCACTGGTGATACATCATTGGTGATGCATCACTGGTGATACATCATTGGTGATGCATCACTGGTGATACATGACTGGTGATGCATCACTGCTGATGTGTCACTGGTGATACATCACTGGTGATGCATCACTGGTGATGCATCACTGGTGATGCATTACTGGTGATGTGCATCACTGGTGATGCATCACTGCTGATGCATCACTGCTGATGCATCACTGGTGATGCATCACTGGTGATACATCACTGGTGATGCATCACTGGTGATACATCACTGGTGATGCATCACTGGTGATACATCACTGGTGATACATCACTGGTTATGCTTCACTGGTGATACATCACTGGTGATGCATCACTGGTGATGCATCACTGGTGATGCATCACTGGTGATACATCACTGGTGATACATCACTGGTGATGCATCACTGGTGATACATCACTGGTGATGCATCACTGGTGATACATCACTGGTGATACATCACTGGTGATGCATCACTGGTGATACATCACTGGTGATGCATCACTGGTGATACATCACTGGTGATACATCACTGGTTATGCTTCACTGGTGATACATCACTGGTGATGCATCACTGGTGATACATCACTGGTGATGCATCACTGGTGATGCATCACTGGTGATACATCACTGGTGATGCATCACTGGTGATGCATCACTGGTGATGCATCACTGGTGATACATCACTGGTGATGTGTCACTGGTGATGTGTCACTGTTGATGTGTCACTGGTGATGCAGCACTGGTGATGCATCACTGGTGATACATCACTGGTGATGCATCACTGGTGATACATCACTGGTGATACATCACTGGTGATGCATCACTGGTGATGCATCACTGGTGATACATCACTGGTGATGCAACACTGGTGATACATCACTGGTGATGCATCACTGGTGATACATCACTGGTGATGCATCACTGGTGACACATCACTGGTGATGCATGACAGGTGATGCATCACTGGTGATACATCACTGGTGATGCATCACTGGTGATACATCACTGGTGATACATCACTGGTGATGCATCACTGGTGATACATCACTGATGATGCATCACTGGTGATACATCACTGATGATGCATCTCTGGTGATGCATCACTGGTGATACATCACTGGTGATGCATCACTGGTGATACATCACTGGTGATGCATCACTGGTGATGCATCACTGGTGATGCATCACTGGTGATACATCACTGGTGATGCATCACTGGTGATGCATCACTGGTGATGTGTCACTGGTGATACATCACTGGTGATGTGTCACTGGTGATACATCACTGGTGATGCATCACTGGTGATACATCACTGGTGATGCATCACTGGTGATACATCACTGGTGATGCATCACTGGTGATGCATCACTGGTGATGCATCACTGGTGATACATCACTGGTGATGCATCACTGGTGATACATCACTGGTGATACATCACTGGTGATGCATCACTGGTGATACATCACTGGTGATGCATCACTGGTGATGCATCACTGGTGATGTGTCACTGGTGATACATCACTGGGGATGCATCACTGGTGATACATCACTGGTGATGCATCACTGGTGATACATCACTGGTGATACATCACTGGTGATGCATCACTGGTGATACATCACTGGTGATGCATCACTGGTGATACATCATTGGTGATGCATCACTGGTGATACATCATTGGTGATGCATCACTGGTGATACATGACTGGTGATGCATCACTGCTGATGTGTCACTGGTGATACATCACTGGTGATACATCACTGGTGATGCATCACTGGTGATGCATCACTGGTGATGCATTACTGGTGATGTGCATCACTGGTGATGCATCACTGCTGATGCATCACTGCTGATGCATCACTGGTGATGCATCACTGGTGATACATCACTGGTGATGCATCACTGGTGATGTGTCACTGGTGATGCAGCACTGGTGATGCATCACTGGTGATGCATCACTGGTGATACATCACTGGTTATGCATCACTGGTGATACATCACTGGTGATGCATCACTGCTGATGCATCACTGCTGATGCATCACTGGTGATGTGTCACTGGTAATGCATCACTGGTGATGCATCACTGCTGATGCATCACTGGTGATGTGTCACTGGTGATGCGTCACAGGTGATGCATCACTGCTGATGCATCACTGGTGATGCATCACTGGTGATACATCACTGGTGATGCATCACTGGTGATACATCACCGGTGATGCATCACTGGTGATACATCACCGGTGATGCATCACTGGTGATACATCACTGGTGATGCATCACTGGTGATGCATCACTGGTGATGCATCACTGGTGATGTATCACAGGTGATGCATCACTGGTGATGTATCACAGGTGATGCATCACTGGTGATGTATCACTGGTGATGCATCACTGGTGATGTATCACTGGTGATGCATCACTGGTGATGCATCACTGGTGATGTATCACAGGTGACGCATCACTGGTGATGTATCACAGGTGATGCATCACTGGTGATGCATCACTGGTAATGCATCACTGGTGATGCATCACTGGTGATGTATCACAGGTGATGCATCACTGCTGATGCATCACACGACACTGGTGGTGTATCACAGGTGATGCATCACACGTGATGCATCACTGGTGACGCATCACTGGTGATGCATCACTGGTGATGTATCACTGGTGATGCATCACTGGTCTCATGTGACATGTCTCATGTGTCATGTCTCATGTGACTGTCACATGTGAGATGTCTCATGCGACATGTCACATGTGTCGTGTCTCATGTGACATGTCTCATGTGACTGTCACATGTGAGATGTCTCATGCGACATGTCACATGTGTCGTGTGTCATGTGACATGTCTCATGTGTCATGTCTCATGTGACTGTCTTATGTGACTGTCACCAGTGATGCATCACTGGTGATGTATCACAGGTGATGCATCACTGGTGACGTATCACAGGTGATGCATCACAGGTGACGCATCACTGGTGATGCATCACTGGTGATGCATCACTGCTGATGCATCACTGGTGATGCATGACTGGTGATGCATCACTGGTGATGTATCACAGGTGATGCATCACTGGTGATGTATCACAGGTGATGCATCACAGGTGACGCATCACTGGTGATGCATCACTGGTGATGCATCACTGCTGATGCATCACTGCTGATGCATCACAGGTGATGCATCACTGGTGATGCATCACTGGTGATGTATCACAGGTGATGCATCACTGGTGATGTATCACAGGTGATGCATCACTGGTGATGTATCACAGGTGATGCATCACTGGTGATGCATCACTGCTGATGCATCACTGCTGATGCAGCACTGCTGATGCATCACAGGTGATGCATCACTGGTGATGCATCACTGGTGATGCATCACTGGTGATACATCACTGGTGATGTGTCACTGGTGATGCATCACTAGTGATGCATCACTGGTTATGCATCACTGGTGATACATCACTGGTGATGCATCACTGCTGATGCATCACTGCTGATGCATCACTGGTGATGTGTCACTGGTAATGCATCACTGGTGATGCATCACTGCTGATGCATCACTGGTGATGTGTCACTGGTGATGCGTCACAGGTGATGCATCACTGCTGATGCATCACTGGTGATACATCATTTGTGATGCATCACTCGTGATACATCACTGGTGATGCATCACTGCTGATGCATCACTGCTGATGCATCACTGGTGATGTATCACTGGTAATGCATCACAGGTGATGCATCACTGCTGATGCATCACTGGTGATGTGTCACTGGTGATGCGTCACAGGTGATGCATCACTGCTGATGCATCACTGGTGATGCATCACTTGTGATGCATCACTGGTGATACATCACTTGTGATGCATCACTGGTGATACATCACTGGTGATGCATCACTGGTGATACATCACTGGTGATGCATCACTGGTGATACATCACTGGTGATACATCACTGGTGATACATCACGGGTGATGCATCACTGGTGATACACTACTGGTGATGCATCACAGGTGATGCATCACTGCTGATGCATCACTGGTGATGTGTCACTGGTGATACATCACGGGTGATGCATCACTGGTGATGCATCACTTGTGATGCATCACTGGTGATACATCACTGGTGATGCATCACTGGTGATACATCACTGGTGATGCATCACTGGTGATACACCACTGGTGATGCATCACAGGTGATGCATCACTGGTGATGTGTCACTGGTGATACATCACTGGTGATGCATCACTGGTGATGCATCACTGCTGATGTATCACTGGTGATGTGTCACTGGTGATGCATCACTGGTGATGCATCACAGGTGATGCATCACTGGTGATGTGTCACTGGTGATACATCACGGGTGATGCATCACTGGTGATACACCACTGGTGATGCATCACAGGTGATGCATCACTGCTGATGTATCACTGGTGATGTGTCACTGGTGATGCATCACTGGTGATGCATCACTGGTGATGTGTCACTGGTGATACATCACTGGTGATGCATCACTGGTGATACATCACTGGTGATACATCACTGGTGATGCATCACTGGTGATACATCACTGGTGATGCATCACTGGTGATGCATCACTGCTGATGTATCACTGGTGATGTGTCACTGGTGATGCATCACTGGTGATGCATCACTTGTGATGCATCACTGGTGATACATCACTTGTGATGCATCACTGGTGATACATCACTGGTGATGCATCACTGGTGATACATCACTGGTGATGCATCACTGGTGATACACCACTGGTGATGCATCACAGGTGATGCATCACTGGTGATGTGTCACTGGTGATACATCACTGGTGATGCATCACTGGTGATACATCACTGGTGATGCATCACTGGTGATGCATCACTGCTGATGTATCACTGGTGATGTGTCACTGGTGATGCATCACTGGTGATGCATCACTGGTGATGTGTCACTGGTGATACATCACGGGTGATGCATCACTGGTGATACACCACTGGTGATGCATCACAGGTGATGCATCACTGCTGATGTATCACTGGTGATGTGTCACTGGTGATGCATCACTGGTGATGCATCACTGGTGATGTGTCACTGGTGATACATCACTGGTGATGCATCACTGGTGATACATCACTGGTGATACATCACTGGTGATGCATCACTGGTGATACATCACTGGTGATACATCACTGGTGATACATCACGGGTGATGCATCACTGGTGATACACCACTGGTGATGCATCACAGGTGATGCATCACTGCTGATGCATCACTGGTGATGTGTCACTGGTGATACATCACTGGTGATGCATCACTGGTGATGCATCACTAGTGATGCATCACTGCTGATACATCACTGATGATGCATCTCTGGTGATGCATCACTGGTGATACATCACTGGTGATGCATCACTGATGATACATCACTGGTGATGCATCACTGGTGATACATCACTGGTGATGCATCACTGGTTATACATCACTGGTGATGCATCACTGGTGATACATCACTGGTGATACATCACTGGTGATGCATCACTGGTGATACATCACTGGTGATACATCACTGGTTATGCTTCACTGGTGATACATCACTGGTGATGCATCACTGGTGATACATCACTGGTGATGCATCACTGGTGATACATCACTGGTGATACATCACTGGTTATGCTTCACTGGTGATACATCACTGGTGATACATCACTGGTGATACATCACTGCTGATGCATCACTGGTGATGTGTCACTGGTGATGCATCACAGGTGATGCATCACTGCTGATGCATCACTGGTGATGCATCACTTGTGATGCATCACTGGTGATACATCACTGGTGATGCATCACTGGTGATACATCACTGGTGATGCATCACTGGTTATACATCACTGGTGATGCATCACTGGTGATACATCACTGGTGATACATCACTGGTGATACATCACTGGTGATGCATCACTGGTGATACATCACTGGTGATACATCACTGGTTATGCTTCACTGGTGATACATCACTGGTGATGCATCACTGGTGATGCATCACTGGTGATACATCACTGGTGATGTGTCACTGGTGATGTGTCACTGTTGATGTGTCACTGGTGATGTAGCACTGGTGATGCATCACTGGTGATACATCACTGGTGATGCATCACTGGTGATACATCACTGGTGATACATCACTGGTGATGCATCACTGGTGATGCATCACTGGTGATACATCACTGGTGATGCAACACTGGTGATACATCACTGGTGATGCATCACTGGTGATACATCACTGGTGATACATCACTGGTGATGCATCACTGGTGACACATCACTGGTGATGCATGACAGGTGATGCATCACTGGTGATACATCACTGGTGATGCATCACTGGTGATACATCACTGGTGATACATCACTGGTGATGCATCACTGGTGATACATCACTGATGATGCATCTCTGGTGATGCATCACTGGTGATACATCACTGGTGATGCATCACTGGTGATACATCACTGGTGATGCATCACTGGTGATACATCACTGGTGATGCATCACTGGTGATGCATCACTGGTGATGCATCACTGGTGATGTGTCACTGGTGATACATCACTGGTGATGTGTCACTGGTGATACATCACTGGTGATGCATCACTGGTGATACATCACTAGTGATGCATCACTGGTGATACATCACTGATGATGCATCTCTGGTGATGCATCACTGGTGATACATTACTGGTGATGCATCACTGGTGATACATCACTGGTGATGCATCACTGGTGATGCATCACTGGTGATACATCACTGGTGATGCATCACTGGTGATACATCACTGGTGATGCATCACTGGTGATACATCACTAGTGATACATCACTGGTGATGCATCACTGGTGATACATCACTGGTGATGCATCACTGGTGATGCATCACTGGTGATGCATCACTGGTGATGCATCACTGGTGATGTGTCACTGGTGATACATCACTGGTGATGCATCACTGGTGATACATCACTGGTGATGCATCACTGGTGATACATCACTGGTGATGCATCACTGGTGATACATCACTGGTGATGCATCACTGGTGATACATCATTGGTGATGCATCACTGGTGATACATCATTGGTGATGCATCACTGGTGATACATGACTGGTGATGCATCACTGCTGATGTGTCACTGGTGATACATCACTGGTGATGCATCACTGGTGATGCATCACTGGTGATGCATCACTGGTGATGCATCACTGGTGATGCATTACTGGTGATGTGCATCACTGGTGATGCATCACTGCTGATGCATCACTGCTGATGCATCACTGGTGATGCATCACTGGTGATACATCACTGGTGATGCATCACTGGTGATGTGTCACTGGTGATGCAGCACTGGTGATGCATCACTGGTGATGCATCACAGGTGATGCATCACTGCTGATGCATCACTGGTGATACATCACTGGTGATGCATCACTGGTGATACATCACTGGTGATGCATCACTGGTTATACATCACTGGTGATGCATCACTGGTGATACATCACTGGTGATACATCACTGGTGATGCATCACTGGTGATACATCACAAGTGATGCATCACTGCTGATGATTCACAGGTGATGCATCACTGGTGATGTATCACAAGTGATGCATCACTGCTGATGCATCACTGGTGATGCATCACTGGTGATGTATCACAAGTGATGCATCACTGGTGATGCATCACTGGTGATGTATCACAGGTGATGCATCACTGGTGATGTATCACTGGTGATGCATCACTGGTGATGTATCACTGGTGATGCATCACTGGTGATGTATCACTGGTGATGCATCACTGGTGATGTATCACTGGTGATGCATCACTGGTGATGCATCACTGGTGATGTATCACAGGTGACGCATCACTGGTGATGTATCACAGGTGATGCATCACTGGTGATGCATCACTGGTAATGCATCACTGGTGATGCATCACTGGTGATGTATCACAGGTGATGCATCACTGCTGATGCATCACACGACACTGGTGGTGTATCACAGGTGATGCATCACACGTGATGCATCACTGGTGACGCATCACTGGTGATGCATCACTGGTGATGTATCACTGGTGATGCATCACTGGTCTCATGTGACATGTCTCATGTGTCATGTCTCATGTGACTGTCACATGTGAGATGTCTCATGCGACATGTCACATGTGTCGTGTCTCATGTGACATGTCTCATGTGACTGTCACATGTGAGATGTCTCATGCGACATGTCACATGTGTCGTGTGTCATGTGACATGTCTCATGTGTCATGTCTCATGTGACTGTCTTATGTGACTGTCACCAGTGATGCATCACTGGTGATGTATCACAGGTGATGCATCACTGGTGACGTATCACAGGTGATGCATCACAGGTGACGCATCACTGGTGATGCATCACTGGTGATGCATCACTGCTGATGCATCACTGGTGATGCATGACTGGTGATGCATCACTGGTGATGTATCACAGGTGATGCATCACTGGTGATGTATCACAGGTGATGCATCACAGGTGACGCATCACTGGTGGTGCATCACTGGTGATGCATCACTGCTGATGCATCACTGCTGATGCATCACAGGTGATGCATCACTGGTGATGCATCACTGGTGATGTATCACAGGTGATGCATCACTGGTGATGTATCACAGGTGATGCATCACTGGTGATGCATCACTGCTGATGCATCACTGCTGATGCAGCACTGCTGATGCATCACTGGTGATGCATCACTGGTGATACATCACTGGTGATGTGTCACTGGTGATGCATCACTAGTGATGCATCACTGGTTATGCATCACTGGTGATACATCACTGGTGATGCATCACTGCTGATGCATCACTGCTGATGCATCACTGGTGATGTGTCACTGGTAATGCATCACTGGTGATGCATCACTGCTGATGCATCACTGGTGATGTGTCACTGGTGATGCGTCACAGGTGATGCATCACTGCTGATGCATCACTGGTGATACATCATTTGTGATGCATCACTGGTGATACATCACTGGTGATGCATCACTGGTGATACATCACTGGTGATGCATCACTGGTGATACATCACTGGTGATACATCACTGGTGATACATCACGGGTGATGCATCACTGGTGATACACCACTGGTGATGCATCACAGGTGATGCATCACTGCTGATGCATCACTGGTGATGTGTCACTGGTGATGCATCACTGGTGATGCATCACTGGTGATGCATTACTGGTGATACATCACTGGTGATGCATCACTGGTGATACATCACTGGTGATGCATCACTGGTGACACATCACTGGTGATGCATCACAGGTGATGCATCACTGGTGATACATCACTGGTGATGCATCACTGGTGATGCATCACTGGTGATACATCACTGGTGATGTGTCACTGGTGATACATCACTGGTGATGCATCACTGGTGATGCATCACAGGTGATACATCACTGGTGATGTGTCACTGGTGATACATCACTGGTGATGCATCACTGGTGATACATCACTGGTGATGCATCACTGGTGATGCATCACTAGTGATGCATCACTGGTGATACATTACTGATGATGCATCTCTGGTGATGCATCACTGGTGATACATCACTGGTGATGCATCACTGGTGATACATCACTGGTGATGCATCACTGGTGATGCATCACTGGTGATACATCACTGGTGATGCATCACTGGTGATACATCACTGGTGATGCATCACTGGTGATACATCACTGGTGATACATCACTGGTGATGCATCACTGCTGATGCATCACTGGTGATGCATCACTGGTGATACATCACTGGTGATGTGTCACTGGTGATGCATCACTAGTGATGCATCACTGGTTATGCATCACTGGTGATACATCACTGGTGATGCATCACTGCTGATGCATCACTGCTGATGCATCACTGGTGATGTGTCACTGGTAATGCATCACTGGTGATGCATCACTGCTGATGCATCACTGGTGATGTGTCACTGGTGATGCGTCACAGGTGATGCATCACTGCTGATGCATCACTGGTGATACATCATTTGTGATGCATCACTCGTGATACATCACTGGTGATGCATCACTGCTGATGCATCACTGCTGATGCATCACTGGTGATGTATCACTGGTAATGCATCACTGGTGATGCATCACTGCTGATGCATCACTGGTGATGTGTCACTGGTGATGCGTCACAGGTGATGCATCACTGCTGATGCATCACTGGTGATGCATCACTTGTGATGCATCACTGGTGATACATCACTTGTGATGCATCACTGGTGATACATCACTGGTGATGCATCACTGGTGATACATCACTGGTGATGCATCACTGGTGATACATCACTGGTGATACATCACTGGTGATACATCACGGGTGATGCATCACTGGTGATACACTACTGGTGATGCATCACAGGTGATGCATCACTGCTGATGCATCACTGGTGATGTGTCACTGGTGATGCATCACTGGTGATGCATCACTGGTGATGCATCACTGGTGATACATCACTGGTGATGCATCACTGGTGATACATCACTGGTGATGCATCACTGGTGACACATCACTGGTGATGCATCACAGGTGATGCATCACTGGTGATACATCACTGGTGATGCATCACTGGTGATGCATCACTGGTGATACATCACTGGTGATGTGTCACTGGTGATACATCACTGGTGATGCATCACTGGTGATGCATCACTGGTGATACATCACTGGTGATGTGTCACTGGTGATACATCACTGGTGATGCATCACTGGTGATACATCACTGGTGATGCATCACTGGTGATGCATCACTAGTGATGCATCACTAGTGATGCATCACTGGTGATACATCACTGATGATGCATCTCTGGTGATGCATCACTGGTGATACATCACTGGTGATACATCACTGGTGATACATCACTGGTGATGCATCACTGGTGATGCATCACTGGTGATACATCACTGGTTATGCATCACTGGTGATACATCACTGGTGATGCATCACTGGTGATACATCACTGGTGATACATCACTGGTGATGCATCACTGGTGATGCATCACTGGTGATGCATCACAGGTGATGTGTCACTGGTGATACATCACTGGTGATGCATCACTGGTGATACATCACTGGTGATGCATCACTGGTGATACATCACTGGTGATGCATCACTGGTGAAACATCACTGGTGATACATCACTGGTGATGCATCACTGGTGAAACATCACTGGTGATGCATCACTGGTGATGCATCACTGGTGATGTGTCACTGGTGATACATCACTGGTGATGCATCACTGGTGATACATCACTGGTGATGCATCACTGGTGATACATCACTGGTGATACATCACTGGTGATACATGACTGGTGATGCATCACTGGTGATACATCACTGGTGATACATCACTGGTGATGCATCACTGGTGATACATCACTGGTGATACATCACTGGTGATGCATCACTGGAGATGCATCACTGCTGATGCATCACTGGTGATGTGTCACTGGTGATGCATCACTGGTGATGCATCACTGGTGATGTATCACTGGTGATACATCACTGGTGATACATCACTGGTGATGCATCACTGGTGATGCATCACTGGTGATGCATCACTGGTGATACATCACTGGTGATGTGTCACTGGTGATGCATCACTAGTGATGCATCACTGGTTATGCATCACTGGTGATACATCACTGGTGATGCATCACTGCTGATGCATCACTGCTGATGCATCACTGGTGATGTGTCACTGGTAATGCATCACTGGTGATGCATCACTGCTGATGCATCACTGGTGATGTGTCACTGGTGATGCGTCACAGGTGATGCATCACTGCTGATGCATCACTGGTGATGCATCACTTGTGATGCATCACTGGTGATACATCACTTGTGATGCATCACTGGTGATACATCACTGGTGATGCATCACTGGTGATACATCACTGGTGATGCATCACTGGTGATACATCACTGGTGATGCATCACTGGTGATACATCACTGGTGATACATCACTGGTGATACATCACGGGTGATGCATCACTGGTGATACACCACTGGTGATGCATCACAGGTGATGCATCACTGGTGATGTGTCACTGGTGATACATCACTGGTGATGCATCACTGGTGATACATCACTGGTGATGCATCACTGGTGATACATCACTGGTGATACATCACTGGTGATACATCACGGGTGATGCATCACTGGTGATACACCACTGGTGATGCATCACAGGTGATGCATCACTGCTGATGCATCACTGGTGATGTGTCACTGGTGATACATCACTGGTGATGCATCACTGGTGATACATCACTGGTGATGCATCACTGGTGATACATCACTGGTGATACATCACTGGTGATACATCACGGGTGATGCATCACTGGTGATACACCACTGGTGATGCATCACAGGTGATGCATCACTGCTGATGTATCACTGGTGATGTGTCACTGGTGATGCATCACTGGTGATGCATCACTGGTGATGTGTCACTGGTGATACATCACTGGTGATGCATCACTGGTGATACATCACTGGTGATACATCACTGGTGATACATCACTGGTGATACATCACTGGTGATACATCACGGGTGATGCATCACTGGTGATACACCACTGGTGATGCATCACAGGTGATGCATCACTGCTGATGCATCACTGGTGATGTGTCACTGGTGATACATCACTGGTGATGCATCACTGGTGATACATCACTGGTGATGCATCACTGGTGATGCATCACTGGTGATACATCACTGGTGATGCATCACTGGTGACACATCACTGGTGATGCATCACAGGTGATGCATCACTGGTGATACATCACTGGTGATGCATCACTGGTGATGCATCACTAGTGATGCATCTCTGGTGATGCATCACTGGTGATACATCACTGGTGATGCATCACTGGTGATACATCACTGGTGATGCATCACTGGTGATACATCACTGGTGATGCATCACTGGTGACACATCACTGGTGATGCATCACAGGTGATGCATCACTGGTGATACATCACTGGTGATGCATCACTGGTGATGCATCACTGGTGATACATCACTGGTGATGCATCACTGGTGATACATCACTGGTGATACATCACTGGTGATACATCACGGGTGATGCATCACTGGTGATACACCACTGGTGATGCATCACAGGTGATGCATCACTGCTGATGCATCACTGGTGATGTGTCACTGGTGATACATCACTGGTGATGCATCACTGGTGATACATCACTGGTGATGCATCACTGGTGATACATCACTGGTGATACATCACTGGTGATACATCACGGGTGATGCATCACTGGTGATACACCACTGGTGATGCATCACAGGTGATGCATCACTGCTGATGTATCACTGGTGATGTGTCACTGGTGATGCATCACTGCTGATGCATCACTGGTGATGTGTCACTGGTGATGCGTCACAGGTGATGCATCACTGCTGATGCATCACTGGTGATGCATCACTTGTGATGCATCACTGGTGATACATCACTTGTGATGCATCACTGGTGATACATCACTGGTGATGCATCACTGGTGATACATCACTGGTGATGCATCACTGGTGATACATCACTGGTGATGCATCACTGGTGATACATCACTGGTGATACATCACTGGTGATACATCACGGGTGATGCATCACTGGTGATACACCACTGGTGATGCATCACAGGTGATGCATCACTGGTGATGTGTCACTGGTGATACATCACTGGTGATGCATCACTGGTGATACATCACTGGTGATGCATCACTGGTGATACATCACTGGTGATACATCACTGGTGATACATCACGGGTGATGCATCACTGGTGATACACCACTGGTGATGCATCACAGGTGATGCATCACTGCTGATGCATCACTGGTGATGTGTCACTGGTGATACATCACTGGTGATGCATCACTGGTGATACATCACTGGTGATGCATCACTGGTGATACATCACTGGTGATACATCACTGGTGATACATCACGGGTGATGCATCACTGGTGATACACCACTGGTGATGCATCACAGGTGATGCATCACTGCTGATGTATCACTGGTGATGTGTCACTGGTGATGCATCACTGGTGATGCATCACTGGTGATGTGTCACTGGTGATACATCACTGGTGATGCATCACTGGTGATACATCACTGGTGATACATCACTGGTGATACATCACTGGTGATACATCACTGGTGATACATCACGGGTGATGCATCACTGGTGATACACCACTGGTGATGCATCACAGGTGATGCATCACTGCTGATGCATCACTGGTGATGTGTCACTGGTGATACATCACTGGTGATGCATCACTGGTGATACATCACTGGTGATGCATCACTGGTGATGCATCACTGGTGATACATCACTGGTGATGCATCACTGGTGACACATCACTGGTGATGCATCACAGGTGATGCATCACTGGTGATACATCACTGGTGATGCATCACTGGTGATGCATCACTAGTGATGCATCTCTGGTGATGCATCACTGGTGATACATCACTGGTGATGCATCACTGGTGATACATCACTGGTGATGCATCACTGGTGATACATCACTGGTGATGCATCACTGGTGACACATCACTGGTGATGCATCACAGGTGATGCATCACTGGTGATACATCACTGGTGATGCATCACTGGTGATGCATCACTGGTGATACATCACTGGTGATACATCACTGGTGATACATCACGGGTGATGCATCACTGGTGATACACCACTGGTGATGCATCACAGGTGATGCATCACTGGTGATGTGTCACTGGTGATACATCACTGGTGATGCATCACTGGTGATACATCACTGGTGATGCATCACTGGTGATACATCACTGGTGATACATCACTGGTGATACATCACGGGTGATGCATCACTGGTGATACACCACTGGTGATGCATCACAGGTGATGCATCACTGGTGATGTGTCACTGGTGATACATCACTGGTGATGTATCACCAGTGATGTATCACCAGTGATGTATCACCAGTGATGCATCACTGGTGATGCATCACTGCTGATGTATCACTGGTGATGTGTCACTGGTGATGCATCACTGGTGATGCATCACTGGTGATGTGTCACTGGTGATACATCACTGGTGATGCATCACTGGTGATACATCACTGGTGATACATCACTGGTGATACATCACTGGTGATACATCACTGGTGATACATCACGGGTGATGCATCACTGGTGATACACCACTGGTGATGCATCACAGGTGATGCATCACTGCTGATGCATCACTGGTGATGTGTCACTGGTGATACATCACTGGTGATGCATCACTGGTGATACATCACTGGTGATGCATCACTGGTGATGCATCACTGGTGATACATCACTGGTGATGCATCACTGGTGACACATCACTGGTGATGCATCACAGGTGATGCATCACTGGTGATACATCACTGGTGATGCATCACTGGTGATGCATCACTAGTGATGCATCTCTGGTGATGCATCACTGGTGATACATCACTGGTGATGCATCACTGGTGATACATCACTGGTGATGCATCACTGGTGATACATCACTGGTGATGCATCACTGGTGACACATCACTGGTGATGCATCACAGGTGATGCATCACTGGTGATACATCACTGGTGATGCATCACTGGTGATGCATCACTGGTGATACATCACTGGTGATACATCACTGGTGATGCATCACTGGTGATACATCACTGGTGATGCATCACTGGTGATACATCACTGGTGATACATCACTGGTGATACATCACGGGTGATGCATCACTGGTGATACACCACTGGTGATGCATCACAGGTGATGCATCACTGCTGATGCATCACTGGTGATGTGTCACTGGTGATACATCACTGGTGATGCATCACTGGTGATACATCACTGGTGATGCATCACTGGTGATACATCACTGGTGATACATCACTGGTGATACATCACGGGTGATGCATCACTGGTGATACACCACTGGTGATGCATCACAGGTGATGCATCACTGCTGATGTATCACTGGTGATGTGTCACTGGTGATGCATCACTGCTGATGCATCACTGGTGATGTGTCACTGGTGATGCGTCACAGGTGATGCATCACTGCTGATGCATCACTGGTGATGCATCACTTGTGATGCATCACTGGTGATACATCACTTGTGATGCATCACTGGTGATACATCACTGGTGATGCATCACTGGTGATACATCACTGGTGATGCATCACTGGTGATACATCACTGGTGATGCATCACTGGTGATACATCACTGGTGATACATCACTGGTGATACATCACGGGTGATGCATCACTGGTGATACACCACTGGTGATGCATCACAGGTGATGCATCACTGGTGATGTGTCACTGGTGATACATCACTGGTGATGCATCACTGGTGATACATCACTGGTGATGCATCACTGGTGATACATCACTGGTGATACATCACTGGTGATACATCACGGGTGATGCATCACTGGTGATACACCACTGGTGATGCATCACAGGTGATGCATCACTGCTGATGCATCACTGGTGATGTGTCACTGGTGATACATCACTGGTGATGCATCACTGGTGATACATCACTGGTGATGCATCACTGGTGATACATCACTGGTGATACATCACTGGTGATACATCACGGGTGATGCATCACTGGTGATACACCACTGGTGATGCATCACAGGTGATGCATCACTGCTGATGTATCACTGGTGATGTGTCACTGGTGATGCATCACTGGTGATGCATCACTGGTGATGTGTCACTGGTGATACATCACTGGTGATGCATCACTGGTGATACATCACTGGTGATACATCACTGGTGATACATCACTGGTGATACATCACTGGTGATACATCACGGGTGATGCATCACTGGTGATACACCACTGGTGATGCATCACAGGTGATGCATCACTGCTGATGCATCACTGGTGATGTGTCACTGGTGATACATCACTGGTGATGCATCACTGGTGATACATCACTGGTGATGCATCACTGGTGATGCATCACTGGTGATACATCACTGGTGATGCATCACTGGTGACACATCACTGGTGATGCATCACAGGTGATGCATCACTGGTGATACATCACTGGTGATGCATCACTGGTGATGCATCACTAGTGATGCATCTCTGGTGATGCATCACTGGTGATACATCACTGGTGATGCATCACTGGTGATACATCACTGGTGATGCATCACTGGTGACACATCACTGGTGATGCATCACTGGTGATGCATCACTGCTGATGTATCACTGGTGATGTGTCACTGGTGATGCATCACTGGTGATGCATCACTGGTGATGCATCACTGGTGATACATCACTTGTGATGCATCACTGGTGATACATCACTTGTGATGCATCACTGGTGATACATCACTTGTGATGCATCACTGGTGATACATCACTGGTGATGCATCACTGGTGATACACCACTGGTGATGCATCACAGGTGATGCATCACTGCTGATGTATCACTGGTGATGTGTCACTGGTGATGCATCACTGGTGATGCATCACTGGTGATGTGTCACTGGTGATACATCACTGGTGATGCATCACTGGTGATACATCACTGGTGATACATCACTGGTGATGCATCACTGGTGATACATCACTGGTGATGCATCACTGGTGATGCATCACTGCTGATGTATCACTGGTGATGTGTCACTGGTGATGCATCACTGGTGATGCATCACAGGTGATGCATCACTGGTGATGTGTCACTGGTGATACATCACGGGTGATGCATCACTGGTGATGCATCACTTGTGATGCATCACTGGTGATACATCACTTGTGATGCATCACTGGTGATACATCACTGGTGATGCATCACTGGTGATACATCACTGGTGATGCATCACTGGTGATACACCACTGGTGATGCATCACAGGTGATGCATCACTGGTGATGTGTCACTGGTGATACATCACTGGTGATGCATCACTGGTGATGCATCACTGCTGATGTATCACTGGTGATGTGTCACTGGTGATGCATCACTGGTGATGCATCACAGGTGATGCATCACTGGTGATGTGTCACTGGTGATACATCACGGGTGATGCATCACTGGTGATACACCACTGGTGATGCATCACAGGTGATGCATCACTGCTGATGTATCACTGGTGATGTGTCACTGGTGATGCATCACTGGTGATGCATCACTGGTGATGTGTCACTGGTGATACATCACTGGTGATGCATCACTGGTGATACATCACTGGTGATACATCACTGGTGATGCATCACTGGTGATACATCACTGGTGATGCATCACTGGTGATGCATCACTGCTGATGTATCACTGGTGATGTGTCACTGGTGATGCATCACTGGTGATGCATCACTTGTGATGCATCACTGGTGATACATCACTTGTGATGCATCACTGGTGATACATCACTGGTGATGCATCACTGGTGATACATCACTGGTGATGCATCACTGGTGATACACCACTGGTGATGCATCACAGGTGATGCATCACTGGTGATGTGTCACTGGTGATACATCACTGGTGATGCATCACTGGTGATACATCACTGGTGATGCATCACTGGTGATGCATCACTGCTGATGTATCACTGGTGATGTGTCACTGGTGATGCATCACTGGTGATGCATCACAGGTGATGCATCACTGGTGATGTGTCACTGGTGATACATCACGGGTGATGCATCACTGGTGATACACCACTGGTGATGCATCACAGGTGATGCATCACTGCTGATGTATCACTGGTGATGTGTCACTGGTGATACATCACTGGTGATGCATCACTGGTGATACATCACTGGTGATACATCACTGGTGATGCATCACTGGTGATACATCAGTGGTGATACATCACTGGTGATACATCACGGGTGATGCATCACTGGTGATACACCACTGGTGATGCATCACAGGTGATGCATCACTGCTGATGCATCACTGGTGATGTGTCACTGGTGATACATCACTGGTGATGCATCACTGGTGATACATCACTGGTGATGCATCACTGGTGATGCATCACTGGTGATGCATCACTAGTGATGCATCACTGCTGATACATCACTGATGATGCATCTCTGGTGATGCATCACTGGTGATACATCACTGGTGATGCATCACTGGTGATACATCACTGGTGATGCATCACTGGTGATACATCACTGGTGATGCATCACTGGTGACACATCACTGGTGATGCATCACAGGTGATGCATCACTGGTGATGCATCACTGGTGATACATCACTGGTGATACATCACTGGTTATGCTTCACTGGTGATACATCACTGGTGATGCATCACTGGTGATACATCACTGGTGATACATCACTGGTTATGCTTCACTGGTGATACATCACTGGTGATACATCACTGGTGATACATCACTGCTGATGCATCACTGGTGATGTGTCACTGGTGATGCATCACAGGTGATGCATCACTGCTGATGCATCACTGGTGATACATCACTGGTGATGCATCACTGGTGATACATCACTGGTGATGCATCACTGGTGACACATCACTGGTGATGCATCACAGGTGATGCATCACTGGTGATGCATCACTGGTGATACATCAGTGGTGATACATCACTGGTGATACATCACGGTTGATGCATCACTGGTGATACACCACTGGTGATGCATCACAGGTGATGCATCACTGCTGATGCAACCCTGGTGATGTGTCACTGGTGATACATCACTGGTGATGCATCACTGGTGATACATCACTGGTGATGCATCACTGGTGATGCATCACTGGTGATGCATCACTAGTGATGCATCACTGCTGATACATCACTGATGATGCATCTCTGGTGATGCATCACTGGTGATACATCACTGGTGATGCATCACTGGTGATACATCACTGGTGATGCATCACTGGTGATACATCACTGGTGATGCATCACTGGTGATACATCACTGGTGATGCATCACTGGTGATACATCACTGGTGATACATCACTGGTTATGCTTCACTGGTGATACATCACTGGTGATGCATCACTGGTGATACATCACTGGTGATGCATCACTGGTGATACATCACTGGTGATACATCACTGGTTATGCTTCACTGGTGATACATCACTGGTGATACATCACTGGTGATACATCACTGCTGATGCATCACTGGTGATGTGTCACTGGTGATGCATCACAGGTGATGCATCACTGCTGATGCATCACTGGTGATGCATCACTTGTGATGCATCACTGGTGATACATCACTGGTGATGCATCACTGGTGATACATCACTGGTGATGCATCACTGGTTATACATCACTGGTGATGCATCACTGGTGATACATCACTGGTGATACATCACTGGTGATGCATCACTGGTGATACATCACTGGTGATGCATCACTGGTGATACATCACTGGTGATACATCACTGGTTATGCTTCACTGGTGATACATCACTGGTGATGCATCACTGGTGATGCATCACTGGTGATACATCACTGCTGATGTGTCACTGGTGATGTGTCACTGTTGATGTGTCACTGGTGATGTAGCACTGGTGATGCATCACTGGTGATACATCACTGGTGATGCATCACTGGTGATACATCACTGGTGATACATCACTGGTGATGCATCACTGGTGATGCATCACTGGTGATACATCACTGGTGATGCAACACTGGTGATACATCACTGGTGATGCATCACTGGTGATACATCACTGGTGATGCATCACTGGTGACACATCACTGGTGATGCATGACAGGTGATGCATCACTGGTGATACATCACTGGTGATGCATCACTGGTGATACATCACTGGTGATACATCACTGGTGATGCATCACTGGTGATACATCACTGATGATGCATCTCTGGTGATGCATCACTGGTGATACATCACTGGTGATGCATCACTGGTGATACATCACTGGTGATGCATCACTGGTGATACATCACTGGTGATGCATCACTGGTGATACATCACTGGTGATGCATCACTGGTGATGCATCACTGGTGATGCATCACTGGTGATACATCACTGGTGATGCATCACTGGTGATGCATCACTGGTGATGTGTCACTGGTGATACATCACTGGTGATGTGTCACTGGTGATACATCACTGGTGATGTGTCACTGGTGATACATCACTGGTGATGCATCACTGGTGATGCATCACTAGTGATGCATCACTGGTGATACATCACTGATGATGCATCTCTGGTGATGCATCACTGGTGATACATCACTGGTGATGCATCACTGGTGATACATCACTGGTGATGCATCACTGGTGATGCATCACTGGTGATACATCACTGGTGATGCATCGCTGGTGATACATCACTGGTGATGCATCACTGGTGATACATCACTGGTGATACATCACTGGTGATGCATCACTGGTGATACATCACTGGTGATGCATCACTGGTGATGCATCACTGGTGATGCATCACTGGTGATGCATCACTGGTGATGTGTCACTGGTGATACATCACTGGTGATGCATCACTGGTGATACATCACTGGTGATGCATCACTGGTGATACATCACTGGTGATACATCACTGGTGATGCATCACTGGTGATACATCATTGGTGATGCATCACTGGTGATACATCATTGGTGATGCATCACTGGTGATACATGACTGGTGATGCATCACTGCTGATGTGTCACTGGTGATACATCACTGGTGATGCATCACTGGTGATGCATCACTGGTGATGCATTACTGGTGATGTGCATCACTGGTGATGCATCACTGCTGATGCATCACTGCTGATGCATCACTGGTGATGCATCACTGGTGATACATCACTGGTGATGCATCACTGGTGATGTGTCACTGGTGATGCAGCACTGGTGATGCATCACTGGTGATGCATCACAGGTGATGCATCACTGCTGATGCATCACTGGTGATACATCACTGGTGATGCATCACTGGTGATGCATCACTGGTTATACATCACTGGTGATGCATCACTGGTGATACATCACTGGTGATGCATCACTGGTGATACATCACTGGTGATACATCACTGGTTATGCTTCACTGGTGATACATCACTGGTGATGCATCACTGGTGATGCATCACTGGTGATGCATCACTGGTGATACATCACTGGTGATGTGTCACTGGTGATGTGTCACTGTTGATGTGTCACTGGTGATGCAGCACTGGTGATGCATCACTGGTGATACATCACTGGTGATGCATCACTGGTGATACATCACTGGTGATACATCACTGGTGATGCATCACTGGTGATGCATCACTGGTGATACATCACTGGTGATGCAACACTGGTGATACATCACTGGTGATGCATCACTGGTGATACATCACTGGTGATGCATCACTGGTGACACATCACTGGTGATGCATGACAGGTGATGCATCACTGGTGATACATCACTGGTGATGCATCACTGGTGATACATCACTGGTGATACATCACTGGTGATGCATCACTGGTGATACATCACTGGTGATGCATCACTGGTGATACATCACTGGTGATACATCACTGGTGATGCATCACTGGTGATACATCACTGATGATGCATCTCTGGTGATGCATCACTGGTGATACATCACTGGTGATGCATCACTGGTGATACATCACTGGTGATGCATCACTGGTGATACATCACTGGTGATGCATCACTGGTGATGCATCACTGGTGATGCATCACTGGTGATACATCACTGGTGATGCATCACTGGTGATGCATCACTGGTGATGTGTCACTGGTGATACATCACTGGTGATGTGTCACTGGTGATACATCACTGGTGATGCATCACTGGTGATACATCACTGGTGATGCATCACTGGTGATGCATCACTGGTGATGCATCACTGGTGATACATCACTGGTGATGCATCACTGGTGATACATCACTGGTGATGCATCACTGGTGATACATCACTGGTGATGCATCACTGGTGATACATCACTGGTGATGCATCACTGGTGATGCATCACTGGTGATGTGTCACTGGTGATACATCACTGGTGATGCATCACTGGTGATACATCACTGGTGATGCATCACTGGTGATACATCACTGGTGATACATCACTGGTGATGCATCACTGGTGATACATCACTGGTGATGCATCACTGGTGATACATCATTGGTGATGCATCACTGGTGATACATCATTGGTGATGCATCACTGGTGATACATGACTGGTGATGCATCACTGCTGATGTGTCACTGGTGATACATCACTGGTGATACATCACTGGTGATGCATCACTGGTGATGCATCACTGGTGATGCATTACTGGTGATGTGCATCACTGGTGATGCATCACTGCTGATGCATCACTGCTGATGCATCACTGGTGATGCATCACTGGTGATACATCACTGGTGATGCATCACTGGTGATGTGTCACTGGTGATGCAGCACTGGTGATGCATCACTGGTGATGCATCACTGGTGATACATCACTGGTTATGCATCACTGGTGATACATCACTGGTGATGCATCACTGCTGATGCATCACTGCTGATGCATCACTGGTGATGTGTCACTGGTAATGCATCACTGGTGATGCATCACTGCTGATGCATCACTGGTGATGTGTCACTGGTGATGCGTCACAGGTGATGCATCACTGCTGATGCATCACTGGTGATGCATCACTGGTGATGCATCACTTGTGATGCATCACTGGTGATACATCATTTGTGATGCATCACTGGTGATACATCACTGGTGATGCATCACTGGTGATACATCACTGGTGATGCATCACTGGTGATACATCACCGGTGATGCATCACTGGTGATACATCACCGGTGATGCATCACTGGTGATACATCACTGGTGATGCATCACTGGTGATGCATCACTGGTGATGTATCACAGGTGATGCATCACTGGTGATGTATCACAGGTGATGCATCACTGGTGATGTATCACTGGTGATGCATCACTGGTGATGTATCACTGGTGATGCATCACTGGTGATGCATCACTGGTGATGCATCACTGGTGATGTATCACAGGTGACGCATCACTGGTGATGTATCACAGGTGATGCATCACTGGTGATGCATCACTGGTAATGCATCACTGGTGATGCATCACTGGTGATGTATCACAGGTGATGCATTACTGCTGATGCATCACACGACACTGGTGGTGTATCACAGGTGATGCATCACACGTGATGCATCACTGGTGACGCATCACTGGTGATGCATCACTGGTGATGTATCACTGGTGATGCATCACTGGTCTCATGTGACATGTCTCATGTGTCATGTCTCATGTGACTGTCACATGTGAGATGTCTCATGCGACATGTCACATGTGTCGTGTCTCATGTGACATGTCTCATGTGACTGTCACATGTGAGATGTCTCATGCGACATGTCACATGTGTCGTGTGTCATGTGACATGTCTCATGTGTCATGTCTCATGTGACTGTCTTATGTGACTGTCACCAGTGATGCATCACTGGTGATGTATCACAGGTGATGCATCACTGGTGACGTATCACAGGTGATGCATCACAGGTGACGCATCACTGGTGATGCATCACTGGTGATGCATCACTGCTGATGCATCACTGGTGATGCATGACTGGTGATGCATCACTGGTGATGTATCACAGGTGATGCATCACTGGTGATGTATCACAGGTGATGCATCACAGGTGACGCATCACTGGTGATGCATCACTGGTGATGCATCACTGGTGATGCATCACTGGTGATGCATCACTGCTGATGCATCACTGCTGATGCATCACAGGTGATGCATCACTGGTGATGCATCACTGGTGATGTATCACAGGTGATGCATCACTGGTGATGTATCACAGGTGATGCATCACTGGTGATGTATCACAGGTGATGCATCACTGGTGATGCATCACTGCTGATGCATCACTGCTGATGCAGCACTGCTGATGCATCACAGGTGATGCATCACTGGTGATGCATCACTGGTGATGCATCACTGGTGATACATCACTGGTGATGTGTCACTGGTGATGCATCACTAGTGATGCATCACTGGTTATGCATCACTGGTGATACATCACTGGTGATGCATCACTGCTGATGCATCACTGCTGATGCATCACTGGTGATGTGTCACTGGTAATGCATCACTGGTGATGCATCACTGCTGATGCATCACTGGTGATGTGTCACTGGTGATGCGTCACAGGTGATGCATCACTGCTGATGCATCACTGGTGATACATCATTTGTGATGCATCACTCGTGATACATCACTGGTGATGCATCACTGCTGATGCATCACTGCTGATGCATCACTGGTGATGTATCACTGGTAATGCATCACTGGTGATGCATCACTGCTGATGCATCACTGGTGATGTGTCACTGGTGATGCGTCACAGGTGATGCATCACTGCTGATGCATCACTGGTGATGCATCACTTGTGATGCATCACTGGTGATACATCACTTGTGATGCATCACTGGTGATACATCACTGGTGATGCATCACTGGTGATACATCACTGGTGATGCATCACTGGTGATACATCACTGGTGATACATCACTGGTGATACATCACGGGTGATGCATCACTGGTGATACACTACTGGTGATGCATCACAGGTGATGCATCACTGCTGATGCATCACTGGTGATGTGTCACTGGTGATGCATCACTGGTGATGCATCACTGGTGATGCATCACTGGTGATACATCACTGGTGATGCATCACTGGTGATGCATCACTGGTGATACATCACTGGTGATGCATCACTGGTGATACATCACTGGTGATGCATCACTGGTGACACATCACTGGTGATGCATCACAGGTGATGCATCACTGGTGATACATCACTGGTGATGCATCACTGGTGATGCATCACTGGTGATACATCACTGGTGATGTGTCACTGGTGATACATCACTGGTGATGCATCACTGGTGATACATCACTGGTGATGCATCACTGGTGATGCATCACTAGTGATGCATCACTGGTGATACATCACTGATGATGCATCTCTGGTGATGCATCACTGGTGATACATCACTGGTGATACATCACTGGTGATGCATCACTGGTGATGTGTCACTGGTGATACATCACGGGTGATGCATCACTGGTGATGCATCACTTGTGATGCATCACTGGTGATACATCACTTGTGATGCATCACTGGTGATACATCACTGGTGATGCATCACTGGTGATACATCACTGGTGATGCATCACTGGTGATACACCACTGGTGATGCATCACAGGTGATGCATCACTGGTGATGTGTCACTGGTGATACATCACTGGTGATGCATCACTGGTGATGCATCACTGCTGATGTATCACTGGTGATGTGTCACTGGTGATGCATCACTGGTGATGCATCACAAGTGATGCATCACTGGTGATGTGTCACTGGTGATACATCACGGGTGATGCATCACTGGTGATACACCACTGGTGATGCATCACAGGTGATGCATCACTGCTGATGTATCACTGGTGATGTGTCACTGGTGATGCATCACTGGTGATGCATCACTGGTGATGTGTCACTGGTGATACATCACTGGTGATGCATCACTGGTGATACATCACTGGTGATACATCACTGGTGATGCATCACTGGTGATACATCACTGGTGATGCATCACTGGTGATGCATCACTGCTGATGTATCACTGGTGATGTGTCACTGGTGATGCATCACTGGTGATGCATCACTTGTGATGCATCACTGGTGATACATCACTTGTGATGCATCACTGGTGATACATCACTGGTGATGCATCACTGGTGATACATCACTGGTGATGCATCACTGGTGATACACCACTGGTGATGCATCACAGGTGATGCATCACTGGTGATGTGTCACTGGTGATACATCACTGGTGATGCATCACTGGTGATACATCACTGGTGATGCATCACTGCTGATGTATCACTGGTGATGTGTCACTGGTGATGCATCACTGGTGATGCATCACAGGTGATGCATCACTGGTGATGTGTCACTGGTGATACATCACGGGTGATGCATCACTGGTGATACACCACTGGTGATGCATCACAGGTGATGCATCACTGCTGATGTATCACTGGTGATGTGTCACTGGTGATGCATCACTGGTGATGCATCACTGGTGATGTGTCACTGGTGATACATCACTGGTGATGCATCACTGGTGATACATCACTGGTGATACATCACTGGTGATGCATCACTGGTGATACATCACTGGTGATACATCACTGGTGATACATCACGGGTGATGCATCACTGGTGATACACCACTGGTGATGCATCACAGGTGATGCATCACTGCTGATGCATCACTGGTGATGTGTCACTGGTGATACATCACTGGTGATGCATCACTGGTGATACATCACTGGTGATGCATCACTGGTGATGCATCACTGGTGATGCATCACTAGTGATGCATCACTGCTGATACATCACTGATGATGCATCTCTGGTGATGCATCACTGGTGATACATCACTGGTGATGCATCACTGGTGATACATCACTGGTGATGCATCACTGGTGATACATCACTGGTGATGCATCACTGGTGACACATCACTGGTGATGCATCACAGGTGATGCATCACTGGTGATACATCACTGGTGATGCATCACTGGTGATGCATCACTGGTGATACATCACTGGTGATACATCACTGGTGATACATCACTGGTGATACATGACTAGTGATGCATCACTGGTGATACATCACTGGTGATACATCACTGGTGATGCATCACTGGTGATACATCACTGGTGATGCATCACTGGTGATACATCACTGGTGATGCATCACTGGTGATACATCACTGGTGATACATCACTGGTTATGCTTCACTGGTGATACATCACTGGTGATGCATCACTGGTGATACATCACTGGTGATGCATCACTGGTGATACATCACTGGTGATACATCACTGGTTATGCTTCACTGGTGATACATCACTGGTGATACATCACTGGTGATACATCACTGCTGATGCATCACTGGTGATGTGTCACTGGTGATGCATCACAGGTGATGCATCACTGCTGATGCATCACTGGTGATGCATCACTTGTGATGCATCACTGGTGATACATCACTGGTGATGCATCACTGGTGATACATCACTGGTGATGCATCACTGGTTATACATCACTGGTGATGCATCACTGGTGATACATCACTGGTGATACATCACTGGTGATGCATCACTGGTGATACATCACTGGTGATGCATCACTGGTGATACATCACTGGTGATACATCACTGGTTATGCTTCACTGGTGATACATCACTGGTGATGCATCACTGGTGATGCATCACTGGTGATACATCACTGCTGATGTGTCACTGGTGATGTGTCACTGTTGATGTGTCACTGGTGATGTAGCACTGGTGATGCATCACTGGTGATACATCACTGGTGATGCATCACTGGTGATGTGTCACTGGTGATACATCACTGGTGATGCATCACTGGTGATACATCACTGGTGATGCATCACTGGTGATGCATCACTGGTGATACATCACTGGTGATGCATCACTGGTGATGCATCACTGGTGATACATCACTGGTGATGTGTCACTGGTGATACATCACTGGTGATGCATCACTGGTGATACATCACTGGTGATGCATCACTGGTGATGCATCACTAGTGATGCATCACTGGTGATACATCACTGATGATGCATCTCTGGTGATGCATCACTGGTGATACATCACTGGTGATACATCACTGGTGATGCATCACTGGTGATGTGTCACTGGTGATACATCACGGGTGATGCATCACTGGTGATGCATCACTTGTGATGCATCACTGGTGATACATCACTTGTGATGCATCACTGGTGATACATCACTGGTGATGCATCACTGGTGATACATCACTGGTGATGCATCACTGGTGATACACCACTGGTGATGCATCACAGGTGATGCATCACTGGTGATGTGTCACTGGTGATACATCACTGGTGATGCATCACTGGTGATGCATCACTGCTGATGTATCACTGGTGATGTGTCACTGGTGATGCATCACTGGTGATGCATCACAAGTGATGCATCACTGGTGATGTGTCACTGGTGATACATCACGGGTGATGCATCACTGGTGATACACCACTGGTGATGCATCACAGGTGATGCATCACTGCTGATGTATCACTGGTGATGTGTCACTGGTGATGCATCACTGGTGATGCATCACTGGTGATGTGTCACTGGTGATACATCACTGGTGATGCATCACTGGTGATACATCACTGGTGATACATCACTGGTGATGCATCACTGGTGATACATCACTGGTGATGCATCACTGGTGATGCATCACTGCTGATGTATCACTGGTGATGTGTCACTGGTGATGCATCACTGGTGATGCATCACTTGTGATGCATCACTGGTGATACATCACTTGTGATGCATCACTGGTGATACATCACTGGTGATGCATCACTGGTGATACATCACTGGTGATGCATCACTGGTGATACACCACTGGTGATGCATCACAGGTGATGCATCACTGGTGATGTGTCACTGGTGATACATCACTGGTGATGCATCACTGGTGATACATCACTGGTGATGCATCACTGCTGATGTATCACTGGTGATGTGTCACTGGTGATGCATCACTGGTGATGCATCACAGGTGATGCATCACTGGTGATGTGTCACTGGTGATACATCACGGGTGATGCATCACTGGTGATACACCACTGGTGATGCATCACAGGTGATGCATCACTGCTGATGTATCACTGGTGATGTGTCACTGGTGATGCATCACTGGTGATGCATCACTGGTGATGTGTCACTGGTGATACATCACTGGTGATGCATCACTGGTGATACATCACTGGTGATACATCACTGGTGATGCATCACTGGTGATACATCACTGGTGATACATCACTGGTGATACATCACGGGTGATGCATCACTGGTGATACACCACTGGTGATGCATCACAGGTGATGCATCACTGCTGATGCATCACTGGTGATGTGTCACTGGTGATACATCACTGGTGATGCATCACTGGTGATACATCACTGGTGATGCATCACTGGTGATGCATCACTGGTGATGCATCACTAGTGATGCATCACTGCTGATACATCACTGATGATGCATCTCTGGTGATGCATCACTGGTGATACATCACTGGTGATGCATCACTGGTGATACATCACTGGTGATGCATCACTGGTGATACATCACTGGTGATGCATCACTGGTGACACATCACTGGTGATGCATCACAGGTGATGCATCACTGGTGATACATCACTGGTGATGCATCACTGGTGATGCATCACTGGTGATACATCACTGGTGATACATCACTGGTGATACATCACTGGTGATACATGACTAGTGATGCATCACTGGTGATACATCACTGGTGATACATCACTGGTGATGCATCACTGGTGATACATCACTGGTGATGCATCACTGGTGATACATCACTGGTGATGCATCACTGGTGATACATCACTGGTGATACATCACTGGTTATGCTTCACTGGTGATACATCACTGGTGATGCATCACTGGTGATACATCACTGGTGATGCATCACTGGTGATACATCACTGGTGATACATCACTGGTTATGCTTCACTGGTGATACATCACTGGTGATACATCACTGGTGATACATCACTGCTGATGCATCACTGGTGATGTGTCACTGGTGATGCATCACAGGTGATGCATCACTGCTGATGCATCACTGGTGATGCATCACTTGTGATGCATCACTGGTGATACATCACTGGTGATGCATCACTGGTGATACATCACTGGTGATGCATCACTGGTTATACATCACTGGTGATGCATCACTGGTGATACATCACTGGTGATACATCACTGGTGATGCATCACTGGTGATACATCACTGGTGATGCATCACTGGTGATACATCACTGGTGATACATCACTGGTTATGCTTCACTGGTGATACATCACTGGTGATGCATCACTGGTGATGCATCACTGGTGATACATCACTGCTGATGTGTCACTGGTGATGTGTCACTGTTGATGTGTCACTGGTGATGTAGCACTGGTGATGCATCACTGGTGATACATCACTGGTGATGCATCACTGGTGATACATCACTGGTGATACATCACTGGTGATGCATCACTGGTGATGCATCACTGGTGATACATCACTGGTGATGCAACACTGGTGATACATCACTGGTGATGCATCACTGGTGATACATCACTGGTGATGCATCACTGGTGACACATCACTGGTGATGCATGACAGGTGATGCATCACTGGTGATACATCACTGGTGATGCATCACTGGTGATACATCACTGGTGATACATCACTGGTGATGCATCACTGGTGATACATCACTGATGATGCATCTCTGGTGATGCATCACTGGTGATACATCACTGGTGATGCATCACTGGTGATACATCACTGGTGATGCATCACTGGTGATGCATCACTGGTGATACATCACTGGTGATGCATCACTGGTGATGCATCACTGGTGATGTGTCACTGGTGATACATCACTGGTGATGTGTCACTGGTGATACATCACTGGTGATGCATCACTGGTGATACATCACTGGTGATGCATCACTGGTGATGCATCACTAGTGATGCATCACTGGTGATACATCACTGATGATGCATCTCTGGTGATGCATCACTGGTGATACATCACTGGTGATGCATCACTGGTGATACATCACTGGTGATGCATCACTGGTGATGCATCACTGGTGATACATCACTGGTGATGCATCACTGGTGATACATCACTGGTGATGCATCACTGGTGATACATCACTGGTGATGCATCACTGGTGATACATCACTGGTGATGCATCACTGGTGATACATCACTGGTGATGCATCACTGGTGATGCATCACTGGTGATGCATCACTGGTGATGCATCACTGGTGATGCATCACTGGTGATGTGTCACTGGTGATACATCACTGGTGATGCATCACTGGTGATACATCACTGGTGATGCATCACTGGTGATACATCACTGGTGATACATCACTGGTGATGCATCACTGGTGATACATCATTGGTGATGCATCACTGGTGATACATCATTGGTGATGCATCACTGGTGATACATGACTGGTGATGCATCACTGCTGATGTGTCACTGGTGATACATCACTGGTGATGCATCACTGGTGATGCATCACTGGTGATGCATTACTGGTGATGTGCATCACTGGTGATGCATCACTGCTGATGCATCACTGCTGATGCATCACTGGTGATGCATCACTGGTGATACATCACTGGTGATGCATCACTGGTGATGTGTCACTGGTGATGCAGCACTGGTGATGCATCACTGGTGATGCATCACAGGTGATGCATCACTGCTGATGCATCACTGGTGATACATCACTGGTGATTCATCACTGGTGATGCATCACTGGTTATACATCACTGGTGATGCATCACTGGTGATACATCACTGGTGATACATCACTGGTGATGCATCACTGGTGATACATCACTGGTGATGCATCACTGGTGATACATCACTGGTGATACATCACTGGTTATGCTTCACTGGTGATACATCACTGGTGATGCATCACTGGTGATGCATCACTGGTGATGCATCACTGGTGATACATCACTGGTGATGTGTCACTGGTGATGTGTCACTGTTGATGTGTCACTGGTGATGCAGCACTGGTGATGCATCACTGGTGATACATCACTGGTGATACATCACTGGTGATACATCACTGGTGATACATCACTGGTGATGCATCACTGGTGATGCATCACTGGTGATACATCACTGGTGATGCAACACTGGTGATACATCACTGGTGATGCATCACTGGTGATACATCACTGGTGATGCATCACTGGTGACACATCACTGGTGATGCATGACAGGTGATGCATCACTGGTGATACATCACTGGTGATGCATCACTGGTGATACATCACTGGTGATACATCACTGGTGATGCATCACTGGTGATACATCACTGATGATGCATCTCTGGTGATGCATCACTGGTGATACATCACTGGTGATGCATCACTGGTGATACATCACTGGTGATGCATCACTGGTGATGCATCACTGGTGATGCATCACTGGTGATACATCACTGGTGATGCATCACTGGTGATGCATCACTGGTGATGTGTCACTGGTGATACATCACTGGTGATGTGTCACTGGTGATACATCACTGGTGATGCATCACTGGTGATACATCACTGGTGATGCATCACTGGTGATGCATCACTAGTGATGCATCACTGGTGATGCATCACTGGTGATGCATCACTGGTGATGCATCACTGGTGATACATCACTGGTGATGCATCACTGGTGATACATCACTGGTGATGCATCACTGGTGATACATCACTGGTGATACATCACTGGTGATGCATCACTGGTGATACATCACTGGTGATGCATCACTGGTGATGCATCACTGGTGATGTGTCACTGGTGATACATCACTGGTGATGCATCACTGGTGATACATCACTGGTGATGCATCACTGGTGATACATCACTGGTGATACATCACTGGTGATGCATCACTGGTGATACATCACTGGTGATGCATCACTGGTGATACATCATTGGTGATGCATCACTGGTGATACATCATTGGTGATGCATCACTGGTGATACATGACTGGTGATGCATCACTGCTGATGTGTCACTGGTGATACATCACTGGTGATACATCACTGGTGATGCATCACTGGTGATGCATCACTGGTGATGCATTACTGGTGATGTGCATCACTGGTGATGCATCACTGCTGATGCATCACTGCTGATGCATCACTGGTGATGCATCACTGGTGATACATCACTGGTGATGCATCACTGGTGATGTGTCACTGGTGATGCAGCACTGGTGATGCATCACTGGTGATGCATCACTGGTGATACATCACTGGTTATGCATCACTGGTGATACATCACTGGTGATGCATCACTGCTGATGCATCACTGCTGATGCATCACTGGTGATGTGTCACTGGTAATGCATCACTGGTGATGCATCACTGCTGATGCATCACTGGTGATGTGTCACTGGTGATGCGTCACAGGTGATGCATCACTGCTGATGCATCACTGGTGATGCATCACTGGTGATGCATCACTTGTGATGCATCACTGGTGATACATCATTTGTGATGCATCACTGGTGATACATCACTGGTGATGCATCACTGGTGATACATCACTGGTGATGCATCACTGGTGATACATCACCGGTGATGCATCACTGGTGATACATCACCGGTGATGCATCACTGGTGATACATCACTGGTGATGCATCACTGGTGATGCATCACTGGTGATGCATCACTGGTGATGTATCACAGGTGATGCATCACTGGTGATGTATCACAGGTGATGCATCACTGGTGATGTATCACTGGTGATGCATCACTGGTGATGTATCACTGGTGATGCATCACTGGTGATGCATCACTGGTGATGTATCACAGGTGACGCATCACTGGTGATGTATCACAGGTGATGCATCACTGGTGATGCATCACTGGTAATGCATCACTGGTGATGCATCACTGGTGATGTATCACAGGTGATGCATCACTGCTGATGCATCACACGACACTGGTGGTGTATCACAGGTGATGCATCACACGTGATGCATCACTGGTGACGCATCACTGGTGATGCATCACTGGTGATGTATCACTGGTGATGCATCACTGGTCTCATGTGACATGTCTCATGTGTCATGTCTCATGTGACTGTCACATGTGAGATGTCTCATGCGACATGTCACATGTGTCGTGTCTCATGTGACATGTCTCATGTGACTGTCACATGTGAGATGTCTCATGCGACATGTCACATGTGTCGTGTGTCATGTGACATGTCTCATGTGTCATGTCTCATGTGACTGTCTTATGTGACTGTCACCAGTGATGCATCACTGGTGATGTATCACAGGTGATGCATCACTGGTGACGTATCACAGGTGATGCATCACAGGTGACGCATCACTGGTGATGCATCACTGGTGATGCATCACTGCTGATGCATCACTGGTGATGCATGACTGGTGATGCATCACTGGTGATGTATCACAGGTGATGCATCACTGGTGATGTATCACAGGTGATGCATCACAGGTGACGCATCACTGGTGATGCATCACTGGTGATGCATCACTGCTGATGCATCACTGCTGATGCATCACAGGTGATGCATCACTGGTGATGCATCACTGGTGATGTATCACAGGTGATGCATCACTGGTGATGTATCACAGGTGATGCATCACTGGTGATGTATCACAGGTGATGCATCACTGGTGATGCATCACTGCTGATGCATCACTGCTGATGCAGCACTGCTGATGCATCACAGGTGATGCATCACTGGTGATGCATCACTGGTGATGCATCACTGGTGATACATCACTGGTGATGTGTCACTGGTGATGCATCACTAGTGATGCATCACTGGTTATGCATCACTGGTGATACATCACTGGTGATGCATCACTGCTGATGCATCACTGCTGATGCATCACTGGTGATGTGTCACTGGTAATGCATCACTGGTGATGCATCACTGCTGATGCATCACTGGTGATGTGTCACTGGTGATGCGTCACAGGTGATGCATCACTGCTGATGCATCACTGGTGATACATCATTTGTGATGCATCACTCGTGATACATCACTGGTGATGCATCACTGCTGATGCATCACTGCTGATGCATCACTGGTGATGTATCACTGGTAATGCATCACTGGTGATGCATCACTGCTGATGCATCACTGGTGATGTGTCACTGGTGATGCGTCACAGGTGATGCATCACTGCTGATGCATCACTGGTGATGCATCACTTGTGATGCATCACTGGTGATACATCACTTGTGATGCATCACTGGTGATACATCACTGGTGATGCATCACTGGTGATACATCACTGGTGATGCATCACTGGTGATACATCACTGGTGATACATCACTGGTGATACATCACGGGTGATGCATCACTGGTGATACACTACTGGTGATGCATCACAGGTGATGCATCACTGCTGATGCATCACTGGTGATGTGTCACTGGTGATGCATCACTGGTGATGCATCACTGGTGATGCATCACTGGTGATACATCACTGGTGATGCATCACTGGTGATACATCACTGGTGATGCATCACTGGTGACACATCACTGGTGATGCATCACAGGTGATGCATCACTGGTGATACATCACTGGTGATGCATCACTGGTGATGCATCACTGGTGATACATCACTGGTGATGTGTCACTGGTGATACATCACTGGTGATGCATCACTGGTGATACATCACTGGTGATGCATCACTGGTGATGCATCACTAGTGATGCATCACTGGTGATACATCACTGATGATGCATCTCTGGTGATGCATCACTGGTGATACATCACTGGTGATACATCACTGGTGATACATCACTGGTGATACATCACTGGTGATGCATCACTGGTGATGCATCACTGGTGATACATCACTGGTTATGCATCACTGGTGATACATCACTGGTGATGCATCACTGGTGATACATCACTGGTGATACATCACTGGTGATGCATCACTGGTGATGCATCACTGGTGATGCATCACAGGTGATGTGTCACTGGTGATACATCACTGGTGATGCATCACTGGTGATACATCACTGGTGATGCATCACTGGTGATGTGTCACTGGTGATGCATCACTGGTGATGCATCACTGGTGATGTATCACTGGTGATACATCACTGGTGATACATCACTGGTGATGCATCACTGGTGATGCATCACTGGTGATACATCACTGGTGATACATCACTGGTGATACATCACTGGTGATGCATCACTGGTGATGCATCACTGGTGATACATCACTGGTTATGCATCACTGGTGATGCATCACTGGTGATACATCACTGGTTATGCATCACTGGTGATACATCACTGGTGATGCATCACTGGTGATACATCACTGGTGATACATGACTGGTGATGCATCACTGGTGATACATCACTGGTGATACATCACTGGTGATGCATCACTGGTGATACATCACTGGTGATACATCACTGGTGATGCATCACTGGAGATGCATCACTGCTGATGCATCACTGGTGATGTGTCACTGGTGATGCATCACTGGTGATGCATCACTGGTGATGTATCACTGGTGATACATCACTGGTGATACATCACTGGTGATGCATCACTGGTGATGCATCACTGGTGATGCATCACTGGTGATACATCACTGGTGATGTGTCACTGGTGATGCATCACTAGTGATGCATCACTGGTTATGCATCACTGGTGATACATCACTGGTGATGCATCACTGCTGATGCATCACTGCTGATGCATCACTGGTGATGTGTCACTGGTAATGCATCACTGGTGATGCATCACTGCTGATGCATCACTGGTGATGTGTCACTGGTGATGCGTCACAGGTGATGCATCACTGCTGATGCATCACTGGTGATGCATCACTTGTGATGCATCACTGGTGATACATCACTTGTGATGCATCACTGGTGATACATCACTGGTGATGCATCACTGGTGATACATCACTGGTGATGCATCACTGGTGATGCATCACTGGTGATACATCACTGGTGATGCATCACTGGTGATACATCACTGGTGATACATCACGGGTGATGCATCACTGGTGATACACCACTGGTGATGCATCACAGGTGATGCATCACTGGTGATGTGTCACTGGTGATACATCACTGGTGATGCATCACTGGTGATACATCACTGGTGATGCATCACTGGTGATACATCACTGGTGATACATCACTGGTGATACATCACGGGTGATGCATCACTGGTGATACACCACTGGTGATGCATCACAGGTGATGCATCACTGCTGATGCATCACTGGTGATGTGTCACTGGTGATACATCACTGGTGATGCATCACTGGTGATACATCACTGGTGATGCATCACTGGTGATACATCACTGGTGATACATCACTGGTGATACATCACGGGTGATGCATCACTGGTGATACACCACTGGTGATGCATCACAGGTGATGCATCACTGGTGATGTGTCACTGGTGATACATCACTGGTGATGCATCACTGGTGATACATCACTGGTGATGCATCACTGGTGATGCATCACTGCTGATGTATCACTGGTGATGTGTCACTGGTGATGCATCACTGGTGATGCATCACTGGTGATGCATCACTGGTGATACATCACTTGTGATGCATCACTGGTGATACATCACTGGTGATGCATCACTGGTGATACATCACTGGTGATGCATCACTGGTGATACACCACTGGTGATGCATCACAGGTGATGCATCACTGCTGATGTATCACTGGTGATGTGTCACTGGTGATGCATCACTGGTGATGCATCACTGGTGATGTGTCACTGGTGATACATCACTGGTGATGCATCACTGGTGATACATCACTGGTGATACATCACTGGTGATGCATCACTGGTGATACATCACTGGTGATGCATCACTGGTGATGCATCACTGCTGATGTATCACTGGTGATGTGTCACTGGTGATGCATCACTGGTGATGCATCACAGGTGATGCATCACTGGTGATGTGTCACTGGTGATACATCACGGGTGATGCATCACTGGTGATGCATCACTTGTGATGCATCACTGGTGATACATCACTTGTGATGCATCACTGGTGATACATCACTGGTGATGCATCACTGGTGATACATCACTGGTGATGCATCACTGGTGATACACCACTGGTGATGCATCACAGGTGATGCATCACTGGTGATGTGTCACTGGTGATACATCACTGGTGATGCATCACTGGTGATGCATCACTGCTGATGTATCACTGGTGATGTGTCACTGGTGATGCATCACTGGTGATGCATCACAGGTGATGCATCACTGGTGATGTGTCACTGGTGATACATCACGGGTGATGCATCACTGGTGATACACCACTGGTGATGCATCACAGGTGATGCATCACTGCTGATGTATCACTGGTGATGTGTCACTGGTGATGCATCACTGGTGATGCATCACTGGTGATGTGTCACTGGTGATACATCACTGGTGATGCATCACTGGTGATACATCACTGGTGATACATCACTGGTGATGCATCACTGGTGATACATCACTGGTGATGCATCACTGGTGATGCATCACTGCTGATGTATCACTGGTGATGTGTCACTGGTGATGCATCACTGGTGATGCATCACTTGTGATGCATCACTGGTGATACATCACTTGTGATGCATCACTGGTGATACATCACTGGTGATGCATCACTGGTGATACATCACTGGTGATGCATCACTGGTGATACACCACTGGTGATGCATCACAGGTGATGCATCACTGGTGATGTGTCACTGGTGATACATCACTGGTGATGCATCACTGGTGATACATCACTGGTGATGCATCACTGGTGATGCATCACTGCTGATGTATCACTGGTGATGTGTCACTGGTGATGTGTCACTGGTGATGCATCACTGGTGATGCATCACAGGTGATGCATCACTGGTGATGTGTCACTGGTGATACATCACGGGTGATGCATCACTGGTGATACACCACTGGTGATGCATCACAGGTGATGCATCACTGCTGATGTATCACTGGTGATGTGTCACTGGTGATGCATCACTGGTGATGCATCACTGGTGATGTGTCACTGGTGATACATCACTGGTGATGCATCACTGGTGATACATCACTGGTGATACATCACTGGTGATGCATCACTGGTGATACATCACTGGTGATACATCACTGGTGATACATCACGGGTGATGCATCACTGGTGATACACCACTGGTGATGCATCACAGGTGATGCATCACTGCTGATGCGTCACTGGTGATGTGTCACTGGTGATACATCACTGGTGATGCATCACTGGTGATACATCACTGGTGATGCATCACTGGTGATGCATCACTGGTGATGCATCACTAGTGATGCATCACTGCTGATACATCACTGATGATGCATCTCTGGTGATGCATCACTGGTGATACATCACTGGTGATGCATCACTGGTGATACATCACTGGTGATGCATCACTGGTGATACATCACTGGTGATGCATCACTGGTGACACATCACTGGTGATGCATCACAGGTGATGCATCACTGGTGATACATCACTGGTGATGCATCACTGGTGATGCATCACTGGTGATACATCACTGGTGATACATCACTGGTGATACATCACTGGTGATACATGACTAGTGATGCATCACTGGTGATACATCACTGGTGATACATCACTGGTGATGCATCACTGGTGATACATCACTGGTGATGCATCACTGGTGATACATCACTGGTGATGCATCACTGGTGATACATCACTGGTGATACATCACTGGTTATGCTTCACTGGTGATACATCACTGGTGATGCATCACTGGTGATACATCACTGGTGATGCATCACTGGTGATACATCACTGGTGATGCATCACTGGTTATACATCACTGGTGATGCATCACTGGTGATACATCACTGGTGATGCATCACTGGTGATACATCACTGGTGATGCATCACTTGTGATGCATCACTGGTGATACATCACTGGTGATGCATCACTGGTGATACATCACTGGTGATGCATCACTGGTTATACATCACTGGTGATGCATCACTGGTGATACATCACTGGTGATACATCACTGGTGATGCATCACTGGTGATACATCACTGGTGATGCATCACTGGTGATACATCACTGGTGATACATCACTGGTTATGCTTCACTGGTGATACATCACTGGTGATGCATCACTGGTGATGCATCACTGGTGATACATCACTGCTGATGTGTCACTGGTGATGTGTCACTGTTGATGTGTCACTGGTGATGTAGCACTGGTGATGCATCACTGGTGATACATCACTGGTGATGCATCACTGGTGATACATCACTGGTGATACATCACTGGTGATGCATCACTGGTGATGCATCACTGGTGATACATCACTGGTGATGCAACACTGGTGATACATCACTGGTGATGCATCACTGGTGATACATCACTGGTGATGCATCACTGGTGACACATCACTGGTGATGCATCACTGGTGATGCATCACTGGTGATACATCACTGGTGATGCATCACTGGTGATACATCACTGGTGATGCATCACTGGTGATACATCACTGGTGATACATCACTGGTGATGCATCACTGGTGATACATCACTGGTGATGCATCACTGGTGATGCATCACTGGTGATGTGTCACTGGTGATACATCACTGGTGATGCATCACTGGTGATACATCACTGGTGATGCATCACTGGTGATACATCACTGGTGATACATCACTGGTGATGCATCACTGGTGATACATCACTGGTGATGCATCACTGGTGATACATCATTGGTGATGCATCACTGGTGATACATCATTGGTGATGCATCACTGGTGATACATGACTGGTGATGCATCACTGCTGATGTGTCACTGGTGATACATCACTGGTGATACATCACTGGTGATGCATCACTGGTGATGCATCACTGGTGATGCATTACTGGTGATGTGCATCACTGGTGATGCATCACTGCTGATGCATCACTGCTGATGCATCACTGGTGATGCATCACTGGTGATACATCACTGGTGATGCATCACTGGTGATGTGTCACTGGTGATGCAGCACTGGTGATGCATCACTGGTGATGCATCACTGGTGATACATCACTGGTTATGCATCACTGGTGATACATCACTGGTGATGCATCACTGCTGATGCATCACTGCTGATGCATCACTGGTGATGTGTCACTGGTAATGCATCACTGGTGATGCATCACTGCTGATGCATCACTGGTGATGTGTCACTGGTGATGCGTCACAGGTGATGCATCACTGCTGATGCATCACTGGTGATGCATCACTGGTGATGCATCACTTGTGATGCATCACTGGTGATACATCATTTGTGATGCATCACTGGTGATACATCATTTGTGATGCATCACTGGTGATACATCACTGGTGATGCATCACTGGTGATACATCACTGGTGATGCATCACTGGTGATACATCACCGGTGATGCATCACTGGTGATACATCACCGGTGATGCATCACTGGTGATACATCACTGGTGATGCATCACTGGTGATGCATCACTGGTGATGCATCACTGGTGATGTATCACAGGTGATGCATCACTGGTGATGTATCACTGGTGATGCATCACTGGTGATGTATCACTGGTGATGCATCACTGGTGATGCATCACTGGTGATGTATCACAGGTGACGCATCACTGGTGATGTATCACAGGTGATGCATCACTGGTGATGCATCACTGGTAATGCATCACTGGTGATGCATCACTGGTGATGTATCACAGGTGATGCATCACTGCTGATGCATCACACGACACTGGTGGTGTATCACAGGTGATGCATCACACGTGATGCATCACTGGTGACGCATCACTGGTGATGCATCACTGGTGATGTATCACTGGTGATGCAACACTGGTCTCATGTGACATGTCTCATGTGTCATGTCTCATGTGACTGTCACATGTGAGATGTCTCATGCGACATGTCACATGTGTCGTGTCTCATGTGACATGTCTCATGTGACTGTCACATGTGAGATGTCTCATGCGACATGTCACATGTGTCGTGTGTCATGTGACATGTCTCATGTGTCATGTCTCATGTGACTGTCTTATGTGACTGTCACCAGTGATGCATCACTGGTGATGTATCACAGGTGATGCATCACTGGTGACGTATCACAGGTGATGCATCACAGGTGACGCATCACTGGTGATGCATCACTGGTGATGCATCACTGCTGATGCATCACTGGTGATGCATGACTGGTGATGCATCACTGGTGATGTATCACAGGTGATGCATCACTGGTGATGTATCACAGGTGATGCATCACAGGTGACGCATCACTGGTGATGCATCACTGGTGATGCATCACTGCTGATGCATCACTGCTGATGCATCACAGGTGATGCATCACTGGTGATGCATCACTGGTGATGTATCACAGGTGATGCATCACTGGTGATGTATCACAGGTGATGCATCACTGGTGATGTATCACAGGTGATGCATCACTGCTGATGCATCACTGCTGATGCAGCACTGCTGATGCATCACAGGTGATGCATCACTGGTGATGCATCACTGGTGATGCATCACTGGTGATACATCACTGGTGATGTGTCACTGGTGATGCATCACTAGTGATGCATCACTGGTTATGCATCACTGGTGATACATCACTGGTGATGCATCACTGCTGATGCATCACTGCTGATGCATCACTGGTGATGTGTCACTGGTAATGCATCACTGGTGATGCATCACTGCTGATGCATCACTGGTGATGTGTCACTGGTGATGCGTCACAGGTGATGCATCACTGCTGATGCATCACTGGTGATACATCATTTGTGATGCATCACTCGTGATACATCACTGGTGATGCATCACTGCTGATGCATCACTGCTGATGCATCACTGGTGATGTATCACTGGTAATGCATCACTGGTGATGCATCACTGCTGATGCATCACTGGTGATGTGTCACTGGTGATGCGTCACAGGTGATGCATCACTGCTGATGCATCACTGGTGATGCATCACTTGTGATGCATCACTGGTGATACATCACTTGTGATGCATCACTGGTGATACATCACTGGTGATGCATCGCTGGTGATACATCACTGGTGATGCATCACTGGTGATACATCACTGGTGATACATCACTGGTGATGCATCACTGGTGATACATCACTGGTGATACATCACTGGTGATACATCACGGGTGATGCATCACTGGTGATACACCACTGGTGATGCATCACAGGTGATGCATCACTGCTGATGCGTCACTGGTGATGTGTCACTGGTGATACATCACTGGTGATGCATCACTGGTGATACATCACTGATGCATCACTGGTGATGCATCACAGGTGATGCATCACTGGTGATGTGTCACTGGTGATACATCACGGGTGATGCATCACTGGTGATGCATCACTTGTGATGCATCACTGGTGATACATCACTTGTGATGCATCACTGGTGATTCATCACTGGTGATGCATCACTGGTGATGCATCACTGCTGATGTATCACTCTTGATGTGTCACTGGTGATGCATCACTGGTGATGCATCACTTGTGATGCATCACTGGTGATACATCACTTGTGATGCATCACTGGTGATACATCACTGGTGATGCATCACTGGTGATACATCACTGGTGATGCATCACTGGTGATACACCACTGGTGATGTATCACCAGTGATGCATCACTGGTGATGTGTCACTGGTGATACATCACTGGTGATGCATCACTGGTGATACATCACTGGTGATGCATCACTGGTGATGCATCACTGCTGATGTATCACTGGTGATGTGTCACTGGTGATGCATCACTGGTGATGCATCACAGGTGATGCATCACTGGTGATGTGTCACTGGTGATACATCACGGGTGATGCATCACTGGTGATACACCACTGGTGATGCATCACAGGTGATGCATCACTGCTGATGTATCACTGGTGATGTGTCACTGGTGATGCATCACTGGTGATGCATCACTGGTGATGTGTCACTGGTGATACATCACTGGTGATGCATCACTGGTGATACATCACTGGTGATACATCACTGGTGATGCATCACTGGTGATACATCACTGGTGATACATCACTGGTGATACATCACGGGTGATGCATCACTGGTGATACACCACTGGTGATGCATCACAGGTGATGCATCACTGCTGATGCGTCACTGGTGATGTGTCACTGGTGATACATCACTGGTGATGCATCACTGGTGATACATCACTGGTGATGCATCACTGGTGATGCATCACTGGTGATGCATCACTAGTGATGCATCACTGCTGATACATCACTGATGATGCATCTCTGGTGATGCATCACTGGTGATACATCACTGGTGATGCATCACTGGTGATACATCACTGGTGATGCATCACTGGTGATACATCACTGGTGATGCATCACTGGTGACACATCACTGGTGATGCATCACAGGTGATGCATCACTGGTGATACATCACTGGTGATGCATCACTGGTGATGCATCACTGGTGATACATCACTGGTGATACATCACTGGTGATACATCACTGGTGATACATGACTAGTGATGCATCACTGGTGATACATCACTGGTGATACATCACTGGTGATGCATCACTGGTGATACATCACTGGTGATGCATCACTGGTGATACATCACTGGTGATGCATCACTGGTGATACATCACTGGTGATACATCACTGGTTATGCTTCACTGGTGATACATCACTGGTGATGCATCACTGGTGATACATCACTGGTGATGCATCACTGGTGATACATCACTGGTTATGCTTCACTGGTGATACATCACTGGTGATACATCACTGGTGATACATCACTGCTGATGCATCACTGGTGATGTGTCACTGGTGATGCATCACAGGTGATGCATCACTGCTGATGCATCACTGGTGATGCATCACTTGTGATGCATCACTGGTGATACATCACTGGTGATGCATCACTGGTGATACATCACTGGTGATGCATCACTGGTTATACATCACTGGTGATGCATCACTGGTGATACATCACTGGTGATACATCACTGGTGATGCATCACTGGTGATACATCACTGGTGATGCATCACTGGTGATACATCACTGGTGATACATCACTGGTTATGCTTCACTGGTGATACATCACTGGTGATGCATCACTGGTGATGCATCACTGGTGATACATCACTGCTGATGTGTCACTGGTGATGTGTCACTGTTGATGTGTCACTGGTGATGTAGCACTGGTGATGCATCACTGGTGATACATCACTGGTGATGCATCACTGGTGATACATCACTGGTGATACATCACTGGTGATGCATCACTGGTGATGCATCACTGGTGATACATCACTGGTGATGCAACACTGGTGATACATCACTGGTGATGCATCACTGGTGATACATCACTGGTGATGCATCACTGGTGACACATCACTGGTGATGCATCACTGGTGATGCATCACTGGTGATACATCACTGGTGATGCATCACTGGTGATACATCACTGGTGATGCATCACTGGTGATACATCACTGGTGATACATCACTGGTGATGCATCACTGGTGATACATCACTGGTGATGCATCACTGGTGATGCATCACTGGTGATGTGTCACTGGTGATACATCACTGGTGATGCATCACTGGTGATACATCACTGGTGATGCATCACTGGTGATACATCACTGGTGATACATCACTGGTGATGCATCACTGGTGATACATCACTGGTGATGCATCACTGGTGATACATCATTGGTGATGCATCACTGGTGATGCATCACTGGTGATGTGTCACTGGTGATACATCACTGGTGATGCATCACTGGTGATACATCACTGGTGATGCATCACTGGTGATACATCACTGGTGATGTGTCACTGGTGATGCATCACTAGTGATGCATCACTGGTTATGCATCACTGGTGATACATCACTGGTGATGCATCACTGCTGATGCATCACTGCTGATGCATCACTGGTGATGTGTCACTGGTAATGCATCACTGGTGATGCATCACTGCTGATGCATCACTGGTGATGTGTCACTGGTGATGCGTCACAGGTGATGCATCACTGCTGATGCATCACTGGTGATACATCATTTGTGATGCATCACTCGTGATACATCACTGGTGATGCATCACTGCTGATGCATCACTGCTGATGCATCACTGGTGATGTATCACTGGTAATGCATCACTGGTGATGCATCACTGCTGATGCATCACTGGTGATGTGTCACTGGTGATGCATCACAGGTGATGCATCACTGCTGATGCATCACTGGTGATGCATCACTTGTGATGCATCACTGGTGATACATCACTTGTGATGCATCACTGGTGATACATCACTGGTGATGCATCACTGGTGATACATCACTGGTGATGCATCACTGGTGATACATCACTGGTGATACATCACTGGTGATACATCACGGGTGATGCATCACTGGTGATACACTACTGGTGATGCATCACAGGTGATGCATCACTGCTGATGCATCACTGGTGATGTGTCACTGGTGATGCATCACTGGTGATGCATCACTGGTGATGCATCACTGGTGATACATCACTGGTGATGCATCACTGGTGATACATCACTGGTGGTGCATCACTGGTGACACATCACTGGTGATGCATCACAGGTGATGCATCACTGGTGATACATCACTGGTGATGCATCACAGGTGATGCATCACTGGTGATACATCACTGGTGATGCATCACTGGTGATGCATCACTGGTGATACATCACTGGTGATGTGTCACTGGTGATACATCACTGGTGATGCATCACTGGTGATACATCACTGGTGATGCATCACTGGTGATGCATCACTAGTGATGCATCACTGGTGATACATCACTGATGATGCATCTCTGGTGATGCATCACTGGTGATACATCACTGGTGATACATCACTGGTGATACATCACTGGTGATGCATCACTGGTGATGCATCACTGGTGATACATCACTGGTTATGCATCACTGGTGATACATCACTGGTGATGCATCACTGGTGATACATCACTGGTGATACATCACTGGTGATGCATCACTGGTGATGCATCACTGGTGATGCATCACAGGTGATGTGTCACTGGTGATACATCACTGGTGATGCATCACTGGTGATACATCACTGGTGATGCATCACTGGTGATGCATCACTGGTGATGTGTCACTGGTGATGCATCACTGGTGATGCATCACTGGTGATGTATCACTGGTGATACATCACTGGTGATACATCACTGGTGATGCATCACTGGTGATGCATCACTGGTGATACATCACTGGTGATACATCACTGGTGATACATCACTGGTGATGCATCACTGGTGATGCATCACTGGTGATACATCACTGGTTATGCATCACTGGTGATGCATCACTGGTGATACATCACTGGTTATGCATCACTGGTGATACATCACTGGTGATGCATCACTGGTGATACATCACTGGTGATACATGACTGGTGATGCATCACTGGTGATACATCACTGGTGATACATCACTGGTGATGCATCACTGGTGATACATCACTGGTGATACATCACTGGTGATGCATCACTGGAGATGCATCACTGCTGATGCATCACTGGTGATGTGTCACTGGTGATGCATCACTGGTGATGCATCACTGGTGATGTATCACTGGTGATACATCACTGGTGATACATCACTGGTGATGCATCACTGGTGATGCATCACTGGTGATGCATCACTGGTGATACATCACTGGTGATGTGTCACTGGTGATGCATCACTAGTGATGCATCACTGGTTATGCATCACTGGTGATACATCACTGGTGATGCATCACTGCTGATGCATCACTGCTGATGCATCACTGGTGATGTGTCACTGGTAATGCATCACTGGTGATGCATCACTGCTGATGCATCACTGGTGATGTGTCACTGGTGATGCGTCACAGGTGATGCATCACTGCTGATGCATCACTGGTGATGCATCACTTGTGATGCATCACTGGTGATACATCACTTGTGATGCATCACTGGTGATACATCACTGGTGATGCATCACTGGTGATACATCACTGGTGATGCATCACTGGTGATGCATCACTGGTGATACATCACTGGTGATGCATCACTGGTGATACATCACTGGTGATACATCACGGGTGATGCATCACTGGTGATACACCACTGGTGATGCATCACAGGTGATGCATCACTGGTGATGTGTCACTGGTGATACATCACTGGTGATGCATCACTGGTGATACATCACTGGTGATGCATCACTGGTGATACATCACTGGTGATACATCACTGGTGATACATCACGGGTGATGCATCACTGGTGATACACCACTGGTGATGCATCACAGGTGATGCATCACTGCTGATGCATCACTGGTGATGTGTCACTGGTGATACATCACTGGTGATGCATCACTGGTGATACATCACTGGTGATGCATCACTGGTGATACATCACTGGTGATACATCACTGGTGATACATCACGGGTGATGCATCACTGGTGATACATCACGGGTGATGCATCACTGGTGATACACCACTGGTGATGCATCACAGGTGATGCATCACTGGTGATGTGTCACTGGTGATACATCACTGGTGATGCATCACTGGTGATACATCACTGGTGATGCATCACTGGTGATGCATCACTGCTGATGTATCACTGGTGATGTGTCACTGGTGATGCATCACTGGTGATGCATCACTGGTGATGCATCACTGGTGATACATCACTTGTGATGCATCACTGGTGATACATCACTGGTGATGCATCACTGGTGATACATCACTGGTGATGCATCACTGGTGATACACCACTGGTGATGCATCACAGGTGATGCATCACTGCTGATGTATCACTGGTGATGTGTCACTGGTGATGCATCACTGGTGATGCATCACTGGTGATGTGTCACTGGTGATACATCACTGGTGATGCATCACTGGTGATACATCACTGGTGATACATCACTGGTGATGCATCACTGGTGATACATCACTGGTGATGCATCACTGGTGATGCATCACTGCTGATGTATCACTGGTGATGTGTCACTGGTGATGCATCACTGGTGATGCATCACAGGTGATGCATCACTGGTGATGTGTCACTGGTGATACATCACGGGTGATGCATCACTGGTGATGCATCACTTGTGATGCATCACTGGTGATACATCACTTGTGATGCATCACTGGTGATACATCACTGGTGATGCATCACTGGTGATACATCACTGGTGATGCATCACTGGTGATACACCACTGGTGATGCATCACAGGTGATGCATCACTGGTGATGTGTCACTGGTGATACATCACTGGTGATGCATCACTGGTGATGCATCACTGCTGATGTATCACTGGTGATGTGTCACTGGTGATGCATCACTGGTGATGCATCACAGGTGATGCATCACTGGTGATGTGTCACTGGTGATACATCACGGGTGATGCATCACTGGTGATACACCACTGGTGATGCATCACAGGTGATGCATCACTGCTGATGTATCACTGGTGATGTGTCACTGGTGATGCATCACTGGTGATGCATCACTGGTGATGTGTCACTGGTGATACATCACTGGTGATGCATCACTGGTGATACATCACTGGTGATACATCACTGGTGATGCATCACTGGTGATACATCACTGGTGATGCATCACTGGTGATGCATCACTGCTGATGTATCACTGGTGATGTGTCACTGGTGATGCATCACTGGTGATGCATCACTTGTGATGCATCACTGGTGATACATCACTTGTGATGCATCACTGGTGATACATCACTGGTGATGCATCACTGGTGATACATCACTGGTGATGCATCACTGGTGATACACCACTGGTGATGCATCACAGGTGATGCATCACTGGTGATGTGTCACTGGTGATACATCACTGGTGATGCATCACTGGTGATACATCACTGGTGATGCATCACTGGTGATGCATCACTGCTGATGTATCACTGGTGATGTGTCACTGGTGATGTGTCACTGGTGATGCATCACTGGTGATGCATCACAGGTGATGCATCACTGGTGATGTGTCACTGGTGATACATCACGGGTGATGCATCACTGGTGATACACCACTGGTGATGCATCACAGGTGATGCATCACTGCTGATGTATCACTGGTGATGTGTCACTGGTGATGCATCACTGGTGATGCATCACCGGTGATGTGTCACTGGTGATACATCACTGGTGATGCATCACTGGTGATACATCACTGGTGATACATCACTGGTGATGCATCACTGGTGATACATCACTGGTGATACATCACTGGTGATACATCACGGGTGATGCATCACTGGTGATACACCACTGGTGATGCATCACAGGTGATGCATCACTGCTGATGCGTCACTGGTGATGTGTCACTGGTGATACATCACTGGTGATGCATCACTGGTGATACATCACTGGTGATGCATCACTGGTGATGCATCACTGGTGATGCATCACTAGTGATGCATCACTGCTGATACATCACTGATGATGCATCTCTGGTGATGCATCACTGGTGATACATCACTGGTGATGCATCACTGGTGATACATCACTGGTGATGCATCACTGGTGATACATCACTGGTGATGCATCACTGGTGACACATCACTGGTGATGCATCACAGGTGATGCATCACTGGTGATACATCACTGGTGATGCATCACTGGTGATGCATCACTGGTGATACATCACTGGTGATACATCACTGGTGATACATCACTGGTGATACATGACTAGTGATGCATCACTGGTGATACATCACTGGTGATACATCACTGGTGATGCATCACTGGTGATACATCACTGGTGATGCATCACTGGTGATACATCACTGGTGATGCATCACTGGTGATACATCACTGGTGATACATCACTGGTTATGCTTCACTGGTGATACATCACTGGTGATGCATCACTGGTGATACATCACTGGTGATGCATCACTGGTGATACATCACTGGTGATGCATCACTGGTGATACATCACTGGTTATGCTTCACTGGTGATACATCACTGGTGATACATCACTGGTGATACATCACTGGTGATGCATCACTGGTGATACATCACTGGTGATACATCACTGGTTATGCTTCACTGGTGATACATCACTGGTGATGCATCACTGGTGATACATCACTGGTGATGCATCACTGGTGATACATCACTGGTGATGCATCACTGGTGATACATCACTGGTGATACATCACTGGTGATGCATCACTGGTGATACATCACTGGTGATGCATCACTGGTGATACATCACTGGTGATGCATCACTGGTGATACATCACTGGTGATGCATCACTGGTGATACATCACTGGTGATGCATCACTGGTGATACATCACTGGTGATGCATCACTGGTGATACATCACTGGTGATACATCACTGGTTATGCTTCACTGGTGATACATCACTGGTGATGCATCACTGGTGATACATCACTGGTGATGCATCACTGGTGATACATCACTGGTGATACATCACTGGTTATGCTTCACTGGTGATACATCACTGGTGATGCATCACTGGTGATGCATCACTGGTGATACATCACTGCTGATGTGTCACTGGTGATGTGTCACTGTTGATGTGTCACTGGTGATGTAGCACTGGTGATGCATCACTGGTGATACATCACTGGTGATGCATCACTGGTGATACATCACTGGTGATACATCACTGGTGATGCATCACTGGTGATGCATCACTGGTGATACATCACTGGTGATGCAACACTGGTGATACATCACTGGTGATGCATCACTGCTGATGCATCACTGCTGATGCATCACTGGTGATGTATCACTGGTAATGCATCACTGGTGATGCATCACTGCTGATGCATCACTGGTGATGTGTCACTGGTGATGCATCACAGGTGATGCATCACTGCTGATGCATCACTGGTGATGCATCACTTGTGATGCATCACTGGTGATACATCACTTGTGATGCATCACTGGTGATACATCACTGGTGATGCATCACTGGTGATACATCACTGGTGATGCATCACTGGTGATACATCACTGGTGATACATCACTGGTGATACATCACGGGTGATGCATCACTGGTGATACACTACTGGTGATGCATCACAGGTGATGCATCACTGCTGATGCATCACTGGTGATGTGTCACTGGTGATGCATCACTGGTGATGCATCACTGGTGATGCATCACTGGTGATACATCACTGGTGATGCATCACTGGTGATACATCACTGGTGATGCATCACTGGTGACACATCACTGGTGATGCATCACAGGTGATGCATCACTGGTGATACATCACTGGTGATGCATCACTGGTGATGCATCACTGGTCATACATCACTGGTGATGTGTCACTGGTGATACATCACTGGTGATGCATCACTGGTGATACATCACTGGTGATGCATCACTGGTGATGCATCACTAGTGATGCATCACTGGTGATACATCACTGATGATGCATCTCTGGTGATGCATCACTGGTGATACATCACTGGTGATACATCACTGGTGATACATCACTGGTGATGCATCACTGGTGATGCATCACTGGTGATACATCACTGGTTATGCATCACTTGTGATGCATCACTGGTGATACATCACTTGTGATGCATCACTGGTGATACATCACTGGTGATGCATCACTGGTGATACATCACTGGTGATGCATCACTGGTGATGCATCACTGGTGATACATCACTGGTGATGCATCACTGGTGATACATCACTGGTGATACATCACGGGTGATGCATCACTGGTGATACACCACTGGTGATGCATCACAGGTGATGCATCACTGGTGATGTGTCACTGGTGATACATCACTGGTGATGCATCACTGGTGATACATCACTGGTGATGCATCACTGGTGATACATCACTGGTGATACATCACTGGTGATACATCACGGGTGATGCATCACTGGTGATACACCACTGGTGATGCATCACAGGTGATGCATCACTGCTGATGCATCACTGGTGATGTGTCACTGGTGATGCGTCACAGGTGATGCATCACTGCTGATGCATCACTGGTGATACATCATTTGTGATGCATCACTCGTGATACATCACTGGTGATGCATCACTGCTGATGCATCACTGCTGATGCATCACTGGTGATGTATCACTGGTAATGCATCACTGGTGATGCATCACTGCTGATGCATCACTGGTGATGTGTCACTGGTGATGCATCACAGGTGATGCATCACTGCTGATGCATCACTGGTGATGCATCACTTGTGATGCATCACTGGTGATACATCACTGGTGATACATCACTGGTGATGCATCACTGGTGATACATCACTGGTGATGCATCACTGGTGATACATCACTGGTGATACATCACTGGTGATACATCACGGGTGATGCATCACTGGTGATACACTACTGGTGATGCATCACAGGTGATGCATCACTGCTGATGCATCACTGGTGATGTGTCACTGGTGATGCATCACTGGTGATGCATCACTGGTGATGCATCACTGGTGATACATCACTGGTGATGCATCACTGGTGATACATCACTGGTGATGCATCACTGGTGACACATCACTGGTGATGCATCACAGGTGATGCATCACTGGTGATACATCACTGGTGATGCATCACTGGTGATGCATCACTGGTGATACATCACTGGTGATGTGTCACTGGTGATACATCACTGGTGATGCATCACTGGTGATACATCACTGGTGATGCATCACTGGTGATGCATCACTAGTGATGCATCACTGGTGATACATCACTGATGATGCATCTCTGGTGATGCATCACTGGTGATACATCACTGGTGATACATCACTGGTGATACATCACTGGTGATGCATCACTGGTGATGCATCACTGGTGATACATCACTGGTTATGCATCACTGGTGATACATCACTGGTGATGCATCACTGGTGATACATCACTGGTGATACATCACTGGTGATGCATCACTGGTGATGCATCACTGGTGATGCATCACAGGTGATGTGTCACTGGTGATACATCACTGGTGATGCATCACTGGTGATACATCACTGGTGATGCATCACTGGTGATGCATCACTGGTGATGTGTCACTGGTGATGCATCACTGGTGATGCATCACTGGTGATGTATCACTGGTGATACATCACTGGTGATACATCACTGGTGATGCATCACTGGTGATGCATCACTGGTGATGCATCACTGGTGATACATCACTGGTGATACATCACTGGTGATACATCACTGGTGATGCATCACTGGTGATGCATCACTGGTGATACATCACTGGTTATGCATCACTGGTGATGCATCACTGGTGATACATCACTGGTTATGCATCACTGGTGATACATCACTGGTGATGCATCACTGGTGATACATCACTGGTGATACATGACTGGTGATGCATCACTGGTGATACATCACTGGTGATACATCACTGGTGATGCATCACTGGTGATACATCACTGGTGATACATCACTGGTGATGCATCACTGGAGATGCATCACTGCTGATGCATCACTGGTGATGTGTCACTGGTGATGCATCACTGGTGATGCATCACTGGTGATGTATCACTGGTGATACATCACTGGTGATACATCACTGGTGATGCATCACTGGTGATGCATCACTGGTGATGCATCACTGGTGATACATCACTGGTGATGTGTCACTGGTGATGCATCACTAGTGATGCATCACTGGTTATGCATCACTGGTGATGCATCACTGCTGATGCATCACTGCTGATGCATCACTGGTGATGTGTCACTGGTAATGCATCACTGGTGATGCATCACTGCTGATGCATCACTGGTGATGTGTCACTGGTGATGCGTCACAGGTGATGCATCACTGCTGATGCATCACTGGTGATGCATCACTTGTGATGCATCACTGGTGATACATCACTTGTGATGCATCACTGGTGATACATCACTGGTGATGCATCACTGGTGATACATCACTGGTGATGCATCACTGGTGATGCATCACTGGTGATACATCACTGGTGATGCATCACTGGTGATACATCACTGGTGATACATCACGGGTGATGCATCACTGGTGATACACCACTGGTGATGCATCACAGGTGATGCATCACTGGTGATGTGTCACTGGTGATACATCACTGGTGATGCATCACTGGTGATACATCACTGGTGATGCATCACTGGTGATACATCACTGGTGATACATCACTGGTGATACATCACGGGTGATGCATCACTGGTGATACACCACTGGTGATGCATCACAGGTGATGCATCACTGCTGATGCATCACTGGTGATGTGTCACTGGTGATACATCACTGGTGATGCATCACTGGTGATACATCACTGGTGATGCATCACTGGTGATACATCACTGGTGATACATCACTGGTGATACATCACGGGTGATGCATCACTGGTGATACATCACGGGTGATGCATCACTGGTGATACACCACTGGTGATGCATCACAGGTGATGCATCACTGGTGATGTGTCACTGGTGATACATCACTGGTGATGCATCACTGGTGATACATCACTGGTGATGCATCACTGGTGATGCATCACTGCTGATGTATCACTGGTGATGTGTCACTGGTGATGCATCACTGGTGATACATCACTTGTGATGCATCACTGGTGATACATCACTGGTGATGCATCACTGGTGATACATCACTGGTGATGCATCACTGGTGATACACCACTGGTGATGCATCACAGGTGATGCATCACTGCTGATGTATCACTGGTGATGTGTCACTGGTGATGCATCACTGGTGATGCATCACTGGTGATGTGTCACTGGTGATACATCACTGGTGATGCATCACTGGTGATACATCACTGGTGATACATCACTGGGGATGCATCACTGGTGATACATCACTGGTGATGCATCACTGGTGATGCATCACTGCTGATGTATCACTGGTGATGTGTCACTGGTGATGCATCACTGGTGATGCATCACAGGTGATGCATCACTGGTGATGTGTCACTGGTGATACATCACGGGTGATGCATCACTGGTGATGCATCACTTGTGATGCATCACTGGTGATACATCACTTGTGATGCATCACTGGTGATACATCACTGGTGATGCATCACTGGTGATACATCACTGGTGATGCATCACTGGTGATACACCACTGGTGATGCATCACAGGTGATGCATCACTGGTGATGTGTCACTGGTGATACATCACTGGTGATGCATCACTGGTGATGCATCACTGCTGATGTATCACTGGTGATGTGTCACTGGTGATGCATCACTGGTGATGCATCACAGGTGATGCATCACTGGTGATGTGTCACTGGTGATACATCACGGGTGATGCATCACTGGTGATACACCACTGGTGATGCATCACAGGTGATGCATCACTGCTGATGTATCACTGGTGATGTGTCACTGGTGATGCATCACTGGTGATGCATCACTGGTGATGTGTCACTGGTGATACATCACTGGTGATGCATCACTGGTGATACATCACTGGTGATACATCACTGGTGATGCATCACTGGTGATACATCACTGGTGATGCATCACTGGTGATGCATCACTGCTGATGTATCACTGGTGATGTGTCACTGGTGATGCATCACTGGTGATGCATCACTTGTGATGCATCACTGGTGATACATCACTTGTGATGCATCACTGGTGATACATCACTGGTGATGCATCACTGGTGATACATCACTGGTGATGCATCACTGGTGATACACCACTGGTGATGCATCACAGGTGATGCATCACTGGTGATGTGTCACTGGTGATACATCACTGGTGATGCATCACTGGTGATACATCACTGGTGATGCATCACTGGTGATGCATCACTGCTGATGTATCACTGGTGATGTGTCACTGGTGATGTGTCACTGGTGATGCATCACTGGTGATGCATCACAGGTGATGCATCACTGGTGATGTGTCACTGGTGATACATCACGGGTGATGCATCACTGGTGATACACCACTGGTGATGCATCACAGGTGATGCATCACTGCTGATGTATCACTGGTGATGTGTCACTGGTGATGCATCACTGGTGATGCATCACTGGTGATGTGTCACTGGTGATACATCACTGGTGATGCATCACTGGTGATACATCACTGGTGATACATCACTGGTGATGCATCACTGGTGATGCATCACTTGTGATGCATCACTGGTGATACATCACTTGTGATGCATCACTGGTGATACATCACTGGTGATGCATCACTGGTGATACATCACTGGTGATGCATCACTGGTGATACACCACTGGTGATGCATCACAGGTGATGCATCACTGGTGATGTGTCACTGGTGATACATCACTGGTGATGCATCACTGGTGATACATCACTGGTGATGCATCACTGGTGATGCATCACTGCTGATGTATCACTGGTGATGTGTCACTGGTGATGTGTCACTGGTGATGCATCACTGGTGATGCATCACAGGTGATGCATCACTGGTGATGTGTCACTGGTGATACATCACGGGTGATGCATCACTGGTGATACACCACTGGTGATGCATCACAGGTGATGCATCACTGCTGATGTATCACTGGTGATGTGTCACTGGTGATGCATCACTGGTGATGCATCACTGGTGATGTGTCACTGGTGATACATCACTGGTGATGCATCACTGGTGATACATCACTGGTGATACATCACTGGTGATGCATCACTGGTGATACATCACTGGTGATACATCACTGGTGATACATCACGGGTGATGCATCACTGGTGATACACCACTGGTGATGCATCACAGGTGATGCATCACTGCTGATGCGTCACTGGTGATGTGTCACTGGTGATACATCACTGGTGATGCATCACTGGTGATACATCACTGGTGATGCATCACTGGTGATGCATCACTGGTGATGCATCACTAGTGATGCATCACTGCTGATACATCACTGATGATGCATCTCTGGTGATGCATCACTGGTGATACATCACTGGTGATGCATCACTGGTGATACATCACTGGTGATGCATCACTGGTGATACATCACTGGTGATGCATCACTGGTGACACATCACTGGTGATGCATCACAGGTGATGCATCACTGGTGATACATCACTGGTGATGCATCACTGGTGATGCATCACTGGTGATACATCACTGGTGATACATCACTGGTGATACATGACTAGTGATGCATCACTGGTGATACATCACTGGTGATACATCACTGGTGATGCATCACTGGTGATACATCACTGGTGATGCATCACTGGTGATACATCACTGTGTAACGACGTGTTTTCACTTGGGCCGGGGTATGCTCAACCGTGCCCAGGGTTCGTTAACAGAAAATTTGTTTTTGTTCGGGATGGATAAAAAAAACGAGGTTTTGTTCTTTTAAACGTTATAAAATTTACAATTCTTTATTAGATCATTTAATTATGACACAATTTCCTTTTTGTTTTACACGAGTATACGACACGGCGTTGACAATATAATTTACACATCGACGAATCACGAAATATGGCATACAACCATCCTAACAAATTTTAGCGGCATACAACCACTCTAACAATTTTAGGGCACACGACCACTCTCTAAATTTGGCATACAACCAACCTAACAAATTTTAGCGGCATACAACCACTCTAACCACTACGACCTACTTTGGCAAGACCACCAACCTAACAAATTTTAGCGGCATACAACCACTCTAACAATTTTAGGGCACACGACCACTCTCTAAATTTGGCATACAACCAACCTAACAAATTTTAGCGGCATACAACCACTCTAACAATTTTAGGGCACACGACCACTCTCTAAATTTGGCATACAACCAACCTAACAAATGTTAGCGGCATACAACCACTCTAACCACTACGACCTACTTTCTAAATTTGGCATACAACCAACCTAACAAATTTTAGCGGCATACAACCACTCTAACAATTTTAGGGCACACGACCACTCTCTAAATTTGGCATACAACCAACCTAACAAATTTTAGCGGCATACAACCACTCTAACAATTTTAGGGCACACGACCACTCTCTAAATTTGGCATACAACCAACCTAACAAATTTTAGCGGCATACAACCACTCTAACCACTACGACCTACTTTGGCAAGACCACCAACCTAACTGCTTGATTTTCTGTTCTCGTTTGCTATTTATACCTGATGAACGATCACTGACAAGCACAAAACACAAACATACACATTACATTTATTGCCTGTTAGAAACATCTGTTGTCAATATCAACAGCTGTGTCACTTCAGAGTTGTAGTTAACAACACAGGGTTGGTATCGATATGCATCTGGTTAACAACAGATGGCTCTAATGTTATTGGCATTAATGGACAATAGACTTAGACGAAACATTTTCAATAACAAAACAAACATAATTTAATAGATAATAATAATAATAATAATAAAAAAAAATAATTAAATAATAAATGTTGGGCACAAAACGACGTAAGGACTTTGTGCCTCACACTGCCCTCTCCTCCCGTTTGATGACTTTTAATATGATCCTCCTTCGAAGACGCATTTGAAGTCGGAACACTCCAGCGCCAGGCAGTAAGATAACCTCGTTACGTCTCTCGTCTGATCTTAGTGTAATGGCCTCGTGCATCAGCTGTAATAATTGGGCCATTTCTGTACGTAAGATTCCATTGGCTTTTATATCATAGTGAAGATTATTAAACGTTGCGCAACCGAAGGTGTCAGCATAATCTGCAATTGCGTGGTGATTATCAACATTTGCTGCGGCAGTAGGGTGACGAATGTCATTATTCATACGATGATGATGAACATTTTGTGTGGATATAGGACGATTTCTACTGACATTGGATATAGGTGTAGCAGGGTGTTGGTTTTGTTGTAGCACCCATCTTTCCTCATCTTGGGCTCTATCTTCGTTACCAACCACATTTACTAATACGGCTTCCGTTGGAGGAGCAACCATTACAGATGTTGCCGAAGGAACAACATATTCAGGTTCCGTTGAAGGGACAATGGGTATGGCAGTTGCTGGCAGTATAGGTGCAATTGACTTCGACGAGGATGCTGATGATGATGAAGTTGATGAAGTTGATGAAATTGATGAAGACGATGATGAAGATGATGATGAAGTTGCTGACGAAGATGATGATGAAGTTGATGAAGACGATGATGAAGATGATGATGAAGTTGATGAAATTGATGAAGACGATGATGACGAGGCCTTGTGTTGCCCACTCATAGTTTCCTCAAGATCTTGATTAGGTATAGTCAATATATTGGAAATAGGATTTGATAGACTTACCGGGAAATGCGTATCAGGGTTGTTGTCATCCGGGGTACATCCTGTGGTAGGTTGGGTCGAGTTTACCTTTCCATCATCTTTTGGTGTGGTTGATAGGTCCTCAGTCCCAAGTACACGTTCCTGGATCACCAGACACGTGGGGTTGCTAATGTGTGGAATTGCATCTAATTGTAGTGATAAACCTCCAAAAGACACAATAGTTTTAAACGCTCGTAACATATTTAGCCCGATGATAATGTCCTCGATGGCTGCTGGCATTATTAGAAAATCGGTCCACTTTACCTCATGACCAATTTTAACTTGACACTTCAAAGCGCTACGTATTATGGTAGTTGACCCATCTGCAAGTACTACTTCTAGATTCTTCGGAAATCGTGGGTAAGCTGAAAATGTCGTCTCAGCTAATTCTTCACTAATATAATTGCTTGTGGCACCCGTATCAATAGTCGATATGAAGGTTGCCTCACCAAATTTTACGTTGGACCCAAGTTTGTTGTCGTCACTCCATAGATTTGTTACCTCCAATGGCGTATACTGCGGTAGTGATGGTATTGTATTTTCTTGAATGGCATCCAGAGACCTTGACGGATTTTCACTGCATCTATTAAAATAGTCTGGAAAACGGTTGGCAATCATTCTATGTTGTTCATTACGAATATTTGGTGGGTTGTTCGTGTTTGGAATACTTTCCAAATCATCAGCTAAAGCGAGCAGTTCTGATAAATTTGTAAAGTCCCTTCTATGAATATACCATAAGTAGTTGGGGTGTGCATTGCGATAGATCTTTTCTAACTTCTGGGCTTCTGTCATATCGGAGTGCCTCATTAAACTTTGTAATGCTAGTACGTAATCCTTGAAAGTTTCTCGTGGTCGTTGACATCGTCTTCTTATATCATCTTCCAATTTTTCAAAATATCGTGCTGGTAAGAAAAATTTTATGAAGTCTTCTTTAAACACTTCCCACGAGTTCCACTGTTGGTTATTATTTCGGAACCAGATGAGAGCACGGTCTTTACAAAGTTCTGGCATAGTATTTGGTAACAAATCTTTATTTACGTTGTACATTTTTGACATTTCTTCTACACGTTCGATGAAAAGTAGTGGGTCTTTTCCTCCATCATACCGAATACCCCACTTCCGTACCAGGTCAATTACGTTTATGAGTGTGGTATCTTGTCTAGCTGGTACAGGTACGACTATTTCTGCACCATGCCCTGTATTTGAAGCTGGATTGTTTTCGTTGGTCTCAGTTTTCACTGGACTTTTATCCCCGGTGTGGGTTTTTACCTTGGAAACCTTTGCTATTGATAGTGTGGAGGCTGATTCATACTTTCCCTGTAACTCTAATAAGCGTTTCGTTCGTTCTGGAGTATGTTCACCATCTAGAAATTGAGCCATCTGTTTCCTCATTTCTTCAACACCGCCTGTGGGCTTAACCTGGAATTCACTGAGACAGGCCACCAAGTCTTCTTTTCGAAGGGAATATGCCCAGGATACTCTCAACATTTTCACTAATTTATTATTATTTTATTTTGCTTGAAATATGTAAATTTTTTCCACAACTGTCTTTTGGATTTTTAATGTTTCTTTTTTTTTTTTTTTTATTTTTTCTTTCGCGTTTACTGTTTTCTATTCTCCCGTAATTTCTAACGATTTTGCGATTTTATATAATTTTTACACCGGGTTATTTTATATAATACTATTTTTTTTTTGTTTGTTTTTTTTTCCCAATGTTTTTTTTTCAGTTTTTTTTCAATGTTTTTTTTTCAATGTTTTTTTTTTCCAATGTTTTTTCAATGTTTTTTTTTTTCCAATGTCTTTTTTTTTTCAAATGTCTTTTTTTTTTTAGTAATTTAAAGTTAATTCCGTAGTTTTTTTTTCCGATGTCCCTGCTCGGGCGCCACTGTAACGACGTGTTTTCACTTGGGCCGGGGTATGCTCAACCGTGCCCAGGGTTCGTTAACAGAAAATTTGTTTTTGTTCGGGATGGATAAAAAAAACGAGGTTTTGTTCTTTTAAACGTTATAAAATTTACAATTCTTTATTAGATCATTTAATTATGACACAATTTCCTTTTTGTTTTACACGAGTATACGACACGGCGTTGACAATATAATTTACACATCGACGAATCACGAAATATGGCATACAACCATCCTAACAAATTTTAGCGGCATACAACCACTCTAACCACTACGACCTACTTTGGCAAGACCACCAACCTAACTGCTTGATTTTCTGTTCTCGTTTGCTATTTATACCTGATGAACGATCACTGACAAGCACAAAACACAAACATACACATTACATTTATTGCCTGTTAGAAACATCTGTTGTCAATATCAACAGCTGTGTCACTTCAGAGTTGTAGTTAACAACACAGGGTTGGTATCGATATGCATCTGGTTAACAACAGATGGCTCTAATGTTATTGGCATTAATGGACAATAGACTTAGACGAAACATTTTCAATAACAAAACAAACATAATTTAATAGATAATAATAATAATAATAATAAAAAAAAATAATTAAATAATAAATGTTGGGCACAAAACGACGTAAGGACTTTGTGCCTCACAACTGGTGATGCATCACTGGTGATACATCACTGGTGATACATCACTGGTTATGCTTCACTGGTGATACATCACTGGTGATGCATCACTGGTGATACATCACTGGTGATGCATCACTGGTGATACATCACTGGTTATGCTTCACTGGTGATACATCACTGGTGATACATCACTGGTGATACATCACTGCTGATGCATCACTGGTGATGTGTCACTGGTGATGCATCACAGGTGATGCATCACTGCTGATGCATCACTGGTGATGCATCACTTGTGATGCATCACTGGTGATACATCACTGGTGATGCATCACTGGTGATACATCACTGGTGATGCATCACTGGTTATACATCACTGGTGATGCATCACTGGTGATACATCACTGGTGATACATCACTGGTGATGCATCACTGGTGATACATCACTGGTGATGCATCACTGGTGATACATCACTGGTGATACATCACTGGTTATGCTTCACTGGTGATACATCACTGGTGATGCATCACTGGTGATGCATCACTGGTGATACATCACTGCTGATGTGTCACTGGTGATGTGTCACTGTTGATGTGTCACTGGTGATGTAGCACTGGTGATGCATCACTGGTGATACATCACTGGTGATGCATCACTGGTGATACATCACTGGTGATACATCACTGGTGATGCATCACTGGTGATGCATCACTGGTGATACATCACTGGTGATGCAACACTGGTGATACATCACTGGTGATGCATCACTGGTGATACATCACTGGTGATGCATCACTGGTGACACATCACTGGTGATGCATCACTGGTGATGCATCACTGGTGATACATCACTGGTGATGCATCACTGGTGATACATCACTGGTGATGCATCACTGGTGATACATCACTGGTGATACATCACTGGTGATGCATCACTGGTGATACATCACTGGTGATGCATCACTGGTGATGCATCACTGGTGATGTGTCACTGGTGATACATCACTGGTGATGCATCACTGGTGATACATCACTGGTGATGCATCACTGGTGATACATCACTGGTGATACATCACTGGTGATGCATCACTGGTGATACATCACTGGTGATGCATCACTGGTGATACATCATTGGTGATGCATCACTGGTGATACATCATTGGTGATGCATCACTGGTGATACATGACTGGTGATGCATCACTGCTGATGTGTCACTGGTGATACATCACTGGTGATACATCACTGGTGATGCATCACTGGTGATGCATCACTGGTGATGCATTACTGGTGATGTGCATCACTGGTGATGCATCACTGCTGATGCATCACTGCTGATGCATCACTGGTGATGCATCACTGGTGATACATCACTGGTGATGCATCACTGGTGATGTGTCACTGGTGATGCAGCACTGGTGATGCATCACTGGTGATGCATCACTGGTGATACATCACTGGTTATGCATCACTGGTGATACATCACTGGTGATGCATCACTGCTGATGCATCACTGCTGATGCATCACTGGTGATGTGTCACTGGTAATGCATCACTGGTGATGCATCACTGCTGATGCATCACTGGTGATGTGTCACTGGTGATGCGTCACAGGTGATGCATCACTGCTGATGCATCACTGGTGATGCATCACTGGTGATGCATCACTTGTGATGCATCACTGGTGATACATCATTTGTGATGCATCACTGGTGATACATCATTTGTGATGCATCACTGGTGATACATCACTGGTGATGCATCACTGGTGATACATCACTGGTGATGCATCACTGGTGATACATCACCGGTGATGCATCACTGGTGATACATCACCGGTGATGCATCACTGGTGATACATCACTGGTGATGCATCACTGGTGATGCATCACTGGTGATGCATCACTGGTGATGTATCACAGGTGATGCATCACTGGTGATGTATCACTGGTGATGCATCACTGGTGATGTATCACTGGTGATGCATCACTGGTGATGCATCACTGGTGATGTATCACAGGTGACGCATCACTGGTGATGTATCACAGGTGATGCATCACTGGTGATGCATCACTGGTAATGCATCACTGGTGATGCATCACTGGTGATGTATCACAGGTGATGCATCACTGCTGATGCATCACACGACACTGGTGGTGTATCACAGGTGATGCATCACACGTGATGCATCACTGGTGACGCATCACTGGTGATGCATCACTGGTGATGTATCACTGGTGATGCAACACTGGTCTCATGTGACATGTCTCATGTGTCATGTCTCATGTGACTGTCACATGTGAGATGTCTCATGCGACATGTCACATGTGTCGTGTCTCATGTGACATGTCTCATGTGACTGTCACATGTGAGATGTCTCATGCGACATGTCACATGTGTCGTGTGTCATGTGACATGTCTCATGTGTCATGTCTCATGTGACTGTCTTATGTGACTGTCACCAGTGATGCATCACTGGTGATGTATCACAGGTGATGCATCACTGGTGACGTATCACAGGTGATGCATCACAGGTGACGCATCACTGGTGATGCATCACTGGTGATGCATCACTGCTGATGCATCACTGCTGATGTATCACTGGTGATGTGTCACTGGTGATGCATCACTGGTGATGCATCACAGGTGATGCATCACTGGTGATACATCACTGGTGATGCATCACTGGTGATACATCACTGGTGATACATCACGGGTGATGCATCACTGGTGATACACCACTGGTGATGCATCACAGGTGATGCATCACTGGTGATGTGTCACTGGTGATACATCACTGGTGATGCATCACTGGTGATACATCACTGGTGATGCATCACTGGTGATACATCACTGGTGATACATCACTGGTGATACATCACGGGTGATGCATCACTGGTGATACACCACTGGTGATGCATCACAGGTGATGCATCACTGGTGATGTGTCACTGGTGATACATCACTGGTGATGCATCACTGGTGATACATCACTGGTGATGCATCACTGGTGATGCATCACTGCTGATGTATCACTGGTGATGTGTCACTGGTGATGCATCACTGGTGATGCATCACTGGTGATGCATCACTGGTGATGCATCACTGGTGATGCATCACTGGTGATACATCACTTGTGATGCATCACTGGTGATACATCACTGGTGATGCATCACTGGTGATACATCACTGGTGATGCATCACTGGTGATACACCACTGGTGATGCATCACAGGTGATGCATCACTGCTGATGTATCACTGGTGATGTGTCACTGGTGATGCATCACTGGTGATGCATCACTGGTGATGTGTCACTGGTGATACATCACTGGTGATGCATCACTGGTGATACATCACTGGTGATACATCACTGGTGATGCATCACTGGTGATACATCACTGGTGATGCATCACTGGTGATGCATCACTGCTGATGTATCACTGGTGATGTGTCACTGGTGATGCATCACTGGTGATGCATCACAGGTGATGCATCACTGGTGATGTGTCACTGGTGATACATCACGGGTGATGCATCACTGGTGATGCATCACTTGTGATGCATCACTGGTGATACATCACTTGTGATGCATCACTGGTGATACATCACTGGTGATGCATCACTGGTGATACATCACTGGTGATGCATCACTGGTGATACACCACTGGTGATGCATCACAGGTGATGCATCACTGGTGATGTGTCACTGGTGATACATCACTGGTGATGCATCACTGGTGATGCATCACTGCTGATGTATCACTGGTGATGTGTCACTGGTGATGCATCACTGGTGATGCATCACAGGTGATGCATCACTGGTGATGTGTCACTGGTGATACATCACGGGTGATGCATCACTGGTGATACACCACTGGTGATGCATCACAGGTGATGCATCACTGCTGATGTATCACTGGTGATGTGTCACTGGTGATGCATCACTGGTGATGCATCACTGGTGATGTGTCACTGGTGATACATCACTGGTGATGCATCACTGGTGATACATCACTGGTGATACATCACTGGTGATGCATCACTGGTGATACATCACTGGTGATGCATCACTGGTGATGCATCACTGCTGATGTATCACTGGTGATGTGTCACTGGTGATGCATCACTGGTGATGCATCACTTGTGATGCATCACTGGTGATACATCACTTGTGATGCATCACTGGTGATACATCACTGGTGATGCATCACTGGTGATACATCACTGGTGATGCATCACTGGTGATACACCACTGGTGATGCATCACAGGTGATGCATCACTGGTGATGTGTCACTGGTGATACATCACTGGTGATGCATCACTGGTGATACATCACTGGTGATGCATCACTGGTGATGCATCACTGCTGATGTATCACTGGTGATGTGTCACTGGTGATGTGTCACTGGTGATGCATCACTGGTGATGCATCACAGGTGATGCATCACTGGTGATGTGTCACTGGTGATACATCACGGGTGATGCATCACTGGTGATACACCACTGGTGATGCATCACAGGTGATGCATCACTGCTGATGTATCACTGGTGATGTGTCACTGGTGATGCATCACTGGTGATGCATCACTGGTGATGTGTCACTGGTGATACATCACTGGTGATGCATCACTGGTGATACATCACTGGTGATACATCACTGGTGATGCATCACTGGTGATACATCACTGGTGATACATCACTGGTGATACATCACGGGTGATGCATCACTGGTGATACACCACTGGTGATGCATCACAGGTGATGCATCACTGCTGATGCGTCACTGGTGATGTGTCACTGGTGATACATCACTGGTGATACATCACTGATGATGCATCTCTGGTGATGCATCACTGGTGATACATCACTGGTGATGCATCACTGGTGATACATCACTGGTGATGCATCACTGGTGATACATCACTGGTGATGCATCACTGGTGACACATCACTGGTGATGCATCACAGGTGATGCATCACTGGTGATACATCACTGGTGATGCATCACTGGTGATGCATCACTGGTGATACATCACTGGTGATACATCACTGGTGATACATCACTGGTGATACATGACTAGTGATGCATCACTGGTGATACATCACTGGTGATACATCACTGGTGATGCATCACTGGTGATACATCACTGGTGATACATCACTGGTGATGCATCACTGGTGATACATCACTGGTGATACATCACTGGTGATACATGACTAGTGATGCATCACTGGTGATACATCACTGGTGATACATCACTGGTGATGCATCACTGGTGATACATCACTGGTGATGCATCACTGGTGATACATCACTGGTGATGCATCACTGGTGATACATCACTGGTGATACATCACTGGTTATGCTTCACTGGTGATACATCACTGGTGATGCATCACTGGTGATACATCACTGGTGATGCATCACTGGTGATACATCACTGGTGATGCATCACTGGTTATACATCACTGGTGATGCATCACTGGTGATACATCACTGGTGATGCATCACTGGTGATACATCACTGGTGATGCATCACTTGTGATGCATCACTGGTGATACATCACTGGTGATGCATCACTGGTGATACATCACTGGTGATGCATCACTGGTTATACATCACTGGTGATGCATCACTGGTGATACATCACTGGTGATACATCACTGGTGATGCATCACTGGTGATACATCACTGGTGATGCATCACTGGTGATACATCACTGGTGATACATCACTGGTTATGCTTCACTGGTGATACATCACTGGTGATGCATCACTGGTGATGCATCACTGGTGATACATCACTGCTGATGTGTCACTGGTGATGTGTCACTGTTGATGTGTCACTGGTGATGTAGCACTGGTGATGCATCACTGGTGATACATCACTGGTGATGCATCACTGGTGATACATCACTGGTGATACATCACTGGTGATGCATCACTGGTGATGCATCACTGGTGATACATCACTGGTGATGCAACACTGGTGATACATCACTGGTGATGCATCACTGGTGATACATCACTGGTGATGCATCACTGGTGACACATCACTGGTGATGCATCACTGGTGATGCATCACTGGTGATACATCACTGGTGATGCATCACTGGTGATACATCACTGGTGATGCATCACTGGTGATACATCACTGGTGATACATCACTGGTGATGCATCACTGGTGATACATCACTGGTGATGCATCACTGGTGATGCATCACTGGTGATGTGTCACTGGTGATACATCACTGGTGATGCATCACTGGTGATACATCACTGGTGATGCATCACTGGTGATACATCACTGGTGATACATCACTGGTGATGCATCACTGGTGATACATCACTGGTGATGCATCACTGGTGATACATCATTGGTGATGCATCACTGGTGATACATCATTGGTGATGCATCACTGGTGATACATGACTGGTGATGCATCACTGCTGATGTGTCACTGGTGATACATCACTGGTGATACATCACTGGTGATGCATCACTGGTGATGCATTACTGGTGATGTGCATCACTGGTGATGCATCACTGCTGATGCATCACTGCTGATGCATCACTGGTGATGCATCACTGGTGATACATCACTGGTGATGCATCACTGGTGATGTGTCACTGGTGATGCAGCACTGGTGATGCATCACTGGTGATGCATCACTGGTGATACATCACTGGTTATGCATCACTGGTGATACATCACTGGTGATGCATCACTGCTGATGCATCACTGCTGATGCATCACTGGTGATGTGTCACTGGTAATGCATCACTGGTGATGCATCACTGCTGATGCATCACTGCTGATGCATCACTGGTGATGTGTCACTGGTGATGCGTCACAGGTGATGCATCACTGCTGATGCATCACTGGTGATGCATCACTGGTGATGCATCACTTGTGATGCATCACTGGTGATACATCATTTGTGATGCATCACTGGTGATACATCATTTGTGATGCATCACTGGTGATACATCACTGGTGATGCATCACTGGTGATACATCACTGGTGATGCATCACTGGTGATACATCACCGGTGATGCATCACTGGTGATACATCACCGGTGATGCATCACTGGTGATACATCACTGGTGATGCATCACTGGTGATGCATCACTGGTGATGCATCACTGGTGATGTATCACAGGTGATGCATCACTGGTGATGTATCACTGGTGATGCATCACTGGTGATGTATCACTGGTGATGCATCACTGGTGATGCATCACTGGTGATGTATCACAGGTGACGCATCACTGGTGATGTATCACAGGTGATGCATCACTGGTGATGCATCACTGGTAATGCATCACTGGTGATGCATCACTGGTGATGTATCACAGGTGATGCATCACTGCTGATGCATCACACGACACTGGTGGTGTATCACAGGTGATGCATCACACGTGATGCATCACTGGTGACGCATCACTGGTGATGCATCACTGGTGATGTATCACTGGTGATGCAACACTGGTCTCATGTGACATGTCTCATGTGTCATGTCTCATGTGACTGTCACATGTGAGATGTCTCATGCGACATGTCACATGTGTCGTGTCTCATGTGACATGTCTCATGTGACTGTCACATGTGAGATGTCTCATGCGACATGTCACATGTGTCGTGTGTCATGTGACATGTCTCATGTGTCATGTCTCATGTGACTGTCTTATGTGACTGTCACCAGTGATGCATCACTGGTGATGTATCACAGGTGATGCATCACTGGTGACGTATCACAGGTGATGCATCACAGGTGACGCATCACTGGTGATGCATCACTGGTGATGCATCACTGCTGATGCATCACTGGTGATGCATGACTGGTGATGCATCACTGGTGATGTATCACAGGTGATGCATCACTGGTGATGTATCACAGGTGATGCATCACAGGTGACGCATCACTGGTGATGCATCACTGGTGATGCATCACTGCTGATGCATCACTGCTGATGCATCACAGGTGATGCATCACTGGTGATGCATCACTGGTGATGTATCACAGGTGATGCATCACTGGTGATGTATCACAGGTGATGCATCACTGGTGATGTATCACAGGTGATGCATCACTGGTGATGCATCACTGCTGATGCATCACTGCTGATGCAGCACTGCTGATGCATCACAGGTGATGCATCACTGGTGATGCATCACTGGTGATGCATCACTGGTGATACATCACTGGTGATGTGTCACTGGTGATGCATCACTAGTGATGCATCACTGGTTATGCATCACTGGTGATACATCACTGGTGATGCATCACTGCTGATGCATCACTGCTGATGCATCACTGGTGATGTGTCACTGGTAATGCATCACTGGTGATGCATCACTGCTGATGCATCACTGGTGATGTGTCACTGGTGATGCGTCACAGGTGATGCATCACTGCTGATGCATCACTGGTGATACATCATTTGTGATGCATCACTCGTGATACATCACTGGTGATGCATCACTGCTGATGCATCACTGCTGATGCATCACTGGTGATGTATCACTGGTAATGCATCACTGGTGATGCATCACTGCTGATGCATCACTGGTGATGTGTCACTGGTGATGCGTCACAGGTGATGCATCACTGCTGATGCATCACTGGTGATGCATCACTTGTGATGCATCACTGGTGATACATCACTTGTGATGCATCACTGGTGATACATCACTGGTGATGCATCGCTGGTGATACATCACTGGTGATGCATCACTGGTGATACATCACTGGTTATGCTTCACTGGTGATACATCACTGGTGATACATCACTGGTGATACATCACTGCTGATGCATCACTGGTGATGTGTCACTGGTGATGCATCACAGGTGATGCATCACTGCTGATGCATCACTGGTGATGCATCACTTGTGATGCATCACTGGTGATACATCACTGGTGATGCATCACTGGTGATACATCACTGGTGATGCATCACTGGTTATACATCACTGGTGATGCATCACTGGTGATACATCACTGGTGATACATCACTGGTGATGCATCACTGGTGATACATCACTGGTGATGCATCACTGGTGATACATCACTGGTGATACATCACTGGTTATGCTTCACTGGTGATACATCACTGGTGATGCATCACTGGTGATGCATCACTGGTGATACATCACTGCTGATGTGTCACTGGTGATGTGTCACTGTTGATGTGTCACTGGTGATGTAGCACTGGTGATGCATCACTGGTGATACATCACTGGTGATGCATCACTGGTGATACATCACTGGTGATACATCACTGGTGATGCATCACTGGTGATGCATCACTGGTGATACATCACTGGTGATGCAACACTGGTGATACATCACTGGTGATGCATCACTGGTGATACATCACTGGTGATGCATCACTGGTGACACATCACTGGTGATGCATCACTGGTGATGCATCACTGGTGATACATCACTGGTGATGCATCACTGGTGATACATCACTGGTGATGCATCACTGGTGATACATCACTGGTGATACATCACTGGTGATGCATCACTGGTGATACATCACTGGTGATGCATCACTGGTGATACATCACTGGTGATGCATCACTGGTGATGCATCACTGGTGATGTGTCACTGGTGATACATCACTGGTGATGCATCACTGGTGATACATCACTGGTGATGCATCACTGGTGATACATCACTGGTGATACATCACTGGTGATGCATCACTGGTGATACATCACTGGTGATGCATCACTGGTGATACATCATTGGTGATGCATCACTGGTGATGCATCACTGGTGATGCATCACTGGTGATGTGTCACTGGTGATACATCACTGGTGATGCATCACTGGTGATACATCACTGGTGATGCATCACTGGTGATACATCACTGGTGATGTGTCACTGGTGATGCATCACTAGTGATGCATCACTGGTTATGCATCACTGGTGATACATCACTGGTGATGCATCACTGCTGATGCATCACTGCTGATGCATCACTGGTGATGTGTCACTGGTAATGCATCACTGGTGATGCATCACTGCTGATGCATCACTGGTGATGTGTCACTGGTGATGCGTCACAGGTGATGCATCACTGCTGATGCATCACTGGTGATACATCATTTGTGATGCATCACTCGTGATACATCACTGGTGATGCATCACTGCTGATGCATCACTGCTGATGCATCACTGGTGATGTATCACTGGTAATGCATCACTGGTGATGCATCACTGCTGATGCATCACTGGTGATGTGTCACTGGTGATGCATCACAGGTGATGCATCACTGCTGATGCATCACTGGTGATGCATCACTTGTGATGCATCACTGGTGATACATCACTTGTGATGCATCACTGGTGATACATCACTGGTGATGCATCACTGGTGATACATCACTGGTGATGCATCACTGGTGATACATCACTGGTGATACATCACTGGTGATACATCACGGGTGATGCATCACTGGTGATACACTACTGGTGATGCATCACAGGTGATGCATCACTGCTGATGCATCACTGGTGATGTGTCACTGGTGATGCATCACTGGTGATGCATCACTGGTGATGCATCACTGGTGATACATCACTGGTGATGCATCACTGGTGATACATCACTGGTGATGCATCACTGGTGACACATCACTGGTGATGCATCACAGGTGATGCATCACTGGTGATACATCACTGGTGATGCATCACTGGTGATGCATCACTGGTGATACATCACTGGTGATGTGTCACTGGTGATACATCACTGGTGATGCATCACTGGTGATACATCACTGGTGATGCATCACTGGTGATGCATCACTAGTGATGCATCACTGGTGATACATCACTGATGATGCATCTCTGGTGATGCATCACTGGTGATACATCACTGGTGATACATCACTGGTGATACATCACTGGTGATGCATCACTGGTGATGCATCACTGGTGATACATCACTGGTTATGCATCACTGGTGATACATCACTGGTGATGCATCACTGGTGATACATCACTGGTGATACATCACTGGTGATGCATCACTGGTGATGCATCACTGGTGATGCATCACAGGTGATGTGTCACTGGTGATACATCACTGGTGATGCATCACTGGTGATACATCACTGGTGATGCATCACTGGTGATGCATCACTGGTGATGTGTCACTGGTGATGCATCACTGGTGATGCATCACTGGTGATGTATCACTGGTGATACATCACTGGTGATACATCACTGGTGATGCATCACTGGTGATGCATCACTGGTGATACATCACTGGTGATACATCACTGGTGATACATCACTGGTGATGCATCACTGGTGATGCATCACTGGTGATACATCACTGGTTATGCATCACTGGTGATGCATCACTGGTGATACATCACTGGTTATGCATCACTGGTGATACATCACTGGTGATGCATCACTGGTGATACATCACTGGTGATACATGACTGGTGATGCATCACTGGTGATACATCACTGGTGATACATCACTGGTGATGCATCACTGGTGATACATCACTGGTGATACATCACTGGTGATGCATCACTGGAGATGCATCACTGCTGATGCATCACTGGTGATGTGTCACTGGTGATGCATCACTGGTGATGCATCACTGGTGATGTATCACTGGTGATACATCACTGGTGATACATCACTGGTGATGCATCACTGGTGATGCATCACTGGTGATGCATCACTGGTGATACATCACTGGTGATGTGTCACTGGTGATGCATCACTAGTGATGCATCACTGGTTATGCATCACTGGTGATACATCACTGGTGATGCATCACTGCTGATGCATCACTGCTGATGCATCACTGGTGATGTGTCACTGGTAATGCATCACTGGTGATGCATCACTGCTGATGCATCACTGGTGATGTGTCACTGGTGATGCGTCACAGGTGATGCATCACTGCTGATGCATCACTGGTGATGCATCACTTGTGATGCATCACTGGTGATACATCACTTGTGATGCATCACTGGTGATACATCACTGGTGATGCATCACTGGTGATACATCACTGGTGATGCATCACTGGTGATGCATCACTGGTGATACATCACTGGTGATGCATCACTGGTGATACATCACTGGTGATACATCACGGGTGATGCATCACTGGTGATACACCACTGGTGATGCATCACAGGTGATGCATCACTGGTGATGTGTCACTGGTGATACATCACTGGTGATGCATCACTGGTGATACATCACTGGTGATGCATCACTGGTGATACATCACTGGTGATACATCACTGGTGATACATCACGGGTGATGCATCACTGGTGATACACCACTGGTGATGCATCACAGGTGATGCATCACTGCTGATGCATCACTGGTGATGTGTCACTGGTGATACATCACTGGTGATGCATCACTGGTGATACATCACTGGTGATGCATCACTGGTGATACATCACTGGTGATACATCACTGGTGATACATCACGGGTGATGCATCACTGGTGATACATCACGGGTGATGCATCACTGGTGATACACCACTGGTGATGCATCACAGGTGATGCATCACTGGTGATGTGTCACTGGTGATACATCACTGGTGATGCATCACTGGTGATACATCACTGGTGATGCATCACTGGTGATGCATCACTGCTGATGTATCACTGGTGATGTGTCACTGGTGATGCATCACTGGTGATGCATCACCAGTGATGTATCACCAGTGATGCATCACAAGTGATGTATCACCAGTGATGCATCACCAGTGATGTATCACCAGTGATGCATCACAAGTGATGTATCACCAGTGATGCATCACCAGTGATGCATCACTGGTGATACATCACTGGTGATGCATCACTGGTGATACACCACTGGTGATGCATCACAGGTGATGCATCACTGCTGATGTATCACTGGTGATGTGTCACTGGTGATGCATCACTGGTGATGCATCACTGGTGATGTGTCACTGGTGATACATCACTGGTGATGCATCACTGGTGATACATCACTGGTGATACATCACTGGTGATGCATCACTGGTGATACATCACTGGTGATGCATCACTGGTGATGCATCACTGCTGATGTATCACTGGTGATGTGTCACTGGTGATGCATCACTGGTGATGCATCACAGGTGATGCATCACTGGTGATGTGTCACTGGTGATACATCACGGGTGATGCATCACTGGTGATGCATCACTTGTGATGCATCACTGGTGATACATCACTTGTGATGCATCACTGGTGATACATCACTGGTGATGCATCACTGGTGATACATCACTGGTGATGCATCACTGGTGATACACCACTGGTGATGCATCACAGGTGATGCATCACTGGTGATGTGTCACTGGTGATACATCACTGGTGATGCATCACTGGTGATGCATCACTGCTGATGTATCACTGGTGATGTGTCACTGGTGATGCATCACTGGTGATGCATCACAGGTGATGCATCACTGGTGATGTGTCACTGGTGATACATCACGGGTGATGCATCACTGGTGATACACCACTGGTGATGCATCACAGGTGATGCATCACTGCTGATGTATCACTGGTGATGTGTCACTGGTGATGCATCACTGGTGATGCATCACTGGTGATGTGTCACTGGTGATACATCACTGGTGATGCATCACTGGTGATACATCACTGGTGATACATCACTGGTGATGCATCACTGGTGATACATCACTGGTGATGCATCACTGGTGATGCATCACTGCTGATGTATCACTGGTGATGTGTCACTGGTGATGCATCACTGGTGATGCATCACTTGTGATGCATCACTGGTGATACATCACTTGTGATGCATCACTGGTGATACATCACTGGTGATGCATCACTGGTGATACATCACTGGTGATGCATCACTGGTGATACACCACTGGTGATGCATCACAGGTGATGCATCACTGGTGATGTGTCACTGGTGATACATCACTGGTGATGCATCACTGGTGATACATCACTGGTGATGCATCACTGGTGATGCATCACTGCTGATGTATCACTGGTGATGTGTCACTGGTGATGTGTCACTGGTGATGCATCACTGGTGATGCATCACAGGTGATGCATCACTGGTGATGTGTCACTGGTGATACATCACGGGTGATGCATCACTGGTGATACACCACTGGTGATGCATCACAGGTGATGCATCACTGCTGATGTATCACTGGTGATGTGTCACTGGTGATGCATCACTGGTGATGCATCACCGGTGATGTGTCACTGGTGATACATCACTGGTGATGCATCACTGGTGATACATCACTGGTGATACATCACTGGTGATGCATCACTGGTGATACATCACTGGTGATACATCACTGGTGATACATCACGGGTGATGCATCACTGATGATACACCACTGGTGATGCATCACAGGTGATGCATCACTGCTGATGCGTCACTGGTGATGTGTCACTGGTGATACATCACTGGTGATGCATCACTGGTGATACATCACTGGTGATGCATCACTGGTGATGCATCACTGGTGATGCATCACTAGTGATGCATCACTGCTGATACATCACTGATGATGCATCTCTGGTGATGCATCACTGGTGATACATCACTGGTGATGCATCACTGGTGATACATCACTGGTGATGCATCACTGGTGATACATCACTGGTGATGCATCACTGGTGACACATCACTGGTGATGCATCACAGGTGATGCATCACTGGTGATACATCACTGGTGATGCATCACTGGTGATGCATCACTGGTGATACATCACTGGTGATACATCACTGGTGATACATCACTGGTGATACATGACTAGTGATGCATCACTGGTGATACATCACTGGTGATACATCACTGGTGATGCATCAGTGGTGATACATCACTGGTGATGCATCACTGGTGATACATCACTGGTGATGCATCACTGGTGATACATCACTGGTGATACATCACTGGTTATGCTTCACTGGTGATACATCACTGGTGATGCATCACTGGTGATACATCACTGGTGATGCATCACTGGTGATACATCACTGGTGATGCATCACTGGTGATACATCACTGGTTATGCTTCACTGGTGATACATCACTGGTGATACATCACTGGTGATACATCACTGGTGATGCATCACTGGTGATACATCACTGGTGATACATCACTGGTTATGCTTCACTGGTGATACATCACTGGTGATGCATCACTGGTGATACATCACTGGTGATGCATCACTGGTGATACATCACTGGTGATGCATCACTGGTGATACATCACTGGTGATACATCACTGGTGATGCATCACTGGTGATACATCACTGGTGATGCATCACTGGTGATACATCACTGGTGATGCATCACTGGTGATACATCACTGGTGATGCATCACTGGTGATACATCACTGGTGATGCATCACTGGTGATACATCACTGGTGATGCATCACTGGTGATACATCACTGGTGATACATAACTGGTTATGCTTCACTGGTGATACATCACTGGTGATGCATCACTGGTGATACATCACTGGTGATGCATCACTGGTGATACATCACTGGTGATACATCACTGGTTATGCTTCACTGGTGATACATCACTGGTGATGCATCACTGGTGATGCATCACTGGTGATACATCACTGCTGATGTGTCACTGGTGATGTGTCACTGTTGATGTGTCACTGGTGATGTAGCACTGGTGATGCATCACTGGTGATACATCACTGGTGATGCATCACTGGTGATACATCACTGGTGATACATCACTGGTGATGCATCACTGGTGATGCATCACTGGTGATACATCACTGGTGATGCAACACTGGTGATACATCACTGGTGATGCATCACTGCTGATGCATCACTGCTGATGCATCACTGGTGATGTATCACTGGTAATGCATCACTGGTGATGCATCACTGCTGATGCATCACTGGTGATGTGTCACTGGTGATGCATCACAGGTGATGCATCACTGCTGATGCATCACTGGTGATGCATCACTTGTGATGCATCACTGGTGATACATTACTTGTGATGCATCACTGGTGATACATCACTGGTGATGCATCACTGGTGATACATCACTGGTGATGCATCACTGGTGATACATCACTGGTGATACATCACTGGTGATACATCACGGGTGATGCATCACTGGTGATACACTACTGGTGATGCATCACAGGTGATGCATCACTGCTGATGCATCACTGGTGATGTGTCACTGGTGATGCATCACTGGTGATGCATCACTGGTGATGCATCACTGGTGATACATCACTGGTGATGCATCACTGGTGATACATCACTGGTGATGCATCACTGGTGACACATCACTGGTGATGCATCACAGGTGATGCATCACTGGTGATACATCACTGGTGATGCATCACTGGTGATGCATCACTGGTGATACATCACTGGTGATGTGTCACTGGTGATACATCACTGGTGATGCATCACTGGTGATACATCACTGGTGATGCATCACTGGTGATGCATCACTAGTGATGCATCACTGGTGATACATCACTGATGATGCATCTCTGGTGATGCATCACTGGTGATACATCACTGGTGATACATCACTGGTGATACATCACTGGTGATGCATCACTGGTGATGCATCACTGGTGATACATCACTGGTTATGCATCACTTGTGATGCATCACTGGTGATACATCACTTGTGATGCATCACTGGTGATACATCACTGGTGATGCATCACTGGTGATACATCACTGGTGATGCATCACTGGTGATGCATCACTGGTGATACATCACTGGTGATGCATCACTGGTGATACATCACTGGTGATACATCACGGGTGATGCATCACTGGTGATACACCACTGGTGATGCATCACAGGTGATGCATCACTGGTGATGTGTCACTGGTGATACATCACTGGTGATGCATCACTGGTGATACATCACTGGTGATGCATCACTGGTGATACATCACTGGTGATACATCACTGGTGATACATCACGGGTGATGCATCACTGGTGATACACCACTGGTGATGCATCACAGGTGATGCATCACTGCTGATGCATCACTGGTGATGTGTCACTGGTGATGCGTCACAGGTGATGCATCACTGCTGATGCATCACTGGTGATACATCATTTGTGATGCATCACTCGTGATACATCACTGGTGATGCATCACTGCTGATGCATCACTGCTGATGCATCACTGGTGATGTATCACTGGTAATGCATCACTGGTGATGCATCACTGCTGATGCATCACTGGTGATGTGTCACTGGTGATGCATCACAGGTGATGCATCACTGCTGATGCATCACTGGTGATGCATCACTTGTGATGCATCACTGGTGATACATCACTTGTGATGCATCACTGGTGATACATCACTGGTGATGCATCACTGGTGATACATCACTGGTGATGCATCACTGGTGATACATCACTGGTGATACATCACTGGTGATACATCACGGGTGATGCATCACTGGTGATACACTACTGGTGATGCATCACAGGTGATGCATCACTGCTGATGCATCACTGGTGATGTGTCACTGGTGATGCATCACTGGTGATGCATCACTGGTGATGCATCACTGGTGATACATCACTGGTGATGCATCACTGGTGATACATCACTGGTGATGCATCACTGGTGACACATCACTGGTGATGCATCACAGGTGATGCATCACTGGTGATACATCACTGGTGATGCATCACTGGTGATGCATCACTGGTGATACATCACTGGTGATGTGTCACTGGTGATACATCACTGGTGATGCATCACTGGTGATACATCACTGGTGATGCATCACTGGTGATGCATCACTAGTGATGCATCACTGGTGATACATCACTGATTATGCATCTCTGGTGATGCATCACTGGTGATACATCACTGGTGATACATCACTGGTGATACATCACTGGTGATGCATCACTGGTGATGCATCACTGGTGATACATCACTGGTTATGCATCACTGGTGATACATCACTGGTGATGCATCACTGGTGATACATCACTGGTGATACATCACTGGTGATGCATCACTGGTGATGCATCACTGGTGATGCATCACAGGTGATGTGTCACTGGTGATACATCACTGGTGATGCATCACTGGTGATACATCACTGGTGATGCATCACTGGTGATGCATCACTGGTGATGTGTCACTGGTGATGCATCACTGGTGATGCATCACTGGTGATGTATCACTGGTGATACATCACTGGTGATACATCACTGGTGATGCATCACTGGTGATGCATCACTGGTGATACATCACTGGTGATACATCACTGGTGATACATCACTGGTGATGCATCACTGGTGATGCATCACTGGTGATACATCACTGGTTATGCATCACTGGTGATGCATCACTGGTGATACATCACTGGTTATGCATCACTGGTGATACATCACTGGTGATGCATCACTGGTGATACATCACTGGTGATACATGACTGGTGATGCATCACTGGTGATACATCACTGGTGATACATCACTGGTGATGCATCACTGGTGATACATCACTGGTGATACATCACTGGTGATGCATCACTGGAGATGCATCACTGCTGATGCATCACTGGTGATGTGTCACTGGTGATGCATCACTGGTGATGCATCACTGGTGATGTATCACTGGTGATACATCACTGGTGATACATCACTGGTGATGCATCACTGGTGATGCATCACTGGTGATACATCACTGGTGATGTGTCACTGGTGATGCATCACTAGTGATGCATCACTGGTTATGCATCACTGGTGATGCATCACTGCTGATGCATCACTGCTGATGCATCACTGGTGATGTGTCACTGGTAATGCATCACTGGTGATGCATCACTGCTGATGCATCACTGGTGATGTGTCACTGGTGATGCGTCACAGGTGATGCATCACTGCTGATGCATCACTGGTGATGCATCACTTGTGATGCATCACTGGTGATACATCACTTGTGATGCATCACTGGTGATACATCACTGGTGATGCATCACTGGTGATACATCACTGGTGATGCATCACTGGTGATGCATCACTGGTGATACATCACTGGTGATGCATCACTGGTGATACATCACTGGTGATACATCACGGGTGATGCATCACTGGTGATACACCACTGGTGATGCATCACAGGTGATGCATCACTGGTGATGTGTCACTGGTGATACATCACTGGTGATGCATCACTGGTGATACATCACTGGTGATGCATCACTGGTGATACATCACTGGTGATACATCACTGGTGATACATCACGGGTGATGCATCACTGGTGATACACCACTGGTGATGCATCACAGGTGATGCATCACTGCTGATGCATCACTGGTGATGTGTCACTGGTGATACATCACTGGTGATGCATCACTGGTGATACATCACTGGTGATGCATCACTGGTGATACATCACTGGTGATACATCACTGGTGATACATCACGGGTGATGCATCACTGGTGATACATCACGGGTGATGCATCACTGGTGATACACCACTGGTGATGCATCACAGGTGATGCATCACTGGTGATGTGTCACTGGTGATACATCACTGGTGATGCATCACTGGTGATACATCACTGGTGATGCATCACTGGTGATGCATCACTGCTGATGTATCACTGGTGATGTGTCACTGGTGATGCATCACTGGTGATACATCACTTGTGATGCATCACTGGTGATACATCACTGGTGATGCATCACTGGTGATACATCACTGGTGATGCATCACTGGTGATACACCACTGGTGATGCATCACAGGTGATGCATCACTGCTGATGTATCACTGGTGATGTGTCACTGGTGATGCATCACTGGTGATGCATCACTGGTGATGTGTCACTGGTGATACATCACTGGTGATGCATCACTGGTGATACATCACTGGTGATACATCACTGGGGATGCATCACTGGTGATACATCACTGGTGATGCATCACTGGTGATGCATCACTGCTGATGTATCACTGGTGATGTGTCACTGGTGATGCATCACTGGTGATGCATCACAGGTGATGCATCACTGGTGATGTGTCACTGGTGATACATCACGGGTGATGCATCACTGGTGATGCATCACTTGTGATGCATCACTGGTGATACATCACTTGTGATGCATCACTGGTGATACATCACTGGTGATGCATCACTGGTGATACATCACTGGTGATGCATCACTGGTGATACACCACTGGTGATGCATCACAGGTGATGCATCACTGGTGATGTGTCACTGGTGATACATCACTGGTGATGCATCACTGGTGATGCATCACTGCTGATGTATCACTGGTGATGTGTCACTGGTGATGCATCACTGGTGATGCATCACAGGTGATGCATCACTGGTGATGTGTCACTGGTGATACATCACGGGTGATGCATCACTGGTGATACACCACTGGTGATGCATCACAGGTGATGCATCACTGCTGATGTATCACTGGTGATGTGTCACTGGTGATGCATCACTGGTGATGCATCACTGGTGATGTGTCACTGGTGATACATCACTGGTGATGCATCACTGGTGATACATCACTGGTGATACATCACTGGTGATGCATCACTGGTGATACATCACTGGTGATGCATCACTGGTGATGCATCACTGCTGATGTATCACTGGTGATGTGTCACTGGTGATGCATCACTGGTGATGCATCACTTGTGATGCATCACTGGTGATACATCACTTGTGATGCATCACTGGTGATACATCACTGGTGATGCATCACTGGTGATACATCACTGGTGATGCATCACTGGTGATACACCACTGGTGATGCATCACAGGTGATGCATCACTGGTGATGTGTCACTGGTGATACATCACTGGTGATGCATCACTGGTGATACATCACTGGTGATGCATCACTGGTGATGCATCACTGCTGATGTATCACTGGTGATGTGTCACTGGTGATGTGTCACTGGTGATGCATCACTGGTGATGCATCACAGGTGATGCATCACTGGTGATGTGTCACTGGTGATACATCACGGGTGATGCATCACTGGTGATACACCACTGGTGATGCATCACAGGTGATGCATCACTGCTGATGTATCACTGGTGATGTGTCACTGGTGATGCATCACTGGTGATGCATCACTGGTGATGTGTCACTGGTGATACATCACTGGTGATGCATCACTGGTGATACATCACTGGTGATACATCACTGGTGATGCATCACTGGTGATACATCACTGGTGATACATCACTGGTGATACATCACGGGTGATGCATCACTGGTGATACACCACTGGTGATGCATCACAGGTGATGCATCACTGCTGATGCGTCACTGGTGATGTGTCACTGGTGATACATCACTGGTGATGCATCACTGGTGATACATCACTGGTGATGCATCACTGGTGATGCATCACTGGTGATGCATCACTAGTGATGCATCACTGCTGATACATCACTGATGATGCATCTCTGGTGATGCATCACTGGTGATACATCACTGGTGATGCATCACTGGTGATACATCACTGGTGATGCATCACTGGTGATACATCACTGGTGATGCATCACTGGTGACACATCACTGGTGATGCATCACAGGTGATGCATCACTGGTGATACATCACTGGTGATGCATCACTGGTGATGCATCACTGGTGATACATCACTGGTGATACATCACTGGTGATACATCACTGGTGATACATGACTAGTGATGCATCACTGGTGATACATCACTGGTGATACATCACTGGTGATGCATCACTGGTGATACATCACTGGTGATGCATCACTGGTGATACATCACTGTGTAACGACGTGTTTTCACTTGGGCCGGGGTATGCTCAACCGTGCCCAGGGTTCGTTAACAGAAAATTTGTTTTTGTTCGGGATGGATAAAAAAAACGAGGTTTTGTTCTTTTAAACGTTATAAAATTTACAATTCTTTATTAGATCATTTAATTATGACACAATTTCCTTTTTGTTTTACACGAGTATACGACACGGCGTTGACAATATAATTTACACATCGACGAATCACGAAATATGGCATACAACCATCCTAACAAATTTTAGCGGCATACAACCACTCTAACAATTTTAGGGCACACGACCACTCTCTAAATTTGGCATACAACCAACCTAACAAATTTTAGCGGCATACAACCACTCTAACCACTACGACCTACTTTGGCAAGACCACCAACCTAACAAATTTTAGCGGCATACAACCACTCTAACAATTTTAGGGCACACGACCACTCTCTAAATTTGGCATACAACCAACCTAACAAATTTTAGCGGCATACAACCACTCTAACAATTTTAGGGCACACGACCACTCTCTAAATTTGGCATACAACCAACCTAACAAATGTTAGCGGCATACAACCACTCTAACCACTACGACCTACTTTCTAAATTTGGCATACAACCAACCTAACAAATTTTAGCGGCATACAACCACTCTAACAATTTTAGGGCACACGACCACTCTCTAAATTTGGCATACAACCAACCTAACAAATTTTAGCGGCATACAACCACTCTAACAATTTTAGGGCACACGACCACTCTCTAAATTTGGCATACAACCAACCTAACAAATTTTAGCGGCATACAACCACTCTAACCACTACGACCTACTTTGGCAAGACCACCAACCTAACTGCTTGATTTTCTGTTCTCGTTTGCTATTTATACCTGATGAACGATCACTGACAAGCACAAAACACAAACATACACATTACATTTATTGCCTGTTAGAAACATCTGTTGTCAATATCAACAGCTGTGTCACTTCAGAGTTGTAGTTAACAACACAGGGTTGGTATCGATATGCATCTGGTTAACAACAGATGGCTCTAATGTTATTGGCATTAATGGACAATAGACTTAGACGAAACATTTTCAATAACAAAACAAACATAATTTAATAGATAATAATAATAATAATAATAAAAAAAAATAATTAAATAATAAATGTTGGGCACAAAACGACGTAAGGACTTTGTGCCTCACACTGCCCTCTCCTCCCGTTTGATGACTTTTAATATGATCCTCCTTCGAAGACGCATTTGAAGTCGGAACACTCCAGCGCCAGGCAGTAAGATAACCTCGTTACGTCTCTCGTCTGATCTTAGTGTAATGGCCTCGTGCATCAGCTGTAATAATTGGGCCATTTCTGTACGTAAGATTCCATTGGCTTTTATATCATAGTGAAGATTATTAAACGTTGCGCAACCGAAGGTGTCAGCATAATCTGCAATTGCGTGGTGATTATCAACATTTGCTGCGGCAGTAGGGTGACGAATGTCATTATTCATACGATGATGATGAACATTTTGTGTGGATATAGGACGATTTCTACTGACATTGGATATAGGTGTAGCAGGGTGTTGGTTTTGTTGTAGCACCCATCTTTCCTCATCTTGGGCTCTATCTTCGTTACCAACCACATTTACTAATACGGCTTCCGTTGGAGGAGCAACCATTACAGATGTTGCCGAAGGAACAACATATTCAGGTTCCGTTGAAGGGACAATGGGTATGGCAGTTGCTGGCAGTATAGGTGCAATTGACTTCGACGAGGATGCTGATGATGATGAAGTTGATGAAGTTGATGAAATTGATGAAGACGATGATGAAGATGATGATGAAGTTGCTGACGAAGATGATGATGAAGTTGATGAAGACGATGATGAAGATGATGATGAAGTTGATGAAATTGATGAAGACGATGATGACGAGGCCTTGTGTTGCCCACTCATAGTTTCCTCAAGATCTTGATTAGGTATAGTCAATATATTGGAAATAGGATTTGATAGACTTACCGGGAAATGCGTATCAGGGTTGTTGTCATCCGGGGTACATCCTGTGGTAGGTTGGGTCGAGTTTACCTTTCCATCATCTTTTGGTGTGGTTGATAGGTCCTCAGTCCCAAGTACACGTTCCTGGATCACCAGACACGTGGGGTTGCTAATGTGTGGAATTGCATCTAATTGTAGTGATAAACCTCCAAAAGACACAATAGTTTTAAACGCTCGTAACATATTTAGCCCGATGATAATGTCCTCGATGGCTGCTGGCATTATTAGAAAATCGGTCCACTTTACCTCATGACCAATTTTAACTTGACACTTCAAAGCGCTACGTATTATGGTAGTTGACCCATCTGCAAGTACTACTTCTAGATTCTTCGGAAATCGTGGGTAAGCTGAAAATGTCGTCTCAGCTAATTCTTCACTAATATAATTGCTTGTGGCACCCGTATCAATAGTCGATATGAAGGTTGCCTCACCAAATTTTACGTTGGACCCAAGTTTGTTGTCGTCACTCCATAGATTTGTTACCTCCAATGGCGTATACTGCGGTAGTGATGGTATTGTATTTTCTTGAATGGCATCCAGAGACCTTGACGGATTTTCACTGCATCTATTAAAATAGTCTGGAAAACGGTTGGCAATCATTCTATGTTGTTCATTACGAATATTTGGTGGGTTGTTCGTGTTTGGAATACTTTCCAAATCATCAGCTAAAGCGAGCAGTTCTGATAAATTTGTAAAGTCCCTTCTATGAATATACCATAAGTAGTTGGGGTGTGCATTGCGATAGATCTTTTCTAACTTCTGGGCTTCTGTCATATCGGAGTGCCTCATTAAACTTTGTAATGCTAGTACGTAATCCTTGAAAGTTTCTCGTGGTCGTTGACATCGTCTTCTTATATCATCTTCCAATTTTTCAAAATATCGTGCTGGTAAGAAAAATTTTATGAAGTCTTCTTTAAACACTTCCCACGAGTTCCACTGTTGGTTATTATTTCGGAACCAGATGAGAGCACGGTCTTTACAAAGTTCTGGCATAGTATTTGGTAACAAATCTTTATTTACGTTGTACATTTTTGACATTTCTTCTACACGTTCGATGAAAAGTAGTGGGTCTTTTCCTCCATCATACCGAATACCCCACTTCCGTACCAGGTCAATTACGTTTATGAGTGTGGTATCTTGTCTAGCTGGTACAGGTACGACTATTTCTGCACCATGCCCTGTATTTGAAGCTGGATTGTTTTCGTTGGTCTCAGTTTTCACTGGACTTTTATCCCCGGTGTGGGTTTTTACCTTGGAAACCTTTGCTATTGATAGTGTGGAGGCTGATTCATACTTTCCCTGTAACTCTAATAAGCGTTTCGTTCGTTCTGGAGTATGTTCACCATCTAGAAATTGAGCCATCTGTTTCCTCATTTCTTCAACACCGCCTGTGGGCTTAACCTGGAATTCACTGAGACAGGCCACCAAGTCTTCTTTTCGAAGGGAATATGCCCAGGATACTCTCAACATTTTCACTAATTTATTATTATTTTATTTTGCTTGAAATATGTAAATTTTTTCCACAACTGTCTTTTGGATTTTTAATGTTTCTTTTTTTTTTTTTTTTATTTTTTCTTTCGCGTTTACTGTTTTCTATTCTCCCGTAATTTCTAACGATTTTGCGATTTTATATAATTTTTACACCGGGTTATTTTATATAATACTATTTTTTTTTTGTTTGTTTTTTTTTCCCAATGTTTTTTTTTCAGTTTTTTTTCAATGTTTTTTTTTCAATGTTTTTTTTTTCCAATGTTTTTTCAATGTTTTTTTTTTTTCCAATGTCTTTTTTTTTTTCAAATGTCTTTTTTTTTTTAGTAATTTAAAGTTAATTCCGTAGTTTTTTTTTCCGATGTCCCTGCTCGGGCGCCACTGTAACGACGTGTTTTCACTTGGGCCGGGGTATGCTCAACCGTGCCCAGGGTTCGTTAACAGAAAATTTGTTTTTGTTCGGGATGGATAAAAAAAACGAGGTTTTGTTCTTTTAAACGTTATAAAATTTACAATTCTTTATTAGATCATTTAATTATGACACAATTTCCTTTTTGTTTTACACGAGTATACGACACGGCGTTGACAATATAATTTACACATCGACGAATCACGAAATATGGCATACAACCATCCTAACAAATTTTAGCGGCATACAACCACTCTAACCACTACGACCTACTTTGGCAAGACCACCAACCTAACTGCTTGATTTTCTGTTCTCGTTTGCTATTTATACCTGATGAACGATCACTGACAAGCACAAAACACAAACATACACATTACATTTATTGCCTGTTAGAAACATCTGTTGTCAATATCAACAGCTGTGTCACTTCAGAGTTGTAGTTAACAACACAGGGTTGGTATCGATATGCATCTGGTTAACAACAGATGGCTCTAATGTTATTGGCATTAATGGACAATAGACTTAGACGAAACATTTTCAATAACAAAACAAACATAATTTAATAGATAATAATAATAATAATAATAAAAAAAAATAATTAAATAATAAATGTTGGGCACAAAACGACGTAAGGACTTTGTGCCTCACAACTGGTGATGCATCACTGGTGATACATCACTGGTGATACATCACTGGTTATGCTTCACTGGTGATACATCACTGGTGATGCATCACTGGTGATACATCACTGGTGATGCATCACTGGTGATACATCACTGGTTATGCTTCACTGGTGATACATCACTGGTGATACATCACTGGTGATACATCACTGCTGATGCATCACTGGTGATGTGTCACTGGTGATGCATCACAGGTGATGCATCACTGCTGATGCATCACTGGTGATGCATCACTTGTGATGCATCACTGGTGATACATCACTGGTGATGCATCACTGGTGATACATCACTGGTGATGCATCACTGGTTATACATCACTGGTGATGCATCACTGGTGATACATCACTGGTGATACATCACTGGTGATGCATCACTGGTGATACATCACTGGTGATGCATCACTGGTGATACATCACTGGTGATACATCACTGGTTATGCTTCACTGGTGATACATCACTGGTGATGCATCACTGGTGATGCATCACTGGTGATACATCACTGCTGATGTGTCACTGGTGATGTGTCACTGTTGATGTGTCACTGGTGATGTAGCACTGGTGATGCATCACTGGTGATACATCACTGGTGATGCATCACTGGTGATACATCACTGGTGATACATCACTGGTGATGCATCACTGGTGATGCATCACTGGTGATACATCACTGGTGATGCAACACTGGTGATACATCACTGGTGATGCATCACTGGTGATACATCACTGGTGATGCATCACTGGTGACACATCACTGGTGATGCATCACTGGTGATGCATCACTGGTGATACATCACTGGTGATGCATCACTGGTGATACATCACTGGTGATGCATCACTGGTGATACATCACTGGTGATACATCACTGGTGATGCATCACTGGTGATACATCACTGGTGATGCATCACTGGTGATGCATCACTGGTGATGTGTCACTGGTGATACATCACTGGTGATGCATCACTGGTGATACATCACTGGTGATGCATCACTGGTGATACATCACTGGTGATACATCACTGGTGATGCATCACTGGTGATACATCACTGGTGATGCATCACTGGTGATACATCATTGGTGATGCATCACTGGTGATACATCATTGGTGATGCATCACTGGTGATACATGACTGGTGATGCATCACTGCTGATGTGTCACTGGTGATACATCACTGGTGATACATCACTGGTGATGCATCACTGGTGATGCATCACTGGTGATGCATTACTGGTGATGTGCATCACTGGTGATGCATCACTGCTGATGCATCACTGCTGATGCATCACTGGTGATGCATCACTGGTGATACATCACTGGTGATGCATCACTGGTGATGTGTCACTGGTGATGCAGCACTGGTGATGCATCACTGGTGATGCATCACTGGTGATACATCACTGGTTATGCATCACTGGTGATACATCACTGGTGATGCATCACTGCTGATGCATCACTGCTGATGCATCACTGGTGATGTGTCACTGGTAATGCATCACTGGTGATGCATCACTGCTGATGCATCACTGGTGATGTGTCACTGGTGATGCGTCACAGGTGATGCATCACTGCTGATGCATCACTGGTGATGCATCACTGGTGATGCATCACTTGTGATGCATCACTGGTGATACATCATTTGTGATGCATCACTGGTGATACATCATTTGTGATGCATCACTGGTGATACATCACTGGTGATGCATCACTGGTGATACATCACTGGTGATGCATCACTGGTGATACATCACCGGTGATGCATCACTGGTGATACATCACCGGTGATGCATCACTGGTGATACATCACTGGTGATGCATCACTGGTGATGCATCACTGGTGATGCATCACTGGTGATGTATCACAGGTGATGCATCACTGGTGATGTATCACTGGTGATGCATCACTGGTGATGTATCACTGGTGATGCATCACTGGTGATGCATCACTGGTGATGTATCACAGGTGACGCATCACTGGTGATGTATCACAGGTGATGCATCACTGGTGATGCATCACTGGTAATGCATCACTGGTGATGCATCACTGGTGATGTATCACAGGTGATGCATCACTGCTGATGCATCACACGACACTGGTGGTGTATCACAGGTGATGCATCACACGTGATGCATCACTGGTGACGCATCACTGGTGATGCATCACTGGTGATGTATCACTGGTGATGCAACACTGGTCTCATGTGACATGTCTCATGTGTCATGTCTCATGTGACTGTCACATGTGAGATGTCTCATGCGACATGTCACATGTGTCGTGTCTCATGTGACATGTCTCATGTGACTGTCACATGTGAGATGTCTCATGCGACATGTCACATGTGTCGTGTGTCATGTGACATGTCTCATGTGTCATGTCTCATGTGACTGTCTTATGTGACTGTCACCAGTGATGCATCACTGGTGATGTATCACAGGTGATGCATCACTGGTGACGTATCACAGGTGATGCATCACAGGTGACGCATCACTGGTGATGCATCACTGGTGATGCATCACTGCTGATGCATCACTGGTGATGCATGACTGGTGATGCATCACTGGTGATGTATCACAGGTGATGCATCACTGGTGATGTATCACAGGTGATGCATCACAGGTGACGCATCACTGGTGATGCATCACTGGTGATGCATCACTGCTGATGCATCACTGCTGATGCATCACAGGTGATGCATCACTGGTGATGCATCACTGGTGATGTATCACAGGTGATGCATCACTGGTGATGTATCACAGGTGATGCATCACTGGTGATGTATCACAGGTGATGCATCACTGGTGATGCATCACTGCTGATGCATCACTGCTGATGCAGCACTGCTGATGCATCACAGGTGATGCATCACTGGTGATGCATCACTGGTGATGCATCACTGGTGATACATCACTGGTGATGTGTCACTGGTGATGCATCACTAGTGATGCATCACTGGTTATGCATCACTGGTGATACATCACTGGTGATGCATCACTGCTGATGCATCACTGCTGATGCATCACTGGTGATGTGTCACTGGTAATGCATCACTGGTGATGCATCACTGCTGATGCATCACTGGTGATGTGTCACTGGTGATGCGTCACAGGTGATGCATCACTGCTGATGCATCACTGGTGATACATCATTTGTGATGCATCACTCGTGATACATCACTGGTGATGCATCACTGCTGATGCATCACTGCTGATGCATCACTGGTGATGTATCACTGGTAATGCATCACTGGTGATGCATCACTGCTGATGCATCACTGGTGATGTGTCACTGGTGATGCGTCACAGGTGATGCATCACTGCTGATGCATCACTGGTGATGCATCACTTGTGATGCATCACTGGTGATACATCACTTGTGATGCATCACTGGTGATACATCACTGGTGATGCATCGCTGGTGATACATCACTGGTGATGCATCACTGGTGATACATCACTGGTGATACATCACTGGTGATGCATCACTGGTGATACATCACTGGTGATACATCACTGGTGATACATCACGGGTGATGCATCACTGGTGATACACCACTGGTGATGCATCACAGGTGATGCATCACTGCTGATGCGTCACTGGTGATGTGTCACTGGTGATACATCACTGGTGATGCATCACTGGTGATACATCACTGATGCATCACTGGTGATGCATCACAGGTGATGCATCACTGGTGATGTGTCACTGGTGATACATCACGGGTGATGCATCACTGGTGATGCATCACTTGTGATGCATCACTGGTGATACATCACTTGTGATGCATCACTGGTGATACATCACTGGTGATGCATCACTGGTGATACATCACTGGTGATGCATCACTGGTGATACACCACTGGTGATGCATCACAGGTGATGCATCACTGGTGATGTGTCACTGGTGATACATCACTGGTGATGCATCACTGGTGATGCATCACTGCTGATGTATCACTGGTGATGTGTCACTGGTGATGCATCACTGGTGATGCATCACAGGTGATGCATCACTGGTGATGTGTCACTGGTGATACATCACGGGTGATGCATCACTGGTGATACACCACTGGTGATGCATCACAGGTGATGCATCACTGCTGATGTATCACTGGTGATGTGTCACTAGTGATGCATCACTGGTGATGTGTCACTGGTGATACATCACTGGTGATGCATCACTGGTGATACATCACTGGTGATACATCACTGGTGATGCATCACTGGTGATACATCACTGGTGATGCATCACTGGTGATGCATCACTGCTGATGTATCACTGGTGATGTGTCACTGGTGATGCATCACTGGTGATGCATCACTTGTGATGCATCACTGGTGATACATCACTTGTGATGCATCACTGGTGATACATCACTGGTGATGCATCACTGGTGATACATCACTGGTGATGCATCACTGGTGATACACCACTGGTGATGTATCACCAGTGATGCATCACTGGTGATGTGTCACTGGTGATACATCACTGGTGATGCATCACTGGTGATACATCACTGGTGATGCATCACTGGTGATGCATCACTGCTGATGTATCACTGGTGATGTGTCACTGGTGATGCATCACTGGTGATGCATCACAGGTGATGCATCACTGGTGATGTGTCACTGGTGATACATCACGGGTGATGCATCACTGGTGATACACCACTGGTGATGCATCACAGGTGATGCATCACTGCTGATGTATCACTGGTGATGTGTCACTGGTGATGCATCACTGGTGATGCATCACTGGTGATGTGTCACTGGTGATACATCACTGGTGATGCATCACTGGTGATACATCACTGGTGATACATCACTGGTGATGCATCACTGGTGATACATCACTGGTGATACATCACTGGTGATACATCACGGGTGATGCATCACTGGTGATACACCACTGGTGATGCATCACAGGTGATGCATCACTGCTGATGCGTCACTGGTGATGTGTCACTGGTGATACATCACTGGTGATGCATCACTGGTGATACATCACTGGTGATGCATCACTGGTGATGCATCACTGGTGATGCATCACTAGTGATGCATCACTGCTGATACATCACTGATGATGCATCTCTGGTGATGCATCACTGGTGATACATCACTGGTGATGCATCACTGGTGATACATCACTGGTGATGCATCACTGGTGATACATCACTGGTGATGCATCACTGGTGACACATCACTGGTGATGCATCACAGGTGATGCATCACTGGTGATACATCACTGGTGATGCATCACTGGTGATGCATCACTGGTGATACATCACTGGTGATACATCACTGGTGATACATCACTGGTGATACATGACTAGTGATGCATCACTGGTGATACATCACTGGTGATACATCACTGGTGATGCATCACTGGTGATACATCACTGGTGATGCATCACTGGTGATACATCACTGGTGATGCATCACTGGTGATACATCACTGGTGATACATCACTGGTTATGCTTCACTGGTGATACATCACTGGTGATGCATCACTGGTGATACATCACTGGTGATGCATCACTGGTGATACATCACTGGTTATGCTTCACTGGTGATACATCACTGGTGATACATCACTGCTGATGCATCACTGGTGATGTGTCACTGGTGATGCATCACAGGTGATGCATCACTGCTGATGCATCACTGGTGATGCATCACTTGTGATGCATCACTGGTGATACATCACTGGTGATGCATCACTGGTGATACATCACTGGTGATGCATCACTGGTTATACATCACTGGTGATGCATCACTGGTGATACATCACTGGTGATACATCACTGGTGATGCATCACTGGTGATACATCACTGGTGATGCATCACTGGTGATACATCACTGGTGATACATCACTGGTTATGCTTCACTGGTGATACATCACTGGTGATGCATCACTGGTGATGCATCACTGGTGATACATCACTGCTGATGCGTCACTGGTGATGTGTCACTGTTGATGTGTCACTGGTGATGTAGCACTGGTGATGCATCACTGGTGATACATCACTGGTGATGCATCACTGGTGATACATCACTGGTGATACATCACTGGTGATGCATCACTGGTGATGCATCACTGGTGATACATCACTGGTGATGCAACACTGGTGATACATCACTGGTGATGCATCACTGGTGATACATCACTGGTGATGCATCACTGGTGACACATCACTGGTGATGCATCACTGGTGATGCATCACTGGTGATACATCACTGGTGATGCATCACTGGTGATACATCACTGGTGATGCATCACTGGTGATACATCACTGGTGATACATCACTGGTGATGCATCACTGGTGATACATCACTGGTGATGCATCACTGGTGATGCATCACTGGTGATGTGTCACTGGTGATACATCACTGGTGATGCATCACTGGTGATACATCACTGGTGATGCATCACTGGTGATACATCACTGGTGATACATCACTGGTGATGCATCACTGGTGATACATCACTGGTGATGCATCACTGGTGATACATCATTGGTGATGCATCACTGGTGATACATCATTGGTGATGCATCACTGGTGATACATGACTGGTGATGCATCACTGCTGATGTGTCACTGGTGATACATCACTGGTGATACATCACTGGTGATGCATCACTGGTGATGCATCACTGGTGATGCATTACTGGTGATGTGCATCACTGGTGATGCATCACTGCTGATGCATCACTGCTGATGCATCACTGGTGATGCATCACTGGTGATACATCACTGGTGATGCATCACTGGTGATGTGTCACTGGTGATGCAGCACTGGTGATGCATCACTGGTGATGCATCACTGGTGATACATCACTGGTTATGCATCACTGGTGATACATCACTGGTGATGCATCACTGCTGATGCATCACTGCTGATGCATCACTGGTGATGTGTCACTGGTAATGCATCACTGGTGATGCATCACTGCTGATGCATCACTGGTGATGTGTCACTGGTGATGCGTCACAGGTGATGCATCACTGCTGATGCATCACTGGTGATGCATCACTGGTGATGCATCACTTGTGATGCATCACTGGTGATACATCATTTGTGATGCATCACTGGTGATACATCATTTGTGATGCATCACTGGTGATACATCACTGGTGATGCATCACTGGTGATACATCACTGGTGATGCATCACTGGTGATACATCACCGGTGATGCATCACTGGTGATACATCACCGGTGATGCATCACTGGTGATACATCACTGGTGATGCATCACTGGTGATGCATCACTGGTGATGCATCACTGGTGATGTATCACAGGTGATGCATCACTGGTGATGTATCACTGGTGATGCATCACTGGTGATGTATCACTGGTGATGCATCACTGGTGATGCATCACTGGTGATGTATCACAGGTGACGCATCACTGGTGATGTATCACAGGTGATGCATCACTGGTGATGCATCACTGGTAATGCATCACTGGTGATGCATCACTGGTGATGTATCACAGGTGATGCATCACTGCTGATGCATCACACGACACTGGTGGTGTATCACAGGTGATGCATCACACGTGATGCATCACTGGTGACGCATCACTGGTGATGCATCACTGGTGATGTATCACTGGTGATGCAACACTGGTCTCATGTGACATGTCTCATGTGTCATGTCTCATGTGACTGTCACATGTGAGATGTCTCATGCGACATGTCACATGTGTCGTGTCTCATGTGACATGTCTCATGTGACTGTCACATGTGAGATGTCTCATGCGACATGTCACATGTGTCGTGTGTCATGTGACATGTCTCATGTGTCATGTCTCATGTGACTGTCTTATGTGACTGTCACCAGTGATGCATCACTGGTGATGTATCACAGGTGATGCATCACTGGTGACGTATCACAGGTGATGCATCACAGGTGACGCATCACTGGTGATGCATCACTGGTGATGTATCACCAGTGATGCATCACCAGTGATGTATCACCAGTGATGCATCACCTGTGATGCATCACCAGTGATGTGTCACCAGTGATGCATCACCAGTGATGTATCACCAGTGATGCATCACCAGTGATGCATCACCAGTGATGCGTCACCTGTGATGCATCACCTGTGATACGTCACCAGTGATGCATCACCTGTGATACATCACCAGTGATGCATCACTGGTGACAGTCACATAAGACAGTCACATGAGACATGACACATGAGACATGTCACATGACACACGACACATGTGACATGTCGCATGAGACATCTCACATGTGACAGTCACATGAGACATGTCACATGAGACACGACACATGTGACATGTCGCATGAGACATCTCACATGTGACAGTCACATGAGACATGACACATGAGACATGTCACATGAGACCAGTGATGCATCACCAGTGATACATCACCAGTGATGCATCACCAGTGATGCGTCACCAGTGATGCATCACGTGTGATGCATCACCTGTGATACACCACCAGTGTCGTGTGATGCATCAGCAGTGATGCATCACCTGTGATACATCACCAGTGATGCATCACCAGTGATGCATTACCAGTGATGCATCACCAGTGATGCATCACCTGTGATACATCACCAGTGATGCGTCACCTGTGATACATCACCAGTGATGCATCACCAGTGATGCATCACCAGTGATACATCACCAGTGATGCATCACCAGTGATACATCACCAGTGATGCATCACCTGTGATACATCACCAGTGATGCATCACCAGTGATGCATCACCAGTGATGCATCACCAGTGATGTATCACCAGTGATGCATCACCGGTGATGTATCACCAGTGATGCATCACCGGTGATGTATCACCAGTGATGCATCACCAGTGATGTATCACCAGTGATGTATCACCAGTGATGCATCACAAATGATGTATCACCAGTGATGCATCACAAATGATGTATCACCAGTGATGCATCACAAGTGATGCATCACAAGTGATGCATCACCAGTGATGCATCACCAGTGATGCATCAGCAGTGATGCATCACCTGTGACGCATCACCAGTGACACATCACCAGTGATGCATCAGCAGTGATGCATCACCAGTGATGCATTACCAGTGACACATCACCAGTGATGCATCAGCAGTGATGCATCAGCAGTGATGCATCACCAGTGATGTATCACCAGTGATGCATAACCAGTGATGTATCACCAGTGATGCATCACCAGTGATGCATCACCAGTGCTGCATCACCAGTGACACATCACCAGTGATGCATCACCAGTGATGTATCACCAGTGATGCATCACCAGTGATGCATCAGCAGTGATGCATCAGCAGTGATGCATCACCAGTGATGCACATCACCAGTAATGCATCACCAGTGATGCATCACCAGTGATGCATCACCAGTGATGTATCACCAGTGATGTATCACCAGTGACACATCAGCAGTGATGCATCACCAGTCATGTATCACCAGTGATGCATCACCAATGATGTATCACCAGTGATGCATCACCAATGATGTATCACCAGTGATGCATCACCAGTGATGTATCACCAGTGAAGCATAACCAGTGATGTATCACCAGTGATGTATCACCAGTGATGCATCACCAGTGATGTATAACCAGTGATGCATCACCAGTGATGCATCACCAGTGATGTATCACCAGTGATGCATCAGCAGTGATGCATCACCTGTGATGCATCACCAGTGATGCATCACCAGTGCTGCATCACCAGTGACACATCACCAGTGATGCATTACCTGTGACACATCACCAGTGACGCATCAGCAGTGATGCATCACCTGTGATGCATCACCAGTGGTGTATCACCAGTGATGCATCACCCGTGATGTATCACCAGTGATGTATCACCAGTGATGTATCACCAGTGATGCATCACCAGTGATGTATCACCAGTGATGTATCACCAGTGATGCATCACCAGTGATGTATCACCAGTGATGCATCACCAGTGATGTATCACCAGTGATGCATCACAAATGATGCATCACCAGTGATGCATCACTGGTAATGCATCACTGGTGATGCATCACTGCTGATGCATCACTGGTGATGTGTCACTGGTGATGCGTCACAGGTGATGCATCACTGGTGATGTATCACCAGTGATGCATCACAAGTGATGCATCACCAGTGTGATGCATCACTGGTGATACATCACCAGTGATGCATCAGCAGTGATGCATCAGCAGTGATGCATCACCAGTGATGTATCACGAGTGATGCATCACAAATGATGTATCACCAGTGATGCATCACTGGTGATGCATCACTGGTGATGCATCACTGGTGATACATCACTGGTGATGTGTCACTGGTGATGCATCACTAGTGATGCATCACTGGTTATGCATCACTGGTGATACATCACTGGTGATGCATCACTGCTGATGCATCACTGCTGATGCATCACTGGTGATGTGTCACTGGTAATGCATCACTGGTGATGCATCACTGCTGATGCATCACTGGTGATGTGTCACTGGTGATGCGTCACAGGTGATGCATCACTGCTGATGCATCACTGGTGATACATCATTTGTGATGCATCACTCGTGATACATCACTGGTGATGCATCACTGCTGATGCATCACTGCTGATGCATCACTGGTGATGTATCACTGGTAATGCATCACTGGTGATGCATCACTGCTGATGCATCACTGGTGATGTGTCACTGGTGATGCGTCACAGGTGATGCATCACTGCTGATGCATCACTGGTGATGCATCACTTGTGATGCATCACTGGTGATACATCACTTGTGATGCATCACTGGTGATACATCACTGGTGATGCATCACTGGTGATACATCACTGGTGATGCATCACTGGTGATACATCACTGGTGATACATCACTGGTGATGCATCACTGGTGATACATCACTGGTGATACATCACTGGTGATACATCACGGGTGATGCATCACTGGTGATACACCACTGGTGATGCATCACAGGTGATGCATCACTGCTGATGCGTCACTGGTGATGTGTCACTGGTGATACATCACTGGTGATGCATCACTGGTGATACATCACTGATGCATCACTGGTGATGCATCACAGGTGATGCATCACTGGTGATGTGTCACTGGTGATACATCACGGGTGATGCATCACTGGTGATGCATCACTTGTGATGCATCACTGGTGATACATCACTTGTGATGCATCACTGGTGATACATCACTGGTGATGCATCACTGGTGATACATCACTGGTGATGCATCACTGGTGATACACCACTGGTGATGCATCACAGGTGATGCATCACTGGTGATGTGTCACTGGTGATACATCACTGGTGATGCATCACTGGTGATGCATCACTGCTGATGTATCACTGGTGATGTGTCACTGGTGATGCATCACTGGTGATGCATCACAGGTGATGCATCACTGGTGATGTGTCACTGGTGATACATCACGGGTGATGCATCACTGGTGATACACCACTGGTGATGCATCACAGGTGATGCATCACTGCTGATGTATCACTGGTGATGTGTCACTAGTGATGCATCACTGGTGATGTGTCACTGGTGATACATCACTGGTGATGCATCACTGGTGATACATCACTGGTGATACATCACTGGTGATGCATCACTGGTGATACATCACTGGTGATGCATCACTGGTGATGCATCACTGCTGATGTATCACTGGTGATGTGTCACTGGTGATGCATCACTGGTGATGCATCACTTGTGATGCATCACTGGTGATACATCACTTGTGATGCATCACTGGTGATACATCACTGGTGATGCATCACTGGTGATACATCACTGGTGATGCATCACTGGTGATACACCACTGGTGATGTATCACCAGTGATGCATCACTGGTGATGTGTCACTGGTGATGCATCACTGGTGATGCATCACTGCTGATGTATCACTGGTGATGTGTCACTGGTGATGCATCACTGGTGATGCATCACAGGTGATGCATCACTGGTGATGTGTCACTGGTGATACATCACGGGTGATGCATCACTGGTGATACACCACTGGTGATGCATCACAGGTGATGCATCACTGCTGATGTATCACTGGTGATGTGTCACTGGTGATGCATCACTGGTGATGCATCACTGGTGATGCATCACTGGTGATGTGTCACTGGTGATACATCACTGGTGATGCATCACTGGTGATACATCACTGGTGATACATCACTGGTGATGCATCACTGGTGATACATCACTGGTGATACATCACTGGTGATACATCACGGGTGATGCATCACTGGTGATACACCACTGGTGATGCATCACAGGTGATGCATCACTGCTGATGCGTCACTGGTGATGTGTCACTGGTGATACATCACTGGTGATGCATCACTGGTGATACATCACTGGTGATGCATCACTGGTGATGCATCACTGGTGATGCATCACTAGTGATGCATCACTGCTGATACATCACTGATGATGCATCTCTGGTGATGCATCACTGGTGATACATCACTGGTGATGCATCACTGGTGATACATCACTGGTGATGCATCACTGGTGATACGTCACTGGTGATGCATCACTGGTGACACATCACTGGTGATGCATCACAGGTGATGCATCACTGGTGATACATCACTGGTGATGCATCACTGGTGATGCATCACTGGTGATACATCACTGGTGATACATCACTGGTGATACATCACTGGTGATACATGACTAGTGATGCATCACTGGTGATACATCACTGGTGATACATCACTGGTGATGCATCACTGGTGATACATCACTGGTGATGCATCACTGGTGATACATCACTGGTGATGCATCACTGGTGATACATCACTGGTGATACATCACTGGTTATGCTTCACTGGTGATACATCACTGGTGATGCATCACTGGTGATACATCACTGGTGATGCATCACTGGTGATACATCACTGGTTATGCTTCACTGGTGATACATCACTGGTGATACATCACTGGTGATACATCACTGCTGATGCATCACTGGTGATGTGTCACTGGTGATGCATCACAGGTGATGCATCACTGCTGATGCATCACTGGTGATGCATCACTTGTGATGCATCACTGGTGATACATCACTGGTGATGCATCACTGGTGATACATCACTGGTGATGCATCACTGGTTATACATCACTGGTGATGCATCACTGGTGATACATCACTGGTGATACATCACTGGTGATGCATCACTGGTGATACATCACTGGTGATGCATCACTGGTGATACATCACTGGTGATACATCACTGGTTATGCTTCACTGGTGATACATCACTGGTGATGCATCACTGGTGATGCATCACTGGTGATACATCACTGCTGATGTGTCACTGGTGATGTGTCACTGTTGATGTGTCACTGGTGATGTAGCACTGGTGATGCATCACTGGTGATACATCACTGGTGATGCATCACTGGTGATACATCACTGGTGATACATCACTGGTGATGCATCACTGGTGATGCATCACTGGTGATACATCACTGGTGATGCAACACTGGTGATACATCACTGGTGATGCATCACTGGTGATACATCACTGGTGATGCATCACTGGTGACACATCACTGGTGATGCATGACAGGTGATGCATCACTGGTGATACATCACTGGTGATGCATCACTGGTGATACATCACTGGTGATACATCACTGGTGATGCATCACTGGTGATACATCACTGATGATGCATCTCTGGTGATGCATCACTGGTGATACATCACTGGTGATGCATCACTGGTGATACATCACTGGTGATGCATCACTGGTGATACATCACTGGTGATGCATCACTGGTGATACATCACTGGTGATGCATCACTGGTGATACATCACTGGTGATGCATCACTGGTGATGCATCACTGGTGATGCATCACTGGTGATACATCACTGGTGATGCATCACTGGTGATGCATCACTGGTGATGTGTCACTGGTGATACATCACTGGTGATGTGTCACTGGTGATACATCACTGGTGATGCATCACTGGTGATACATCACTGGTGATGCATCACTGGTGATGCATCACTAGTGATGCATCACTGGTGATACATCACTGATGATGCATCTCTGGTGATGCATCACTGGTGATACATCACTGGTGATGCATCACTGGTGATACATCACTGGTGATGCATCACTGGTGATGCATCACTGGTGATACATCACTGGTGATGCATCACTGGTGATACATCACTGGTGATGCATCACTGGTGATACATCACTGGTGATACATCACTGGTGATGCATCACTGGTGATACATCACTGGTGATGCATCACTGGTGATGCATCACTGGTGATGCATCACTGGTGATGCATCACTGGTGATGTGTCACTGGTGATACATCACTGGTGATGCATCACTGGTGATACATCACTGGTGATGCATCACTGGTGATACATCACTGGTGATACATCACTGGTGATGCATCACTGGTGATACATCATTGGTGATGCATCACTGGTGATACATCATTGGTGATGCATCACTGGTGATACATGACTGGTGATGCATCACTGCTGATGTGTCACTGGTGATACATCACTGGTGATGCATCACTGGTGATGCATCACTGGTGATGCATTACTGGTGATGCATCACTGCTGATGCATCACTGCTGATGCATCACTGGTGATGCATCACTGGTGATACATCACTGGTAATGCATCACTGGTGATGTGTCACTGGTGATGCAGCACTGGTGATGCATCACTGGTGATGCATCACAGGTGATGCATCACTGCTGATGCATCACTGGTGATACATCACTGGTGATGCATCACTGGTGATGCATCACTGGTTATACATCACTGGTGATGCATCACTGGTGATACATCACTGGTGATACATCACTGGTTATGCTTCACTGGTGATACATCACTGGTGATGCATCACTGGTGATGCATCACTGGTGATGCATCACTGATGATACATCACTGGTGATGTGTCACTGGTGATGTGTCACTGTTGATGTGTCACTGGTGATGCAGCACTGGTGATGCATCACTGGTGATACATCACTGGTGATGCATCACTGGTGATACATCACTGGTGATACATCACTGGTGATGCATCACTGGTGATGCATCACTGGTGATACATCACTGGTGATGCAACACTGGTGATACATCACTGGTGATGCATCACTGGTGATACATCACTGGTGATGCATCACTGGTGATACATCACTGGTGATGCATCACTGGTGACACATCACTGGTGATGCATGACAGGTGATGCATCACTGGTGATACATCACTGGTGATGCATCACTGGTGATACATCACTGGTGATACATCACTGGTGATGCATCACTGGTGATACATCACTGGTGATGCATCACTGGTGATGCATCACTGGTGATGCATCACTGGTGATACATCACTGGTGATGCATCACTGGTGATGCATCACTGGTGATGTGTCACTGGTGATACATCACTGGTGATGTGTCACTGGTGATACATCACTGGTGATGCATCACTGGTGATACATCACTGGTGATGCATCACTGGTGATGCATCACTGGTGATGCATCACTGGTGATACATCACTGGTGATGCATCACTGGTGATACATCACTGGTGATGCATCACTGGTGATACATCACTGGTGATACATCACTGGTGATGCATCACTGGTGATACATCACTGGTGATGCATCTCTGGTGATGCATCACTGGTGATGTGTCACTGGTGATACATCACTGGTGATGCATCACTGGTGATACATCACTGGTGATGCATCACTGGTGATACATCACTGGTGATACATCACTGGTGATGCATCACTGGTGATACATCACTGGTGATGCATCACTGGTGATACATCATTGGTGATGCATCACTGGTGATACATCATTGGTGATGCATCACTGGTGATACATGACTGGTGATGCATCACTGCTGATGTGTCACTGGTGATACATCACTGGTGATACATCACTGGTGATGCATCACTGGTGATGCATCACTGGTGATGCATTACTGGTGATGTGCATCACTGGTGATGCATCACTGCTGATGCATCACTGCTGATGCATCACTGGTGATGCATCACTGGTGATACATCACTGGTGATGCATCACTGGTGATGTGTCACTGGTGATGCAGCACTGGTGATGCATCACTGGTGATGCATCACTGGTGATACATCACTGGTTATGCATCACTGGTGATACATCACTGGTGATGCATCACTGCTGATGCATCACTGCTGATGCATCACTGGTGATGTGTCACTGGTAATGCATCACTGGTGATGCATCACTGCTGATGCATCACTGGTGATGTGTCACTGGTGATGCGTCACAGGTGATGCATCACTGCTGATGCATCACTGGTGATGCATCACTGGTGATGCATCACTTGTGATGCATCACTGGTGATACATCATTTGTGATGCATCACTGGTGATACATCATTTGTGATGCATCACTGGTGATACATCACTGGTGATGCATCACTGGTGATACATCACTGGTGATGCATCACTGGTGATACATCACCGGTGATGCATCACTGGTGATACATCACCGGTGATGCATCACTGGTGATACATCACTGGTGATGCATCACTGGTGATGCATCACTGGTGATGCATCACTGGTGATGTATCAAAGGTGATGCATCACTGGTGATGTATCACTGGTGATGCATCACTGGTGATGTATCACTGGTGATGCATCACTGGTGATGCATCACTGGTGATGTATCACAGGTGACGCATCACTGGTGATGTATCACAGGTGATGCATCACTGGTGATGCATCACTGGTAATGCATCACTGGTGATGCATCACTGGTGATGTATCACAGGTGATGCATCACTGCTGATGCATCACACGACACTGGTGGTGTATCACAGGTGATGCATCACACGTGATGCATCACTGGTGACGCATCACTGGTGATGCATCACTGGTGATGTATCACTGGTGATGCATCACTGGTCTCATGTGACATGTCTCATGTGTCATGTCTCATGTGACTGTCACATGTGAGATGTCTCATGCGACATGTCACATGTGTCGTGTCTCATGTGACATGTCTCATGTGACTGTCACATGTGAGATGTCTCATGCGACATGTCACATGTGTCGTGTGTCATGTGACATGTCTCATGTGTCATGTCTCATGTGACTGTCTTATGTGACTGTCACCAGTGATGCATCACTGGTGATGTATCACAGGTGATGCATCACTGGTGACGTATCACAGGTGATGCATCACAGGTGACGCATCACTGGTGATGCATCACTGGTGATGCATCACTGCTGATGCATCACTGGTGATGCATGACTGGTGATGCATCACTGGTGATGTATCACAGGTGATGCATCACTGGTGATGTATCACAGGTGATGCATCACAGGTGACGCATCACTGGTGATGCATCACTGGTGATGCATCACTGCTGATGCATCACTGCTGATGCATCACAGGTGATGCATCACTGGTGATGCATCACTGGTGATGTATCACAGGTGATGCATCACTGGTGATGTATCACAGGTGATGCATCACTGGTGATGTATCACAGGTGATGCATCACTGGTGATGCATCACTGCTGATGCATCACTGCTGATGCAGCACTGCTGATGCATCACAGGTGATGCATCACTGGTGATGCATCACTGGTGATGCATCACTGGTGATACATCACTGGTGATGTGTCACTGGTGATGCATCACTAGTGATGCATCACTGGTTATGCATCACTGGTGATACATCACTGGTGATGCATCACTGCTGATGCATCACTGCTGATGCATCACTGGTGATGTGTCACTGGTAATGCATCACTGGTGATGCATCACTGCTGATGCATCACTGGTGATGTGTCACTGGTGATGCGTCACAGGTGATGCATCACTGCTGATGCATCACTGGTGATACATCATTTGTGATGCATCACTCGTGATACATCACTGGTGATGCATCACTGCTGATGCATTACTGCTGATGCATCACTGGTGATGTATCACTGGTAATGCATCACTGGTGATGCATCACTGCTGATGCATCACTGGTGATGTGTCACTGGTGATGCGTCACAGGTGATGCATCACTGCTGATGCATCACTGGTGATGCATCACTTGTGATGCATCACTGGTGATACATCACTTGTGATGCATCACTGGTGATACATCACTGGTGATACATCACTGGTGATACATCACGGGTGATGCATCACTGGTGATACACTACTGGTGATGCATCACAGGTGATGCATCACTGCTGATGCATCACTGGTGATGTGTCACTGGTGATGCATCACTGGTGATGCATCACTGGTGATGCATCACTGGTGATACATCACTGGTGATGCATCACTGGTGATACATCACTGGTGATGCATCACTGGTGACACATCACTGGTGATGCATCACAGGTGATGCATCACTGGTGATACATCACTGGTGATGCATCACTGGTGATACATCACTGGTGATGTGTCACTGGTGATACATCACTGGTGATGCATCACTGGTGATGCATCACTGGTGATACATCACTGGTGATGTGTCACTGGTGATACATCACTGGTGATGCATCACTGGTGATACATCACTGGTGATGCATCACTGGTGATGCATCACTAGTGATGCATCACTGGTGATACATCACTGATGATGCATCTCTGGTGATGCATCACTGGTGATACATCACTGGTGATACATCACTGGTGATACATCACTGGTGATGCATCACTGGTGATGCATCACTGGTGATACATCACTGGTTATGCATCACTGGTGATACATCACTGGTGATGCATCACTGGTGATACATCACTGGTGATACATCACTGGTGATGCATCACTGGTGATGCATCACTGGTGATGCATCACAGGTGATGTGTCACTGGTGATACATCACTGGTGATGCATCACTGGTGATACATCACTGGTGATGCATCACTAGTGATGCATCACCAGTGACACATCACCAGTGATGTATCACCAGTGATGCATCACCAGTGATGCATCACCAGTGATGTATCACCAGTGATGCATCACCAGTGATGTATCACCAGTGACACATCACCTGTGATGCATCACCAGTGATGTGTCACTGGTGATGCATCACTAGTGATGCATCACTGGTTATGCATCACTGGTGATACATCACTGGTGATGCATCACTGCTGATGCATCACTTGTGATGCATCACTGGTGATACATCATTTGTGATGCATCACTGGTGATACATCACTGGTGATACATCACTGGTGATACATCACTGGTGATGCATCACTGGTGATGCATCACTGGTGATACATCACTGGTTATGCATCACTGGTGATACATCACTGGTGATGCATCACTGGTGATACATTACTGGTGATACATCACTGGTGATGCATCACTGGTGATGCATCACTGGTGATACATCACTGGTTATGCATCACTGGTGATACATCACTGGTGATGCATCACTGGTGATACATCACTGGTGATACATCACTGGTGATGCATCACTGGTGATGCATCACTGGTGATGCACCACAGGTGATGTGTCACTGGTGATACATGACTGGTGATGCATCACTGGTGATACATCACTGGTGATACATCACTGGTGATGCATCACTGGTGATACATCACTGGTGATACATCACTGGTGATGCATCACTGGAGATGCATCACTGCTGATGCAACACTGGTGATGTGTCACTGGTGATGCATCACTGGTGATGCATCACTGGTGATGTATCACTGGTGATACATCACTGGTGATACATCACTGGTGATGCATCACTGGTGATGCATCACTGGTGATGCATCACTGGTGATACATCACTGGTGATGTGTCACTGGTGATGCATCACTAGTGATGCATCACTGGTTATGCATCACTGGTGATACATCACTGGTGATGCATCACTGCTGATGCATCACTGGTGATGTGTCACTGGTAATGCATCACTGGTGATGCATCACTGCTGATGCATCACTGGTGATGTGTCACTGGTGATGCGTCACAGGTGATGCATCACTGCTGATGCATCACTGGTGATGCATCACTTGTGATGCATCACTGGTGATACATCACTTGTGATGCATCACTGGTGATACATCACTGGTGATGCATCACTGGTGATACATCACTGGTGATGCATCACTGGTGATACATCACTGGTGATGCATCACTGGTGATACATCACTGGTGATACATCACTGGTGATACATCACGGGTGATGCATCACTGGTGATACACCACTGGTGATGCATCACAGGTGATGCATCACTGGTGATGTGTCACTGGTGATACATCACTGGTGATGCATCACTGGTGATACATCACTGGTGATGCATCACTGGTGATACATCACTGGTGATACATCACTGGTGATACATCACGGGTGATGCATCACTGGTGATACACCACTGGTGATGCATCACAGGTGATGCATCACTGCTGATGCATCACTGGTGATGTGTCACTGGTGATACATCACTGGTGATGCATCACTGGTGATACATCACTGGTGATGCATCACTGGTGATACATCACTGGTGATACATCACTGGTGATACATCACGGGTGATGCATCACTGGTGATACACCACTGGTGATGCATCACAGGTGATGCATCACTGCTGATGTATCACTGGTGATGTGTCACTGGTGATGCATCACTGGTGATGCATCACTGGTGATGTGTCACTGGTGATACATCACTGGTGATGCATCACTGGTGATACATCACTGGTGATACATCACTGGTGATACATCACTGGTGATGCATCACTGGTGATACATCACTGGTGATACATCACTGGTGATACATCACGGGTGATGCATCACTGGTGATACACCACTGGTGATGCATCACAGGTGATGCATCACTGCTGATGCATCACTGGTGATGTGTCACTGGTGATACATCACTGGTGATGCATCACTGGTGATACATCACTGGTGATGCATCACTGGTGATGCATCACTGGTGATGCATCACTAGTGATGCATCACTGCTGATACATCACTGATGATGCATCTCTGGTGATGCATCACTGGTGAAACATCACTGGTGATGCATCACTGGTGACACATCACTGGTGATGCATCACAGGTGATGCATCACTGGTGATACATCACTGGTGATGCATCACTGGTGATGCATCACTAGTGATGCATCTCTGGTGATGCATCACTGGTGATACATCACTGGTGATGCATCACTGGTGATACATCACTGGTGATGCATCACTGGTGATACATCACTGGTGATGCATCACTGGTGACACATCACTGGTGATGCATCACAGGTGATGCATCACTGGTGATACATCACTGGTGATGCATCACTGGTGATGCATCACTGGTGATACATCACTGGTGATACATCACTGGTGATACATCACTGGTGATACATGACTAGTGATGCATCACTGGTGATACATCACTGGTGATACATCACTGGTGATGCATCACTGGTGATACATCACTGGTGATGCATCACTGGTGATACATCACTGGTGATGCATCACTGGTGATACATCACTGGTGATACATCACTGGTGATACATCACTGGTGATACATCACTGGTTATGCTTCACTGGTGATACATCACTGGTGATGCATCACTGGTGATACATCACTGGTGATGCATCACTGGTGATACATCACTGGTGATACATCACTGGTTATGCTTCACTGGTGATACATCACTGGTGATACATCACTGGTGATACATCACTGCTGATGCATCACTGGTGATGTGTCACTGGTGATGCATCACAGGTGATGCATCACTGCTGATGCATCACTGGTGATGCATCACTTGTGATGCATCACTGGTGATACATCACTGGTGATGCATCACTGGTGATGCATCACTGGTGATACATCACTGGTGATACATCACTGGTGATGCATCACTGGTGATACATCACTGGTGATGCATCACTGGTGATACATCACTGGTGATACATCACTGGTTATGCTTCACTGGTGATACATCACTGGTGATGCATCACTGGTGATGCATCACTGGTGATACATCACTGCTGATGCATCACTGGTGATACATCATTTGTGATGCATCACTGGTGATACATCACTGGTGATGCATCACTGGTGATACATCACTGGTGATGCATCACTGGTGATACATCACTGGTGATGCATCACTGGTGATACATCACTGGTGATACATCACTGGTGATACATCACGGGTGATGCATCACTGGTGATACACCACTGGTGATGCATCACAGGTGATGCATCACTGCTGATGCATCACTGGTGATGTGTCACTGGTGATGCATCACTGGTGATACATCACTGGTGATGCATCACTGGTGATACATCACTGGTGATGCATCACTGGTGACACATCACTGGTGATGCATCACAGGTGATGCATCACTGGTGATACATCACTGGTGATGCATCACTGGTGATGCATCACTGGTGATACATCACTGGTGATGTGTCACTGGTGATACATCACTGGTGATGCATCACTGGTGATGCATCACTGGTGATACATCACTGGTGATGTGTCACTGGTGATACATCACTGGTGATGTGTCACTGGTGATACATCACTGGTGATGCATCACTGGTGATGCATCACTGGTGATACATCACTGGTGATGTGTCACTGGTGATACATCACTGGTGATGCATCACTGGTGATACATCACTGGTGATGCATCACTGGTGACACATCACTGGTGATGCATCACTGGTGATACATCACTGGTGATACATCACTGGTGATACATCACGGGTGATGCATCACTGGTGATACACCACTGGTGATGCATCACTGGTGATGCATCACTGGTGATACATCACTGGTGATGTGTCACTGGTGATACATCACTGGTGATGCATCACTGGTGATGCATCACTGGTGATACATCACTGGTGATGTGTCACTGGTGATACATCACTGGTGATGCATCACTGGTGATACATCACTGGTGATGCATCACTGGTGATGCATCACTAGTGATGCATCACTGGTGATACATCACTGATGATGCATCTCTGGTGATGCATCACCAGTGATGCATCACCAGTGATACACCAGTGATACATCACCAGTGATGCATCACCAGTGATGTATCACCAGTGATGCATCACCAGTGATGTATCACCAGTGACACATCACTGGTGATACATCACTGATGTGTCACTGGTGATACATCACTGGTGATGCATCACTGGTGATACATCACTGGTGATGCATCACTGGTGATACATCACTGGTGATACATCACTGGTGATACATCACTGGTGATACATCACTGGAGATGCATCACTGCTGATGCATCACTGGTGATGTGTCACTGGTGATGCATCACTGGTGATGCATCACTGGTGATGTATCACTGGTGATACATCACTGGTGATACATCACTGGTGATGCATCACTGGTGATGCATCACTGGTGATGCATCACTGGTGATACATCACTGGTGATGTGTCACTGGTGATGCATCACTAGTGATGCATCACTGGTTATGCATCACTGGTGATACATCACTGGTGATGCATCACTGCTGATGCATCACTGCTGATGCATCACTGGTGATGTGTCACTGGTAATGCATCACTGGTGATGCATCACTGCTGATGCATCACTGGTGATGTGTCACTGGTGATGCGTCACAGGTGATGCATCACTGCTGATGCATCACTGGTGATGCATCACTTGTGATGCATCACTGGTGATACATCACTTGTGATGCATCACTGGTGATACATCACTGGTGATGCATCACTGGTGATACATCACTGGTGATGCATCACTGGTGATACATCACTGGTGATGCATCACTGGTGATACATCACTGGTGATACATCACTGGTGATACATCACGGGTGATGCATCACTGGTGATACACCACTGGTGATGCATCACAGGTGATGCATCACTGGTGATGTGTCACTGGTGATACATCACTGGTGATGCATCACTGGTGATACATCACTGGTGATGCATCACTGGTGATACATCACTGGTGATACATCACTGGTGATACATCACGGGTGATGCATCACTGGTGATACACCACTGGTGATGCATCACAGGTGATGCATCACTGCTGATGCATCACTGGTGATGTGTCACTGGTGATACATCACTGGTGATGCATCACTGGTGATACATCACTGGTGATGCATCACTGGTGATACATCACTGGTGATACATCACTGGTGATACATCACGGGTGATGCATCACTGGTGATACACCACTGGTGATGAATCACAGGTGATGCATCACTGCTGATGTATCACTGGTGATGTGTCACTGGTGATGCATCACTGGTGATGCATCACTGGTGATGTGTCACTGGTGATACATCACTGGTGATGCATCACTGGTGATACATCACTGGTGATACATCACTGGTGATGCATCACTGGTGATACATCACTGGTGATACATCACTGGTGATACATCACTGGTGATACATCACTGGTGATACATCACGGGTGATGCATCACTGGTGATACACCACTGGTGATGCATCACAGGTGATGCATCACTGCTGATGCATCACTGGTGATGTGTCACTGGTGATACATCACTGGTGATGCATCACTGGTGATACATCACTGGTGATGCATCACTGGTGATGCATCACTGGTGATGCATCACTAGTGATGCATCACTGCTGATACATCACTGATGATGCATCTCTGGTGATGCATCACTGGTGAAACATCACTGGTGATGCATCACTGGTGACACATCACTGGTGATGCATCACAGGTGATGCATCACTGGTGATACATCACTGGTGATGCATCACTGGTGATGCATCACTAGTGATGCATCTCTGGTGATGCATCACTGGAGATACATCACTGGTGATGCATCACTGGTGATACATCACTGGTGATGCATCACTGGTGATACATCACTGGTGATGCATCACTGGTGACACATCACTGGTGATGCATCACAGGTGATGCATCACTGGTGATACATCACTGGTGATGCATCACTGGTGATGCATCACTGGTGATACATCACTGGTGATACATCACTGGTGATACATCACTGGTGATACATGACTAGTGATGCATCACTGGTGATACATCACTGGTGATACATCACTGGTGATGCATCACTGGTGATACATCACTGGTGATGCATCACTGGTGATACATCACTGGTGATGCATCACTGGTGATACATCACTGGTGATACATCACTGGTGATACATCACTGGTGATACATCACTGGTTATGCTTCACTGGTGATACATCACTGGTGATGCATCACTGGTGATACATCACTGGTGATGCATCACTGGTGATACATCACTGGTGATACATCACTGGTTATGCTTCACTGGTGATACATCACTGGTGATACATCACTGGTGATACATCACTGCTGATGCATCACTGGTGATGTGTCACTGGTGATGCATCACAGGTGATGCATCACTGCTGATGCATCACTGGTGATGCATCACTTGTGATGCATCACTGGTGATACATCACTGGTGATGCATCACTGGTGATGCATCACTGGTGATACATCACTGGTGATACATCACTGGTGATGCATCACTGGTGATACATCACTGGTGATGCATCACTGGTGATACATCACTGGTGATACATCACTGGTTATGCTTCACTGGTGATACATCACTGGTGATGCATCACTGGTGATGCATCACTGGTGATACATCACTGCTGATGCATCACTGGTGATACATCATTTGTGATGCATCACTGGTGATACATCACTGGTGATGCATCACTGGTGATACATCACTGGTGATGCATCACTGGTGATACATCACTGGTGATGCATCACTGGTGATACATCACTGGTGATACATCACTGGTGATACATCACGGGTGATGCATCACTGGTGATACACCACTGGTGATGCATCACAGGTGATGCATCACTGCTGATGCATCACTGGTGATGTGTCACTGGTGATGCATCACTGGTGATGCATCACTGGTGATGCATCACTGGTGATACATCACTGGTGATGCATCACTGGTGATACATCACTGGTGATGCATCACTGGTGACACATCACTGGTGATGCATCACTGGTGATACATCACTGGTGATGCATCACTGGTGACACATCACTGGTGATGCATCACTGGTGATACATCACTGGTGATGTGTCACTGGTGATACATCACTGGTGATGCATCACTGGTGATGCATCACTGGTGATACATCACTGGTGATGTGTCACTGGTGATACATCACTGGTGATGCATCACTGGTGATACATCACTGGTGATGCATCACTGGTGATGCATCACTAGTGATGCATCACTGGTGATACATCACTGATGATGCATCTCTGGTGATGCATCACTGGTGATACATCACTGGTGATACATCACTGGTGATACATCACTGGTGATGCATCACTGGTGATGCATCACTGGTGATGCATCACTGGTGATGTGTCACTGGTGATACATCACTGGTGATACATCACTGGTGATGCATCACTGGTGATACATCACTGATGATGCATCTCTGGTGATGCATCACTGGTGATGTGTCACTGGTGATACATCACTGGTGATACATCACTGGTGATACATCACTGCTGATGCATCACTGGTGATACATCATTTGTGATGCATCACTGGTGATACATCACTGGTGATGCATCACTGGTGATACATCACTGGTGATACATCACTGGTGATGCATCACTGGTGATGCATCACTGGTGATGCATCACAGGTGATGTGTCACTGGTGATACATCACTGGTGATGCATCACTGGTGATACATCACTGGTGATGCATCACTGGTGATACATCACTGGTGATGCATCACTGGTGAAACATCACTGGTGATGCATCACTGGTGATGCATCACTGGTGATGTGTCACTGGTGATACATCACTGGTGATGCATCACTGGTGATACATCACTGGTGATGCATCACTGGTGATACATCACTGGTGATACATCACTGGTGATACATGACTGGTGATGCATCACTGGTGATACATCACTGGTGATACATCACTGGTGATGCATCACTGGTGATACATCACTGGTGATACATCACTGGTGATGCATCACTGGAGATGCATCACTGCTGATGCATCACTGGTGATGTGTCACTGGTGATGCATCACTGGTGATGCATCACTGGTGATGTATCACTGGTGATACATCACTGGTGATACATCACTGGTGATGCATCACTGGTGATGCATCACTGGTGATGCATCACTGGTGATACATCACTGGTGATGTGTCACTGGTGATGCATCACTAGTGATGCATCACTGGTTATGCATCACTGGTGATACATCACTGGTGATGCATCACTGCTGATGCATCACTGCTGATGCATCACTGGTGATGTGTCACTGGTAATGCATCACTGGTGATGCATCACTGCTGATGCATCACTGGTGATGTGTCACTGGTGATGCGTCACAGGTGATGCATCACTGCTGATGCATCACTGGTGATGCATCACTTGTGATGCATCACTGGTGATACATCACTTGTGATGCATCACTGGTGATACATCACTGGTGATGCATCACTGGTGATACATCACTGGTGATGCATCACTGGTGATACATCACTGGTGATGCATCACTGGTGATACATCACTGGTGATACATCACTGGTGATACATCACTGGTGATACATCACGGGTGATGCATCACTGGTGATACACCACTGGTGATGCATCACAGGTGATGCATCACTGCTGATGCATCACTGGTGATGTGTCACTGGTGATACATCACTGGTGATGCATCACTGGTGATACATCACTGGTGATGCATCACTAGTGATGCATCACTGGTGATACATCACTGGTGATGCATCACTGGTGATGCATCACTGGTGATACATCACTGGTGATGCAACACTGGTGATACATCACTGGTGATGCATCACTGGTGATACATCACTGGTGATGCATCACTGGTGCCACATCACTGGTGATGCATGACAGGTGATGCATCACTGGTGATACATCACTGGTGATGCATCACTGGTGATACATCACTGGTGATACATCACTGGTGATACATCACTGGTGATACATCACTGGTTATGCTTCACTGGTGATACATCACTGGTGATGCATCACTGGTGATACATCACTGGTGATGCATCACTGGTGATACATCACTGGTGATACATCACTGGTTATGCTTCACTGGTGATACATCACTGGTGATACATCACTGGTGATACATCACTGCTGATGCATCACTGGTGATGTGTCACTGGTGATGCATCACAGGTGATGCATCACTGCTGATGCATCACTGGTGATGCATCACTTGTGATGCATCACTGGTGATACATCACTGGTGATGCATCACTGGTGATGCATCACTTGTGATGCATCACTGGTGATACATCACTGGTGATGCATCACTGGTGATGCATCACTGGTGATACATCACTGGCATACATCACTGGTGATGCATCACTGGTGATACATCACTGGTGATGCATCACTGGTGATACATCACTGGTGATACATCACTGGTTATGCTTCACTGGTGATACATCACTGGTGATGCATCACTGGTGATGCATCACTGGTGATACATCACTGCTGATGCATCACTGGTGATACATCATTTGTGATGCATCACTGGTGATACATCACTGGTGATGCATCACTGGTGATACATCACTGGTGATGCATCACTGGTGATACATCACTGGTGATGCATCACTGGTGATACATCACTGGTGATACATCACTGGTGATACATCACGGGTGATGCATCACTGGTGATACACCACTGGTGATGCATCACAGGTGATGCATCACTGCTGATGCATCACTGGTGATGTGTCACTGGTGATGCATCACTGGTGATGCATCACTGGTGATGCATCACTGGTGATACATCACTGGTGATGCATCACTGGTGATACATCACTGGTGATGCATCACTGGTGACACATCACTGGTGATGCATCACAGGTGATGCATCACTGGTGATACATCACTGGTGATGCATCACTGGTGATGCATCACTGGTGATACATCACTGGTGATGTGTCACTGGTGATACATCACTGGTGATGCATCACTGGTGATGCATCACTGGTGATACATCACTGGTGATGTGTCACTGGTGATACATCACTGGTGATGCATCACTGGTGATACATCACTGGTGATGCATCACTGGTGATGCATCACTAGTGATGCATCACTGGTGATACATCACTGATGATGCATCTCTGGTGATGCATCACTGGTGATACATCACTGGTGATACATCACTGGTGATACATCACTGGTGATGCATCACTGGTGATGCATCACTGGTGATGCATCACTGGTGATGTGTCACTGGTGATACATCACTGGTGATACATCACTGGTGATGCATCACTGGTGATACATCACTGATGATGCATCTCTGGTGATGCATCACTGGTGATGTGTCACTGGTGATACATCACTGGTGATACATCACTGGTGATACATCACTGCTGATGCATCACTGGTGATACATCATTTGTGATGCATCACTGGTGATACATCACTGGTGATGCATCACTGGTGATACATCACTGGTGATACATCACTGGTGATGCATCACTGGTGATGCATCACTGGTGATGCATCACTGGTGATGCATCACAGGTGATGTGTCACTGGTGATACATCACTGGTGATGCATCACTGGTGATACATCACTGGTGATGCATCACTGGTGATACATCACTGGTGATGCATCACTGGTGAAACATCACTGGTGATGCATCACTGGTGATGCATCACTGGTGATGTGTCACTGGTGATACATCACTGGTGATGCATCACTGGTGATACATCACTGGTGATGCATCACTGGTGATACATCACTGGTGATACATCACTGGTGATACATGACTGGTGATGCATCACTGGTGATACATCACTGGTGATACATCACTGGTGATGCATCACTGGTGATACATCACTGGTGATACATCACTGGTGATGCATCACTGGAGATGCATCACTGCTGATGCATCACTGGTGATGTGTCACTGGTGATGCATCACTGGTGATGCATCACTGGTGATGCATCACTGGTGATGTATCACTGGTGATACATCACTGGTGATACATCACTGGTGATGCATCACTGGTGATGCATCACTGGTGATGCATCACTGGTGATACATCACTGGTGATGTGTCACTGGTGATGCATCACTAGTGATGCATCACTGGTTATGCATCACTGGTGATACATCACTGGTGATGCATCACTGCTGATGCATCACTGCTGATGCATCACTGGTGATGTGTCACTGGTAATGCATCACTGGTGATGCATCACTGCTGATGCATCACTGGTGATGTGTCACTGGTGATGCGTCACAGGTGATGCATCACTGCTGATGCATCACTGGTGATGCATCACTTGTGATGCATCACTGGTGATACATCACTTGTGATGCATCACTGGTGATACATCACTGGTGATGCATCACTGGTGATACATCACTGGTGATGCATCACTGGTGATACATCACTGGTGATGCATCACTGGTGATACATCACTGGTGATACATCACTGGTGATACATCACTGGTGATACATCACGGGTGATGCATCACTGGTGATACACCACTGGTGATGCATCACAGGTGATGCATCACTGCTGATGCATCACTGGTGATGTGTCACTGGTGATACATCACTGGTGATGCATCACTGGTGATACATCACTGGTGATGCATCACTAGTGATGCATCACTGGTGATACATCACTGGTGATGCATCACTGGTGATGCATCACTGGTGATACATCACTGGTGATGCAACACTGGTGATACATCACTGGTGATGCATCACTGGTGATACATCACTGGTGATGCATCACTGGTGACACATCACTGGTGATGCATGACAGGTGATGCATCACTGGTGATACATCACTGGTGATGCATCACTGGTGATACATCACTGGTGATACATCACTGGTGATGCATCACTGGTGATACATCACTGATGATGCATCTCTGGTGATGCATCACTGGTGATACATCACTGGTGATGCATCACTGGTGATACATCACTGGTGATGCATCACTGGTGATGCATCACTGGTGATGCATCACTGGTGATACATCACTGGTGATGCATCACTGGTGATGCATCACTGGTGATGTGTCACTGGTGATACATCACTGGTGATGTGTCACTGGTGATACATCACTGGTGATGCATCACTGGTGATACATCACTGGTGATGCATCACTGGTGATGCATCACTAGTGATGCATCACTGGTGATACATCACTGATGATGCATCTCTGGTGATGCATCACTGGTGATACATCACTGGTGATGCATCACTGGTGATACATCACTGGTGATGCATCACTGGTGATGCATCACTGGTGATACATCACTGGTGATGCATCACTGGTGATACACCACTGGTGATGCATCACAGGTGATGCATCACTGCTGATGTATCACCAGTGATGTATCACCAGTGATGTATCACTGGTGATGCATCACTGGTGATGTGTCACTGGTGATACATCACTGGTGATGCATCACTGGTGATACATCACTGGTGATACATCACTGGTGATGCATCACTGGTGATACATCACTGGTGATACATCACTGGTGATACATCACGGGTGATGCATCACTGGTGATACACCACTGGTGATGCATCACAGGTGATGCATCACTGCTGATGCATCACTGGTGATGTGTCACTGGTGATACATCACTGGTGATGCATCACTGGTGATACATCACTGGTGATGCATCACTGCTGATACATCACTGATGATGCATCTCTGGTGATGCATCACTGGTGATACATCACTGGTGATGCATCACTGGTGATACATCACTGGTGATGCATCACTGGTGATACATCACTGGTGATGCATCACTGGTGACACATCACTGGTGATGCATCACAGGTGATGCATCACTGGTGATACATCACTGGTGATGCATCACTGGTGATGCATCACTGGTGATACATCACTGGTGATGCATCACTGGTGATACATCACTGGTGATGCATCACTGGTGATACATCACTGCTGATGCATCACTGGTGATGTGTCACTGGTGACACATCACTGGTGATGCATGACAGGTGATGCATCACTGGTGATACATCACTGGTGATACATCACTGGTGATGCATCACTGGTGATACATCACTGGTGATGCATCACTGGTGATACATCACTGGTGATGCATCACTGGTGATACATCACTGGTGATACATCACTGGTGATACATCACTGGTGATACATCACTGGTTATGCTTCACTGGTGATACATCACTGGTGATGCATCACTGGTGATACATCACTGGTGATGCATCACTGGTGATACATCACTGGTGATACATCACTGGTTATGCTTCACTGGTGATACATCACTGGTGATACATCACTGGTGATACATCACTGCTGATGCATCACTGGTGATGTGTCACTGGTGATGCATCACAGGTGATGCATCACTGCTGATGCATCACTGGTGATGCATCACTTGTGATGCATCACTGGTGATACATCACTGGTGATGCATCACTGGTGATGCATCACTGGTGATACATCACTGGTGATACATCACTGGTGATGCATCACTGGTGATACATCACTGGTGATGCATCACTGGTGATACATCACTGGTGATACATCACTGGTTATGCTTCACTGGTGATACATCACTGGTGATGCATCACTGGTGATGCATCACTGGTGATACATCACTGCTGATGCATCACTGGTGATACATCATTTGTGATGCATCACTGGTGATACATCACTGGTGATGCATCACTGGTGATACATCACTGGTGATGCATCACTGGTGATACATCACTGGTGATGCATCACTGGTGATACATCACTGGTGATACATCACTGGTGATACATCACGGGTGATGCATCACTGGTGATACACCACTGGTGATGCATCACAGGTGATGCATCACTGCTGATGCATCACTGGTGATGTGTCACTGGTGATGCATCACTGGTGATGCATCACTGGTGATGCATCACTGGTGATACATCACTGGTGATGCATCACTGGTGATACATCACTGGTGATGCATCACTGGTGACACATCACTGGTGATGCATCACAGGTGATGCATCACTGGTGATACATCACTGGTGATGCATCACTGGTGATGCATCACTGGTGATACATCACTGGTGATGTGTCACTGGTGATACATCACTGGTGATGCATCACTGGTGATGCATCACTGGTGATACATCACTGGTGATGTGTCACTGGTGATACATCACTGGTGATGCATCACTGGTGATACATCACTGGTGATGCATCACTGGTGATGCATCACTAGTGATGCATCACTGGTGATACATCACTGATGATGCATCTCTGGTGATGCATCACTGGTGATACATCACTGGTGATACATCACTGGTGATACATCACTGGTGATGCATCACTGGTGATGCATCACTGGTGATGCATCACTGGTGATGTGTCACTGGTGATACATCACTGGTGATACATCACTGGTGATGCATCACTGGTGATACATCACTGATGATGCATCTCTGGTGATGCATCACTGGTGATGTGTCACTGGTGATACATCACTGGTGATACATCACTGGTGATACATCACTGCTGATGCATCACTGGTGATACATCATTTGTGATGCATCACTGGTGATACATCACTGGTGATGCATCACTGGTGATACATCACTGGTGATACATCACTGGTGATGCATCACTGGTGATGCATCACTGGTGATGCATCACAGGTGATGTGTCACTGGTGATACATCACTGGTGATGCATCACTGGTGATACATCACTGGTGATGCATCACTGGTGATACATCACTGGTGATGCATCACTGGTGAAACATCACTGGTGATGCATCACTGGTGATGCATCACTGGTGATGTGTCACTGGTGATACATCACTGGTGATGCATCACTGGTGATACATCACTGGTGATGCATCACTGGTGATACATCACTGGTGATACATCACTGGTGATACATGACTGGTGATGCATCACTGGTGATACATCACTGGTGATACATCACTGGTGATGCATCACTGGTGATACATCACTGGTGATACATCACTGGTGATGCATCACTGGAGATGCATCACTGCTGATGCATCACTGGTGATGTGTCACTGGTGATGCATCACTGGTGATGCATCACTGGTGATGTATCACTGGTGATACATCACTGGTGATACATCACTGGTGATGCATCACTGGTGATACATCACTGGTGATGTGTCACTGGTGATGCATCACTAGTGATGCATCACTGGTTATGCATCACTGGTGATACATCACTGGTGATGCATCACTGCTGATGCATCACTGCTGATGCATCACTGGTGATGTGTCACTGGTAATGCATCACTGGTGATGCATCACTGCTGATGCATCACTGGTGATGTGTCACTGGTGATGCGTCACAGGTGATGCATCACTGCTGATGCATCACTGGTGATGCATCACTTGTGATGCATCACTGGTGATACATCACTTGTGATGCATCACTGGTGATACATCACTGGTGATGCATCACTGGTGATACATCACTGGTGATGCATCACTGGTGATACATCACTGGTGATGCATCACTGGTGATACATCACTGGTGATACATCACTGGTGATACATCACTGGTGATACATCACGGGTGATGCATCACTGGTGATACACCACTGGTGATGCATCACAGGTGATGCATCACTGCTGATGCATCACTGGTGATGTGTCACTGGTGATACATCACTGGTGATGCATCACTGGTGATACATCACTGGTGATGCATCACTAGTGATGCATCACTGGTGATACATCACTGGTGATGCATCACTGGTGATGCATCACTGGTGATACATCACTGGTGATGCAACACTGGTGATACATCACTGGTGATGCATCACTGGTGATACATCACTGGTGATGCATCACTGGTGCCACATCACTGGTGATGCATGACAGGTGATGCATCACTGGTGATACATCACTGGTGATGCATCACTGGTGATACATCACTGGTGATACATCACTGGTGATACATCACTGGTGATACATCACTGGTTATGCTTCACTGGTATTACATCACTGGTGATGCATCACTGGTGATACATCACTGGTGATGCATCACTGGTGATACATCACTGGTGATACATCACTGGTTATGCTTCACTGGTGATACATCACTGGTGATACATCACTGGTGATACATCACTGCTGATGCATCACTGGTGATGTGTCACTGGTGATGCATCACAGGTGATGCATCACTGCTGATGCATCACTGGTGATGCATCACTTGTGATGCATCACTGGTGATACATCACTGGTGATGCATCACTGGTGATGCATCACTGGTGATACATCACTGGCATACATCACTGGTGATGCATCACTGGTGATACATCACTGGTGATGCATCACTGGTGATACATCACTGGTGATACATCACTGGTTATGCTTCACTGGTGATACATCACTGGTGATGCATCACTGGTGATGCATCACTGGTGATACATCACTGCTGATGCATCACTGGTGATACATCATTTGTGATGCATCACTGGTGATACATCACTGGTGATGCATCACTGGTGATACATCACTGGTGATGCATCACTGGTGATACATCACTGGTGATGCATCACTGGTGATACATCACTGGTGATACATCACTGGTGATACATCACGGGTGATGCATCACTGGTGATACACCACTGGTGATGCATCACAGGTGATGCATCACTGCTGATGCATCACTGGTGATGTGTCACTGGTGATGCATCACTGGTGATGCATCACTGGTGATGCATCACTGGTGATACATCACTGGTGATGCATCACTGGTGACACATCACTGGTGATGCATCACAGGTGATGCATCACTGGTGATACATCACTGGTGATGCATCACTGGTGATGCATCACTGGTGATACATCACTGGTGATGTGTCACTGGTGATACATCACTGGTGATGCATCACTGGTGATGCATCACTGGTGATACATCACTGGTGATGTGTCACTGGTGATACATCACTGGTGATGCATCACTGGTGATACATCACTGGTGATGCATCACTGGTGATGCATCACTAGTGATGCATCACTGGTGATACATCACTGATGATGCATCTCTGGTGATGCATCACTGGTGATACATCACTGGTGATACATCACTGGTGATACATCACTGGTGATGCATCACTGGTGATGCATCACTGGTGATGCATCACTGGTGATGTGTCACTGGTGATACATCACTGGTGATACATCACTGGTGATGCATCACTGGTGATACATCACTGATGATGCATCTCTGGTGATGCATCACTGGTGATGTGTCACTGGTGATACATCACTGGTGATACATCACTGGTGATACATCACTGCTGATGCATCACTGGTGATACATCATTTGTGATGCATCACTGGTGATACATCACTGGTGATGCATCACTGGTGATGCATCACTGGTGATGCATCACAGGTGATGTGTCACTGGTGATACATCACTGGTGATGCATCACTGGTGATACATCACTGGTGATGCATCACTGGTGATACATCACTGGTGATGCATCACTGGTGAAACATCACTGGTGATGCATCACTGGTGATGCATCACTGGTGATGTGTCACTGGTGATACATCACTGGCGATGCATCACTGGTGATACATCACTGGTGATGCATCACTGGTGATACATCACTGGTGATACATCACTGGTGATACATGACTGGTGATGCATCACTGGTGATACATCACTGGTGATACATCACTGGTGATGCATCACTGGTGATACATCACTGGTGATACATCACTGGTGATGCATCACTGGAGATGCATCACTGCTGATGCATCACTGGTGATGTGTCACTGGTGATGCATCACTGGTGATGCATCACTGGTGATGCATCACTGGTGATGTATCACTGGTGATACATCACTGGTGATACATCACTGGTGATGCATCACTGGTGATGCATCACTGGTGATGCATCACTGGTGATACATCACTGGTGATGTGTCACTGGTGATGCATCACTAGTGATGCATCACTGGTTATGCATCACTGGTGATACATCACTGGTGATGCATCACTGCTGATGCATCACTGCTGATGCATCACTGGTGATGTGTCACTGGTAATGCATCACTGGTGATGCATCACTGCTGATGCATCACTGGTGATGTGTCACTGGTGATGCGTCACAGGTGATGCATCACTGCTGATGCATCACTGGTGATGCATCACTTGTGATGCATCACTGGTGATACATCACTTGTGATGCATCACTGGTGATACATCACTGGTGATGCATCACTGGTGATACATCACTGGTGATGCATCACTGGTGATACATCACTGGTGATGCATCACTGGTGATACATCACTGGTGATACATCACTGGTGATACATCACTGGTGATACATCACGGGTGATGCATCACTGGTGATACACCACTGGTGATGCATCACAGGTGATGCATCACTGCTGATGCATCACTGGTGATGTGTCACTGGTGATACATCACTGGTGATGCATCACTGGTGATACATCACTGGTGATACATCACTGGTGATGCATCACTAGTGATGCATCACTGGTGATACATCACTGGTGATGCATCACTGGTGATGCATCACTGGTGATACATCACTGGTGATGCAACACTGGTGATACATCACTGGTGATGCATCACTGGTGATACATCACTGGTGATGCATCACTGGTGACACATCACTGGTGATGCATGACAGGTGATGCATCACTGGTGATACATCACTGGTGATGCATCACTGGTGATACATCACTGGTGATACATCACTGGTGATGCATCACTGGTGATACATCACTGATGATGCATCTCTGGTGATGCATCACTGGTGATACATCACTGGTGATGCATCACTGGTGATACATCACTGGTGATGCATCACTGGTGATGCATCACTGGTGATGCATCACTGGTGATACATCACTGGTGATGCATCACTGGTGATGCATCACTGGTGATGTGTCACTGGTGATACATCACTGGTGATGTGTCACTGGTGATACATCACTGGTGATGCATCACTGGTGATACATCACTGGTGATGCATCACTGGTGATGCATCACTAGTGATGCATCACTGGTGATACATCACTGATGATGCATCTCTGGTGATGCATCACTGGTGATACATCACTGGTGATGCATCACTGGTGATACATCACTGGTGATGCATCACTGGTGATGCATCACTGGTGATACATCACTGGTGATGCATCACTGGTGATACACCACTGGTGATGCATCACAGGTGATGCATCACTGCTGATGTATCACCAGTGATGTATCACCAGTGATGTATCACTGGTGATGCATCACTGGTGATGTGTCACTGGTGATACATCACTGGTGATGCATCACTGGTGATACATCACTGGTGATACATCACTGGTGATGCATCACTGGTGATACATCACTGGTGATACATCACTGGTGATACATCACGGGTGATGCATCACTGGTGATACACCACTGGTGATGCATCACAGGTGATGCATCACTGCTGATGCATCACTGGTGATGTGTCACTGGTGATACATCACTGGTGATGCATCACTGGTGATACATCACTGGTGATGCATCACTGCTGATACATCACTGATGATGCATCTCTGGTGATGCATCACTGGTGATACATCACTGGTGATGCATCACTGGTGATACATCACTGGTGATGCATCACTGGTGATACATCACTGGTGATGCATCACTGGTGACACATCACTGGTGATGCATCACAGGTGATGCATCACTGGTGATACATCACTGGTGATGCATCACTGGTGATGCATCACTAGTGATGCATCTCTGGTGATGCATCACTGGTGATACATCACTGGTGATGCATCACTGGTGATACATCACTGGTGATGCATCACTGGTGATACATCACTGGTGATGCATCACTGGTGACACATCACTGGTGATGCATCACAGGTGATGCATCACTGGTGATACATCACTGGTGATGCATCACTGGTGATGCATCACTGGTGATACATCACTGGTGATACATCACTGGTGATACATCACTGGTGATACATGACTAGTGATGCATCACTGGTGATACATCACTGGTGATACATCACTGGTGATGCATCACTGGTGATACATCACTGGTGATGCATCACTGGTGATACATCACTGGTGATGCATCACTGGTGATACATCACTGGTGATACATCACTGGTGATACATCACTGGTGATACATCACTGGTTATGCTTCACTGGTGATACATCACTGGTGATGCATCACTGGTGATACATCACTGGTGATGCATCACTGGTGATACATCACTGGTGATACATCACTGGTTATGCTTCACTGGTGATACATCACTGGTGATACATCACTGGTGATACATCACTGCTGATGCATCACTGGTGATGTGTCACTGGTGATGCATCACAGGTGATGCATCACTGCTGATGCATCACTGGTGATGCATCACTGGTGATGCATCACTGGTGATACATCACTGGTGATGCATCACTGGTGATACATCACTGGTGATACATCACTGGTTATGCTTCACTGGTGATACATCACTGGTGATGCATCACTGGTGATGCATCACTGGTGATACATCACTGGTGATGCATCACTGGTGATACATCACTGGTGATACATCACTGGTTATGCTTCACTGGTGATACATCACTGGTGATGCAACACTGGTGATACATCACTGGTGATGCATCACTGGTGATACATCACTGGTGATGCATCACTGGTGACACATCACTGGTGATGCATGACAGGTGATGCATCACTGGTGATACATCACTGGTGATGCATCACTGGTGATACATCACTGGTGATACATCACTGGTGATGCATCACTGGTGATACATCACTGATGATGCATCTCTGGTGATGCATCACTGGTGATACATCACTGGTGATGCATCACTGGTGATACATCACTGGTGATGCATCACTGGTGATACATCACTGGTGATGCATCACTGGTGATACATCACTGGTGATGCATCACTGGTGATGCATCACTGGTGATGCATCACTGGTGATACATCACTGGTGATGCATCACTGGTGATGCATCACTGGTGATGTGTCACTGGTGATACATCACTGGTGATGTGTCACTGGTGATACATCACTGGTGATGCATCACTGGTGATACATCACTGGTGATGCATCACTGGTGATGCATCACTAGTGATGCATCACTGGTGATACATCACTGATGATGCATCTCTGGTGATGCATCACTGGTGATACATCACTGGTGATGCATCACTGGTGATACATCACTGGTGATGCATCACTGGTGATACATCACTGGTGATACATCACTGGTGATACATCACTGGTGATGCATCACTGGTGATACATCACTGGTGATGCATCACTGGTGATGCATCACTGGTGATGCATCACTGGTGATGTGTCACTGGTGATACATCACTGGTGATGCATCACTGGTGATACATCACTGGTGATGCATCACTGGTGATACATCACTGGTGATGCATCACTGGTGATACATCATTGGTGATGCATCACTGGTGATACATCATTGGTGATGCATCACTGGTGATACATGACTGGTGATGCATCACTGCTGATGTGTCACTGGTGATACATCACTGGTGATGCATCACTGGTGATGCATCACTGGTGATGCATTACTGGTGATGTGCATCACTGGTGATGCATCACTGCTGATGCATCACTGCTGATGCATCACTGGTGATGCATCACTGGTGATACATCACTGGTGATGCATCACTGGTGATGTGTCACTGGTGATGCAGCACTGGTGATGCATCACTGGTGATGCATCACAGGTGATGCATCACTGCTGATGCATCACTGGTGATACATCACTGGTGATGCATCACTGGTGATACATCACTGGTGATGCATCACTGGTTATACATCACTGGTGATGCATCACTGGTGATACATCACTGGTGATACATCACTGGTGATGCATCACTGGTGATACATCACTGGTGATACATCACTGGTTATGCTTCACTGGTGATACATCACTGGTGATGCATCACTGGTGATGCATCACTGGTGATGCATCACTGGTGATACATCACTGGTGATGTGTCACTGGTGATGTGTCACTGTTGATGTGTCACTGGTGATGCAGCACTGGTGATGCATCACTGGTGATACATCACTGGTGATGCATCACTGGTGATACATCACTGGTGATACATCACTGGTGATGCATCACTGGTGATGCATCACTGGTGATACATCACTGGTGATGCAACACTGGTGATACATCACTGGTGATGCATCACTGGTGATACATCACTGGTGATGCATCACTGGTGACACATCACTGGTGATGCATGACAGGTGATGCATCACTGGTGATACATCACTGGTGATGCATCACTGGTGATACATCACTGGTGATGCATCACTGGTGATGCATCACTGGTGATGTGTCACTGGTGATACATCACTGGTGATGTGTCACTGGTGATACATCACTGGTGATGCATCACTGGTGATACATCACTGGTGATGCATCACTGGTGATGCATCACTAGTGATGCATCACTGGTGATACATCACTGATGATGCATCTCTGGTGATGCATCACTGGTGATACATCACTGGTGATGCATCACTGGTGATGCATCACTGGTGATGCATCACTGGTGATACATCACTGGTGATGCATCACTGGTGATACATCACTGGTGATGCATCACTGGTGATACATCACTGGTGATACATCACTGGTGATGCATCACTGGTGATACATCACTGGTGATGCATCACTGGTGATGCATCACTGGTGATGTGTCACTGGTGATACATCACTGGTGATGCATCACTGGTGATACATCACTGGTGATGCATCACTGGTGATACATCACTGGTGATACATCACTGGTGATACATCACTGCTGATGCATCACTGGTGATGTGTCACTGGTGATGCATCACAGGTGATGCATCACTGCTGATGCATCACTGGTGATGCATCACTTGTGATGCATCACTGGTGATACATCACTGGTGATGCATCACTGGTGATACATCACTGGTGATGCATCACTGGTTATACATCACTGGTGATGCATCACTGGTGATACATCACTGGTGATACATCACTGGTGATGCATCACTGGTGATACATCACTGGTGATGCATCACTGGTGATACATCACTGGTGATACATCACTGGTTATGCTTCACTGGTGATACATCACTGGTGATGTGTCACTGGTGATGTGTCACTGTTGATGTGTCACTGGTGATGTAGCACTGGTGATGCATCACTGGTGATACATCACTGGTGATGCATCACTGGTGATACATCACTGGTGATACATCACTGGTGATGCATCACTGGTGATGCATCACTGGTGATACATCACTGGTGATGCAACACTGGTGATACATCACTGGTGATGCATCACTGGTGATACATCACTGGTGATGCATCACTGGTGACACATCACTGGTGATGCATGACAGGTGATGCATCACTGGTGATACATCACTGGTGATGCATCACTGGTGATACATCACTGGTGATACATCACTGGTGATGCATCACTGGTGATACATCACTGATGATGCATCTCTGGTGATGCATCACTGGTAATACATCACTGGTGATGCATCACTGGTGACGCATCACTGGTGATGCATCACTGGTGATGTATCACTGGTGATGCATCACTGGTCTCATGTGACATGTCTCATGTGTCATGTCTCATGTGACTGTCACATGTGAGATGTCTCATGCGACATGTCACATGTGTCGTGTCTCATGTGACATGTCTCATGTGACTGTCACATGTGAGATGTCTCATGCGACATGTCACATGTGTCGTGTGTCATGTGACATGTCTCATGTGTCATGTCTCATGTGACTGTCTTATGTGACTGTCACCAGTGATGCATCACTGGTGATGTATCACAGGTGATGCATCACTGGTGACGTATCACAGGTGATGCATCACAGGTGACGCATCACTGGTGATGCATCACTGGTGATGCATCACTGCTGATGCATCACTGGTGATGCATGACTGGTGATGCATCACTGGTGATGCATCACTGCTGATGCATCACTGGTGATGCATGACTGGTGATGCATCACTGGTGATGTATCACAGGTGATGCATCACTGGTGATGTATCACAGGTGATGCATCACAGGTGACGCATCACTGGTGATGCATCACTGGTGATGCATCACTGCTGATGCATCACTGCTGATGCATCACAGGTGATGCATCACTGGTGATGCATCACTGGTGATGTATCACAGGTGATGCATCACTGGTGATGTATCACAGGTGATGCATCACTGGTGATGTATCACAGGTGATGCATCACTGGTGATGCATCACTGCTGATGCATCACTGCTGATGCAGCACTGCTGATGCATCACAGGTGATGCATCACTGGTGATGCATCACTGGTGATGTGTCACTGGTGATACATCACTGGTGATGCATCACTGCTGATGCATCACTGCTGATGCATCACTGGTGATGTGTCACTGGTAATGCATCACTGGTGATGCATCACTGCTGATGCATCACTGGTGATGTGTCACTGGTGATGCGTCACAGGTGATGCATCACTGCTGATGCATCACTGGTGATACATCATTTGTGATGCATCACTGGTGATACATCACTGGTGATGCATCACTGGTGATACATCACTGGTGATGCATCACTGGTGATACATCACTGGTGATGCATCACTGGTGATACATCACTGGTGATACATCACTGGTGATACATCACGGGTGATGCATCACTGGTGATACACCACTGGTGATGCATCACAGGTGATGCATCACTGCTGATGCATCACTGGTGATGTGTCAGTGGTGATGCATCACTGGTGATGCATCACTGGTGATGCATCACTGGTGATACATCACTGGTGATGCATCACTGGTGATACATCACTGGTGATGCATCACTGGTGACACATCACTGGTGATGCATCACAGGTGATGCATCACTGGTGATACATCACTGGTGATGCATCACTGGTGATACATTACTGGTGATGCATCACTGGTGATGCATCACTGGTGATACATCACTGGTGATGTGTCACTGGTGATACATCACTGGTGATGCATCACTGGTGATACATCACTGGTGATGCATCACTGGTGATGCATCACTAGTGATGCATCACTGGTGATACATCACTGATGATGCATCTCTGGTGATGCATCACTGGTGATACATCACTGGTGATACATCACTGGTGATACATCACGGGTGATGCATCACTGGTGATACACCACTGGTGATGCATCACAGGTGATGCATCACTGGTGATGTGTCACTGGTGATACATCACTGGTGATGCATCACTGGTGATACATCACTGGTGATGCATCACTGGTGATACATCACTGGTGATACATCACTGGTGATACATCACGGGTGATGCATCACTGGTGATACACCACTGGTGATGCATCACAGGTGATGCATCACTGCTGATGTATCACTGGTGATGTGTCACTGGTGATGCATCACTGGTGATGCATCACTGGTGATGTGTCACTGGTGATACATCACTGGTGATGCATCACTGGTGATACATCACTGGTGATACATCACTGGTGATGCATCACTGGTGATACATCACTGGTGATACATCACTGGTGATACATCACGGGTGATGCATCACTGGTGATACACCACTGGTGATGCATCACAGGTGATGCATCACTGCTGATGCATCACTGGTGATGTGTCACTGGTGATACATCACTGGTGATGCATCACTGGTGATACATCACTGGTGATGCATCACTGGTGATGCATCACTGGTGATGCATCACTAGTGATGCATCACTGCTGATACATCACTGATGATGCATCTCTGGTGATGCATCACTGGTGATACATCACTGGTGATGCATCACTGGTGATACATCACTGGTGATGCATCACTGGTGATACATCACTGGTGATGCATCACTGGTGATACATCACTGGTGATGCATCACTGGTGACACATCACTGGTGATGCATCACAGGTGATGCATCACTGGTGATACATCACTGGTGATGCATCACTGGTGATGCATCACTAGTGATGCATCTCTGGTGATGCATCACTGGTGATACATCACTGGTGATGCATCACTGGTGATACATCACTGGTGATGCATCACTGGTGATACATCACTGGTGATGCATCACTGGTGACACATCACTGGTGATGCATCACAGGTGATGCATCACTGGTGATACATCACTGGTGATGCATCACTGGTGATGCATCACTGGTGATACATCACTGGTGATACATCACTGGTGATACATCACTGGTGATACATGACTAGTGATGCATCACTGGTGATACATCACTGGTGATACATCACTGGTGATGCATCACTGGTGATACATCACTGGTGATGCATCACTGGTGATACATCACTGGTGATGCATCACTGGTGATACATCACTGGTGATACATCACTGGTGATACATCACTGGTGATACATCACTGGTTATGCTTCACTGGTGATACATCACTGGTGATGCATCACTGGTGATACATCACTGGTGATGCATCACTGGTGATACATCACTGGTGATACATCACTGGTTATGCTTCACTGGTGATACATCACTGGTGATACATCACTGGTGATACATCACTGCTGATGCATCACTGGTGATGTGTCACTGGTGATGCATCACAGGTGATGCATCACTGCTGATGCATCACTGGTGATGCATCACTGGTGATACATCACTGGTGATACATCACTGGTGATGCATCACTGGTGATACATCACTGGTGATGCATCACTGGTGATACATCACTGGTGATACATCACTGGTTATGCTTCACTGGTGATACATCACTGGTGATGCATCACTGGTGATGCATCACTGGTGATACATCACTGCTGATGCATCACTGGTGATACATCATTTGTGATGCATCACTGGTGATACATCACTGGTGATGCATCACTGGTGATACATCACTGGTGATGCATCACTGGTGATACATCACTGGTGATGCATCACTGGTGATACATCACTGGTGATACATCACTGGTGATACATCACGGGTGATGCATCACTGGTGATACACCACTGGTGATGCATCACAGGTGATGCATCACTGCTGATGCATCACTGGTGATGTGTCACTGGTGATGCATCACTGGTGATGCATCACTGGTGATGCATCACTGGTGATACATCACTGGTGATGCATCACTGGTGACACATCACTGGGGATGCATCACAGGTGATGCATCACTGGTGATACATCACTGGTGATGCATCACTGGTGATGCATCACTGGTGATACATCACTGGTGATACATCACTGGTGATACATCACGGGTGATGCATCACTGGTGATACACCACTGGTGATGCATCACAGGTGATGCATCACTGCTGATGCATCACTGGTGATGTGTCACTGGTGATACATCACTGGTGATGCATCACTGGTGATACATCACTGGTGATGCATCACTGGTGATACATCACTGATGATGCATCTCTGGTGATGCATCACTGGTGATACATCACTGGTGATACATCACTGGTGATACATCACTGGTGATGCATCACTGGTGATGCATCACTGGTGATGTGTCACTGGTGATACATCACTGGTGATACATCACTGGTGATGCATCACTGGTGATACATCACTGATGATGCATCTCTGGTGATGCATCACTGGTGATGTGTCACTGGTGATACATCACTGGTGATACATCACTGGTGATACATCACTGCTGATGCATCACTGGTGATACATCATTTGTGATGCATCACTGGTGATACATCACTGGTGATGCATCACTGGTGATACATCACTGGTGATACATCACTGGTGATGCATCACTGGTGATGCATCACTGGTGATGCATCACAGGTGATGTGTCACTGGTGATACATCACTGGTGATGCATCACTGGTGATACATCACTGGTGATGCATCACTGGTGATACATCACTGGTGATGCATCACTGGTGAAACATCACTGGTGATGCATCACTGGTGATGCATCACTGGTGATGTGTCACTGGTGATACATCACTGGTGATGCATCACTGGTGATACATCACTGGTGATGCATCACTGGTGATACATCACTGGTGATACATCACTGGTGATACATGACTGGTGATGCATCACTGGTGATACATCACTGGTGATACATCACTGGTGATGCATCACTGGTGATACATCACTGGTGATACATCACTGGTGATGCATCACTGGAGATGCATCACTGCTGATGCATCACTGGTGATGTGTCACTGGTGATGCATCACTGGTGATGCATCACTGGTGATGTATCACTGGTGATACATCACTGGTGATACATCACTGGTGATGCATCACTGGTGATGCATCACTGGTGATGCATCGCTGGTGATACATCACTGGTGATGTGTCACTGGTGATGCATCACTAGTGATGCATCACTGGTTATGCATCACTGGTGATACATCACTGGTGATGCATCACTGCTGATGCATCACTGCTGATGCATCACTGGTGATGTGTCACTGGTAATGCATCACTGGTGATGCATCACTGCTGATGCATCACTGGTGATGTGTCACTGGTGATGCGTCACAGGTGATGCATCACTGCTGATGCATCACTGGTGATGCATCACTTGTGATGCATCACTGGTGATACATCACTTGTGATGCATCACTGGTGATACATCACTGGTGATGCATCACTGGTGATACATCACTGGTGATGCATCACTGGTGATACATCACTGGTGATGCATCACTGGTGATACATCACTGGTGATACATCACTGGTGATACATCACTGGTGATACATCACGGGTGATGCATCACTGGTGATACACCACTCGTGATGCATCACAGGTGATGCATCGCTGGTGATGTGTCACTGGTGATACATCACTGGTGATGCATCACTGGTGATACATCACTGGTGATGCATCACTGGTGATACATCACTGGTGATACATCACTGGTGATACATCACGGGTGATGCATCACTGGTGATACACCACTGGTGATGCATCACAGGTGATGCATCACTGCTGATGCATCACTGGTGATGTGTCACTGGTGATACATCACTGGTGATGCATCACTGGTGATACATCACTGGTGATGCATCACTGGTGATGCATCACTAGTGATGCATCACTGGTGATACATCACTGATGATGCATCTCTGGTGATGCATCACTGGTGATACATCACTGGTGATACATCACTGGTGATACATCACGGGTGATGCATCACTGGTGATACATCACTGGTGATGCATCACTGGTGATACATCACTGGTGATGCATCACTGGTGATGCATCACTGGTGATGTGTCACTGGTGATACATCACTGGTGATGCATCACTGGTGATACATCACTGGTGATGCATCACTGGTGATACATCACTGGTGATGCATCACTGGTGATACATCATTGGTGATGCATCACTGGTGATACATCATTGGTGATGCATCACTGGTGATACATGACTGGTGATGCATCACTGCTGATGTGTCACTGGTGATACATCACTGGTGATGCATCACTGGTGATGCATCACTGGTGATGCATTACTGGTGATGTGCATCACTGGTGATGCATCACTGCTGATGCATCACTGCTGATGCATCACTGGTGATGCATCACTGGTGATACATCACTGGTGATACATCACTGGTGATACATCACTGGTGATGTGTCACTGGTGATGCAGCACTGGTGATGCATCACTGGTGATGCATCACAGGTGATGCATCACTGCTGATGCATCACTGGTGATACATCATTGGTGATGCATCACTGGTGATACATCACTTGTGATGCATCACTGGTGATACATCACTGGTGATGCATCACTGGTGATACATCACTGGTGATGCATCACTGCTGATGTGTCACTGGTGATACATCACTGGTGATGCATCACTGGTGATGCATCACTGGTGATGCATCACTGGTGATACATCACTGGTGATGTGTCACTGGTGATGTGTCACTGTTGATGTGTCACTGGTGATGCAGCACTGGTGATGCATCACTGGTGATACATCACTGGTGATGCATCACTGGTGATACATCACTGGTGATACATCACTGGTGATACATCACTGGTGATACATCACTGGTGATGCATCACTGGTGATGCATCACTGGTGATACATCACTGGTGATGCAACACTGGTGATACATCACTGGTGATGCATCACTGGTGATACATCACTGGTGATGCATCACTGGTGACACATCACTGGTGATGCATGACAGGTGATGCATCACTGGTGATACATCACTGGTGATGCATCACTGGTGATACATCACTGGTGATGCATCACTGGTGATGCATCACTGGTGATGTGTCACTGGTGATACATCACTGGTGATGTGTCACTGGTGATACATCACTGGTGATGCATCACTGGTGATACATCACTGGTGATGCATCACTGGTGATGCATCACTAGTGATGCATCACTGGTGATACATCACTGATGATGCATCTCTGGTGATGCATCACTGGTGATACATCACTGGTGATGCATCACTGGTGATGCATCACTGGTGATGCATCACTGGTGATACATCACTGGTGATGCATCACTGGTGATACATCACTGGTGATGCATCACTGGTGATACATCACTGGTGATACATCACTGGTGATGCATCACTGGTGATACATCACTGGTGATGCATCACTGGTGATGCATCACTGGTGATGTGTCACTGGTGATACATCACTGGTGATGCATCACTGGTGATACATCACTGGTGATGCATCACTGGTGATGCATCACTGGTGATGTGTCACTGGTGATACATCACTGGTGATGCATCACTGGTGATACATCACTGGTGATGCATCACTGGTGATACATCACTGGTGATACATCACTGGTGATACATCACTGCTGATGCATCACTGGTGATGTGTCACTGGTGATGCATCACAGGTGATGCATCACTGCTGATGCATCACTGGTGATGCATCACTTGTGATGCATCACTGGTGATACATCACTGGTGATGCATCACTGGTGATACATCACTGGTGATGCATCACTGGTTATACATCACTGGTGATGCATCACTGGTGATACATCACTGGTGATACATCACTGGTGATGCATCACTGGTGATACATCACTGGTGATGCATCACTGGTGATACATCACTGGTGATACATCACTGGTTATGCTTCACTGGTGATACATCACTGGTGATGCATCACTGGTGATGCATCACTGGTGATACATCACTGGTGATGTGTCACTGGTGATGTGTCACTGTTGATGTGTCACTGGTGATGTAGCACTGGTGATGCATCACTGGTGATACATCACTGGTGATGCATCACTGGTGATACATCACTGGTGATACATCACTGGTGATGCATCACTGGTGATGCATCACTGGTGATACATCACTGGTGATGCAACACTGGTGATACATCACTGGTGATGCATCACTGGTGATACATCACTGGTGATGCATCACTGGTGACACATCACTGGTGATGCATGACAGGTGATGCATCACTGGTGATACATCACTGGTGATGCATCACTGGTGATACATCACTGGTGATACATCACTGGTGATGCATCACTGGTGATACATCACTGATGATGCATCTCTGGTGATGCATCACTGGTGATACATCACTGGTGATGCATCACTGGTGACGCATCACTGGTGATGCATCACTGGTGATGTATCACTGGTGATGCATCACTGGTCTCATGTGACATGTCTCATGTGTCATGTCTCATGTGACTGTCACATGTGAGATGTCTCATGCGACATGTCACATGTGTCGTGTCTCATGTGACATGTCTCATGTGACTGTCACATGTGAGATGTCTCATGCGACATGTCACATGTGTCGTGTGTCATGTGACATGTCTCATGTGTCATGTCTCATGTGACTGTCTTATGTGACTGTCACCAGTGATGCATCACTGGTGATGTATCACAGGTGATGCATCACTGGTGACGTATCACAGGTGATGCATCACAGGTGACGCATCACTGGTGATGCATCACTGGTGATGCATCACTGCTGATGCATCACTGGTGATGCATGACTGGTGATGCATCACTGGTGATGTATCACAGGTGATGCATCACTGGTGATGTATCACAGGTGATGCATCACAGGTGACGCATCACTGGTGATGCATCACTGGTGATGCATCACTGCTGATGCATCACTGCTGATGCATCACAGGTGATGCATCACTGGTGATGCATCACTGGTGATGTATCACAGGTGATGCATCACTGGTGATGTATCACAGGTGATGCATCACTGGTGATGCATCACTGCTGATGCATCACTGCTGATGCAGCACTGCTGATGCATCACAGGTGATGCATCACTGGTGATGCATCACTGGTGATGCATCACTGGTGATACATCACTGGTGATGTGTCACTGGTGATGCATCACTAGTGATGCATCACTGGTTATGCATCACTGGTGATACATCACTGGTGATGCATCACTGCTGATGCATCACTGCTGATGCATCACTGGTGATGTGTCACTGGTAATGCATCACTGGTGATGCATCACTGCTGATGCATCACTGGTGATGTGTCACTGGTGATGCGTCACAGGTGATGCATCACTGCTGATGCATCACTGGTGATACATCATTTGTGATGCATCACTGGTGATACATCACTGGTGATGCATCACTGGTGATACATCACTGGTGATGCATCACTGGTGATACATCACTGGTGATACATCACTGGTGATACATCACGGGTGATGCATCACTGGTGATACACCACTGGTGATGCATCACAGGTGATGCATCACTGCTGATGCATCACTGGTGATGTGTCACTGGTGATGCATCACTGGTGATGCATCACTGGTGATGCATCACTGGTGATACATCACTGGTGATGCATCACTGGTGATACATCACTGGTGATGCATCACTGGTGACACATCACTGGTGATGCATCACAGGTGATGCATCACTGGTGATACATCACTGGTGATGCATCACTGGTGATGCATCACTGGTGATACATCACTGGTGATGTGTCACTGGTGATACATCACTGGTGATGCATCACTGGTGATGCATCACTGGTGATACATCACTGGTGATGTGTCACTGGTGATACATCACTGGTGATGCATCACTGGTGATACATCACTGGTGATGCATCACTGGTGATGCATCACTAGTGATGCATCACTGGTGATACATCACTGATGATGCATCTCTGGTGATGCATCACTGGTGATACATCACTGGTGATACATCACTGGTGATACATCACGGGTGATGCATCACTGGTGATACACCACTGGTGATGCATCACAGGTGATGCATCACTGGTGATGTGTCACTGGTGATACATCACTGGTGATGCATCACTGGTGATACATCACTGGTGATGCATCACTGGTGATACATCACTGGTGATACATCACTGGTGATACATCACGGGAGATGCATCACTGGTGATACACCACTGGTGATGCATCACAGGTGATGCATCACTGCTGATGTATCACTGGTGATGTGTCACTGGTGATGCATCACTGGTGATGCATCACTGGTGATGTGTCACTGGTGATACATCACTGGTGATGCATCACTGGTGATACATCACTGGTGATACATCACTGGTGATGCATCACTGGTGATACATCACTGGTGATACATCACTGGTGATACATCACGGGTGATGCATCACTGGTGATACACCACTGGTGATGCATCACAGGTGATGCATCACTGCTGATGCATCACTGGTGATGTGTCACTGGTGATACATCACTGGTGATGCATCACTGGTGATACATCACTGGTGATGCATCACTGGTGATGCATCACTGGTGATGCATCACTAGTGATGCATCACTGCTGATACATCACTGATGATGCATCTCTGGTGATGCATCACTGGTGATACATCACTGGTGATGCATCACTGGTGATACATCACTGGTGATGCATCACTGGTGATACATCACTGGTGATGCATCACTGGTGATACATCACTGGTGATGCATCACTGGTGACACATCACCAGTGATGTATCACCAGTGATGCATCACTGGTGATACATCACTGGTGATGCATCACTGGTGATGCATCACTAGTGATGCATCTCTGGTGATGCATCACTGGTGATACATCACTGGTGATGCATCACTGGTGATACATCACTGGTGATGCATCACTGGTGATACATCACTGGTGATGCATCACTGGTGACACATCACTGGTGATGCATCACAGGTGATGCATCACTGGTGATACATCACTGGTGATGCATCACTGGTGATGCATCACTGGTGATACATCACTGGTGATACATCACTGGTGATACATCACTGGTGATACATGACTAGTGATGCATCACTGGTGATACATCACTGGTGATACATCACTGGTGATACATCACTGGTGATGCATCACTGGTGATACATCACTGGTGATGCATCACTGGTGATACATCACTGGTGATGCATCACTGGTGATACATCACTGGTGATACATCACTGGTTATGCTTCACTGGTGATACATCACTGGTGATGCATCACTGGTGATACATCACTGGTGATGCATCACTGGTGATACATCACTGGTGATACATCACTGGTTATGCTTCACTGGTGATACATCACTGGTGATACATCACTGGTGATACATCACTGCTGATGCATCACTGGTGATGTGTCACTGGTGATGCATCACAGGTGATGCATCACTGCTGATGCATCACTGGTGATGCATCACTTGTGATGCATCACTGGTGATACATCACTGGTGATGCATCACTGGTGATGCATCACTGGTGATACATCACTGGTGATACATCACTGGTGATGCATCACTGGTGATACATCACTGGTGATGCATCACTGGTGATACATCACTGGTGATACATCACTGGTTATGCTTCACTGGTGATACATCACTGGTGATGCATCACTGGTGATGCATCACTGGTGATACATCACTGCTGATGCATCACTGGTGATACATCATTTGTGATGCATCACTGGTGATACATCACTGGTGATGCATCACTGGTGATACATCACTGGTGATGCATCACTGGTGATACATCACTGGTGATGCATCACTGGTGATACATCACTGGTGATACATCACGGGTGATGCATCACTGGTGATACACCACTGGTGATGCATCACAGGTGATGCATCACTGCTGATGCATCACTGGTGATGTGTCACTGGTGATGCATCACTGGTGATGCATCACTGGTGATGCATCACTGGTGATACATCACTGGTGATGCATCACTGGTGACACATCACTGGTGATGCATCACAGGTGATGCATCACTGGTGATACATCACTGGTGATGCATCACTGGTGATGCATCACTGGTGATACATCACTGGTGATGTGTCACTGGTGATACATCACTGGTGATGCATCACTGGTGATGCATCACTGGTGATACATCACTGGTGATGTGTCACTGGTGATACATCACTGGTGATGCATCACTGGTGATACATCACTGGTGATGCATCACTGGTGATGCATCACTAGTGATGCATCACTGGTGATACATCACTGATGATGCATCTCTGGTGATGCATCACTGGTGATACATCACTGGTGATACATCACTGGTGATACATCACTGGTGATGCATCACTGGTGATGCATCACTGGTGATGTGTCACTGGTGATACATCACTGGTGATACATCACTGGTGATGCATCACTGGTGATACATCACTGATGATGCATCTCTGGTGATGCATCACTGGTGATGTGTCACTGGTGATACATCACTGGTGATACATCACTGGTGATACATCACTGCTGATGCATCACTGGTGATACATCATTTGTGATGCATCACTGGTGATACATCACTGGTGATGCATCACTGGTGATACATCACTGGTGATACATCACTGGTGATGCATCACTGGTGATGCATCACTGGTGATGCATCACAGGTGATGTGTCACTGGTGATACATCACTGGTGATGCATCACTGGTGATACATCACTGGTGATGCATCACTGGTGATACATCACTGGTGATGCATCACTGGTGATACATCACTGGTGATGCATCACTGGTGAAACATCACTGGTGATGCATCACTGGTGATGCATCACTGGTGATGTGTCACTGGTGATACATCACTGGTGATGCATCACTGGTGATACATCACTGGTGATGCATCACTGGTGATACATCACTGGTGATACATCACTGGTGATACATGACTGGTGATGCATCACTGGTGATACATCACTGGTGATACATCACTGGTGATGCATCACTGGTGATACATCACTGGTGATACATCACTGGTGATGCATCACTGGAGATGCATCACTGCTGATGCATCACTGGTGATGTGTCACTGGTGATGCATCACTGGTGATGCATCACTGGTGATGTATCACTGGTGATACATCACTGGTGATACATCACTGGTGATGCATCACTGGTGATGCATCACTGGTGATACATCACTGGTGATGCATCACTGGTGATACATCACTGGTGATACATCACTGGTGATACATCACGGGTGATGCATCACTGGTGATACACCACTGGTGATGCATCACAGGTGATGCATCACTGCTGATGCATCACTGGTGATGTGTCACTGGTGATACATCACTGGTGATGCATCACTGGTGATACATCACTGGTGATGCATCACTGGTGATACATCACTGGTGATACATCACTGGTGATACATCACGGGTGATGCATCACTGGTGATACACCACTGGTGATGCATCACAGGTGATGCATCACTGCTGATGTATCACCAGTGATGTATCACCAGTGATGTATCACTGGTGATGCATCACTGGTGATGTGTCACTGGTGATACATCACTGGTGATGCATCACTGGTGATACATCACTGGTGATGCATCACTGGTGATACATCACTGGTGATACATCACTGGTGATGCATCACTGGTGATACATCACTGGTGATACATCACTGGTGATACATCACGGGTGATGCATCACTGGTGATACACCACTGGTGATGCATCACAGGTGATGCATCACTGCTGATGCATCACTGGTGATGTGTCACTGGTGATACATCACTGGTGATGCATCACTGGTGATACATCACTGGTGATGCATCACTAGTGATGCATCACTGCTGATACATCACTGATGATGCATCTCTGGTGATGCATCACTGGTGATACATCACTGGTGATGCATCACTGGTGATACATCACTGGTGATGCATCACTGGTGATACATCACTGGTGATGCATCACTGGTGACACATCACTGGTGATGCATCACAGGTGATGCATCACTGGTGATACATCACTGGTGATGCATCACTGGTGATGCATCACTAGTGATGCATCTCTGGTGATGCATCACTGGTGATACATCACTGGTGATGCATCACTGGTGATACATCACTGGTGATGCATCACTGGTGATACATCACTGGTGATGCATCACTGGTGATACATCACTGGTGATGCATCACTGGTGACACATCACTGGTGATGCATCACAGGTGATGCATCACTGGTGATACATCACTGGTGATGCATCACTGGTGATGCATCACTGGTGATGCATGACAGGTGATGCATCACTGGTGATACATCACTGGTGATGCATCACTGGTGACACATCACTGGTGATGCATCACAGGTGATGCATCACTGGTGATACATCACTGGTGATGCATCACTGGTGATGCATCACTGGTGATACATCACTGGTGATGCATCACTGGTGATACATCACTGGTGATGCATCACTGGTGACACATCACTGGTGATGCATCACAGGTGATGCATCACTGGTGATACATCACTGGTGATGCATCACTGGTGATGCATCACTGGTGATACATTACTGGTGATGCATCACTGGTGATGCATCACTGGTGATACATCACTGGTGATGTGTCACTGGTGATACATCACTGGTGATGCATCACTGGTGATACATCACTGGTGATGCATCACTGGTGATGCATCACTAGTGATGCATCACTGGTGATACATCACTGATGATGCATCTCTGGTGATGCATCACTGGTGATACATCACTGGTGATACATCACTGGTGATACATCACGGGTGATGCATCACTGGTGATACACCACTGGTGATGCATCACAGGTGATGCATCACTGGTGATGTGTCACTGGTGATACATCACTGGTGATGCATCACTGGTGATACATCACTGGTGATGCATCACTGGTGATACATCACTGGTGATACATCACTGGTGATACATCACGGGTGATGCATCACTGGTGATACACCACTGGTGATGCATCACAGGTGATGCATCACTGCTGATGTATCACTGGTGATGTGTCACTGGTGATGCATCACTGGTGATGCATCACTGGTGATGTGTCACTGGTGATACATCACTGGTGATGCATCACTGGTGATACATCACTGGTGATACATCACTGGTGATGCATCACTGGTGATACATCACTGGTGATACATCACTGGTGATACATCACGGGTGATGCATCACTGGTGATACACCACTGGTGATGCATCACAGGTGATGCATCACTGCTGATGCATCACTGGTGATGTGTCACTGGTGATACATCACTGGTGATGCATCACTGGTGATACATCACTGGTGATGCATCACTGGTGATGCATCACTGGTGATGCATCACTAGTGATGCATCACTGCTGATACATCACTGATGATGCATCTCTGGTGATGCATCACTGGTGATACATCACTGGTGATGCATCACTGGTGATACATCACTGGTGATGCATCACTGGTGATACATCACTGGTGATGCATCACTGGTGATACATCACTGGTGATGCATCACTGGTGACACATCACTGGTGATGCATCACAGGTGATGCATCACTGGTGATACATCACTGGTGATGCATCACTGGTGATGCATCACTAGTGATGCATCTCTGGTGATGCATCACTGGTGATACATCACTGGTGATGCATCACTGGTGATACATCACTGGTGATGCATCACTGGTGATACATCACTGGTGATGCATCACTGGTGACACATCACTGGTGATGCATCACAGGTGATGCATCACTGGTGATACATCACTGGTGATGCATCACTGGTGATGCATCACTGGTGATACATCACTGGTGATACATCACTGGTGATACATCACTGGTGATACATGACTAGTGATGCATCACTGGTGATACATCACTGGTGATACATCACTGGTGATGCATCACTGGTGATACATCACTGGTGATGCATCACTGGTGATACATCACTGGTGATGCATCACTGGTGATACATCACTGGTGATACATCACTGGTGATACATCACTGGTGATACATCACTGGTTATGCTTCACTGGTGATACATCACTGGTGATGCATCACTGGTGATACATCACTGGTGATGCATCACTGGTGATACATCACTGGTGATACATCACTGGTTATGCTTCACTGGTGATACATCACTGGTGATACATCACTGGTGATACATCACTGCTGATGCATCACTGGTGATGTGTCACTGGTGATGCATCACAGGTGATGCATCACTGCTGATGCATCACTGGTGATGCATCACTGGTGATACATCACTGGTGATACATCACTGGTGATGCATCACTGGTGATACATCACTGGTGATGCATCACTGGTGATACATCACTGGTGATACATCACTGGTTATGCTTCACTGGTGATACATCACTGGTGATGCATCACTGGTGATGCATCACTGGTGATACATCACTGCTGATGCATCACTGGTGATACATCATTTGTGATGCATCACTGGTGATACATCACTGGTGATGCATCACTGGTGATACATCACTGGTGATGCATCACTGGTGATACATCACTGGTGATGCATCACTGGTGATACATCACTGGTGATACATCACTGGTGATACATCACGGGTGATGCATCACTGGTGATACACCACTGGTGATGCATCACAGGTGATGCATCACTGCTGATGCATCACTGGTGATGTGTCACTGGTGATGCATCACTGGTGATGCATCACTGGTGATGCATCACTGGTGATACATCACTGGTGATGCATCACTGGTGACACATCACTGGGGATGCATCACAGGTGATGCATCACTGGTGATACATCACTGGTGATGCATCACTGGTGATGCATCACTGGTGATACATCACTGGTGATACATCACTGGTGATACATCACGGGTGATGCATCACTGGTGATACACCACTGGTGATGCATCACAGGTGATGCATCACTGCTGATGCATCACTGGTGATGTGTCACTGGTGATACATCACTGGTGATGCATCACTGGTGATACATCACTGGTGATGCATCACTGGTGATACATCACTGATGATGCATCTCTGGTGATGCATCACTGGTGATACATCACTGGTGATACATCACTGGTGATACATCACTGGTGATGCATCACTGGTGATGCATCACTGGTGATGTGTCACTGGTGATACATCACTGGTGATACATCACTGGTGATGCATCACTGGTGATACATCACTGATGATGCATCTCTGGTGATGCATCACTGGTGATGTGTCACTGGTGATACATCACTGGTGATACATCACTGGTGATACATCACTGCTGATGCATCACTGGTGATACATCATTTGTGATGCATCACTGGTGATACATCACTGGTGATGCATCACTGGTGATACATCACTGGTGATACATCACTGGTGATGCATCACTGGTGATGCATCACTGGTGATGCATCACAGGTGATGTGTCACTGGTGATACATCACTGGTGATGCATCACTGGTGATACATCACTGGTGATGCATCACTGGTGATACATCACTGGTGATGCATCACTGGTGAAACATCACTGGTGATGCATCACTGGTGATGCATCACTGGTGATGTGTCACTGGTGATACATCACTGGTGATGCATCACTGGTGATACATCACTGGTGATGCATCACTGGTGATACATCACTGGTGATACATCACTGGTGATACATGACTGGTGATGCATCACTGGTGATACATCACTGGTGATACATCACTGGTGATGCATCACTGGTGATACATCACTGGTGATACATCACTGGTGATGCATCACTGGAGATGCATCACTGCTGATGCATCACTGGTGATGTGTCACTGGTGATGCATCACTGGTGATGCATCACTGGTGATGTATCACTGGTGATACATCACTGGTGATACATCACTGGTGATGCATCACTGGTGATGCATCACTGGTGATGCATCGCTGGTGATACATCACTGGTGATGTGTCACTGGTGATGCATCACTAGTGATGCATCACTGGTTATGCATCACTGGTGATACATCACTGGTGATGCATCACTGCTGATGCATCACTGCTGATGCATCACTGGTGATGTGTCACTGGTAATGCATCACTGGTGATGCATCACTGCTGATGCATCACTGGTGATGTGTCACTGGTGATGCGTCACAGGTGATGCATCACTGCTGATGCATCACTGGTGATGCATCACTTGTGATGCATCACTGGTGATACATCACTTGTGATGCATCACTGGTGATACATCACTGGTGATGCATCACTGGTGATACATCACTGGTGATGCATCACTGGTGATACATCACTGGTGATGCATCACTGGTGATACATCACTGGTGATACATCACTGGTGATACATCACTGGTGATACATCACGGGTGATGCATCACTGGTGATACACCACTCGTGATGCATCACAGGTGATGCATCGCTGGTGATGTGTCACTGGTGATACATCACTGGTGATGCATCACTGGTGATACATCACTGGTGATGCATCACTGGTGATACATCACTGGTGATACATCACTGGTGATACATCACGGGTGATGCATCACTGGTGATACACCACTGGTGATGCATCACAGGTGATGCATCACTGCTGATGCATCACTGGTGATGTGTCACTGGTGATACATCACTGGTGATGCATCACTGGTGATACATCACTGGTGATGCATCACTGGTGATGCATCACTAGTGATGCATCACTGGTGATACATCACTGATGATGCATCTCTGGTGATGCATCACTGGTGATACATCACTGGTGATACATCACTGGTGATACATCACGGGTGATGCATCACTGGTGATACATCACTGGTGATGCATCACTGGTGATACATCACTGGTGATGCATCACTGGTGATGCATCACTGGTGATGTGTCACTGGTGATACATCACTGGTGATGCATCACTGGTGATACATCACTGGTGATGCATCACTGGTGATACATCACTGGTGATGCATCACTGGTGATACATCATTGGTGATGCATCACTGGTGATACATCATTGGTGATGCATCACTGGTGATACATGACTGGTGATGCATCACTGCTGATGTGTCACTGGTGATACATCACTGGTGATGCATCACTGGTGATGCATCACTGGTGATGCATTACTGGTGATGTGCATCACTGGTGATGCATCACTGCTGATGCATCACTGCTGATGCATCACTGGTGATGCATCACTGGTGATACATCACTGGTGATACATCACTGGTGATACATCACTGGTGATGTGTCACTGGTGATGCAGCACTGGTGATGCATCACTGGTGATGCATCACAGGTGATGCATCACTGCTGATGCATCACTGGTGATACATCATTGGTGATGCATCACTGGTGATACATCACTTGTGATGCATCACTGGTGATACATCACTGGTGATGCATCACTGGTGATACATCACTGGTGATGCATCACTGCTGATGTGTCACTGGTGATACATCACTGGTGATGCATCACTGGTGATGCATCACTGGTGATGCATCACTGGTGATACATCACTGGTGATGTGTCACTGGTGATGTGTCACTGTTGATGTGTCACTGGTGATGCAGCACTGGTGATGCATCACTGGTGATACATCACTGGTGATGCATCACTGGTGATACATCACTGGTGATACATCACTGGTGATACATCACTGGTGATACATCACTGGTGATGCATCACTGGTGATGCATCACTGGTGATACATCACTGGTGATGCAACACTGGTGATACATCACTGGTGATGCATCACTGGTGATACATCACTGGTGATGCATCACTGGTGACACATCACTGGTGATGCATGACAGGTGATGCATCACTGGTGATACATCACTGGTGATGCATCACTGGTGATACATCACTGGTGATGCATCACTGGTGATGCATCACTGGTGATGTGTCACTGGTGATACATCACTGGTGATGTGTCACTGGTGATACATCACTGGTGATGCATCACTGGTGATACATCACTGGTGATGCATCACTGGTGATGCATCACTAGTGATGCATCACTGGTGATACATCACTGATGATGCATCTCTGGTGATGCATCACTGGTGATACATCACTGGTGATGCATCACTGGTGATGCATCACTGGTGATGCATCACTGGTGATACATCACTGGTGATGCATCACTGGTGATACATCACTGGTGATGCATCACTGGTGATACATCACTGGTGATACATCACTGGTGATGCATCACTGGTGATACATCACTGGTGATGCATCACTGGTGATGCATCACTGGTGATGTGTCACTGGTGATACATCACTGGTGATGCATCACTGGTGATACATCACTGGTGATGCATCACTGGTGATGCATCACTGGTGATGTGTCACTGGTGATACATCACTGGTGATGCATCACTGGTGATACATCACTGGTGATGCATCACTGGTGATACATCACTGGTGATACATCACTGGTGATACATCACTGCTGATGCATCACTGGTGATGTGTCACTGGTGATGCATCACAGGTGATGCATCACTGCTGATGCATCACTGGTGATGCATCACTTGTGATGCATCACTGGTGATACATCACTGGTGATGCATCACTGGTGATACATCACTGGTGATGCATCACTGGTTATACATCACTGGTGATGCATCACTGGTGATACATCACTGGTGATACATCACTGGTGATGCATCACTGGTGATACATCACTGGTGATGCATCACTGGTGATACATCACTGGTGATACATCACTGGTTATGCTTCACTGGTGATACATCACTGGTGATGCATCACTGGTGATGCATCACTGGTGATACATCACTGGTGATGTGTCACTGGTGATGTGTCACTGTTGATGTGTCACTGGTGATGTAGCACTGGTGATGCATCACTGGTGATACATCACTGGTGATGCATCACTGGTGATACATCACTGGTGATACATCACTGGTGATGCATCACTGGTGATGCATCACTGGTGATACATCACTGGTGATGCAACACTGGTGATACATCACTGGTGATGCATCACTGGTGATACATCACTGGTGATGCATCACTGGTGACACATCACTGGTGATGCATGACAGGTGATGCATCACTGGTGATACATCACTGGTGATGCATCACTGGTGATACATCACTGGTGATACATCACTGGTGATGCATCACTGGTGATACATCACTGATGATGCATCTCTGGTGATGCATCACTGGTGATACATCACTGGTGATGCATCACTGGTGACGCATCACTGGTGATGCATCACTGGTGATGTATCACTGGTGATGCATCACTGGTCTCATGTGACATGTCTCATGTGTCATGTCTCATGTGACTGTCACATGTGAGATGTCTCATGCGACATGTCACATGTGTCGTGTCTCATGTGACATGTCTCATGTGACTGTCACATGTGAGATGTCTCATGCGACATGTCACATGTGTCGTGTGTCATGTGACATGTCTCATGTGTCATGTCTCATGTGACTGTCTTATGTGACTGTCACCAGTGATGCATCACTGGTGATGTATCACAGGTGATGCATCACTGGTGACGTATCACAGGTGATGCATCACAGGTGACGCATCACTGGTGATGCATCACTGGTGATGCATCACTGCTGATGCATCACTGGTGATGCATGACTGGTGATGCATCACTGGTGATGTATCACAGGTGATGCATCACTGGTGATGTATCACAGGTGATGCATCACAGGTGACGCATCACTGGTGATGCATCACTGGTGATGCATCACTGCTGATGCATCACTGCTGATGCATCACAGGTGATGCATCACTGGTGATGCATCACTGGTGATGTATCACAGGTGATGCATCACTGGTGATGTATCACAGGTGATGCATCACTGGTGATGCATCACTGCTGATGCATCACTGCTGATGCAGCACTGCTGATGCATCACAGGTGATGCATCACTGGTGATGCATCACTGGTGATGCATCACTGGTGATACATCACTGGTGATGTGTCACTGGTGATGCATCACTAGTGATGCATCACTGGTTATGCATCACTGGTGATACATCACTGGTGATGCATCACTGCTGATGCATCACTGCTGATGCATCACTGGTGATGTGTCACTGGTAATGCATCACTGGTGATGCATCACTGCTGATGCATCACTGGTGATGTGTCACTGGTGATGCGTCACAGGTGATGCATCACTGCTGATGCATCACTGGTGATACATCATTTGTGATGCATCACTGGTGATACATCACTGGTGATGCATCACTGGTGATACATCACTGGTGATGCATCACTGGTGATACATCACTGGTGATACATCACGGGTGATGCATCACTGGTGATACACCACTGGTGATGCATCACAGGTGATGCATCACTGCTGATGCATCACTGGTGATGTGTCACTGGTGATGCATCACTGGTGATGCATCACTGGTGATGCATCACTGGTGATACATCACTGGTGATGCATCACTGGTGATACATCACTGGTGATGCATCACTGGTGACACATCACTGGTGATGCATCACAGGTGATGCATCACTGGTGATACATCACTGGTGATGCATCACTGGTGATGCATCACTGGTGATACATCACTGGTGATGTGTCACTGGTGATACATCACTGGTGATGCATCACTGGTGATGCATCACTGGTGATACATCACTGGTGATGTGTCACTGGTGATACATCACTGGTGATGCATCACTGGTGATACATCACTGGTGATGCATCACTGGTGATGCATCACTAGTGATGCATCACTGGTGATACATCACTGATGATGCATCTCTGGTGATGCATCACTGGTGATACATCACTGGTGATACATCACTGGTGATACATCACGGGTGATGCATCACTGGTGATACACCACTGGTGATGCATCACAGGTGATGCATCACTGGTGATGTGTCACTGGTGATACATCACTGGTGATGCATCACTGGTGATACATCACTGGTGATGCATCACTGGTGATACATCACTGGTGATACATCACTGGTGATACATCACGGGAGATGCATCACTGGTGATACACCACTGGTGATGCATCACAGGTGATGCATCACTGCTGATGTATCACTGGTGATGTGTCACTGGTGATGCATCACTGGTGATGCATCACTGGTGATGTGTCACTGGTGATACATCACTGGTGATGCATCACTGGTGATACATCACTGGTGATACATCACTGGTGATGCATCACTGGTGATACATCACTGGTGATACATCACTGGTGATACATCACGGGTGATGCATCACTGGTGATACACCACTGGTGATGCATCACAGGTGATGCATCACTGCTGATGCATCACTGGTGATGTGTCACTGGTGATACATCACTGGTGATGCATCACTGGTGATACATCACTGGTGATGCATCACTGGTGATGCATCACTGGTGATGCATCACTAGTGATGCATCACTGCTGATACATCACTGATGATGCATCTCTGGTGATGCATCACTGGTGATACATCACTGGTGATGCATCACTGGTGATACATCACTGGTGATGCATCACTGGTGATACATCACTGGTGATGCATCACTGGTGATACATCACTGGTGATGCATCACTGGTGACACATCACCAGTGATGTATCACCAGTGATGCATCACCAGTGATGTATCACCAGTGATGCATCACCAGTGATGTATCACCAGTGATGCATCACCAGAGATGCATCATCAGTGATGTATCAGCAGTGATGCATCACTAGTGATGCATCACCAGTGATGCATCACTTGTGATGCATCACTGGTGATACATCACTGGTGATGCATCACTGGTGATGCATCACTGGTGATACATCACTGGTGATACATCACTGGTGATGCATCACTGGTGATACATCACTGGTGATGCATCACTGGTGATACATCACTGGTGATACATCACTGGTTATGCTTCACTGGTGATACATCACTGGTGATGCATCACTGGTGATGCATCACTGGTGATACATCACTGCTGATGCATCACTGGTGATACATCATTTGTGATGCATCACTGGTGATACATCACTGGTGATGCATCACTGGTGATACATCACTGGTGATGCATCACTGGTGATACATCACTGGTGATGCATCACTGGTGATACATCACTGGTGATACATCACTGGTGATACATCACGGGTGATGCATCACTGGTGATACACCACTGGTGATGCATCACAGGTGATGCATCACTGCTGATGCATCACTGGTGATGTGTCACTGGTGATGCATCACTGGTGATGCATCACTGGTGATGCATCACTGGTGATACATCACTGGTGATGCATCACTGGTGACACATCACTGGTGATGCATCACAGGTGATGCATCACTGGTGATACATCACTGGTGATGCATCACTGGTGATGCATCACTGGTGATACATCACTGGTGATGTGTCACTGGTGATACATCACTGGTGATGCATCACTGGTGATGCATCACTGGTGATACATCACTGGTGATGTGTCACTGGTGATACATCACTGGTGATGCATCACTGGTGATACATCACTGGTGATGCATCACTGGTGATGCATCACTAGTGATGCATCACTGGTGATACATCACTGATGATGCATCTCTGGTGATGCATCACTGGTGATACATCACTGGTGATACATCACTGGTGATACATCACTGGTGATGCATCACTGGTGATGCATCACTGGTGATGTGTCACTGGTGATACATCACTGGTGATACATCACTGGTGATGCATCACTGGTGATACATCACTGATGATGCATCTCTGGTGATGCATCACTGGTGATGTGTCACTGGTGATACATCACTGGTGATACATCACTGGTGATACATCACTGCTGATGCATCACTGGTGATACATCATTTGTGATGCATCACTGGTGATACATCACTGGTGATGCATCACTGGTGATACATCACTGGTGATACATCACTGGTGATGCATCACTGGTGATGCATCACTGGTGATGCATCACAGGTGATGTGTCACTGGTGATACATCACTGGTGATGCATCACTGGTGATACATCACTGGTGATGCATCACTGGTGATACATCACTGGTGATGCATCACTGGTGATACATCACTGGTGATGCATCACTGGTGAAACATCACTGGTGATGCATCACTGGTGATGCATCACTGGTGATGTGTCACTGGTGATACATCACTGGTGATGCATCACTGGTGATACATCACTGGTGATGCATCACTGGTGATACATCACTGGTGATACATCACTGGTGATACATGACTGGTGATGCATCACTGGTGATACATCACTGGTGATACATCACTGGTGATGCATCACTGGTGATACATCACTGGTGATACATCACTGGTGATGCATCACTGGAGATGCATCACTGCTGATGCATCACTGGTGATGTGTCACTGGTGATGCATCACTGGTGATGCATCACTGGTGATGTATCACTGGTGATACATCACTGGTGATACATCACTGGTGATGCATCACTGGTGATGCATCACTGGTGATACATCACTGGTGATGCATCACTGGTGATACATCACTGGTGATACATCACTGGTGATACATCACGGGTGATGCATCACTGGTGATACACCACTGGTGATGCATCACAGGTGATGCATCACTGCTGATGCATCACTGGTGATGTGTCACTGGTGATACATCACTGGTGATGCATCACTGGTGATACATCACTGGTGATGCATCACTGGTGATACATCACTGGTGATACATCACTGGTGATACATCACGGGTGATGCATCACTGGTGATACACCACTGGTGATGCATCACAGGTGATGCATCACTGCTGATGTATCACCAGTGATGTATCACCAGTGATGTATCACTGGTGATGCATCACTGGTGATGTGTCACTGGTGATACATCACTGGTGATGCATCACTGGTGATACATCACTGGTGATGCATCACTGGTGATACATCACTGGTGATACATCACTGGTGATGCATCACTGGTGATACATCACTGGTGATACATCACTGGTGATACATCACGGGTGATGCATCACTGGTGATACACCACTGGTGATGCATCACAGGTGATGCATCACTGCTGATGCATCACTGGTGATGTGTCACTGGTGATACATCACTGGTGATGCATCACTGGTGATACATCACTGGTGATGCATCACTAGTGATGCATCACTGCTGATACATCACTGATGATGCATCTCTGGTGATGCATCACTGGTGATACATCACTGGTGATGCATCACTGGTGATACATCACTGGTGATGCATCACTGGTGATACATCACTGGTGATGCATCACTGGTGACACATCACTGGTGATGCATCACAGGTGATGCATCACTGGTGATACATCACTGGTGATGCATCACTGGTGATGCATCACTAGTGATGCATCTCTGGTGATGCATCACTGGTGATACATCACTGGTGATGCATCACTGGTGATACATCACTGGTGATGCATCACTGGTGATACATCACTGGTGATGCATCACTGGTGATACATCACTGGTGATGCATCACTGGTGACACATCACTGGTGATGCATCACAGGTGATGCATCACTGGTGATACATCACTGGTGATGCATCACTGGTGATGCATCACTGGTGATACATCACTGGTGATACATCACTGGTGATACATCACTGGTGATACATCACTGGTGATACATGACTAGTGATGCATCACTGGTGATACATCACTGGTGATACATCACTGGTGATGCATCACTGGTGATACATCACTGGTGATGCATCACTGGTGATACATCACTGGTGATACATCACTGGTGATGCATCACTGGTGATACATCACTGGTGATACATCACTGGTGATACATCACTGGTGATACATCACTGGTTATGCTTCACTGGTGATACATCACTGGTGATGCATCACTGGTGATACATCACTGGTGATGCATCACTGGTGATACATCACTGGTGATACATCACTGGTTATGCTTCACTGGTGATACATCACTGGTGATACATCACTGGTGATACATCACTGCTGATGCATCACTGGTGATGTGTCACTGGTGATGCATCACAGGTGATGCATCACTGCTGATGCATCACTGGTGATGCATCACTTGTGATGCATCACTGGTGATACATCACTGGTGATGCATCACTGGTGATACATCACTGGTGATGCATCACTGGTTATACATCACTGGTGATGCATCACTGGTGATACATCACTGGTGATACATCACTGGTGATGCATCACTGGTGATACATCACTGGTGATGCATCACTGGTGATACATCACTGGTGATACATCACTGGTTATGCTTCACTGGTGATACATCACTGGTGATGCATCACTGGTGATGCATCACTGGTGATACATCACTGGTGATGTGTCACTGGTGATGTGTCACTGTTGATGTGTCACTGGTGATGTAGCACTGGTGATGCATCACTGGTGATACATCACTGGTGATGCATCACTGGTGATACATCACTGGTGATACATCACTGGTGATGCATCACTGGTGATGCATCACTGGTGATACATCACTGGTGATGCAACACTGGTGATACATCACTGGTGATGCATCACTGGTGATACATCACTGGTGATGCATCACTGGTGACACATCACTGGTGATGCATGACAGGTGATGCATCACTGGTGATACATCACTGGTGATGCATCACTGGTGATACATCACTGGTGATACATCACTGGTGATGCATCACTGGTGATACATCACTGATGATGCATCTCTGGTGATGCATCACTGGTGATACATCACTGGTGATGCATCACTGGTGACGCATCACTGGTGATGCATCACTGGTGATGTATCACTGGTGATGCATCACTGGTCTCATGTGACATGTCTCATGTGTCATGTCTCATGTGACTGTCACATGTGAGATGTCTCATGCGACATGTCACATGTGTCGTGTCTCATGTGACATGTCTCATGTGACTGTCACATGTGAGATGTCTCATGCGACATGTCACATGTGTCGTGTGTCATGTGACATGTCTCATGTGTCATGTCTCATGTGACTGTCTTATGTGACTGTCACCAGTGATGCATCACTGGTGATGTATCACAGGTGATGCATCACTGGTGACGTATCACAGGTGATGCATCACAGGTGACGCATCACTGGTGATGCATCACTGGTGATGCATCACTGCTGATGCATCACTGGTGATGCATGACTGGTGATGCATCACTGGTGATGTATCACAGGTGATGCATCACTGGTGATGTATCACAGGTGATGCATCACAGGTGACGCATCACTGGTGATGCATCACTGGTGATGCATCACTGCTGATGCATCACTGCTGATGCATCACAGGTGATGCATCACTGGTGATGCATCACTGGTGATGTATCACAGGTGATGCATCACTGGTGATGTATCACAGGTGATGCATCACTGGTGATGCATCACTGCTGATGCATCACTGCTGATGCAGCACTGCTGATGCATCACAGGTGATGCATCACTGGTGATGCATCACTGGTGATGCATCACTGGTGATACATCACTGGTGATGTGTCACTGGTGATGCATCACTAGTGATGCATCACTGGTTATGCATCACTGGTGATACATCACTGGTGATGCATCACTGCTGATGCATCACTGCTGATGCATCACTGGTGATGTGTCACTGGTAATGCATCACTGGTGATGCATCACTGCTGATGCATCACTGGTGATGTGTCACTGGTGATGCGTCACAGGTGATGCATCACTGCTGATGCATCACTGGTGATACATCATTTGTGATGCATCACTGGTGATACATCACTGGTGATGCATCACTGGTGATACATCACTGGTGATGCATCACTGGTGATACATCACTGGTGATACATCACTGGTGATACATCACGGGTGATGCATCACTGGTGATACACCACTGGTGATGCATCACAGGTGATGCATCACTGCTGATGCATCACTGGTGATGTGTCACTGGTGATGCATCACTGGTGATGCATCACTGGTGATGCATCACTGGTGATACATCACTGGTGATGCATCACTGGTGATACATCACTGGTGATGCATCACTGGTGACACATCACTGGTGATGCATCACAGGTGATGCATCACTGGTGATACATCACTGGTGATGCATCACTGGTGATGCATCACTGGTGATACATCACTGGTGATGTGTCACTGGTGATACATCACTGGTGATGCATCACTGGTGATGCATCACTGGTGATACATCACTGGTGATGTGTCACTGGTGATACATCACTGGTGATGCATCACTGGTGATACATCACTGGTGATGCATCACTGGTGATGCATCACTAGTGATGCATCACTGGTGATACATCACTGATGATGCATCTCTGGTGATGCATCACTGGTGATACATCACTGGTGATACATCACTGGTGATACATCACGGGTGATGCATCACTGGTGATACACCACTGGTGATGCATCACAGGTGATGCATCACTGGTGATGTGTCACTGGTGATACATCACTGGTGATGCATCACTGGTGATACATCACTGGTGATGCATCACTGGTGATACATCACTGGTGATACATCACTGGTGATACATCACGGGAGATGCATCACTGGTGATACACCACTGGTGATGCATCACAGGTGATGCATCACTGCTGATGTATCACTGGTGATGTGTCACTGGTGATGCATCACTGGTGATGCATCACTGGTGATGTGTCACTGGTGATACATCACTGGTGATGCATCACTGGTGATACATCACTGGTGATACATCACTGGTGATGCATCACTGGTGATACATCACTGGTGATACATCACTGGTGATACATCACGGGTGATGCATCACTGGTGATACACCACTGGTGATGCATCACAGGTGATGCATCACTGCTGATGCATCACTGGTGATGTGTCACTGGTGATACATCACTGGTGATGCATCACTGGTGATACATCACTGCTGATACATCACTGATGATGCATCTCTGGTGATGCATCACTGGTGATACATCACTGGTGATGCATCACTGGTGATACATCACTGGTGATGCATCACTGGTGATACATCACTGGTGATGCATCACTGGTGATACATCACTGGTGATGCATCACTGGTGACACATCACCAGTGATGTATCACCAGTGATGCATCACTGGTGATACATCACTGGTGATGCATCACTGGTGATGCATCACTAGTGATGCATCTCTGGTGATGCATCACTGGTGATACATCACTGGTGATGCATCACTGGTGATACATCACTGGTGATGCATCACTGGTGATACATCACTGGTGATGCATCACTGGTGACACATCACTGGTGATGCATCACAGGTGATGCATCACTGGTGATACATCACTGGTGATGCATCACTGGTGATGCATCACTGGTGATACATCACTGGTGATACATCACTGGTGATACATCACTGGTGATACATGACTAGTGATGCATCACTGGTGATACATCACTGGTGATACATCACTGGTGATACATCACTGGTGATGCATCACTGGTGATACATCACTGGTGATGCATCACTGGTGATACATCACTGGTGATGCATCACTGGTGATACATCACTGGTGATACATCACTGGTTATGCTTCACTGGTGATACATCACTGGTGATGCATCACTGGTGATACATCACTGGTGATGCATCACTGGTGATACATCACTGGTGATACATCACTGGTTATGCTTCACTGGTGATACATCACTGGTGATACATCACTGGTGATACATCACTGCTGATGCATCACTGGTGATGTGTCACTGGTGATGCATCACAGGTGATGCATCACTGCTGATGCATCACTGGTGATGCATCACTTGTGATGCATCACTGGTGATACATCACTGGTGATGCATCACTGGTGATGCATCACTGGTGATACATCACTGGTGATACATCACTGGTGATGCATCACTGGTGATACATCACTGGTGATGCATCACTGGTGATACATCACTGGTGATACATCACTGGTTATGCTTCACTGGTGATACATCACTGGTGATGCATCACTGGTGATGCATCACTGGTGATACATCACTGCTGATGCATCACTGGTGATACATCATTTGTGATGCATCACTGGTGATACATCACTGGTGATGCATCACTGGTGATACATCACTGGTGATGCATCACTGGTGATACATCACTGGTGATGCATCACTGGTGATACATCACTGGTGATACATCACTGGTGATACATCACGGGTGATGCATCACTGGTGATACACCACTGGTGATGCATCACAGGTGATGCATCACTGCTGATGCATCACTGGTGATGTGTCACTGGTGATGCATCACTGGTGATGCATCACTGGTGATGCATCACTGGTGATACATCACTGGTGATGCATCACTGGTGACACATCACTGGTGATGCATCACAGGTGATGCATCACTGGTGATACATCACTGGTGATGCATCACTGGTGATGCATCACTGGTGATACATCACTGGTGATGTGTCACTGGTGATACATCACTGGTGATGCATCACTGGTGATGCATCACTGGTGATACATCACTGGTGATGTGTCACTGGTGATACATCACTGGTGATGCATCACTGGTGATACATCACTGGTGATGCATCACTGGTGATGCATCACTAGTGATGCATCACTGGTGATACATCACTGATGATGCATCTCTGGTGATGCATCACTGGTGATACATCACTGGTGATACATCACTGGTGATACATCACTGGTGATGCATCACTGGTGATGCATCACTGGTGATGTGTCACTGGTGATACATCACTGGTGATACATCACTGGTGATGCATCACTGGTGATACATCACTGATGATGCATCTCTGGTGATGCATCACTGGTGATGTGTCACTGGTGATACATCACTGGTGATACATCACTGGTGATACATCACTGCTGATGCATCACTGGTGATACATCATTTGTGATGCATCACTGGTGATACATCACTGGTGATGCATCACTGGTGATACATCACTGGTGATACATCACTGGTGATGCATCACTGGTGATGCATCACTGGTGATGCATCACAGGTGATGTGTCACTGGTGATACATCACTGGTGATGCATCACTGGTGATACATCACTGGTGATGCATCACTGGTGATACATCACTGGTGATGCATCACTGGTGATACATCACTGGTGATGCATCACTGGTGAAACATCACTGGTGATGCATCACTGGTGATGCATCACTGGTGATGTGTCACTGGTGATACATCACTGGTGATGCATCACTGGTGATACATCACTGGTGATGCATCACTGGTGATACATCACTGGTGATACATCACTGGTGATACATGACTGGTGATGCATCACTGGTGATACATCACTGGTGATACATCACTGGTGATGCATCACTGGTGATACATCACTGGTGATACATCACTGGTGATGCATCACTGGAGATGCATCACTGCTGATGCATCACTGGTGATGTGTCACTGGTGATGCATCACTGGTGATGCATCACTGGTGATGTATCACTGGTGATACATCACTGGTGATACATCACTGGTGATGCATCACTGGTGATGCATCACTGGTGATACATCACTGGTGATGCATCACTGGTGATACATCACTGGTGATACATCACTGGTGATACATCACGGGTGATGCATCACTGGTGATACACCACTGGTGATGCATCACAGGTGATGCATCACTGCTGATGCATCACTGGTGATGTGTCACTGGTGATACATCACTGGTGATGCATCACTGGTGATACATCACTGGTGATGCATCACTGGTGATACATCACTGGTGATACATCACTGGTGATACATCACGGGTGATGCATCACTGGTGATACACCACTGGTGATGCATCACAGGTGATGCATCACTGCTGATGTATCACCAGTGATGTATCACCAGTGATGTATCACTGGTGATGCATCACTGGTGATGTGTCACTGGTGATACATCACTGGTGATGCATCACTGGTGATACATCACTGGTGATGCATCACTGGTGATACATCACTGGTGATACATCACTGGTGATGCATCACTGGTGATACATCACTGGTGATACATCACTGGTGATACATCACGGGTGATGCATCACTGGTGATACACCACTGGTGATGCATCACAGGTGATGCATCACTGCTGATGCATCACTGGTGATGTGTCACTGGTGATACATCACTGGTGATGCATCACTGGTGATACATCACTGGTGATGCATCACTAGTGATGCATCACTGCTGATACATCACTGATGATGCATCTCTGGTGATGCATCACTGGTGATACATCACTGGTGATGCATCACTGGTGATACATCACTGGTGATGCATCACTGGTGATACATCACTGGTGATGCATCACTGGTGACACATCACTGGTGATGCATCACAGGTGATGCATCACTGGTGATACATCACTGGTGATGCATCACTGGTGATGCATCACTAGTGATGCATCTCTGGTGATGCATCACTGGTGATACATCACTGGTGATGCATCACTGGTGATACATCACTGGTGATGCATCACTGGTGATACATCACTGGTGATGCATCACTGGTGATACATCACTGGTGATGCATCACTGGTGACACATCACTGGTGATGCATCACAGGTGATGCATCACTGGTGATACATCACTGGTGATGCATCACTGGTGATGCATCACTGGTGATACATCACTGGTGATACATCACTGGTGATACATCACTGGTGATACATCACTGGTGATACATGACTAGTGATGCATCACTGGTGATACATCACTGGTGATACATCACTGGTGATGCATCACTGGTGATACATCACTGGTGATGCATCACTGGTGATACATCACTGGTGATACATCACTGGTGATGCATCACTGGTGATACATCACTGGTGATACATCACTGGTGATACATCACTGGTGATACATCACTGGTTATGCTTCACTGGTGATACATCACTGGTGATGCATCACTGGTGATACATCACTGGTGATGCATCACTGGTGATACATCACTGGTGATACATCACTGGTTATGCTTCACTGGTGATACATCACTGGTGATACATCACTGGTGATACATCACTGCTGATGCATCACTGGTGATGTGTCACTGGTGATGCATCACAGGTGATGCATCACTGCTGATGCATCACTGGTGATGCATCACTTGTGATGCATCACTGGTGATACATCACTGGTGATGCATCACTGGTGATACATCACTGGTGATGCATCACTGGTTATACATCACTGGTGATGCATCACTGGTGATACATCACTGGTGATACATCACTGGTGATGCATCACTGGTGATACATCACTGGTGATGCATCACTGGTGATACATCACTGGTGATACATCACTGGTTATGCTTCACTGGTGATACATCACTGGTGATGCATCACTGGTGATGCATCACTGGTGATACATCACTGGTGATGTGTCACTGGTGATGTGTCACTGTTGATGTGTCACTGGTGATGTAGCACTGGTGATGCATCACTGGTGATACATCACTGGTGATGCATCACTGGTGATACATCACTGGTGATACATCACTGGTGATGCATCACTGGTGATGCATCACTGGTGATACATCACTGGTGATGCAACACTGGTGATACATCACTGGTGATGCATCACTGGTGATACATCACTGGTGATGCATCACTGGTGACACATCACTGGTGATGCATGACAGGTGATGCATCACTGGTGATACATCACTGGTGATGCATCACTGGTGATACATCACTGGTGATACATCACTGGTGATGCATCACTGGTGATACATCACTGATGATGCATCTCTGGTGATGCATCACTGGTGATACATCACTGGTGATGCATCACTGGTGATACATCACTGGTGATGCATCACTGGTGATACATCACTGGTGATGCATCACTGGTGATACATCACTGGTGATGCATCACTGGTGATGCATCACTGGTGATGCATCACTGGTGATACATCACTGGTGATGCATCACTGGTGATGCATCACTGGTGATGTGTCACTGGTGATACATCACTGGTGATGTGTCACTGGTGATACATCACTGGTGATGCATCACTGGTGATACATCACTGGTGATGCATCACTGGTGATGCATCACTAGTGATGCATCACTGGTGATACATCACTGATGATGCATCTCTGGTGATGCATCACTGGTGATACATCACTGGTGATGCATCACTGGTGATACATCACTGGTGATGCATCACTGGTGATGCATCACTGGTGATACATCACTGGTGATGCATCACTGGTGATACATCACTGGTGATGCATCACTGGTGATACATCACTGGTGATACATCACTGGTGATGCATCACTGGTGATACATCACTGGTGATGCATCACTGGTGATGCATCACTGGTGATGCATCACTGGTGATGCATCACTGGTGATGTGTCACTGGTGATACATCACTGGTGATGCATCACTGGTGATGTGTCACTGGTGATACATCACTGGTGATACATCACTGGTGATGCATCACTGGTGACACATCACTGGTGATGCATGACAGGTGATGCATCACTGGTGATACATCACTGGTGATGCATCACTGGTGATACATCACTGGTGATGCATCACTGGTGATGCATCACTGGTGATGTGTCACTGGTGATACATCACTGGTGATGTGTCACTGGTGATACATCACTGGTGATGCATCACTGGTGATACATCACTGGTGATGCATCACTGGTGATGCATCACTAGTGATGCATCACTGGTGATACATCACTGATGATGCATCTCTGGTGATGCATCACTGGTGATACATCACTGGTGATGCATCACTGGTGATGCATCACTGGTGATGCATCACTGGTGATACATCACTGGTGATGCATCACTGGTGATGCATCACTGGTGATACATCACTGGTGATGCATCACTGGTGATACATCACTGGTGATACATCACTGGTGATGCATCACTGGTGATACATCACTGGTGATGCATCACTGGTGATGCATCACTGGTGATGTGTCACTGGTGATACATCACTGGTGATGCATCACTGGTGATGCATCACTGGTGATACATCACTGGTGATACATCACTGGTGATACATCACTGCTGATGCATCACTGGTGATGTGTCACTGGTGATGCATCACAGGTGATGCATCACTGCTGATGCATCACTGGTGATGCATCACTTGTGATGCATCACTGGTGATACATCACTGGTGATGCATCACTGGTGATACATCACTGGTGATGCATCACTGGTTATACATCACTGGTGATGCATCACTGGTGATACATCACTGGTGATACATCACTGGTGATGCATCACTGGTGATACATCACTGGTGATGCATCACTGGTGATACATCACTGGTGATACATCACTGGTTATGCTTCACTGGTGATACATCACTGGTGATGCATCACTGGTGATGCATCACTGGTGATACATCACTGGTGATGTGTCACTGGTGATGTGTCACTGTTGATGTGTCACTGGTGATGTAGCACTGGTGATGCATCACTGGTGATACATCACTGGTGATGCATCACTGGTGATACATCACTGGTGATACATCACTGGTGATGCATCACTGGTGATGCATCACTGGTGATACATCACTGGTGATGCAACACTGGTGATACATCACTGGTGATGCATCACTGGTGATACATCACTGGTGATGCATCACTGGTGACACATCACTGGTGATGCATGACAGGTGATGCATCACTGGTGATACATCACTGGTGATGCATCACTGGTGATACATCACTGGTGATACATCACTGGTGATGCATCACTGGTGATACATCACTGATGATGCATCTCTGGTGATGCATCACTGGTGATACATCACTGGTGATGCATCACTGGTGACGCATCACTGGTGATGCATCACTGGTGATGTATCACTGGTGATGCATCACTGGTCTCATGTGACATGTCTCATGTGTCATGTCTCATGTGACTGTCACATGTGAGATGTCTCATGCGACATGTCACATGTGTCGTGTCTCATGTGACATGTCTCATGTGACTGTCACATGTGAGATGTCTCATGCGACATGTCACATGTGTCGTGTGTCATGTGACATGTCTCATGTGTCATGTCTCATGTGACTGTCTTATGTGACTGTCACCAGTGATGCATCACTGGTGATGTATCACAGGTGATGCATCACTGGTGACGTATCACAGGTGATGCATCACAGGTGACGCATCACTGGTGATGCATCACTGGTGATGCATCACTGCTGATGCATCACTGGTGATGCATGACTGGTGATGCATCACTGGTGATGTATCACAGGTGATGCATCACTGGTGATGTATCACAGGTGATGCATCACAGGTGACGCATCACTGGTGATGCATCACTGGTGATGCATCACTGCTGATGCATCACTGCTGATGCATCACTGCTGATGCATCACAGGTGATGCATCACTGGTGATGCATCACTGGTGATGTATCACAGGTGATGCATCACTGGTGATGTATCACAGGTGATGCATCACTGGTGATGTATCACAGGTGATGCATCACTGGTGATGCATCACTGCTGATGCATCACTGCTGATGCAGCACTGCTGATGCATCACAGGTGATGCATCACTGGTGATGCATCACTGGTGATGCATCACTGGTGATACATCACTGGTGATGTGTCACTGGTGATGCATCACTAGTGATGCATCACTGGTTATGCATCACTGGTGATACATCACTGGTGATGCATCACTGCTGATGCATCACTGCTGATGCATCACTGGTGATGTGTCACTGGTAATGCATCACTGGTGATGCATCACTGCTGATGCATCACTGGTGATGTGTCACTGGTGATGCGTCACAGGTGATGCATCACTGCTGATGCATCACTGGTGATACATCACTGGTGATGCATCACTGGTGATACATCACTGGTGATGCATCACTGGTGATACATCACTGGTGATACATCACTGGTGATACATCACGGGTGATGCATCACTGGTGATACACCACTGGTGATGCATCACAGGTGATGCATCACTGCTGATGCATCACTGGTGATGTGTCACTGGTGATGCATCACTGGTGATGCATCACTGGTGATGCATCACTGGTGATACATCACTGGTGATGCATCACTGGTGATACATCACTGGTGATGCATCACTGGTGACACATCACTGGTGATGCATCACAGGTGATGCATCACTGGTGATACATCACTGGTGATGCATCACTGGTGATGCATCACTGGTGATACATCACTGGTGATGTGTCACTGGTGATACATCACTGGTGATGCATCACTGGTGATGCATCACTGGTGATACATCACTGGTGATGTGTCACTGGTGATACATCACTGGTGATGCATCACTGGTGATGCATCACTGGTGATACATCACTGGTGATGTGTCACTGGTGATACATCACTGGTGATGCATCACTGGTGATACATCACTGGTGATGCATCACTGGTGATGCATCACTAGTGATGCATCACTGGTGATACATCACTGATGATGCATCTCTGGTGATGCATCACTGGTGATGCATCACTGGTGATGCATCACTGGTGATACATCACTGGTGATGTGTCACTGGTGATGTGTCACTGTTGATGTGTCACTGGTGATGTAGCACTGGTGATGCATCACTGGTGATACATCACTGGTGATGCATCACTGGTGATACATCACTGGTGATACATCACTGGTGATGCATCACTGGTGATGCATCACTGGTGATACATCACTGGTGATGCAACACTGGTGATACATCACAGGTGATGCATCACTGCTGATGCATCACTGGTGATGCATCACTTGTGATGCATCACTGGTGATACATCACTGGTGATGCATCACTGGTGATACATCACTGGTGATGCATCACTGGTTATACATCACTGGTGATGCATCACTGGTGATACATCACTGGTGATACATCACTGGTGATGCATCACTGGTGATACATCACTGGTGATGCATCACTGGTGATACATCACTGGTGATGCATCACTGGTGATGCATCACTGGTGATACATCACTGGTGATGTGTCACTGGTGATGTGTCACTGTTGATGTGTCACTGGTGATGTAGCACTGGTGATGCATCACTGGTGATACATCACTGGTGATACATCACTGGTGATGCATCACTGGTGATGCATCACTGGTGATACATCACTGGTGATGCAACACTGGTGATACATCACTGGTGATGCATCACTGGTGATACATCACTGGTGATGCATCACTGGTGACACATCACTGGTGATGCATGACAGGTGATGCATCACTGGTGATACATCACTGGTGATGCATCACTGGTGATACATCACTGGTGATACATCACTGGTGATGCATCACTGGTGATACATCACTGATGATGCATCTCTGGTGATGCATCACTGGTGATACATCACTGGTGATGCATCACTGGTGACGCATCACTGGTGATGCATCACTGGTGATGTATCACTGGTGATGCATCACTGGTCTCATGTGACATGTCTCATGTGTCATGTCTCATGTGACTGTCACATGTGAGATGTCTCATGCGACATGTCACATGTGTCGTGTCTCATGTGACATGTCTCATGTGACTGTCACATGTGAGATGTCTCATGCGACATGTCACATGTGTCGTGTGTCATGTGACATGTCTCATGTGTCATGTCTCATGTGACTGTCTTATGTGACTGTCACCAGTGATGCATCACTGGTGATGTATCACAGGTGATGCATCACTGGTGACGTATCACAGGTGATGCATCACAGGTGACGCATCACTGGTGATGCATCACTGGTGATGCATCACTGCTGATGCATCACTGGTGATGCATGACTGGTGATGCATCACTGGTGATGTATCACAGGTGATGCATCACTGGTGATGTATCACAGGTGATGCATCACAGGTGACGCATCACTGGTGATGCATCACTGGTGATGCATCACTGCTGATGCATCACTGCTGATGCATCACAGGTGATGCATCACTGGTGATGCATCACTGGTGATGTATCACAGGTGATGCATCACTGGTGATGTATCACAGGTGATGCATCACTGGTGATGTATCACAGGTGATGCATCACTGGTGATGCATCACTGCTGATGCATCACTGCTGATGCAGCACTGCTGATGCATCACAGGTGATGCATCACTGGTGATGCATCACTGGTGATGCATCACTGGTGATACATCACTGGTGATGTGTCACTGGTGATGCATCACTAGTGATGCATCACTGGTTATGCATCACTGGTGATACATCACTGGTGATGCATCACTGCTGATGCATCACTGCTGATGCATCACTGGTGATGTGTCACTGGTAATGCATCACTGGTGATGCATCACTGCTGATGCATCACTGGTGATGTGTCACTGGTGATGCGTCACAGGTGATGCATCACTGCTGATGCATCACTGGTGATACATCATTTGTGATGCATCACTGGTGATACATCACTGGTGATGCATCACTGGTGATACATCACTGGTGATGCATCACTGGTGATACATCACTGGTGATGCATCACTGGTGATACATCACTGGTGATACATCACTGGTGATACATCACGGGTGATGCATCACTGGTGATACACCACTGGTGATGCATCACAGGTGATGCATCACTGCTGATGCATCACTGGTGATGTGTCACTGGTGATGCATCACTGGTGATGCATCACTGGTGATGCATCACTGGTGATACATCACTGGTGATGCATCACTGGTGATACATCACTGGTGATGCATCACTGGTGACACATCACTGGTGATGCATCACAGGTGATGCATCACTGGTGATACATCACTGGTGATGCATCACTGGTGATGCATCACTGGTGATACATCACTGGTGATGTGTCACTGGTGATACATCACTGGTGATGCATCACTGGTGATGCATCACTGGTGATACATCACTGGTGATGTGTCACTGGTGATACATCACTGGTGATGCATCACTGGTGATGCATCACTGGTGATACATCACTGGTGATGTGTCACTGGTGATACATCACTGGTGATGCATCACTGGTGATACATCACTGGTGATGCATCACTGGTGATGCATCACTAGTGATGCATCACTGGTGATACATCACTGATGATGCATCTCTGGTGATGCATCACTGGTGATACATCACTGGTGATGCATCACTGGTGATACATCACTGGTGATGTGTCACTGGTGATGTGTCACTGTTGATGTGTCACTGGTGATGTAGCACTGGTGATGCATCACTGGTGATACATCACTGGTGATGCATCACTGGTGATACATCACTGGTGATACATCACTGGTGATGCATCACTGGTGATGCATCACTGGTGATACATCACTGGTGATGCAACACTGGTGATACATCACTGGTGATGCATCACTGGTGATACATCACTGGTGATGCATCACTGGTGACACATCACTGGTGATGCATGACAGGTGATGCATCACTGGTGATACATCACTGGTGATGCATCACTGGTGATACATCACTGGTGATACATCACTGGTGATGCATCACTGGTGATACATCACTGATGATGCATCTCTGGTGATGCATCACTGGTGATACATCACTGGTGATGCATCACTGGTGATACATCACTGGTGATGCATCACTGGTGATACATCACTGGTGATGCATCACTGGTGATACATCACTGGTGATGCATCACTGGTGATACATCACTGGTGATGCATCACTGGTGATGCATCACTGGTGATGTGTCACTGGTGATACATCACTGGTGATGTGTCACTGGTGATACATCACTGGTGATGCATCACTGGTGATACATCACTGGTGATGCATCACTGGTGATGCATCACTAGTGATGCATCACTGGTGATACATCACTGATGATGCATCTCTGGTGATGCATCACTGGTGATACATCACTGGTGATGCATCACTGGTGATACATCACTGGTGATGCATCACTGGTGATGCATCACTGGTGATACATCACTGGTGATGCATCACTGGTGATACATCACTGGTGATGCATCACTGGTGATACATCACTGGTGATGCATCACTGGTGATACATCACTGGTGATACATCACTGGTGATGCATCACTGGTGATACATCACTGGTGATGCATCACTGGTGATGCATCACTGGTGATGCATCACTGGTGATGCATCACTGGTGATGCATCACTGGTGATGTGTCACTGGTGATACATCACTGGTGATGCATCACTGGTGATGTGTCACTGGTGATACATCACTGGTGATACATCACTGGTGATGCATCACTGGTGACACATCACTGGTGATGCATGACAGGTGATGCATCACTGGTGATACATCACTGGTGATGCATCACTGGTGATACATCACTGGTGATGCATCACTGGTGATGCATCACTGGTGATGTGTCACTGGTGATACATCACTGGTGATGTGTCACTGGTGATACATCACTGGTGATGCATCACTGGTGATACATCACTGGTGATGCATCACTGGTGATGCATCACTAGTGATGCATCACTGGTGATACATCACTGATGATGCATCTCTGGTGATGCATCACTGGTGATACATCACTGGTGATGCATCACTGGTGATGCATCACTGGTGATGCATCACTGGTGATACATCACTGGTGATGCATCACTGGTGATGCATCACTGGTGATACATCACTGGTGATGCATCACTGGTGATGCATCACCAGTGATGCATCACCAGTGATGTATCACCAGTGATGCATCACCAGTGATACATCACTGGTGATGCATCACTGGTGATGCATCACTGGTGATACATCACTGGTGATGCATCACTGGTGATACATCACTGGTGATACATCACTGGTGATGCATCACTGGTGATACATCACTGGTGATGCATCACTGGTGATGTGTCACTGGTGATACATCACTGGTGATGCATCACTGGTGATACATCACTGGTGATGCATCACTGGTGATACATCACTGGTGATACATCACTGGTGATACATCACTGCTGATGCATCACTGGTGATGTGTCACTGGTGATGCATCACAGGTGATGCATCACTGCTGATGCATCACTGGTGATGCATCACTTGTGATGCATCACTGGTGATACATCACTGGTGATGCATCACTGGTGATACATCACTGGTGATGCATCACTGGTTATACATCACTGGTGATGCATCACTGGTGATACATCACTGGTGATACATCACTGGTGATGCATCACTGGTGATACATCACTGGTGATGCATCACTGGTGATACATCACTGGTGATACATCACTGGTTATGCTTCACTGGTGATACATCACTGGTGATGCATCACTGGTGATGCATCACTGGTGATACATCACTGGTGATGTGTCACTGGTGATGTGTCACTGTTGATGTGTCACTGGTGATGTAGCACTGGTGATGCATCACTGGTGATACATCACTGGTGATGCATCACTGGTGATACATCACTGGTGATACATCACTGGTGATGCATCACTGGTGATGCATCACTGGTGATACATCACTGGTGATGCAACACTGGTGATACATCACTGGTGATGCATCACTGGTGATACATCACTGGTGATGCATCACTGGTGACACATCACTGGTGATGCATGACAGGTGATGCATCACTGGTGATACATCACTGGTGATGCATCACTGGTGATACATCACTGGTGATACATCACTGGTGATGCATCACTGGTGATACATCACTGATGATGCATCTCTGGTGATGCATCACTGGTGATACATCACTGGTGATGCATCACTGGTGACGCATCACTGGTGATGCATCACTGGTGATGTATCACTGGTGATGCATCACTGGTCTCATGTGACATGTCTCATGTGTCATGTCTCATGTGACTGTCACATGTGAGATGTCTCATGCGACATGTCACATGTGTCGTGTCTCATGTGACATGTCTCATGTGACTGTCACATGTGAGATGTCTCATGCGACATGTCACATGTGTCGTGTGTCATGTGACATGTCTCATGTGTCATGTCTCATGTGACTGTCTTATGTGACTGTCACCAGTGATGCATCACTGGTGATGTATCACAGGTGATGCATCACTGGTGACGTATCACAGGTGATGCATCACAGGTGACGCATCACTGGTGATGCATCACTGGTGATGCATCACTGCTGATGCATCACTGGTGATGCATGACTGGTGATGCATCACTGGTGATGTATCACAGGTGATGCATCACTGGTGATGTATCACAGGTGATGCATCACAGGTGACGCATCACTGGTGATGCATCACTGGTGATGCATCACTGCTGATGCATCACTGCTGATGCATCACAGGTGATGCATCACTGGTGATGCATCACTGGTGATGTATCACAGGTGATGCATCACTGGTGATGTATCACAGGTGATGCATCACTGGTGATGTATCACAGGTGATGCATCACTGGTGATGCATCACTGCTGATGCATCACTGCTGATGCAGCACTGCTGATGCATCACAGGTGATGCATCACTGGTGATGCATCACTGGTGATGCATCACTGGTGATACATCACTGGTGATGTGTCACTGGTGATGCATCACTAGTGATGCATCACTGGTTATGCATCACTGGTGATACATCACTGGTGATGCATCACTGCTGATGCATCACTGCTGATGCATCACTGGTGATGTGTCACTGGTAATGCATCACTGGTGATGCATCACTGCTGATGCATCACTGGTGATGTGTCACTGGTGATGCGTCACAGGTGATGCATCACAGCTGATGCATCACTGGTGATACATCATTTGTGATGCATCACTGGTGATACATCACTGGTGATGCATCACTGGTGATACATCACTGGTGATGCATCACTGGTGATACATCACTGGTGATGCATCACTGGTGATACATCACTGGTGATACATCACTGGTGATACATCACGGGTGATGCATCACTGGTGATACACCACTGGTGATGCATCACAGGTGATGCATCACTGCTGATGCATCACTGGTGATGTGTCACTGGTGATGCATCACTGGTGATGCATCACTGGTGATGCATCACTGGTGATACATCACTGGTGATGCATCACTGGTGATACATCACTGGTGATGCATCACTGGTGACACATCACTGGTGATGCATCACAGGTGATGCATCACTGGTGATACATCACTGGTGATGCATCACTGGTGATGCATCACTGGTGATACATCACTGGTGATGTGTCACTGGTGATACATCACTGGTGATGCATCACTGGTGATGCATCACTGGTGATACATCACTGGTGATGTGTCACTGGTGATACATCACTGGTGATGCATCACTGGTGATGCATCACTGGTGATACATCACTGGTGATGTGTCACTGGTGATACATCACTGGTGATGCATCACTGGTGATACATCACTGGTGATGCATCACTAGTGATGCATCACTGGTGATGCATCACTAGTGATGCATCACTGGTGATGCATCACTAGTGATGCATCACTGGTGATACATCACTGATGATGCATCTCTGGTGATGCATCACTGGTGATACATCACTGGTGATGCATCACTGGTGATACATCACTGGTGATGCATCACTGGTGATGCATCACTGGTGATACATCACTGGTGATGCATCACTGGTGATACATCACTGGTGATGCATCACTGGTGATACATCACTGGTGATACATCACTGGTGATGCATCACTGGTGATGCATCACTGGTGATGCATCACAGGTGATGTGTCACTGGTGATACATCACTGGTGATGCATCACTGGTGATACATCACTGGTGATGCATCACTGGTGATACATCACTGGTGATGCATCACTGGTGATACATCACTGGTGATGCATCACTGGTGAAACATCACTGGTGATGCATCACTGGTGATGCATCACTGGTGATGTGTCACTGGTGATACATCACTGGTGATGCATCACTGGTGATACATCACTGGTGATGCATCACTGGTGATACATCACTGGTGATACATCACTGGTGATACATGACTGGTGATGCATCACTGGTGATACATCACTGGTGATACATCACTGGTGATACATAACTGGTGATGCATCACTGGTGATACATCACTGGTGATACATCACTGGTGATGCATCACTGGAGATGCATCACTGCTGATGCATCACTGGTGATGTGTCACTGGTGATGCATCACTGGTGATGCATCACTGGTGATGTATCACTGGTGATACATCACTGGTGATACATCACTGGTGATGCATCACTGGTGATGCATCACTGGTGATGTATCACTGGTGATACATCACTGGTGATACATCACTGGTGATGCATCACTGGTGATGCATCACTGGTGATGCATCACTGGTGATACATCACTGGTGATGTGTCACTGGTGATGCATCACTAGTGATGCATCACTGGTTATGCATCACTGGTGATACATCACTGGTGATGCATCACTGCTGATGCATCACTGCTGATGCATCACTGGTGATGTGTCACTGGTAATGCATCACTGGTGATGCATCACTGCTGATGCATCACTGGTGATGTGTCACTGGTGATGCGTCACAGGTGATGCATCACTGCTGATGCATCACTGGTGATGCATCACTTGTGATGCATCACTGGTGATACATCACTTGTGATGCATCACTGGTGATACATCACTGGTGATGCATCACTGGTGATACATCACTGGTGATGCATCACTGGTGATACATCACTGGTGATGCATCACTGGTGATACATCACTGGTGATGCATCACTGGTGATACATCACTGGTGATACATCACTGGTGATACATCACGGGTGATGCATCACTGGTGATACACCACTGGTGATGCATCACAGGTGATGCATCACTGGTGATGTGTCACTGGTGATACATCACTGGTGATGCATCACTGGTGATACATCACTGGTGATGCATCACTGGTGATACATCACTGGTGATACATCACTGGTGATACATCACGGGTGATGCATCACTGGTGATACACCACTGGTGATGCATCACAGGTGATGCATCACTGCTGATGCATCACTGGTGATGTGTCACTGGTGATACATCACTGGTGATGCATCACTGGTGATACATCACTGGTGATGCATCACTGGTGATACATCACTGGTGATACATCACTGGTGATACATCACGGGTGATGCATCACTGGTGATACACCACTGGTGATGCATCACAGGTGATGCATCACTGCTGATGTATCACTGGTGATGTGTCACTGGTGATGCATCACTGGTGATGCATCACTGGTGATGTGTCACTGGTGATACATCACTGGTGATGCATCACTGGTGATACATCACTGGTGATACATCACTGGTGATGCATCACTGGTGATACATCACTGGTGATACATCACTGGTGATACATCACGGGTGATGCATCACTGGTGATACACCACTGGTGATGCATCACAGGTGATGCATTACTGCTGATGCATCACTGGTGATGTGTCACTGGCGATACATCACTGGTGATGCATCACTGGTGATACATCACTGGTGATACATCACTGATGATGCATCTCTGGTGATGCATCACTGGTGATACATCACTGGTGATGCATCACTGGTGATACATCACTGGTGATGCATCACTGGTGATACATCACTGGTGATGCATCACTGGTGACACATCACTGGTGATGCATCACAGGTGATGCATCACTGATGATGCATCTCTGGTGATGCATCACTGGTGATACATCACTGGTGATGCATCACTGGTGATGCATCACTGGTGATACATCACTGGTGATACATCACTGGTGATACATGACTAGTGATGCATCACTGGTGATACATCACTGGTGATACATCACTGGTGATGCATCACTGGTGATACATCACTGGTGATGCATCACTGGTGATACATCACTGGTGATGCATCACTGGTGATACATCACTGGTGATACATCACTGGTTATGCTTCACTGGTGATACATCACTGGTGATGCATCACTGGTGATACATCACTGGTGATGCATCACTGGTGATACATCACTGGTGATACATCACTGGTTATGCTTCACTGGTGATACATCACTGGTGATACATCACTGGTGATACATCACTGCTGATGCATCACTGGTGATGTGTCACTGGTGATGCATCACAGGTGATGCATCACTGCTGATGCATCACTGGTGATGCATCACTTGTGATGCATCACTGGTGATACATCACTGGTGATGCATCACTGGTTATACATCACTGGTGATGCATCACTGGTGATGTGTCACTGGTGATGCATCACAGGTGATGCATCACTGCTGATGCATCACTGGTGATGCATCACTTGTGATGCATCACTGGTGATACATCACTGGTGATGCATCACTGGTGATACATCACTGGTGATGCATCACTGGTTATACATCACTGGTGATGCATCACTGGTGATACATCACTGGTGATACATCACTGGTGATGCATCACTGGTGATACATCACTGGTGATGCATCACTGGTGATACATCACTGGTGATACATCACTGGTTATGCTTCACTGGTGATACATCACTGGTGATGCATCACTGGTGATGCATCACTGGTGATACATCACTGGTGATGTGTCACTGGTGATGTGTCACTGTTGATGTGTCACTGGTGATGTAGCACTGGTGATGCATCACTGGTGATACATCACTGGTGATGCATCACTGGTGATACATCACTGGTGATACATCACTGGTGATGCATCACTGGTGATGCATCACTGGTGATACATCACTGGTGATGCAACACTGGTGATACATCACTGGTGATGCATCACTGGTGATACATCACTGGTGATGCATCACTGGTGACACATCACTGGTGATGCATGACAGGTGATGCATCACTGGTGATACATCACTGGTGATGCATCACTGGTGATACATCACTGGTGATACATCACTGGTGACGCATCACTGGTGATGCATCACTGGTGATGTATCACTGGTGATGCATCACTGGTCTCATGTGACATGTCTCATGTGTCATGTCTCATGTGACTGTCACATGTGAGATGTCTCATGCGACATGTCACATGTGTCGTGTCTCATGTGACATGTCTCATGTGACTGTCACATGTGAGATGTCTCATGCGACATGTCACATGTGTCGTGTGTCATGTGACATGTCTCATGTGTCATGTCTCATGTGACTGTCTTATGTGACTGTCACCAGTGATGCATCACTGGTGATGTATCACAGGTGATGCATCACTGGTGACGTATCACAGGTGATGCATCACAGGTGACGCATCACTGGTGATGCATCACTGGTGATGCATCACTGCTGATGCATCACTGGTGATGCATGACTGGTGATGCATCACTGGTGATGTATCACAGGTGATGCATCACTGGTGATGTATCACAGGTGATGCATCACAGGTGACGCATCACTGGTGATGCATCACTGGTGATGCATCACTGCTGATGCATCACTGCTGATGCATCACAGGTGATGCATCACTGGTGATGCATCACTGGTGATGTATCACAGGTGATGCATCACTGGTGATGTATCACAGGTGATGCATCACTGGTGATGTATCACAGGTGATGCATCACTGGTGATGCATCACTGCTGATGCATCACTGCTGATGCAGCACTGCTGATGCATCACAGGTGATGCATCACTGGTGATGCATCACTGGTGATGCATCACTGGTGATACATCACTGGTGATGTGTCACTGGTGATGCATCACTAGTGATGCATCACTGGTTATGCATCACTGGTGATACATCACTGGTGATGCATCACTGCTGATGCATCACTGCTGATGCATCACTGGTGATGTGTCACTGGTAATGCATCACTGGTGATGCATCACTGCTGATGCATCACTGGTGATGTGTCACTGGTGATGCGTCACAGGTGATGCATCACTGCTGATGCATCACTGGTGATACATCATTTGTGATGCATCACTGGTGATACATCACTGGTGATGCATCACTGGTGATACATCACTGGTGATGCATCACTGGTGATACATCACTGGTGATGCATCACTGGTGATACATCACTGGTGATACATCACTGGTGATACATCACGGGTGATGCATCACTGGTGATACACCACTGGTGATGCATCACAGGTGATGCATCACTGCTGATGCATCACTGGTGATGTGTCACTGGTGATGCATCACTGGTGATGCATCACTGGTGATGCATCACTGGTGATACATCACTGGTGATGCATCACTGGTGATACATCACTGGTGATGCATCACTGGTGACACATCACTGGTGATGCATCACAGGTGATGCATCACTGGTGATGCATCACTGGTGATGCATCACTGGTGATGCATCACTGGTGATGCATCACTAGTGATGCATCACTGGTGATACATCACTGATGATGCATCTCTGGTGATGCATCACTGGTGATGCATCACTGGTGATGCATCACTGGTTATACATCACTGGTGATGCATCACTGGTGATACATCACTGGTGATACATCACTGGTGATGCATCACTGGTGATACATCACTGGTGATGCATCACTGGTGATACATCACTGGTGATACATCACTGGTTATGCTTCACTGGTGATACATCACTGGTGATGCATCACTGGTGATGCATCACTGGTGATACATCACTGGTGATGTGTCACTGGTGATGTGTCACTGTTGATGCATCACTGGTGATACATCACTGGTGATGCATCACTGGTGATACATCACTGGTGATGCATCACTGGTGATACATCACTGGTGATACATCACTGGTGATACATCACGGGTGATGCATCACTGGTGATGCATCACTGGTGATGTATCACAGGTGATGCATCACTGGTGATGTATCACAGGTGATGCATCACTGGTGATGTATCACAGGTGATGCATCACTGGTGATGCATCACTGCTGATGCATCACTGCTGATGCAGCACTGCTGATGCATCACAGGTGATGCATCACTGGTGATGTGTCACTGGTGATACATCACTGGTGATGCATCACTGGTGATGCATCACTGGTGATGCATCACTGGTGATGCATCACTGGTGATGCATCACTAGTGATGCATCACTGGTGATACATCACTGATGATGCATCTCTGGTGATGCATCACTGGTGATGCATCACTGGTGATGCATCACTGGTTATACATCACTGGTGATGCATCACTGGTGATACATCACTGGTGATACATCACTGGTGATGCATCACTGGTGATACATCACTGGTGATGCATCACTGGTGATACATCACTGGTGATACATCACTGGTTATGCTTCACTGGTGATACATCACTGGTGATGCATCACTGGTGATGCATCACTGGTGATACATCACTGGTGATGTGTCACTGGTGATGTGTCACTGTTGATGTGTCACTGGTGATGTAGCACTGGTGATGCATCACTGGTGATACATCACTGGTGATACATCACTGGTGATGCATCACTGGTGATACATCACTGGTGATGCATCACTGGTGAAACATCACTGGTGATGCATCACTGGTGATGCATCACTGGTGATGTGTCACTGGTGATACATCACTGGTGATGCATCACTGGTGATACATCACTGGTGATGCATCACTGGTGATACATCACTGGTGATACATCACTGGTGATACATGACTGGTGATGCATCACTGGTGATACATCACTGGTGATACATCACTGGTGATGCATCACTGGTGATACATCACTGGTGATACATCACTGGTGATGCATCACTGGAGATGCATCACTGCTGATGCATCACTGGTGATGTGTCACTGGTGATGCATCACTGGTGATGCATCACTGGTGATGTATCACTGGTGATACATCACTGGTGATACATCACTGGTGATGCATCACTGGTGATGCATCACTGGTGATACATCACTGGTGATGCATCACTGGTGATACATCACTGGTGATACATCACTGGTGATACATCACGGGTGATGCATCACTGGTGATACACCACTGGTGATGCATCACAGGTGATGCATCACTGCTGATGCATCACTGGTGATGTGTCACTGGTGATACATCACTGGTGATGCATCACTGGTGATACATCACTGGTGATGCATCACTGGTGATACATCACTGGTGATACATCACTGGTGATACATCACGGGTGATGCATCACTGGTGATACACCACTGGTGATGCATCACAGGTGATGCATCACTGCTGATGTATCACCAGTGATGTATCACCAGTGATGTATCACTGGTGATGCATCACTGGTGATGTGTCACTGGTGATACATCACTGGTGATGCATCACTGGTGATACATCACTGGTGATGCATCACTGGTGATACATCACTGGTGATACATCACTGGTGATGCATCACTGGTGATACATCACTGGTGATACATCACTGGTGATACATCACGGGTGATGCATCACTGGTGATACACCACTGGTGATGCATCACAGGTGATGCATCACTGCTGATGCATCACTGGTGATGTGTCACTGGTGATACATCACTGGTGATGCATCACTGGTGATACATCACTGGTGATGCATCACTAGTGATGCATCACTGCTGATACATCACTGATGATGCATCTCTGGTGATGCATCACTGGTGATACATCACTGGTGATGCATCACTGGTGATACATCACTGGTGATGCATCACTGGTGATACATCACTGGTGATGCATCACTGGTGACACATCACTGGTGATGCATCACAGGTGATGCATCACTGGTGATACATCACTGGTGATGCATCACTGGTGATGCATCACTAGTGATGCATCTCTGGTGATGCATCACTGGTGATACATCACTGGTGATGCATCACTGGTGATACATCACTGGTGATGCATCACTGGTGATACATCACTGGTGATGCATCACTGGTGATACATCACTGGTGATGCATCACTGGTGACACATCACTGGTGATGCATCACAGGTGATGCATCACTGGTGATACATCACTGGTGATGCATCACTGGTGATGCATCACTGGTGATACATCACTGGTGATACATCACTGGTGATACATCACTGGTGATACATCACTGGTGATACATGACTAGTGATGCATCACTGGTGATACATCACTGGTGATACATCACTGGTGATGCATCACTGGTGATACATCACTGGTGATGCATCACTGGTGATACATCACTGGTGATACATCACTGGTGATGCATCACTGGTGATACATCACTGGTGATACATCACTGGTGATACATCACTGGTGATACATCACTGGTTATGCTTCACTGGTGATACATCACTGGTGATGCATCACTGGTGATACATCACTGGTGATGCATCACTGGTGATACATCACTGGTGATACATCACTGGTTATGCTTCACTGGTGATACATCACTGGTGATACATCACTGGTGATACATCACTGCTGATGCATCACTGGTGATGTGTCACTGGTGATGCATCACAGGTGATGCATCACTGCTGATGCATCACTGGTGATGCATCACTTGTGATGCATCACTGGTGATACATCACTGGTGATGCATCACTGGTGATACATCACTGGTGATGCATCACTGGTTATACATCACTGGTGATGCATCACTGGTGATACATCACTGGTGATACATCACTGGTGATGCATCACTGGTGATACATCACTGGTGATGCATCACTGGTGATACATCACTGGTGATACATCACTGGTTATGCTTCACTGGTGATACATCACTGGTGATGCATCACTGGTGATGCATCACTGGTGATACATCACTGGTGATGTGTCACTGGTGATGTGTCACTGTTGATGTGTCACTGGTGATGTAGCACTGGTGATGCATCACTGGTGATACATCACTGGTGATGCATCACTGGTGATACATCACTGGTGATACATCACTGGTGATGCATCACTGGTGATGCATCACTGGTGATACATCACTGGTGATGCAACACTGGTGATACATCACTGGTGATGCATCACTGGTGATACATCACTGGTGATGCATCACTGGTGACACATCACTGGTGATGCATGACAGGTGATGCATCACTGGTGATACATCACTGGTGATGCATCACTGGTGATACATCACTGGTGATACATCACTGGTGATGCATCACTGGTGATACATCACTGATGATGCATCTCTGGTGATGCATCACTGGTGATACATCACTGGTGATGCATCACTGGTGATACATCACTGGTGATGCATCACTGGTGATACATCACTGGTGATGCATCACTGGTGATACATCACTGGTGATGCATCACTGGTGATGCATCACTGGTGATGCATCACTGGTGATACATCACTGGTGATGCATCACTGGTGATGCATCACTGGTGATGTGTCACTGGTGATACATCACTGGTGATGTGTCACTGGTGATACATCACTGGTGATGCATCACTGGTGATACATCACTGGTGATGCATCACTGGTGATGCATCACTAGTGATGCATCACTGGTGATACATCACTGATGATGCATCTCTGGTGATGCATCACTGGTGATACATCACTGGTGATGCATCACTGGTGATACATCACTGGTGATGCATCACTGGTGATGCATCACTGGTGATGCATCACTGGTGATGCATCACTGGTGATGCATCACTGGTGATACATCACTGGTGATACATCACTGGTGATGCATCACTGGTGATACATCACTGGTGATGCATCACTGGTGATGCATCACTGGTGATGCATCACTGGTGATGCATCACTGGTGATGTGTCACTGGTGATACATCACTGGTGATGCATCACTGGTGATGTGTCACTGGTGATACATCACTGGTGATACATCACTGGTGATGCATCACTGGTGACACATCACTGGTGATGCATGACAGGTGATGCATCACTGGTGATACATCACTGGTGATGCATCACTGGTGATACATCACTGGTGATGCATCACTGGTGATGCATCACTGGTGATGTGTCACTGGTGATACATCACTGGTGATGTGTCACTGGTGATACATCACTGGTGATGCATCACTGGTGATACATCACTGGTGATGCATCACTGGTGATGCATCACTAGTGATGCATCACTGGTGATACATCACTGATGATGCATCTCTGGTGATGCATCACTGGTGATACATCACTGGTGATGCATCACTGGTGATGCATCACTGGTGATGCATCACTGGTGATACATCACTGGTGATGCATCACTGGTGATGCATCACTGGTGATACATCACTGGTGATGCATCACTGGTGATACATCACTGGTGATACATCACTGGTGATGCATCACTGGTGATACATCACTGGTGATGCATCACTGGTGATGCATCACTGGTGATGTGTCACTGGTGATACATCACTGGTGATGCATCACTGGTGATGCATCACTGGTGATACATCACTGGTGATACATCACTGGTGATACATCACTGCTGATGCATCACTGGTGATGTGTCACTGGTGATGCATCACAGGTGATGCATCACTGCTGATGCATCACTGGTGATGCATCACTTGTGATGCATCACTGGTGATACATCACTGGTGATGCATCACTGGTGATACATCACTGGTGATGCATCACTGGTTATACATCACTGGTGATGCATCACTGGTGATACATCACTGGTGATACATCACTGGTGATGCATCACTGGTGATACATCACTGGTGATGCATCACTGGTGATACATCACTGGTGATACATCACTGGTTATGCTTCACTGGTGATACATCACTGGTGATGCATCACTGGTGATGCATCACTGGTGATACATCACTGGTGATGTGTCACTGGTGATGTGTCACTGTTGATGTGTCACTGGTGATGTAGCACTGGTGATGCATCACTGGTGATACATCACTGGTGATGCATCACTGGTGATACATCACTGGTGATACATCACTGGTGATGCATCACTGGTGATGCATCACTGGTGATACATCACTGGTGATGCAACACTGGTGATACATCACTGGTGATGCATCACTGGTGATACATCACTGGTGATGCATCACTGGTGACACATCACTGGTGATGCATGACAGGTGATGCATCACTGGTGATACATCACTGGTGATGCATCACTGGTGATACATCACTGGTGATACATCACTGGTGATGCATCACTGGTGATACATCACTGATGATGCATCTCTGGTGATGCATCACTGGTGATACATCACTGGTGATGCATCACTGGTGACGCATCACTGGTGATGCATCACTGGTGATGTATCACTGGTGATGCATCACTGGTCTCATGTGACATGTCTCATGTGTCATGTCTCATGTGACTGTCACATGTGAGATGTCTCATGCGACATGTCACATGTGTCGTGTCTCATGTGACATGTCTCATGTGACTGTCACATGTGAGATGTCTCATGCGACATGTCACATGTGTCGTGTGTCATGTGACATGTCTCATGTGTCATGTCTCATGTGACTGTCTTATGTGACTGTCACCAGTGATGCATCACTGGTGATGTATCACAGGTGATGCATCACTGGTGACGTATCACAGGTGATGCATCACAGGTGACGCATCACTGGTGATGCATCACTGGTGATGCATCACTGCTGATGCATCACTGGTGATGCATGACTGGTGATGCATCACTGGTGATGTATCACAGGTGATGCATCACTGGTGATGTATCACAGGTGATGCATCACAGGTGACGCATCACTGGTGATGCATCACTGGTGATGCATCACTGCTGATGCATCACTGCTGATGCATCACAGGTGATGCATCACTGGTGATGCATCACTGGTGATGTATCACAGGTGATGCATCACTGGTGATGTATCACAGGTGATGCATCACTGGTGATGTATCACAGGTGATGCATCACTGGTGATGTATCACAGGTGATGCATCACTGGTGATGCATCACTGCTGATGCATCACTGCTGATGCAGCACTGCTGATGCATCACAGGTGATGCATCACTGGTGATGCATCACTGGTGATGCATCACTGGTGATACATCACTGGTGATGTGTCACTGGTGATGCATCACTAGTGATGCATCACTGGTTATGCATCACTGGTGATACATCACTGGTGATGCATCACTGCTGATGCATCACTGCTGATGCATCACTGGTGATGTGTCACTGGTAATGCATCACTGGTGATGCATCACTGCTGATGCATCACTGGTGATGTGTCACTGGTGATGCGTCACAGGTGATGCATCACTGCTGATGCATCACTGGTGATACATCACTGGTGATGCATCACTGGTGATACATCACTGGTGATGCATCACTGGTGATACATCACTGGTGATACATCACTGGTGATACATCACGGGTGATGCATCACTGGTGATACACCACTGGTGATGCATCACAGGTGATGCATCACTGCTGATGCATCACTGGTGATGTGTCACTGGTGATGCATCACTGGTGATGCATCACTGGTGATGCATCACTGGTGATACATCACTGGTGATGCATCACTGGTGATACATCACTGGTGATGCATCACTGGTGACACATCACTGGTGATGCATCACAGGTGATGCATCACTGGTGATACATCACTGGTGATGCATCACTGGTGATGCATCACTGGTGATACATCACTGGTGATGTGTCACTGGTGATACATCACTGGTGATGCATCACTGGTGATGCATCACTGGTGATACATCACTGGTGATGTGTCACTGGTGATACATCACTGGTGATGCATCACTGGTGATGCATCACTGGTGATACATCACTGGTGATGTGTCACTGGTGATACATCACTGGTGATGCATCACTGGTGATACATCACTGGTGATGCATCACTGGTGATGCATCACTAGTGATGCATCACTGGTGATACATCACTGATGATGCATCTCTGGTGATGCATCACTGGTGATGCATCACTGGTGATGCATCACTGGTGATACATCACTGGTGATGTGTCACTGGTGATGTGTCACTGTTGATGTGTCACTGGTGATGTAGCACTGGTGATGCATCACTGGTGATACATCACTGGTGATGCATCACTGGTGATACATCACTGGTGATACATCACTGGTGATGCATCACTGGTGATGCATCACTGGTGATACATCACTGGTGATGCAACACTGGTGATACATCACAGGTGATGCATCACTGCTGATGCATCACTGGTGATGCATCACTTGTGATGCATCACTGGTGATACATCACTGGTGATGCATCACTGGTGATACATCACTGGTGATGCATCACTGGTTATACATCACTGGTGATGCATCACTGGTGATACATCACTGGTGATACATCACTGGTGATGCATCACTGGTGATACATCACTGGTGATGCATCACTGGTGATACATCACTGGTGATGCATCACTGGTGATGCATCACTGGTGATACATCACTGGTGATGTGTCACTGGTGATGTGTCACTGTTGATGTGTCACTGGTGATGTAGCACTGGTGATGCATCACTGGTGATACATCACTGGTGATGCATCACTGGTGATGCATCACTGGTGATACATCACTGGTGATACATCACTGGTGATGCATCACTGGTGATGCATCACTGGTGATACATCACTGGTGATGCAACACTGGTGATACATCACTGGTGATGCATCACTGGTGATACATCACTGGTGATGCATCACTGGTGACACATCACTGGTGATGCATGACAGGTGATGCATCACTGGTGATACATCACTGGTGATGCATCACTGGTGATACATCACTGGTGATACATCACTGGTGATGCATCACTGGTGATACATCACTGATGATGCATCTCTGGTGATGCATCACTGGTGATACATCACTGGTGATGCATCACTGGTGACGCATCACTGGTGATGCATCACTGGTGATGTATCACTGGTGATGCATCACTGGTCTCATGTGACATGTCTCATGTGTCATGTCTCATGTGACTGTCACATGTGAGATGTCTCATGCGACATGTCACATGTGTCGTGTCTCATGTGACATGTCTCATGTGACTGTCACATGTGAGATGTCTCATGCGACATGTCACATGTGTCGTGTGTCATGTGACATGTCTCATGTGTCATGTCTCATGTGACTGTCTTATGTGACTGTCACCAGTGATGCATCACTGGTGATGTATCACAGGTGATGCATCACTGGTGACGTATCACAGGTGATGCATCACAGGTGACGCATCACTGGTGATGCATCACTGGTGATGCATCACTGCTGATGCATCACTGGTGATGCATGACTGGTGATGCATCACTGGTGATGTATCACAGGTGATGCATCACTGGTGATGTATCACAGGTGATGCATCACAGGTGACGCATCACTGGTGATGCATCACTGGTGATGCATCACTGCTGATGCATCACTGCTGATGCATCACAGGTGATGCATCACTGGTGATGCATCACTGGTGATGTATCACAGGTGATGCATCACTGGTGATGTATCACAGGTGATGCATCACTGGTGATGTATCACAGGTGATGCATCACTGGTGATGCATCACTGCTGATGCATCACTGCTGATGCAGCACTGCTGATGCATCACAGGTGATGCATCACTGGTGATGCATCACTGGTGATGCATCACTGGTGATACATCACTGGTGATGTGTCACTGGTGATGCATCACTAGTGATGCATCACTGGTTATGCATCACTGGTGATACATCACTGGTGATGCATCACTGCTGATGCATCACTGCTGATGCATCACTGGTGATGTGTCACTGGTAATGCATCACTGGTGATGCATCACTGCTGATGCATCACTGGTGATGTGTCACTGGTGATGCGTCACAGGTGATGCATCACTGCTGATGCATCACTGGTGATACATCATTTGTGATGCATCACTGGTGATACATCACTGGTGATGCATCACTGGTGATACATCACTGGTGATGCATCACTGGTGATACATCACTGGTGATGCATCACTGGTGATACATCACTGGTGATACATCACTGGTGATACATCACGGGTGATGCATCACTGGTGATACACCACTGGTGATGCATCACAGGTGATGCATCACTGCTGATGCATCACTGGTGATGTGTCACTGGTGATGCATCACTGGTGATGCATCACTGGTGATGCATCACTGGTGATACATCACTGGTGATGCATCACTGGTGATACATCACTGGTGATGCATCACTGGTGACACATCACTGGTGATGCATCACAGGTGATGCATCACTGGTGATACATCACTGGTGATGCATCACTGGTGATGCATCACTGGTGATACATCACTGGTGATGTGTCACTGGTGATACATCACTGGTGATGCATCACTGGTGATGCATCACTGGTGATACATCACTGGTGATGTGTCACTGGTGATACATCACTGGTGATGCATCACTGGTGATGCATCACTGGTGATACATCACTGGTGATGTGTCACTGGTGATACATCACTGGTGATGCATCACTGGTGATACATCACTGGTGATGCATCACTGGTGATGCATCACTAGTGATGCATCACTGGTGATACATCACTGATGATGCATCTCTGGTGATGCATCACTGGTGATACATCACTGGTGATGCATCACTGGTGATACATCACTGGTGATGTGTCACTGGTGATGTGTCACTGTTGATGTGTCACTGGTGATGTAGCACTGGTGATGCATCACTGGTGATACATCACTGGTGATGCATCACTGGTGATACATCACTGGTGATACATCACTGGTGATGCATCACTGGTGATGCATCACTGGTGATACATCACTGGTGATGCAACACTGGTGATACATCACTGGTGATGCATCACTGGTGATACATCACTGGTGATGCATCACTGGTGACACATCACTGGTGATGCATGACAGGTGATGCATCACTGGTGATACATCACTGGTGATGCATCACTGGTGATACATCACTGGTGATACATCACTGGTGATGCATCACTGGTGATACATCACTGATGATGCATCTCTGGTGATGCATCACTGGTGATACATCACTGGTGATGCATCACTGGTGATACATCACTGGTGATGCATCACTGGTGATACATCACTGGTGATGCATCACTGGTGATACATCACTGGTGATGCATCACTGGTGATACATCACTGGTGATGCATCACTGGTGATGCATCACTGGTGATGTGTCACTGGTGATACATCACTGGTGATGTGTCACTGGTGATACATCACTGGTGATGCATCACTGGTGATACATCACTGGTGATGCATCACTGGTGATGCATCACTAGTGATGCATCACTGGTGATACATCACTGATGATGCATCTCTGGTGATGCATCACTGGTGATACATCACTGGTGATGCATCACTGGTGATACATCACTGGTGATGCATCACTGGTGATGCATCACTGGTGATACATCACTGGTGATGCATCACTGGTGATACATCACTGGTGATGCATCACTGGTGATACATCACTGGTGATACATCACTGGTGATGCATCACTGGTGATACATCACTGGTGATGCATCACTGGTGATGCATCACTGGTGATGCATCACTGGTGATGCATCACTGGTGATGCATCACTGGTGATGTGTCACTGGTGATACATCACTGGTGATGCATCACTGGTGATGTGTCACTGGTGATACATCACTGGTGATACATCACTGGTGATGCATCACTGGTGACACATCACTGGTGATGCATGACAGGTGATGCATCACTGGTGATACATCACTGGTGATGCATCACTGGTGATACATCACTGGTGATGCATCACTGGTGATGCATCACTGGTGATGTGTCACTGGTGATACATCACTGGTGATGTGTCACTGGTGATACATCACTGGTGATGCATCACTGGTGATACATCACTGGTGATGCATCACTGGTGATGCATCACTAGTGATGCATCACTGGTGATACATCACTGATGATGCATCTCTGGTGATGCATCACTGGTGATACATCACTGGTGATACATCACTGGTGATGCATCACTGGTGATGCATCACTGGTGATACATCACTGGTGATGCATCACTGGTGATGCATCACTGGTGATACATCACTGGTGATGCATCACTGGTGATACATCACTGGTGATACATCACTGGTGATGCATCACTGGTGATACATCACTGGTGATGCATCACTGGTGATGTGTCACTGGTGATACATCACTGGTGATGCATCACTGGTGATACATCACTGGTGATGCATCACTGGTGATACATCACTGGTGATACATCACTGGTGATACATCACTGCTGATGCATCACTGGTGATGTGTCACTGGTGATGCATCACAGGTGATGCATCACTGCTGATGCATCACTGGTGATGCATCACTTGTGATGCATCACTGGTGATACATCACTGGTGATGCATCACTGGTGATACATCACTGGTGATGCATCACTGGTTATACATCACTGGTGATGCATCACTGGTGATACATCACTGGTGATACATCACTGGTGATGCATCACTGGTGATACATCACTGGTGATGCATCACTGGTGATACATCACTGGTGATACATCACTGGTTATGCTTCACTGGTGATACATCACTGGTGATGCATCACTGGTGATGCATCACTGGTGATACATCACTGGTGATGTGTCACTGGTGATGTGTCACTGTTGATGTGTCACTGGTGATGTAGCACTGGTGATGCATCACTGGTGATACATCACTGGTGATGCATCACTGGTGATACATCACTGGTGATACATCACTGGTGATGCATCACTGGTGATGCATCACTGGTGATACATCACTGGTGATGCAACACTGGTGATACATCACTGGTGATGCATCACTGGTGATACATCACTGGTGATGCATCACTGGTGACACATCACTGGTGATGCATGACAGGTGATGCATCACTGGTGATACATCACTGGTGATGCATCACTGGTGATACATCACTGGTGATACATCACTGGTGATGCATCACTGGTGATACATCACTGATGATGCATCTCTGGTGATGCATCACTGGTGATACATCACTGGTGATGCATCACTGGTGACGCATCACTGGTGATGCATCACTGGTGATGTATCACTGGTGATGCATCACTGGTCTCATGTGACATGTCTCATGTGTCATGTCTCATGTGACTGTCACATGTGAGATGTCTCATGCGACATGTCACATGTGTCGTGTCTCATGTGACATGTCTCATGTGACTGTCACATGTGAGATGTCTCATGCGACATGTCACATGTGTCGTGTGTCATGTGACATGTCTCATGTGTCATGTCTCATGTGACTGTCTTATGTGACTGTCACCAGTGATGCATCACTGGTGATGTATCACAGGTGATGCATCACTGGTGACGTATCACAGGTGATGCATCACAGGTGACGCATCACTGGTGATGCATCACTGGTGATGCATCACTGCTGATGCATCACTGGTGATGCATGACTGGTGATGCATCACTGGTGATGTATCACAGGTGATGCATCACTGGTGATGTATCACAGGTGATGCATCACAGGTGACGCATCACTGGTGATGCATCACTGGTGATGCATCACTGCTGATGCATCACTGCTGATGCATCACAGGTGATGCATCACTGGTGATGCATCACTGGTGATGTATCACAGGTGATGCATCACTGGTGATGTATCACAGGTGATGCATCACTGGTGATGTATCACAGGTGATGCATCACTGGTGATGCATCACTGCTGATGCATCACTGCTGATGCAGCACTGCTGATGCATCACAGGTGATGCATCACTGGTGATGCATCACTGGTGATGCATCACTGGTGATACATCACTGGTGATGTGTCACTGGTGATGCATCACTAGTGATGCATCACTGGTTATGCATCACTGGTGATACATCACTGGTGATGCATCACTGCTGATGCATCACTGCTGATGCATCACTGGTGATGTGTCACTGGTAATGCATCACTGGTGATGCATCACTGCTGATGCATCACTGGTGATGTGTCACTGGTGATGCGTCACAGGTGATGCATCACAGCTGATGCATCACTGGTGATACATCATTTGTGATGCATCACTGGTGATACATCACTGGTGATGCATCACTGGTGATACATCACTGGTGATGCATCACTGGTGATACATCACTGGTGATGCATCACTGGTGATACATCACTGGTGATACATCACTGGTGATACATCACGGGTGATGCATCACTGGTGATACACCACTGGTGATGCATCACAGGTGATGCATCACTGCTGATGCATCACTGGTGATGTGTCACTGGTGATGCATCACTGGTGATGCATCACTGGTGATGCATCACTGGTGATACATCACTGGTGATGCATCACTGGTGATACATCACTGGTGATGCATCACTGGTGACACATCACTGGTGATGCATCACAGGTGATGCATCACTGGTGATACATCACTGGTGATGCATCACTGGTGATGCATCACTGGTGATACATCACTGGTGATGTGTCACTGGTGATACATCACTGGTGATGCATCACTGGTGATGCATCACTGGTGATACATCACTGGTGATGTGTCACTGGTGATACATCACTGGTGATGCATCACTGGTGATGCATCACTGGTGATACATCACTGGTGATGTGTCACTGGTGATACATCACTGGTGATGCATCACTGGTGATACATCACTGGTGATGCATCACTAGTGATGCATCACTGGTGATGCATCACTAGTGATGCATCACTGGTGATACATCACTGATGATGCATCTCTGGTGATGCATCACTGGTGATACATCACTGGTGATGCATCACTGGTGATACATCACTGGTGATGCATCACTGGTGATGCATCACTGGTGATACATCACTGGTGATGCATCACTGGTGATACATCACTGGTGATGCATCACTGGTGATACATCACTGGTGATGCATCACTGGTGATACATCACTGGTGATACATCACTGGTGATGCATCACTGGTGATGCATCACTGGTGATGCATCACAGGTGATGTGTCACTGGTGATACATCACTGGTGATGCATCACTGGTGATACATCACTGGTGATGCATCACTGGTGATACATCACTGGTGATGCATCACTGGTGATACATCACTGGTGATGCATCACTGGTGAAACATCACTGGTGATGCATCACTGGTGATGCATCACTGGTGATGTGTCACTGGTGATACATCACTGGTGATGCATCACTGGTGATACATCACTGGTGATGCATCACTGGTGATACATCACTGGTGATACATCACTGGTGATACATGACTGGTGATGCATCACTGGTGATACATCACTGGTGATACATCACTGGTGATACATAACTGGTGATGTATCACTGGTGATACATCACTGGTGATACATCACTGGTGATGCATCACTGGAGATGCATCACTGCTGATGCATCACTGGTGATGTGTCACTGGTGATGCATCACTGGTGATGCATCACTGGTGATGTATCACTGGTGATACATCACTGGTGATACATCACTGGTGATGCATCACTGGTGATGCATCACTGGTGATGTATCACTGGTGATACATCACTGGTGATACATCACTGGTGATGCATCACTGGTGATGCATCACTGGTGATGCATCACTGGTGATACATCACTGGTGATGTGTCACTGGTGATGCATCACTAGTGATGCATCACTGGTTATGCATCACTGGTGATACATCACTGGTGATGCATCACTGCTGATGCATCACTGCTGATGCATCACTGGTGATGTGTCACTGGTAATGCATCACTGGTGATGCATCACTGCTGATGCATCACTGGTGATGTGTCACTGGTGATGCGTCACAGGTGATGCATCACTGCTGATGCATCACTGGTGATGCATCACTTGTGATGCATCACTGGTGATACATCACTTGTGATGCATCACTGGTGATACATCACTGGTGATGCATCACTGGTGATACATCACTGGTGATGCATCACTGGTGATACATCACTGGTGATGCATCACTGGTGATACATCACTGGTGATGCATCACTGGTGATACATCACTGGTGATACATCACTGGTGATACATCACGGGTGATGCATCACTGGTGATACACCACTGGTGATGCATCACAGGTGATGCATCACTGGTGATGTGTCACTGGTGATACATCACTGGTGATGCATCACTGGTGATACATCACTGGTGATGCATCACTGGTGATACATCACTGGTGATACATCACTGGTGATACATCACGGGTGATGCATCACTGGTGATACACCACTGGTGATGCATCACAGGTGATGCATCACTGCTGATGCATCACTGGTGATGTGTCACTGGTGATACATCACTGGTGATGCATCACTGGTGATACATCACTGGTGATGCATCACTGGTGATACATCACTGGTGATACATCACTGGTGATACATCACGGGTGATGCATCACTGGTGATACACCACTGGTGATGCATCACAGGTGATGCATCACTGCTGATGTATCACTGGTGATGTGTCACTGGTGATGCATCACTGGTGATGCATCACTGGTGATGTGTCACTGGTGATACATCACTGGTGATGCATCACTGGTGATACATCACTGGTGATACATCACTGGTGATGCATCACTGGTGATACATCACTGGTGATACATCACTGGTGATACATCACGGGTGATGCATCACTGGTGATACACCACTGGTGATGCATCACAGGTGATGCATTACTGCTGATGCATCACTGGTGATGTGTCACTGGCGATACATCACTGGTGATGCATCACTGGTGATACATCACTGGTGATACATCACTGATGATGCATCTCTGGTGATGCATCACTGGTGATACATCACTGGTGATGCATCACTGGTGATACATCACTGGTGATGCATCACTGGTGATACATCACTGGTGATGCATCACTGGTGACACATCACTGGTGATGCATCACAGGTGATGCATCACTGATGATGCATCTCTGGTGATGCATCACTGGTGATACATCACTGGTGATGCATCACTGGTGATGCATCACTGGTGATACATCACTGGTGATACATCACTGGTGATACATGACTAGTGATGCATCACTGGTGATACATCACTGGTGATACATCACTGGTGATGCATCACTGGTGATACATCACTGGTGATGCATCACTGGTGATACATCACTGGTGATACATCACTGGTTATGCTTCACTGGTGATACATCACTGGTGATGCATCACTGGTGATACATCACTGGTGATGCATCACTGGTGATACATCACTGGTGATACATCACTGGTTATGCTTCACTGGTGATACATCACTGGTGATACATCACTGGTGATACATCACTGCTGATGCATCACTGGTGATGTGTCACTGGTGATGCATCACAGGTGATGCATCACTGCTGATGCATCACTGGTGATGCATCACTTGTGATGCATCACTGGTGATACATCACTGGTGATGCATCACTGGTGATACATCACTGGTGATGCATCACTGGTTATACATCACTGGTGATGCATCACTGGTGATACATCACTGGTGATACATCACTGGTGATGCATCACTGGTGATACATCACTGGTGATGCATCACTGGTGATACATCACTGGTGATACATCACTGGTTATGCTTCACTGGTGATACATCACTGGTGATGCATCACTGGTGATGCATCACTGGTGATACATCACTGGTGATGTGTCACTGGTGATGTGTCACTGTTGATGTGTCACTGGTGATGTAGCACTGGTGATGCATCACTGGTGATACATCACTGGTGATGCATCACTGGTGATACATCACTGGTGATACATCACTGGTGATGCATCACTGGTGATGCATCACTGGTGATACATCACTGGTGATGCAACACTGGTGATACATCACTGGTGATGCATCACTGGTGATACATCACTGGTGATGCATCACTGGTGACACATCACTGGTGATGCATGACAGGTGATGCATCACTGGTGATACATCACTGGTGATGCATCACTGGTGATACATCACTGGTGATACATCACTGGTGACGCATCACTGGTGATGCATCACTGGTGATGTATCACTGGTGATGCATCACTGGTCTCATGTGACATGTCTCATGTGTCATGTCTCATGTGACTGTCACATGTGAGATGTCTCATGCGACATGTCACATGTGTCGTGTCTCATGTGACATGTCTCATGTGACTGTCACATGTGAGATGTCTCATGCGACATGTCACATGTGTCGTGTGTCATGTGACATGTCTCATGTGTCATGTCTCATGTGACTGTCTTATGTGACTGTCACCAGTGATGCATCACTGGTGATGTATCACAGGTGATGCATCACTGGTGACGTATCACAGGTGATGCATCACAGGTGACGCATCACTGGTGATGCATCACTGGTGATGCATCACTGCTGATGCATCACTGGTGATGCATGACTGGTGATGCATCACTGGTGATGTATCACAGGTGATGCATCACTGGTGATGTATCACAGGTGATGCATCACAGGTGACGCATCACTGGTGATGCATCACTGGTGATGCATCACTGCTGATGCATCACTGCTGATGCATCACAGGTGATGCATCACTGGTGATGCATCACTGGTGATGTATCCAGGTGATGCATCACTGGTGATGTATCACAGGTGATGCATCACTGGTGATGTATCACAGGTGATGCATCACTGGTGATGCATCACTGCTGATGCATCACTGCTGATGCAGCACTGCTGATGCATCACAGGTGATGCATCACTGGTGATGCATCACTGGTGATGCATCACTGGTGATACATCACTGGTGATGTGTCACTGGTGATGCATCACTAGTGATGCATCACTGGTTATGCATCACTGGTGATACATCACTGGTGATGCATCACTGCTGATGCATCACTGCTGATGCATCACTGGTGATGTGTCACTGGTAATGCATCACTGGTGATGCATCACTGCTGATGCATCACTGGTGATGTGTCACTGGTGATGCGTCACAGGTGATGCATCACTGCTGATGCATCACTGGTGATACATCATTTGTGATGCATCACTGGTGATACATCACTGGTGATGCATCACTGGTGATACATCACTGGTGATGCATCACTGGTGATACATCACTGGTGATGCATCACTGGTGATACATCACTGGTGATACATCACTGGTGATACATCACGGGTGATGCATCACTGGTGATACACCACTGGTGATGCATCACAGGTGATGCATCACTGCTGATGCATCACTGGTGATGTGTCACTGGTGATGCATCACTGGTGATGCATCACTGGTGATGCATCACTGGTGATACATCACTGGTGATGCATCACTGGTGATACATCACTGGTGATGCATCACTGGTGACACATCACTGGTGATGCATCACAGGTGATGCATCACTGGTGATGTGTCACTGGTGATACATCACTGGTGATGCATCACTGGTGATGCATCACTGGTGATGCATCACTGGTGATGCATCACTGGTGATGCATCACTAGTGATGCATCACTGGTGATACATCACTGATGATGCATCTCTGGTGATGCATCACTGGTGATACATCACTGGTGATGCATCACTGGTGATACATCACTGGTGATGCATCACTGGTGATGCATCACTGGTGATACATCACTGGTGATGCAGCACTGGTGATACATCACTGGTGATGCATCACTGGTGATACATCACTGGTGATACATCACTGGTGATGCATCACTGGTGATGCATCACTGGTGATGCATCACAGGTGATGTGTCACTGGTGATACATCACTGGTGATGCATCACTGGTGATACATCACTGGTGATGCATCACTGGTGATACATCACTGGTGATGCATCACTGGTGAAACATCACTGGTGATGCATCACTGGTGATGCATCACTGGTGATGTGTCACCAGTGATGCATCACAGGTGATGCATCACTGGTGATGTGTCACTGGTGATACATCACTGGTGATGCATCACTGGTGATACATCACTGGTGATGCATCACTGGTGATATATCACTGGTGATACATCACTGGTGATACATCACGGGTGATGCATCACTGGTGATACACCACTGGTGATGCATCACAGGTGATGCATCACTGCTGATGCATCACTGGTGATGTGTCACTGGTGATACATCACTGGTGATGCATCACTGGTGATACATCACTGGTGATGCATCACTGGTGATACATCACTGGTGATACATCACTGGTGATACATCACGGGTGATGCATCACTGGTGATACACCACTGGTGATGCATCACAGGTGATGCATCACTGCTGATGTATCACTGGTGATGTGTCACTGGTGATGCATCACTGGTGATGCATCACTGGTGATGTGTCACTGGTGATACATCACTGGTGATGCATCACTGGTGATACATCACTGGTGATACATCACTGGTGATGCATCACTGGTGATACATCACTGGTGAAACATCACTGGTGATACATCACGGGTGATGCATCACTGGTGATACACCACTGGTGATGCATCACAGGTGATGCATTACTGCTGATGCATCACTGGTGATGTGTCACTGGCGATACATCACTGGTGATGCATCACTGGTGATACATCACTGGTGATGCATCACTGGTGATGCATCACTGGTGATGCATCACTAGTGATGCATCACTGCTGATACATCACTGATGATGCATCTCTGGTGATGCATCACTGGTGATACATCACTGGTGATGCATCACTGGTGATACATCACTGGTGATGCATCACTGGTGACACATCACTGGTGATGCATCACAGGTGATGCATCACTGGTGATACATCACTGGTGATGCATCACTGGTGATGCATCACTGGTGATACATCACTGGTGATACATCACTGGTGATACATCACTGGTGATACATGACTAGTGATGCATCACTGGTGATACATCACTGGTGATACATCACTGGTGATGCATCACTGGTGATACATCACTGGTGATGCATCACTGGTGATACATCACTGGTGATGCATCACTGGTGATACATCACTGGTGATACATCACTGGTTATGCTTCACTGGTGATACATCACTGGTGATGCATCACTGGTGATACATCACTGGTGATGCATCACTGGTGATACATCACTGGTGATACATCACTGGTTATGCTTCACTGGTGATACATCACTGGTGATACATCACTGGTGATACATCACTGCTGATGCATCACTGGTGATGTGTCACTGGTGATGCATCACAGGTGATGCATCACTGCTGATGCATCACTGGTGATGCATCACTTGTGATGCATCACTGGTGATACATCACTGGTGATGCATCACTGGTGATACATCACTGGTGATGCATCACTGGTTATACATCACTGGTGATGCATCACTGGTGATACATCACTGGTGATACATCACTGGTGATGCATCACTGGTGATACATCACTGGTGATGCATCACTGGTGATACATCACTGGTGATACATCACTGGTTATGCTTCACTGGTGATACATCACTGGTGATGCATCACTGGTGATGCATCACTGGTGATACATCACTGGTGATGTGTCACTGGTGATGTGTCACTGTTGATGTGTCACTGGTGATGTAGCACTGGTGATGCATCACTGGTGATACATCACTGGTGATGCATCACTGGTGATGCATCACTGGTGATGCATCACAGGTGATGTGTCACTGGTGATACATCACTGGTGATGCATCACTGGTGATACATCACTGGTGATGCATCACTGGTGATACATCACTGGTGATGCATCACTGGTGATACATCACTGGTGATACATCACTGGTTATGCTTCACTGGTGATACATCACTGGTGATGCATCAACTGGTAATGCATCACTGGTGATACATCACTGGTGATACATCACTTGTGATGCATCACTGGTGATACATCACTGGTGATGCATCACTGGTGACACATCACTGGTGATGCATCACAGGTGATGCATCACTGGTGATACATCACTGGTGATGCATCACTGGTGATGCATCACTGGTGATACATCACTGGTGATGTGTCACTGGTGATACATCACTGGTGATGCATCACTGGTGATGCATCACTGGTGATGCATGACTGGTGATGCATCACTGGTGATGTATCACAGGTGATGCATCACAGGTGATGCATCACTGGTGATACATCACTGGTGATGCAACACTGGTGATACATCACTGGTGATGCATCACTGGTGATACATCACTGGTGATGCATCACTGGTGACACATCACTGGTGATGCATGACAGGTGATGCATCACTGGTGATACATCACTGGTGATGCATCACTGGTGATACATCACTGGTGATACATCACTGGTGATGCATCACTGGTGATACATCACTGATGATGCATCTCTGGTGATGCATCACTGGTGATACATCACTGGTGATGCATCACTGGTGATACATCACTGGTGATGCATCACTGGTGATACATCACTGGTGATGCATCACTGGTGATGCATCACTGGTGATGGCATCACTGCTGATGCATCACTGGTGATGTGTCACTGGTAATGCATCACTGGTGATGCATCACTGCTGATGCATCACTGGTGATGCATCACTGCTGATGCATCACTGGTGATGTGTCACTGGTGATGCGTCACAGGTGATGCATCACTGCTGATGCATCACTGGTGATGCATCACTTGTGATGCATCACTGGTGATACATCATTTGTGATGCATCACTGGTGATACATCACTGGTGATGCATCACTGGTGATACATCACTGGTGATGCATCACTGGTAATACATCACCGGTGATGCATCACTGGTGATACATCACCGGTGATGCATCACTGGTGATACATCACTGGTGATGCATCACTGGTGATGCATCACTGGTGATGCATCACTGGTGATGTATCACAGGTGATGCATCACAGGTGACGCATCACTGGTGATGCATCACTGGTGATGTATCACAGGTGATGCATCACTGGTGATGTATCACTGGTGATGCATCACTGGTGATGTATCACTGGTGATGCATCACTGGTGATGTATCACTGGTGATGCATCACTGGTGATGCATCACTGGTGATGTATCACAGGTGACGCATCACTGGTGATGTATCACAGGTGATGCATCACTGGTGATGCATCACTGGTAATGCATCACTGGTGATGCATCACTGGTGATGTATCACAGGTGATGCATCACTGCTGATGCATCACACGACACTGGTGGTGTATCACAGGTGATGCATCACTGGTGACGCATCACTGGTGATGCATCACTGGTGATGTATCACTGGTGATGCATCACTGGTCTCATGTGACATGTCTCATGTGTCATGTCTCATGTGACTGTCACATGTGAGATGTCTCATGCGACATGTCACATGTGTCGTGTCTCATGTGACATGTCTCATGTGACTGTCACATGTGAGATGTCTCATGCGACATGTCACATGTGTCGTGTGTCATGTGACATGTCTCATGTGTCATGTCTCATGTGACTGTCTTATGTGACTGTCACCAGTGATGCATCACTGGTGATGTATCACAGGTGATGCATCACTGGTGACGTATCACAGGTGATGCATCACAGGTGACGCATCACTGGTGATGCATCACTGGTGATGCATCACTGCTGATGCATCACTGGTGATGCATGACTGGTGATGCATCACTGGTGATGTATCACAGGTGATGCATCACTGGTGATGTATCACAGGTGATGCATCACAGGTGACGCATCACTGGTGATGCATCACTGGTGATGCATCACTGCTGATGCATCACTGCTGATGCATCACAGGTGATGCATCACTGGTGATGCATCACTGGTGATGTATCACAGGTGATGCATCACTGGTGATGTATCACAGGTGATGCATCACTGGTGATGTATCACAGGTGATGCATCACTGGTGATGCATCACTGCTGATGCATCACTGCTGATGCAGCACTGCTGATGCATCACAGGTGATGCATCACTGGTGATGCATCACTGGTGATGCATCACTGGTGATACATCACTGGTGATGTGTCACTGGTGATGCATCACTAGTGATGCATCACTGGTTATGCATCACTGGTGATACATCACTGGTGATGCATCACTGCTGATGCATCACTGCTGATGCATCACTGGTGATGTGTCACTGGTAATGCATCACTGGTGATGCATCACTGCTGATGCATCACTGGTGATGTGTCACTGGTGATGCGTCACAGGTGATGCATCACTGCTGATGCATCACTGGTGATACATCATTTGTGATGCATCACTGGTGATACATCACTGGTGATGCATCACTGCTGATGCATCACTGCTGATGCATCACTGGTGATGTGTCACTGGTAATGCATCACTGGTGATGCATCACTGCTGATGCATCACTGGTGATGTGTCACTGGTGATGCGTCACAGGTGATGCATCACTGCTGATGCATCACTGGTGATGCATCACTTGTGATGCATCACTGGTGATACATCACTTGTGATGCATCACTGGTGATACATCACTGGTGATGCATCACTGGTGATACATCATTGGTGATGCATCACTGGTGATACATGACTGGTGATGCATCACTGCTGATGCATCACTGGTGATGTGTCACTGGTGATGCGTCACAGGTGATGCATCACTGCTGATGCATCACAGGTGATGCATCACTGCTGATGTATCACTGGTGATGTGTCACTGGTGATGCATCACTGGTGATGCATCACTGGTGATGTGTCACTGGTGATACATCACTGGTGATGCATCACTGGTGATACATCACTGGTGATACATCACTGGTGATGCATCACTGGTGATACATCATTGGTGATGCATCACTGGTGATACATCATTGGTGATGCATCACTGGTGATACATGACTGGTGATGCATCACTGCTGATGTGTCACTGGTGATACATCACTGGTGATGCATCACTGGTGATGCATCACTGGTGATGCATTACTGGTGATGTGCATCACTGGTGATGCATCACTGCTGATGCATCACTGCTGATGCATCACTGGTGATGCATCACTGGTGATACATCACTGGTGATGCATCACTGGTGATGTGTCACTGGTGATGCAGCACTGGTGATGCATCACTGCTGATGCATCACTGGTGATACATCACTGGTGATGCATCACTGGTGATGCATCACTGGTTATACATCACTGGTGATGCATCACTGGTGATACATCACTGGTGATACATCACTGGTGATGCATCACTGGTGATACATCACTGGTGATGCATCACTGGTGATACATCACTGGTGATACATCACTGGTTATGCTTCACTGGTGATACATCACTGGTGATGCATCACTGGTGATGCATCACTGGTGATGCATCACTGGTGATGCATCACTGGTGATGCATCACTGGTGATACATCACTGGTGATGTGTCACTGGTGATGTGTCACTGTTGATGTGTCACTGGTGATGCAGCACTGGTGATGCATCACTGGTGATACATCACTGGTGATGCATCACTGGTGATACATCACTGGTGATACATCACTGGTGATGCATCACTGGTGATGCATCACTGGTGATACATCACTGGTGATGCAACACTGGTGATACATCACTGGTGATGCATCACTGGTGATACATCACTGGTGATGCATCACTGGTGACACATCACTGGTGATGCATGACAGGTGATGCATCACTGGTGATACATCACTGGTGATGCATCACTGGTGATACATCACTGGTGATACATCACTGGTGATGCATCACTGGTGATACATCACTGATGATGCATCTCTGGTGATGCATCACTGGTGATACATCACTGGTGATGCATCACTGGTGATACATCACTGGTGATGCATCACTGGTGATGCATCACTGGTGATGCATCACTGGTGATACATCACTGGTGATGCATCACTGGTGATGCATCACTGGTGATGTGTCACTGGTGATACATCACTGGTGATGTGTCACTGGTGATACATCACTGGTGATGCATCACTGGTGATACATCACTGGTGATGCATCACTGGTGATGCATCACTGGTGATGCATCACTGGTGATACATCACTGGTGATGCATCACTGGTGATACATCACTGGTGATACATCACTGGTGATGCATCACTGGTGATACATCACTGGTGATACATCACTGGTGATGCATCACTGGTGATACATCACTGGTGATGCATCACTGGTGATGCATCACTGGTGATGTGTCACTGGTGATACATCACTGGTGATGCATCACTGGTGATACATCACTGGTGATGCATCACTGGTGATACATCACTGGTGATACATCACTGGTGATGCATCACTGGTGATACATCACTGGTGATGCATCACTGGTGATACATCATTGGTGATGCATCACTGGTGATACATCATTGGTGATGCATCACTGGTGATACATGACTGGTGATGCATCACTGCTGATGTGTCACTGGTGATACATCACTGGTGATACATCACTGGTGATGCATCACTGGTGATGCATCACTGGTGATGCATTACTGGTGATGTGCATCACTGGTGATGCATCACTGCTGATGCATCACTGCTGATGCATCACTGGTGATGCATCACTGGTGATGCATCACTGGTGATACATCACTGGTTATGCATCACTGGTGATACATCACTGGTGATGCATCACTGCTGATGCATCACTGCTGATGCATCACTGGTGATGTGTCACTGGTAATGCATCACTGGTGATGCATCACTGCTGATGCATCACTGGTGATGTGTCACTGGTGATGCGTCACAGGTGATGCATCACTGCTGATGCATCACTGGTGATGCATCACTTGTGATGCATCACTGGTGATACATCATTTGTGATGCATCACTGGTGATACATCACTGGTGATGCATCACTGGTGATACATCACTGGTGATGCATCACTGGTAATACATCACCGGTGATGCATCACTGGTGATACATCACCGGTGATGCATCACTGGTGATACATCACTGGTGATGCATCACTGGTGATGCATCACTGGTGATGCATCACTGGTGATGTATCACAGGTGATGCATCACAGGTGACGCATCACTGGTGATGCATCACTGGTGATGTATCACAGGTGATGCATCACTGGTGATGTATCACTGGTGATGCATCACTGGTGATGTATCACTGGTGATGCATCACTGGTGATGTATCACTGGTGATGCATCACTGGTGATGTATCACTGGTGATGCATCACTGGTGATGCATCACTGGTGATGTATCACAGGTGACGCATCACTGGTGATGTATCACAGGTGATGCATCACTGGTGATGCATCACTGGTAATGCATCACTGGTGATGCATCACTGGTGATGTATCACAGGTGATGCATCACTGCTGATGCATCACACGACACTGGTGGTGTATCACAGGTGATGCATCACTGGTGACGCATCACTGGTGATGTATCACTGGTGATGCATCACTGGTCTCATGTGACATGTCTCATGTGTCATGTCTCATGTGACTGTCACATGTGAGATGTCTCATGCGACATGTCACATGTGTCGTGTCTCATGTGACATGTCTCATGTGACTGTCACATGTGAGATGTCTCATGCGACATGTCACATGTGTCGTGTGTCATGTGACATGTCTCATGTGTCATGTCTCATGTGACTGTCTTATGTGACTGTCACCAGTGATGCATCACTGGTGATGTATCACAGGTGATGCATCACTGGTGACGTATCACAGGTGATGCATCACAGGTGACGCATCACTGGTGATGCATCACTGGTGATGCATCACTGCTGATGCATCACTGGTGATGCATGACTGGTGATGCATCACTGGTGATGTATCACAGGTGATGCATCACTGGTGATGTATCACAGGTGATGCATCACAGGTGACGCATCACTGGTGATGCATCACTGGTGATGCATCACTGCTGATGCATCACTGCTGATGCATCACAGGTGATGCATCACTGGTGATGCATCACTGGTGATGTATCACAGGTGATGCATCACTGGTGATGTATCACAGGTGATGCATCACTGGTGATGTATCACAGGTGATGCATCACTGGTGATGCATCACTGCTGATGCATCACTGCTGATGCAGCACTGCTGATGCATCACAGGTGATGCATCACTGGTGATGCATCACTGGTGATGCATCACTGGTGATACATCACTGGTGATGTGTCACTGGTGATGCATCACTAGTGATGCATCACTGGTTATGCATCACTGGTGATACATCACTGGTGATGCATCACTGCTGATGCATCACTGCTGATGCATCACTGGTGATGTGTCACTGGTAATGCATCACTGGTGATGCATCACTGCTGATGCATCACTGGTGATGTGTCACTGGTGATGCGTCACAGGTGATGCATCACTGCTGATGCATCACTGGTGATACATCATTTGTGATGCATCACTGGTGATACATCACTGGTGATGCATCACTGCTGATGCATCACTGCTGATGCATCACTGGTGATGTGTCACTGGTGATGCGTCACAGGTGATGCATCACTGCTGATGCATCACTGGTGATGCATCACTTGTGATGCATCACTGGTGATACATCACTTGTGATGCATCACTGGTGATACATCACTGGTGATGCATCACTGGTGATACATCACTGGTGATGCATCACTGGTGATACATCACTGGTGATGCATCACTGGTGATACATCACTGGTGATGCATCACTGGTGATACATCACGGGTGATGCATCACTGGTGATACACCACTGGTGATGCATCACAGGTGATGCATCACTGCTGATGCATCACTGGTGATGTGTCACTGGTGATGCATCACTGGTGATGCATCACTGGTGATGCATCACTGGTGATACATCACTGGTGATGCATCACTGGTGATACATCACTGGTGATGCATCACTGGTGACACATCACTGGTGATGCATCACAGGTGATGCATCACTGGTGATACATCACTGGTGATGCATCACTGGTGATGCATCACTGGTGATACATCACTGGTGATGTGTCACTGGTGATACATCACTGGTGATGCATCACTGGTGATGCATCACTGGTGATACATCACTGGTGATGTGTCACTGGTGATACATCACTGGTGATGCATCACTGGTGATACATCACTGGTGATGCATCACTGGTGATGCATCACTAGTGATGCATCACTGGTGATACATCACTGATCATGCATCTCTGGTGATGCATCACTGGTGATACATCACTGGTGATACATCACTGGTGATACATCACTGGTGATGCATCACTGGTGATGCATCACTGGTGATACATCACTGGTGATGCATCACTGGTGATACATCACTGGTGATGCATCACTGGTGATACATCACTGGTGATACATCACTGGTGATGCATCACTGGTGATGCATCACTGGTGATGCATCACAGGTGATGTGTCACTGGTGATACATCACTGGTGATGCATCACTGGTGATACATCACTGGTGATGCATCACTGGTGATACATCACTGGTGATGCATCACTGGTGAAACATCACTGGTGATGCATCACTGGTGATGCATCACTAGTGATGCATCACTGGTGATACATCACTGATGATGCATCTCTGGTGATGCATCACTGGTGATACATCACTGGTGATACATCACTGGTGATACATCACTGGTGATGCATCACTGGTGATGCATCACTGGTGATACATCACTGGTGATGCATCACTGGTGATGCATCACTGGTGATGCATCACTGCTGATGCATCACTGGTGATGCATCACTGGTGATGCATCACTGGTGATGCATCACTGCTGATGCATCACTGCTGATGCATCACTGGTGATGCATCACTGGTGATGCATCACTAGTGATGCATCACTGGTGATACATCACTGGTGATACATCACTGGTGATGCATCACTGGTGATACATCACTGGTGATACATCACTGGTGATGCATCACTGGTGATGCATCACTGGTGATGCATCACAGGTGATGTGTCACTGGTGATACATCACTGGTGATGCATCACTGGTGATACATCACTGGTGATGCATCACTGGTGATACATCACTGGTGATGCATCACTGGTGAAACATCACTGGTGATGCATCACTGGTGATGCATCACTGGTGATGTGTCACTGGTGATACATCACTGGTGATGCATCACTGGTGATACATCACTGGTGATGCATCACTGGTGATACATCACTGGTGATACATCACTGGTGATACATCACTGGTGATACATGACTGGTGATGCATCACTGGTGATACATCACTGGTGATGCATCACTGGTGATACATCACTGGTGATACATCACTGGTGATGCATCACTGGAGATGCATCACTGCTGATGCATCACTGGTGATGTGTCACTGGTGATGCATCACTGGTGATGCATCACTGGTGATGTATCACTGGTGATACATCACTGGTGATACATCACTGGTGATGCATCACTGGTGATGCATCACTGGTGATGCATCACTGGTGATACATCACTGGTGATGTGTCACTGGTGATGCATCACTAGTGATGCATCACTGGTTATGCATCACTGGTGATACATCACTGGTGATGCATCACTGCTGATGCATCACTGCTGATGCATCACTGGTGATGTGTCACTGGTAATGCATCACTGGTGATGCATCACTGGTGATACATCACTGGTGATACATCACTGGTGATGCATCACTGGTGATGCATCACTGGTGATGCATCACAGGTGATGTGTCACTGGTGATACATCACTGGTGATGCATCACTGGTGATACATCACTGGTGATGCATCACTGGTGATACATCACTGGTGATGCATCACTGGTGAAACATCACTGGTGATGCATCACTGGTGATGCATCACTGGTGATGTGTCACTGGTGATACATCACTGGTGATGCATCACTGGTGATACATCACTGGTGATGCATCACTGGTGATACATCACTGGTGATACATCACTGGTGATACATGACTGGTGATGCATCACTGGTGATACATCACTGGTGATACATCACTGGTGATGCATCACTGGTGATACATCACTGGTGATACATCACTGGTGATGCATCACTGGAGATGCATCACTGCTGATGCATCACTGGTGATGTGTCACTGGTGATGCATCACTGGTGATGCATCACTGGTGATGTATCACTGGTGATACATCACTGGTGATACATCACTGGTGATGCATCACTGGTGATGCATCACTGGTGATGCATCACTGGTGATACATCACTGGTGATGTGTCACTGGTGATGCATCACTAGTGATGCATCACTGGTTATGCATCACTGGTGATACATCACTGGTGATGCATCACTGCTGATGCATCACTGCTGATGCATCACTGGTGATGTGTCACTGGTAATGCATCACTGGTGATGCATCACTGCTGATGCATCACTGGTGATGTGTCACTGGTGATGCGTCACAGGTGATGCATCACTGCTGATGCATCACTGGTGATGCATCACTTGTGATGCATCACTGGTGATACATCACTTGTGATGCATCACTGGTGATACATCACTGGTGATGCATCACTGGTGATACATCACTGGTGATGCATCACTGGTGATACATCACTGGTGATGCATCACTGGTGATACATCACTGGTGATACATCACTGGTGATACATCACGGGTGATGCATCACTGGTGATACACCACTGGTGATGCATCACAGGTGATGCATCACTGGTGATGTGTCACTGGTGATACATCACTGGTGATGCATCACTGGTGATACATCACTGGTGATGCATCACTGGTGATACATCACTGGTGATACATCACTGGTGATACATCACGGGTGATGCATCACTGGTGATACACCACTGGTGATGCATCACAGGTGATGCATCACTGCTGATGCATCACTGGTGATGTGTCACTGGTGATACATCACTGGTGATGCATCACTGGTGATACATCACTGGTGATGCATCACTGGTGATACATCACTGGTGATACATCACTGGTGATACATCACGGGTGATGCATCACTGGTGATACACCACTGGTGATGCATCACAGGTGATGCATCACTGCTGATGTATCACTGGTGATGTGTCACTGGTGATGCATCACTGGTGATGCATCACTGGTGATGTGTCACTGGTGATACATCACTGGTGATACATCACTGGTGATGCATCACTGGTGATACATCACTGGTGATGCATCACTGGTGATGCATCACTGGTGATGCATCACTGGTGATACATCACTTGTGATGCATCACTGGTGATACATCACTGGTGATGCATCACTGGTGATACATCACTGGTGATGCATCACTGGTGATACATCACTGGTGATGCATCACTGGTGATACATCACTGGTGATACATCACTGGTGATACATCACGGGTGATGCATCACTGGTGATACACCACTGGTGATGCATCACAGGTGATGCATCACTGGTGATGTGTCACTGGTGATACATCACTGGTGATGCATCACTGGTGATACATCACTGGTGATGCATCACTGGTGATACATCACTGGTGATACATCACTGGTGATACATCACGGGTGATGCATCACTGGTGATACACCACTGGTGATGCATCACAGGTGATGCATCACTGCTGATGCATCACTGGTGATGTGTCACTGGTGATACATCACTGGTGATGCATCACTGGTGATACATCACTGGTGATGCATCACTGGTGATACATCACTGGTGATACATCACTGGTGATACATCACGGGTGATGCATCACTGGTGATACACCACTGGTGATGCATCACAGGTGATGCATCACTGCTGATGTATCACTGGTGATGTGTCACTGGTGATGCATCACTGGTGATGCATCACTGGTGATGCATCACTGGTGATGCATCACTGGTGATGCATCACTGGTGATACATCACTGGTGATGCATCACTGGTGATGCATCACTGGTGATGTGTCACTGGTGATACATCACTGGTGATGTGTCACTGGTGATACATCACTGGTGATGCATCACTGGTGATACATCACTGGTGATGCATCACTGGTGATGCATCACTAGTGATGCATCACTGGTGATGCATCACTGGTGATACATCACTGGTGATGCATCACTGGTGATGCATCACTGGTGATGCATCACTGGTGATACATCACTGGTGATGCATCACTGGTGATACATCACTGGTGATGCATCACTGGTGATACATCACTGGTGATACATCACTGGTGATGCATCACTGGTGATACATCACTGGTGATGCATCACTGGTGATGCATCACTGGTGATGTGTCACTGGTGATACATCACTGGTGATGCATCACTGGTGATACATCACTGGTGATGCATCACTGGTGATACATCACTGGTGATACATCACTGGTGATGCATCACTGGTGATACATCACTGGTGATGCATCACTGGTGATACATCATTGGTGATGCATCACTGGTGATACATCATTGGTGATGCATCACTGGTGATACATGACTGGTGATGCATCACTGCTGATGTGTCACTGGTGATACATCACTGGTGATACATCACTGGTGATGCATCACTGGTGATGCATCACTGGTGATGCATTACTGGTGATGTGCATCACTGGTGATGCATCACTGCTGATGCATCACTGCTGATGCATCACTGGTGATGCATCACTGGTGATGCATCACTGGTGATACATCACTGGTTATGCATCACTGGTGATACATCACTGGTGATGCATCACTGCTGATGCATCACTGCTGATGCATCACTGGTGATGTGTCACTGGTAATGCATCACTGGTGATGCATCACTGCTGATGCATCACTGGTGATGTGTCACTGGTGATGCGTCACAGGTGATGCATCACTGCTGATGCATCACTGGTGATGCATCACTTGTGATGCATCACTGGTGATACATCATTTGTGATGCATCACTGGTGATACATCATTTGTGATGCATCACTGGTGATACATCACTGGTGATGCATCACTGGTGATACATCACTGGTGATGCATCACTGGTAATACATCACCGGTGATGCATCACTGGTGATACATCACCGGTGATGCATCACTGGTGATACATCACTGGTGATGCATCACTGGTGATGCATCACTGGTGATGCATCACTGGTGATGTATCACAGGTGATGCATCACAGGTGACGCATCACTGGTGATGCATCACTGGTGATGTATCACAGGTGATGCATCACTGGTGATGTATCACTGGTGATGCATCACTGGTGATGTATCACTGGTGATGCATCACTGGTGATGTATCACTGGTGATGCATCACTGGTGATGCATCACTGGTGATGTATCACAGGTGACGCATCACTGGTGATGTATCACAGGTGATGCATCACTGGTGATGCATCACTGGTAATGCATCACTGGTGATGCATCACTGGTGATGTATCACAGGTGATGCATCACTGCTGATGCATCACACGACACTGGTGGTGTATCACAGGTGATGCATCACTGGTGACGCATCACTGGTGATGCATCACTGGTGATGTATCACTGGTGATGCATCACTGGTCTCATGTGACATGTCTCATGTGTCATGTCTCATGTGACTGTCACATGTGAGATGTCTCATGCGACATGTCACATGTGTCGTGTCTCATGTGACATGTCTCATGTGACTGTCACATGTGAGATGTCTCATGCGACATGTCACATGTGTCGTGTGTCATGTGACATGTCTCATGTGTCATGTCTCATGTGACTGTCTTATGTGACTGTCACCAGTGATGCATCACTGGTGATGTATCACAGGTGATGCATCACTGGTGACGTATCACAGGTGATGCATCACAGGTGACGCATCACTGGTGATGCATCACTGGTGATGCATCACTGCTGATGCATCACTGGTGATGCATGACTGGTGATGCATCACTGGTGATGTATCACAGGTGATGCATCACTGGTGATGTATCACAGGTGATGCATCACAGGTGACGCATCACTGGTGATGCATCACTGGTGATGCATCACTGCTGATGCATCACTGCTGATGCATCACAGGTGATGCATCACTGGTGATGCATCACTGGTGATGTATCACAGGTGATGCATCACTGGTGATGTATCACAGGTGATGCATCACTGGTGATGTATCACAGGTGATGCATCACTGGTGATGCATCACTGCTGATGCATCACTGCTGATGCAGCACTGCTGATGCATCACAGGTGATGCATCACTGGTGATGCATCACTGGTGATGCATCACTGGTGATACATCACTGGTGATGTGTCACTGGTGATGCATCACTAGTGATGCATCACTGGTTATGCATCACTGGTGATACATCACTGGTGATGCATCACTGCTGATGCATCACTGCTGATGCATCACTGGTGATGTGTCACTGGTAATGCATCACTGGTGATGCATCACTGCTGATGCATCACTGGTGATGTGTCACTGGTGATGCGTCACAGGTGATGCATCACTGCTGATGCATCACTGGTGATACATCATTTGTGATGCATCACTGGTGATACATCACTGGTGATGCATCACTGCTGATGCATCACTGCTGATGCATCACTGGTGATGTGTCACTGGTAATGCATCACTGGTGATGCATCACTGCTGATGCATCACTGGTGATGTGTCACTGGTGATGCGTCACAGGTGATGCATCACTGCTGATGCATCACTGGTGATGCATCACTTGTGATGCATCACTGGTGATACATCACTGGTGATGCATCACTGGTGATACATCACTGGTGATGCATCACTGGTGATACATCACTGGTGATACATCACTGGTGATACATCACGGGTGATGCATCACTGGTGATACACCACTGGTGATGCATCACAGGTGATGCATCACTGCTGATGCATCACTGGTGATGTGTCACTGGTGATGCATCACTGGTGATGCATCACTGGTGATGCATCACTGGTGATACATCACTGGTGATGCATCACTGGTGATACATCACTGGTGATGCATCACTGGTGACACATCACTGGTGATGCATCACAGGTGATGCATCACTGGTGATACATCACTGGTGATGCATCACTGGTGATGCATCACTGGTGATACATCACTGGTGATGTGTCACTGGTGATACATCACTGGTGATGCATCACTGGTGATGCATCACTGGTGATACATCACTGGTGATGTGTCACTGGTGATACATCACTGGTGATGCATCACTGGTGATACATCACTGGTGATGCATCACTGGTGATGCATCACAAGTGATGCATCACTGGTGATACATCACTGATGATGCATCTCTGGTGATGCATCACTGGTGATACATCACTGGTGATACATCACTGGTGATACATCACTGGTGATGCATCACTGGTGATGCATCACTGGTGATACATCACTGGTGATGCATCACTGGTGATACATCACTGGTGATGCATCACTGGTGATACATCACTGGTGATACATCACTGGTGATGCATCACTGGTGATGCATCACTGGTGATGCATCACAGGTGATGTGTCACTGGTGATACATCACTGGTGATGCATCACTGGTGATACATCACTGGTGATGCATCACTGGTGATACATCACTGGTGATGCATCACTGGTGAAACATCACTGGTGATGCATCACTGGTGATGCATCACTGGTGATGTGTCACTGGTGATACATCACTGGTGATGCATCACTGGTGATACATCACTGGTGATGCATCACTGGTGATACATCACTGGTGATACATCACTGGTGATACATGACTGGTGATGCATCACTGGTGATACATCACTGGTGATACATCACTGGTGATGCATCACTGGTGATACATCACTGGTGATACATCACTGGTGATGCATCACTGGAGATGCATCACTGCTGATGCATCACTGGTGATGTGTCACTGGTGATGCATCACTGGTGATGCATCACTGGTGATGTATCACTGGTGATACATCACTGGTGATACATCACTGGTGATGCATCACTGGTGATGCATCACTGGTGATGCATCACTGGTGATACATCACTGGTGATGTGTCACTGGTGATGCATCACTAGTGATGCATCACTGGTTATGCATCACTGGTGATACATCACTGGTGATGCATCACTGCTGATGCATCACTGCTGATGCATCACTGGTGATGTGTCACTGGTAATGCATCACTGGTGATGCATCACTGCTGATGCATCACTGGTGATGTGTCACTGGTGATGCGTCACAGGTGATGCATCACTGCTGATGCATCACTGGTGATGCATCACTTGTGATGCATCACTGGTGATACATCACTTGTGATGCATCACTGGTGATACATCACTGGTGATGCATCACTGGTGATACATCACTGGTGATGCATCACTGGTGATACATCACTGGTGATGCATCACTGGTGATACATCACTGGTGATACATCACTGGTGATACATCACGGGTGATGCATCACTGGTGATACACCACTGGTGATGCATCACAGGTGATGCATCACTGGTGATGTGTCACTGGTGATACATCACTGGTGATGCATCACTGGTGATGTATCACAGGTGATGCATCACTGGTGATGTATCACTGGTGATGCATCACTGGTGATGTATCACTGGTGATGCATCACTGGTGATGTATCACTGGTGATGCATCACTGGTGATGCATCACTGGTGATGTATCACAGGTGACGCATCACTGGTGATGTATCACAGGTGATGCATCACTGGTGATGCATCACTGGTAATGCATCACTGGTGATGCATCACTGGTGATGTATCACAGGTGATGCATCACTGCTGATGCATCACACGACACTGGTGGTGTATCACAGGTGATGCATCACTGGTGACGCATCACTGGTGATGCATCACTGGTGATGTATCACTGGTGATGCATCACTGGTCTCATGTGACATGTCTCATGTGTCATGTCTCATGTGACTGTCACATGTGAGATGTCTCATGCGACATGTCACATGTGTCGTGTCTCATGTGACATGTCTCATGTGACTGTCACATGTGAGATGTCTCATGCGACATGTCACATGTGTCGTGTGTCATGTGACATGTCTCATGTGTCATGTCTCATGTGACTGTCTTATGTGACTGTCACCAGTGATGCATCACTGGTGATGTATCACAGGTGATGCATCACTGGTGACGTATCACAGGTGATGCATCACAGGTGACGCATCACTGGTGATGCATCACTGGTGATGCATCACTGCTGATGCATCACTGGTGATGCATGACTGGTGATGCATCACTGGTGATGTATCACAGGTGATGCATCACTGGTGATGTATCACAGGTGATGCATCACAGGTGACGCATCACTGGTGATGCATCACTGGTGATGCATCACTGGTGATGTATCACAGGTGATGCATCACTGGTGATGTATCACAGGTGATGCATCACTGGTGATGTATCACAGGTGATGCATCACTGGTGATGCATCACTGCTGATGCATCACTGCTGATGCAGCACTGCTGATGCATCACAGGTGATGCATCACTGGTGATGCATCACTGGTGATGCATCACTGGTGATACATCACTGGTGATGTGTCACTGGTGATGCATCACTAGTGATGCATCACTGGTTATGCATCACTGGTGATACATCACTGGTGATGCATCACTGCTGATGCATCACTGCTGATGCATCACTGGTGATGTGTCACTGGTAATGCGTCACAGGTGATGCATCACTGCTGATGCATCACTGGTGATACATCATTTGTGATGCATCACTGGTGATACATCACTGGTGATGCATCACTGCTGATGCATCACTGCTGATGCATCACTGGTGATGTGTCACTGGTAATGCATCACTGGTGATGCATCACTGCTGATGCATCACTGGTGATGTGTCACTGGTGATGCGTCACAGGTGATGCATCACTGCTGATGCATCACTGGTGATGCATCACTTGTGATGCATCACTGGTGATACATCACTGGTGATGCATCACTGGTGATACATCACTGGTGATGCATCACTGGTGATACATCACTGGTGATACATCACTGGTGATACATCACTGGTGATGCATCACTGGTGATACATCACTGGTGATACATCACTGGTGATACATCACGGGTGATGCATCACTGGTGATACACCACTGGTGATGCATCACAGGTGATGCATCACTGGTGATGTGTCACTGGTGATACATCACTGGTGATGCATCACTGGTGATACATCACTGGTGATGCATCACTGGTGATACATCACTGGTGATACATCACTGGTGATACATCACGGGTGATGCATCACTGGTGATACACCACTGGTGATGCATCACAGGTGATGCATCACTGCTGATGCATCACTGGTGATGTGTCACTGGTGATACATCACTGGTGATGCATCACTGGTGATACATCACTGGTGATGCATCACTGGTGATACATCACTGGTGATGCATCACTGGTGATGCATCACTGGTGATGTGTCACTGGTGATACATCACTGGTGATGCATCACTGGTGATACATCACTGGTGATGCATCACTGGTGATACATCACTGGTGATACATCACTGGTGATACATCACGGGTGATGCATCACTGGTGATACACCACTGGTGATGCATCACAGGTGATGCATCACTGCTGATGTATCACTGGTGATGTGTCACTGGTGATGCATCACTGGTGATGCATCACTGGTGATGTGTCACTGGTGATACATCACTGGTGATACATCACTGGTGATGCATCACTGGTGATACATCACTGGTGATGCATCACTGGTGATGCATCACTGGTGATACATCACTGGTGATGCATCACTGGTGATGCATCACTGGTGATGCATCACTGGTGATACATCACTTGTGATGCATCACTGGTGATACATCACTGGTGATGCATCACTGGTGATACATCACTGGTGATGCATCACTGGTGATACATCACTGGTGATGCATCACTGGTGATACATCACTGGTGATACATCACTGGTGATACATCACGGGTGATGCATCACTGGTGATACACCACTGGTGATGCATCACAGGTGATGCATCACTGGTGATGTGTCACTGGTGATACATCACTGGTGATGCATCACTGGTGATACATCACTGGTGATGCATCACTGGTGATACATCACTGGTGATACATCACTGGTGATACATCACGGGTGATGCATCACTGGTGATACACCACTGGTGATGCATCACAGGTGATGCATCACTGCTGATGCATCACTGGTGATGTGTCACTGGTGATACATCACTGGTGATGCATCACTGGTGATACATCACTGGTGATGCATCACTGGTGATACATCACTGGTGATACATCACTGGTGATACATCACGGGTGATGCATCACTGGTGATACACCACTGGTGATGCATCACAGGTGATGCATCACTGCTGATGTATCACTGGTGATGTGTCACTGGTGATGCATCACTGGTGATGCATCACTGGTGATGCATCACAGTGATGCATCACCAGTGATGCATCACCAGTGATGCATCACCTGTGTGATGCAGTGTGTGTGTGTGTCACTGGTGATACATCACTGGTGATGTGTCACTGGTGATACATCACTGGTGATGCATCACTGGTGATACATCACTGGTGATGCATCACTGGTGATGCATCACTGGTGATACATCACTGGTGATGCATCACTGGTGATGCATCACTGGTGATGCATCACTGGTGATACATCACTGGTGATGCATCACTGGTGATACATCACTGGTGATGCATCACTGGTGATACATCACTGGTGATACATCACTGGTGATGCATCACTGGTGATACATCACTGGTGATGCATCACTGGTGATGCATCACTGGTGATGTGTCACTGGTGATACATCACTGGTGATGCATCACTGGTGATACATCACTGGTGATGCATCACTGGTGATACATCACTGGTGATACATCACTGGTGATGCATCACTGGTGATACATCACTGGTGATGCATCACTGGTGATACATCATTGGTGATGCATCACTGGTGATACATCATTGGTGATGCATCACTGGTGATACATGACTGGTGATGCATCACTGCTGATGTGTCACTGGTGATACATCACTGGTGATACATCACTGGTGATGCATCACTGGTGATGCATCACTGGTGATGCATTACTGGTGATGTGCATCACTGGTGATGCATCACTGCTGATGCATCACTGCTGATGCATCACTGGTGATGCATCACTGGTGATGCATCACTGGTGATACATCACTGGTTATGCATCACTGGTGATACATCACTGGTGATGCATCACTGCTGATGCATCACTGCTGATGCATCACTGGTGATGTGTCACTGGTAATGCATCACTGGTGATGCATCACTGCTGATGCATCACTGGTGATGTGTCACTGGTGATGCGTCACAGGTGATGCATCACTGCTGATGCATCACTGGTGATGCATCACTTGTGATGCATCACTGGTGATACATCATTTGTGATGCATCACTGGTGATACATCACTGGTGATGCATCACTGGTGATACATCACTGGTGATGCATCACTGGTAATACATCACCGGTGATGCATCACTGGTGATACATCACCGGTGATGCATCACTGGTGATACATCACTGGTGATGCATCACTGGTGATGCATCACTGGTGATGCATCACTGGTGATGTATCACAGGTGATGCATCACAGGTGACGCATCACTGGTGATGCATCACTGGTGATGTATCACAGGTGATGCATCACTGGTGATGTATCACTGGTGATGCATCACTGGTGATGTATCACTGGTGATGCATCACTGGTGATGTATCACTGGTGATGCATCACTGGTGATGCATCACTGGTGATGTATCACAGGTGACGCATCACTGGTGATGTATCACAGGTGATGCATCACTGGTGATGCATCACTGGTAATGCATCACTGGTGATGCATCACTGGTGATGTATCACAGGTGATGCATCACCTGTGATACATCACCAGTGATGCGTCACCTGTGATACATCACCAGTGATGCATCACCAGTGATGCATCACCAGTGATGTATCACCAGTGATGCATCACCAGTGATGTATCACCAGTGATGCATCACCAGTGATGTATCACCAGTGACACATCACCTGTGATGCATCACCAGTGATGCATCACCAGTGATGCATCACCAGTGATGTATCACCAGTGATGCATCACCAGTGATGCATCACCAGTGATGTATCACCAGTGACACATCACCTGTGATGCATCACCAGTGATGCATCACCAGTGATGCATCACCAGTGATGTATCACCAGTGATGTATCACCAGTGATGCATCACCAGTGATGTATCACCAGTGATGTATCACCAGTGATGCATCACTGCTGATGCATCACTGCTGATGCATCACTGGTGATGCATCACTGGTGATGCATCACTAGTGATGCATCACTGGTGATACATCACTGGTGATACATCACTGGTGATGCATCACTGGTGATACATCACTGGTGATACATCACTGGTGATGCATCACTGGTGATGCATCACTGGTGATGCATCACAGGTGATGTGTCACTGGTGATACATCACTGGTGATGCATCACTGGTGATACATCACTGGTGATGCATCACTGGTGATACATCACTGGTGATGCATCACTGGTGAAACATCACTGGTGATGCATCACTGGTGATGCATCACTGGTGATGTGTCACTGGTGATACATCACTGGTGATGCATCACTGGTGATACATCACTGGTGATGCATCACTGGTGATACATCACTGGTGATACATCACTGGTGATACATCACTGGTGATACATGACTGGTGATGCATCACTGGTGATACATCACTGGTGATGCATCACTGGTGATACATCACTGGTGATACATCACTGGTGATGCATCACTGGAGATGCATCACTGCTGATGCATCACTGGTGATGTGTCACTGGTGATGCATCACTGGTGATGCATCACTGGTGATGTATCACTGGTGATACATCACTGGTGATACATCACTGGTGATGCATCACTGGTGATGCATCACTGGTGATGCATCACTGGTGATACATCACTGGTGATGTGTCACTGGTGATGCATCACTAGTGATGCATCACTGGTTATGCATCACTGGTGATACATCACTGGTGATGCATCACTGCTGATGCATCACTGCTGATGCATCACTGGTGATGTGTCACTGGTAATGCATCACTGGTGATGCATCACTGGTGATACATCACTGGTGATACATCACTGGTGATGCATCACTGGTGATGCATCACTGGTGATGCATCACAGGTGATGTGTCACTGGTGATACATCACTGGTGATGCATCACTGGTGATACATCACTGGTGATGCATCACTGGTGATACATCACTGGTGATGCATCACAGGTGATGTGTCACTGGTGATACATCACTGGTGATGCATCACTGGTGATACATCACTGGTGATGCATCACTGGTGATACATCACTGGTGATGCATCACTGGTGAAACATCACTGGTGATGCATCACTGGTGATGTATCACCAGTGATGTATCACCAGTGATGCATCACTGGTGATACATCACTGGTGATGCATCACTGGTGATACATCACTGGTGATGCATCACTGGTGAAACATCACTGGTGATGCATCACTGGTGATGCATCACTGGTGATGTGTCACTGGTGATACATCACTGGTGATGCATCACTGGTGATACATCACTGGTGATGCATCACTGGTGATACATCACTGGTGATACATCACTGGTGATACATGACTGGTGATGCATCACTGGTGATACATCACTGGTGATACATCACTGGTGATGCATCACTGGTGATACATCACTGGTGATACATCACTGGTGATGCATCACTGGAGATGCATCACTGCTGATGCATCACTGGTGATGTGTCACTGGTGATGCATCACTGGTGATGCATCACTGGTGATGTATCACTGGTGATACATCACTGGTGATACATCACTGGTGATGCATCACTGGTGATGCATCACTGGTGATGCATCACTGGTGATACATCACTGGTGATGTGTCACTGGTGATGCATCACTAGTGATGCATCACTGGTTATGCATCACTGGTGATACATCACTGGTGATGCATCACTGCTGATGCATCACTGCTGATGCATCACTGGTGATGTGTCACTGGTAATGCATCACTGGTGATGCATCACTGCTGATGCATCACTGGTGATGTGTCACTGGTGATGCGTCACAGGTGATGCATCACTGCTGATGCATCACTGGTGATGCATCACTTGTGATGCATCACTGGTGATACATCACTTGTGATGCATCACTGGTGATACATCACTGGTGATGCATCACTGGTGATACATCACTGGTGATGCATCACTGGTGATACATCACTGGTGATGCATCACTGGTGATACATCACTGGTGATACATCACTGGTGATACATCACGGGTGATGCATCACTGGTGATACACCACTGGTGATGCATCACAGGTGATGCATCACTGGTGATGTGTCACTGGTGATACATCACTGGTGATGCATCACTGGTGATACATCACTGGTGATGCATCACTGGTGATACATCACTGGTGATACATCACTGGTGATACATCACGGGTGATGCATCACTGGTGATACACCACTGGTGATGCATCACAGGTGATGCATCACTGCTGATGCATCACTGGTGATGTGTCACTGGTGATACATCACTGGTGATGCATCACTGGTGATACATCACTGGTGATGCATCACTGGTGATACATCACTGGTGATACATCACTGGTGATACATCACGGGTGATGCATCACTGGTGATACACCACTGGTGATGCATCACAGGTGATGCATCACTGCTGATGTATCACTGGTGATGTGTCACTGGTGATGCATCACTGGTGATGCATCACTGGTGATGTGTCACTGGTGATACATCACTGGTGATACATCACTGGTGATGCATCACTGGTGATACATCACTGGTGATGCATCACTGGTGATGCATCACTGGTGATGCATCACTGGTGATACATCACTTGTGATGCATCACTGGTGATACATCACTGGTGATGCATCACTGGTGATACATCACTGGTGATGCATCACTGGTGATACATCACTGGTGATGCATCACTGGTGATACATCACTGGTGATACATCACTGGTGATACATCACGGGTGATGCATCACTGGTGATACACCACTGGTGATGCATCACAGGTGATGCATCACTGGTGATGTGTCACTGGTGATACATCACTGGTGATGCATCACTGGTGATACATCACTGGTGATGCATCACTGGTGATACATCACTGGTGATACATCACTGGTGATACATCACGGGTGATGCATCACTGGTGATACACCACTGGTGATGCATCACAGGTGATGCATCACTGCTGATGCATCACTGGTGATGTGTCACTGGTGATACATCACTGGTGATGCATCACTGGTGATACATCACTGGTGATGCATCACTGGTGATACATCACTGGTGATACATCACTGGTGATACATCACGGGTGATGCATCACTGGTGATACACCACTGGTGATGCATCACAGGTGATGCATCACTGCTGATGTATCACTGGTGATGTGTCACTGGTGATGCATCACTGGTGATGCATCACTGGTGATGCATCACTGGTGATGCATCACTGGTGATGCATCACTGGTGATACATCACTGGTGATGCATCACTGGTGATGCATCACTGGTGATGTGTCACTGGTGATACATCACTGGTGATGTGTCACTGGTGATACATCACTGGTGATGCATCACTGGTGATACATCACTGGTGATGCATCACTGGTGATGCATCACTGGTGATACATCACTGGTGATGCATCACTGGTGATGCATCACTGGTGATACATCACTGGTGATGCATCACTGGTGATACATCACTGGTGATGCATCACTGGTGATACATCACTGGTGATACATCACTGGTGATGCATCACTGGTGATACATCACTGGTGATGCATCACTGGTGATGCATCACTGGTGATGTGTCACTGGTGATACATCACTGGTGATGCATCACTGGTGATACATCACTGGTGATGCATCACTGGTGATACATCACTGGTGATACATCACTGGTGATGCATCACTGGTGATACATCACTGGTGATGCATCACTGGTGATACATCATTGGTGATGCATCACTGGTGATACATCATTGGTGATGCATCACTGGTGATACATGACTGGTGATGCATCACTGCTGATGTGTCACTGGTGATACATCACTGGTGATACATCACTGGTGATGCATCACTGGTGATGCATCACTGGTGATGCATTACTGGTGATGTGCATCACTGGTGATGCATCACTGCTGATGCATCACTGCTGATGCATCACTGGTGATGCATCACTGGTGATGCATCACTGGTGATACATCACTGGTTATGCATCACTGGTGATACATCACTGGTGATGCATCACTGCTGATGCATCACTGCTGATGCATCACTGGTGATGTGTCACTGGTAATGCATCACTGGTGATGCATCACTGCTGATGCATCACTGGTGATGTGTCACTGGTGATGCGTCACAGGTGATGCATCACTGCTGATGCATCACTGGTGATGCATCACTTGTGATGCATCACTGGTGATACATCATTTGTGATGCATCACTGGTGATACATCATTTGTGATGCATCACTGGTGATACATCACTGGTGATGCATCACTGGTGATACATCACTGGTGATGCATCACTGGTAATACATCACCGGTGATGCATCACTGGTGATACATCACCGGTGATGCATCACTGGTGATACATCACTGGTGATGCATCACTGGTGATGCATCACTGGTGATGCATCACTGGTGATGTATCACAGGTGATGCATCACAGGTGACGCATCACTGGTGATGCATCACTGGTGATGTATCACAGGTGATGCATCACTGGTGATGTATCACTGGTGATGCATCACTGGTGATGTATCACTGGTGATGCATCACTGGTGATGTATCACTGGTGATGCATCACTGGTGATGCATCACTGGTGATGTATCACAGGTGACGCATCACTGGTGATGTATCACAGGTGATGCATCACTGGTGATGCATCACTGGTAATGCATCACTGGTGATGCATCACTGGTGATGTATCACAGGTGATGCATCACTGCTGATGCATCACACGACACTGGTGGTGTATCACAGGTGATGCATCACTGGTGACGCATCACTGGTGATGCATCACTGGTGATGTATCACTGGTGATGCATCACTGGTCTCATGTGACATGTCTCATGTGTCATGTCTCATGTGACTGTCACATGTGAGATGTCTCATGCGACATGTCACATGTGTCGTGTCTCATGTGACATGTCTCATGTGACTGTCACATGTGAGATGTCTCATGCGACATGTCACATGTGTCGTGTGTCATGTGACATGTCTCATGTGTCATGTCTCATGTGACTGTCTTATGTGACTGTCACCAGTGATGCATCACTGGTGATGTATCACAGGTGATGCATCACTGGTGACGTATCACAGGTGATGCATCACAGGTGACGCATCACTGGTGATGCATCACTGGTGATGCATCACTGCTGATGCATCACTGGTGATGCATGACTGGTGATGCATCACTGGTGATGTATCACAGGTGATGCATCACTGGTGATGTATCACAGGTGATGCATCACAGGTGACGCATCACTGGTGATGCATCACTGGTGATGCATCACTGCTGATGCATCACTGCTGATGCATCACAGGTGATGCATCACTGGTGATGCATCACTGGTGATGTATCACAGGTGATGCATCACTGGTGATGTATCACAGGTGATGCATCACTGGTGATGTATCACAGGTGATGCATCACTGGTGATGCATCACTGCTGATGCATCACTGCTGATGCAGCACTGCTGATGCATCACAGGTGATGCATCACTGGTGATGCATCACTGGTGATGCATCACTGGTGATACATCACTGGTGATGTGTCACTGGTGATGCATCACTAGTGATGCATCACTGGTTATGCATCACTGGTGATACATCACTGGTGATGCATCACTGCTGATGCATCACTGCTGATGCATCACTGGTGATGTGTCACTGGTAATGCATCACTGGTGATGCATCACTGCTGATGCATCACTGGTGATGTGTCACTGGTGATGCGTCACAGGTGATGCATCACTGCTGATGCATCACTGGTGATACATCATTTGTGATGCATCACTGGTGATACATCACTGGTGATGCATCACTGCTGATGCATCACTGCTGATGCATCACTGGTGATGTGTCACTGGTAATGCATCACTGGTGATGCATCACTGCTGATGCATCACTGGTGATGTGTCACTGGTGATGCGTCACAGGTGATGCATCACTGCTGATGCATCACTGGTGATGCATCACTTGTGATGCATCACTGGTGATACATCACTGGTGATGCATCACTGGTGATACATCACTGGTGATGCATCACTGGTGATACATCACTGGTGATACATCACTGGTGATACATCACGGGTGATGCATCACTGGTGATACACCACTGGTGATGCATCACAGGTGATGCATCACTGCTGATGCATCACTGGTGATGTGTCACTGGTGATGCATCACTGGTGATGCATCACTGGTGATGCATCACTGGTGATACATCACTGGTGATGCATCACTGGTGATACATCACTGGTGATGCATCACTGGTGACACATCACTGGTGATGCATCACAGGTGATGCATCACTGGTGATACATCACTGGTGATGCATCACTGGTGATGCATCACTGGTGATACATCACTGGTGATGTGTCACTGGTGATACATCACTGGTGATGCATCACTGGTGATGCATCACTGGTGATACATCACTGGTGATGTGTCACTGGTGATACATCACTGGTGATGCATCACTGGTGATACATCACTGGTGATGCATCACTGGTGATGCATCACAAGTGATGCATCACTGGTGATACATCACTGATGATGCATCTCTGGTGATGCATCACTGGTGATACATCACTGGTGATACATCACTGGTGATACATCACTGGTGATGCATCACTGGTGATGCATCACTGGTGATACATCACTGGTGATGCATCACTGGTGATACATCACTGGTGATGCATCACTGGTGATACATCACTGGTGATACATCACTGGTGATGCATCACTGGTGATGCATCACTGGTGATGCATCACAGGTGATGTGTCACTGGTGATACATCACTGGTGATGCATCACTGGTGATACATCACTGGTGATGCATCACTGGTGATACATCACTGGTGATGCATCACTGGTGAAACATCACTGGTGATGCATCACTGGTGATGCATCACTGGTGATGTGTCACTGGTGATACATCACTGGTGATGCATCACTGGTGATACATCACTGGTGATGCATCACTGGTGATACATCACTGGTGATACATCACTGGTGATACATGACTGGTGATGCATCACTGGTGATACATCACTGGTGATACATCACTGGTGATGCATCACTGGTGATACATCACTGGTGATACATCACTGGTGATGCATCACTGGAGATGCATCACTGCTGATGCATCACTGGTGATGTGTCACTGGTGATGCATCACTGGTGATGCATCACTGGTGATGTATCACTGGTGATACATCACTGGTGATACATCACTGGTGATGCATCACTGGTGATGCATCACTGGTGATGCATCACTGGTGATACATCACTGGTGATGTGTCACTGGTGATGCATCACTAGTGATGCATCACTGGTTATGCATCACTGGTGATACATCACTGGTGATGCATCACTGCTGATGCATCACTGCTGATGCATCACTGGTGATGTGTCACTGGTAATGCATCACTGGTGATGCATCACTGCTGATGCATCACTGGTGATGTGTCACTGGTGATGCGTCACAGGTGATGCATCACTGCTGATGCATCACTGGTGATGCATCACTTGTGATGCATCACTGGTGATACATCACTTGTGATGCATCACTGGTGATACATCACTGGTGATGCATCACTGGTGATACATCACTGGTGATGCATCACTGGTGATACATCACTGGTGATGCATCACTGGTGATACATCACTGGTGATACATCACTGGTGATACATCACGGGTGATGCATCACTGGTGATACACCACTGGTGATGCATCACAGGTGATGCATCACTGGTGATGTGTCACTGGTGATACATCACTGGTGATGCATCACTGGTGATGTATCACAGGTGATGCATCACTGGTGATGTATCACTGGTGATGCATCACTGGTGATGTATCACTGGTGATGCATCACTGGTGATGTATCACTGGTGATGCATCACTGGTGATGCATCACTGGTGATGTATCACAGGTGACGCATCACTGGTGATGTATCACAGGTGATGCATCACTGGTGATGCATCACTGGTAATGCATCACTGGTGATGCATCACTGGTGATGTATCACAGGTGATGCATCACTGCTGATGCATCACACGACAGTGGTGGTGTATCACAGGTGATGCATCACTGGTGACGCATCACTGGTGATGCATCACTGGTGATGTATCACTGGTGATGCATCACTGGTCTCATGTGACATGTCTCATGTGTCATGTCTCATGTGACTGTCACATGTGAGATGTCTCATGCGACATGTCACATGTGTCGTGTCTCATGTGACATGTCTCATGTGACTGTCACATGTGAGATGTCTCATGCGACATGTCACATGTGTCGTGTGTCATGTGACATGTCTCATGTGTCATGTCTCATGTGACTGTCTTATGTGACTGTCACCAGTGATGCATCACTGGTGATGTATCACAGGTGATGCATCACTGGTGACGTATCACAGGTGATGCATCACAGGTGACGCATCACTGGTGATGCATCACTGGTGATGCATCACTGCTGATGCATCACTGGTGATGCATGACTGGTGATGCATCACTGGTGATGTATCACAGGTGATGCATCACTGGTGATGTATCACAGGTGATGCATCACAGGTGACGCATCACTGGTGATGCATCACTGGTGATGCATCACTGGTGATGTATCACAGGTGATGCATCACTGGTGATGTATCACAGGTGATGCATCACTGGTGATGTATCACAGGTGATGCATCACTGGTGATGCATCACTGCTGATGCATCACTGCTGATGCAGCACTGCTGATGCATCACAGGTGATGCATCACTGGTGATGCATCACTGGTGATGCATCACTGGTGATACATCACTGGTGATGTGTCACTGGTGATGCATCACTAGTGATGCATCACTGGTTATGCATCACTGGTGATACATCACTGGTGATGCATCACTGCTGATGCATCACTGCTGATGCATCACTGGTGATGTGTCACTGGTAATGCGTCACAGGTGATGCATCACTGCTGATGCATCACTGGTGATACATCATTTGTGATGCATCACTGGTGATACATCACTGGTGATGCATCACTGCTGATGCATCACTGCTGATGCATCACTGGTGATGTGTCACTGGTAATGCATCACTGGTGATGCATCACTGCTGATGCATCACTGGTGATGTGTCACTGGTGATGCGTCACAGGTGATGCATCACTGCTGATGCATCACTGGTGATGCATCACTTGTGATGCATCACTGGTGATACATCACTGGTGATGCATCACTGGTGATACATCACTGGTGATGCATCACTGGTGATACATCACTGGTGATACATCACTGGTGATACATCACTGGTGATGCATCACTGGTGATACATCACTGGTGATACATCACTGGTGATACATCACGGGTGATGCATCACTGGTGATACACCACTGGTGATGCATCACAGGTGATGCATCACTGGTGATGTGTCACTGGTGATACATCACTGGTGATGCATCACTGGTGATACATCACTGGTGATGCATCACTGGTGATACATCACTGGTGATACATCACTGGTGATACATCACGGGTGATGCATCACTGGTGATACACCACTGGTGATGCATCACAGGTGATGCATCACTGCTGATGCATCACTGGTGATGTGTCACTGGTGATACATCACTGGTGATGCATCACTGGTGATACATCACTGGTGATGCATCACTGGTGATACATCACTGGTGATACATCACTGGTGATACATCACGGGTGATGCATCACTGGTGATACACCACTGGTGATGCATCACAGGTGATGCATCACTGCTGATGTATCACTGGTGATGTGTCACTGGTGATGCATCACTGGTGATGCATCACTGGTGATGTGTCACTGGTGATACATCACTGGTGATACATCACTGGTGATGCATCACTGGTGATACATCACTGGTGATGCATCACTGGTGATGCATCACTGGTGATGCATCACTGGTGATACATCACTTGTGATGCATCACTGGTGATACATCACTGGTGATGCATCACTGGTGATACATCACTGGTGATGCATCACTGGTGATACATCACTGGTGATGCATCACTGGTGATACATCACTGGTGATACATCACTGGTGATACATCACGGGTGATGCATCACTGGTGATACACCACTGGTGATGCATCACAGGTGATGCATCACTGGTGATGTGTCACTGGTGATACATCACTGGTGATGCATCACTGGTGATACATCACTGGTGATGCATCACTGGTGATACATCACTGGTGATACATCACTGGTGATACATCACGGGTGATGCATCACTGGTGATACACCACTGGTGATGCATCACAGGTGATGCATCACTGCTGATGCATCACTGGTGATGTGTCACTGGTGATACATCACTGGTGATGCATCACTGGTGATACATCACTGGTGATGCATCACTGGTGATACATCACTGGTGATACATCACTGGTGATACATCACGGGTGATGCATCACTGGTGATACACCACTGGTGATGCATCACAGGTGATGCATCACTGCTGATGTATCACTGGTGATGTGTCACTGGTGATGCATCACTGGTGATGCATCACTGGTGATGCATCACAGTGATGCATCACCAGTGATGCATCACCAGTGATGCATCACCAGTGATGCATCACCAGTGATGCATCACTGGTGATGTGTCACTGGTGATACATCACTGGTGATGTGTCACTGGTGATACATCACTGGTGATGCATCACTGGTGATACATCACTGGTGATGCATCACTGGTGATGCATCACTAGTGATGCATCACTGGTGATGCATCACTGGTGATACATCACTGGTGATGCATCACTGGTGATGCATCACTGGTGATGCATCACTGGTGATACATCACTGGTGATGCATCACTGGTGATACATCACTGGTGATACATCACTGGTGATGCATCACTGGTGATACATCACTGGTGATGCATCACTGGTGATGCATCACTGGTGATGTGTCACTGGTGATACATCACTGGTGATGCATCACTGGTGATACATCACTGGTGATGCATCACTGGTGATACATCACTGGTGATACATCACTGGTGATGCATCACTGGTGATACATCACTGGTGATGCATCACTGGCGATACATCATTGGTGATGCATCACTGGTGATACATCATTGGTGATGCATCACTGGTGATACATGACTGGTGATGCATCACTGCTGATGTGTCACTGGTGATACATCACTGGTGATACATCACTGGTGATGCATCACTGGTGATGCATCACTGGTGATGCATTACTGGTGATGTGCATCACTGGTGATGCATCACTGCTGATGCATCACTGCTGATGCATCACTGGTGATGCATCACTGGTGATGCATCACTGGTGATACATCACTGGTTATGCATCACTGGTGATACATCACTGGTGATGCATCACTGCTGATGCATCACTGCTGATGCATCACTGGTGATGTGTCACTGGTAATGCATCACTGGTGATGCATCACTGCTGATGCATCACTGGTGATGTGTCACTGGTGATGCGTCACAGGTGATGCATCACTGCTGATGCATCACTGGTGATGCATCACTTGTGATGCATCACTGGTGATACATCATTTGTGATGCATCACTGGTGATACATCACTGGTGATGCATCACTGGTGATACATCACTGGTGATGCATCACTGGTAATACATCACCGGTGATGCATCACTGGTGATACATCACCGGTGATGCATCACTGGTGATACATCACTGGTGATGCATCACTGGTGATGCATCACTGGTGATGCATCACTGGTGATGTATCACAGGTGATGCATCACAGGTGACGCATCACTGGTGATGCATCACTGGTGATGTATCACAGGTGATGCATCACTGGTGATGTATCACTGGTGATGCATCACTGGTGATGTATCACTGGTGATGCATCACTGGTGATGTATCACTGGTGATGCATCACTGGTGATGCATCACTGGTGATGTATCACAGGTGACGCATCACTGGTGATGTATCACAGGTGATGCATCACTGGTGATGCATCACTGGTAATGCATCACTGGTGATGCATCACTGGTGATGTATCACAGGTGATGCATCACTGCTGATGCATCACACGACACTGGTGGTGTATCACAGGTGATGCATCACTGGTGACGCATCACTGGTGATGCATCACTGGTGATGTATCACTGGTGATGCATCACTGGTCTCATGTGACATGTCTCATGTGTCATGTCTCATGTGACTGTCACATGTGAGATGTCTCATGCGACATGTCACATGTGTCGTGTCTCATGTGACATGTCTCATGTGACTGTCACATGTGAGATGTCTCATGCGACATGTCACATGTGTCGTGTGTCATGTGACATGTCTCATGTGTCATGTCTCATGTGACTGTCTTATGTGACTGTCACCAGTGATGCATCACTGGTGATGTATCACAGGTGATGCATCACTGGTGACGTATCACAGGTGATGCATCACAGGTGACGCATCACTGGTGATGCATCACTGGTGATGCATCACTGCTGATGCATCACTGGTGATGCATGACTGGTGATGCATCACTGGTGATGTATCACAGGTGATGCATCACTGGTGATGTATCACAGGTGATGCATCACAGGTGACGCATCACTGGTGATGCATCACTGGTGATGCATCACTGCTGATGCATCACTGCTGATGCATCACAGGTGATGCATCACTGGTGATGCATCACTGGTGATGTATCACAGGTGATGCATCACTGGTGATGTATCACAGGTGATGCATCACTGGTGATGTATCACAGGTGATGCATCACTGGTGATGCATCACTGCTGATGCATCACTGCTGATGCAGCACTGCTGATGCATCACAGGTGATGCATCACTGGTGATGCATCACTGGTGATGCATCACTGGTGATACATCACTGGTGATGTGTCACTGGTGATGCATCACTAGTGATGCATCACTGGTTATGCATCACTGGTGATACATCACTGGTGATGCATCACTGCTGATGCATCACTGCTGATGCATCACTGGTGATGTGTCACTGGTAATGCATCACTGGTGATGCATCACTGCTGATGCATCACTGGTGATGTGTCACTGGTGATGCGTCACAGGTGATGCATCACTGCTGATGCATCACTGGTGATACATCATTTGTGATGCATCACTGGTGATACATCACTGGTGATGCATCACTGCTGATGCATCACTGCTGATGCATCACTGGTGATGTGTCACTGGTAATGCATCACTGGTGATGCATCACTGCTGATGCATCACTGGTGATGTGTCACTGGTGATGCGTCACAGGTGATGCATCACTGCTGATGCATCACTGGTGATGCATCACTTGTGATGCATCACTGGTGATACATCACTGGTGATGCATCACTGGTGATACATCACTGGTGATGCATCACTGGTGATACATCACTGGTGATACATCACTGGTGATACATCACGGGTGATGCATCACTGGTGATACACCACTGGTGATGCATCACAGGTGATGCATCACTGCTGATGCATCACTGGTGATGTGTCACTGGTGATGCATCACTGGTGATGCATCACTGGTGATGCATCACTGGTGATACATCACTGGTGATGCATCACTGGTGATACATCACTGGTGATGCATCACTGGTGACACATCACTGGTGATGCATCACAGGTGATGCATCACTGGTGATACATCACTGGTGATGCATCACTGGTGATGCATCACTGGTGATGCATCACTGGTGATACATCACTGGTGATGTGTCACTGGTGATACATCACTGGTGATGCATCACTGGTGATGCATCACTGGTGATACATCACTGGTGATGTGTCACTGGTGATACATCACTGGTGATGCATCACTGGTGATACATCACTGGTGATGCATCACTGGTGATGCATCACAAGTGATGCATCACTGGTGATACATCACTGATGATGCATCTCTGGTGATGCATCACTGGTGATACATCACTGGTGATACATCACTGGTGATACATCACTGGTGATGCATCACTGGTGATGCATCACTGGTGATACATCACTGGTGATGCATCACTGGTGATACATCACTGGTGATGCATCACTGGTGATACATCACTGGTGATACATCACTGGTGATGCATCACTGGTGATGCATCACTGGTGATGCATCACAGGTGATGTGTCACTGGTGATACATCACTGGTGATGCATCACTGGTGATACATCACTGGTGATGCATCACTGGTGATACATCACTGGTGATGCATCACTGGTGAAACATCACTGGTGATGCATCACTGGTGATGCATCACTGGTGATGTGTCACTGGTGATACATCACTGGTGATGCATCACTGGTGATACATCACTGGTGATGCATCACTGGTGATACATCACTGGTGATACATCACTGGTGATACATGACTGGTGATGCATCACTGGTGATACATCACTGGTGATACATCACTGGTGATGCATCACTGGTGATACATCACTGGTGATACATCACTGGTGATGCATCACTGGAGATGCATCACTGCTGATGCATCACTGGTGATGTGTCACTGGTGATGCATCACTGGTGATGCATCACTGGTGATGTATCACTGGTGATACATCACTGGTGATACATCACTGGTGATGCATCACTGGTGATGCATCACTGGTGATGCATCACTGGTGATACATCACTGGTGATGTGTCACTGGTGATGCATCACTAGTGATGCATCACTGGTTATGCATCACTGGTGATACATCACTGGTGATGCATCACTGCTGATGCATCACTGCTGATGCATCACTGGTGATGTGTCACTGGTAATGCATCACTGGTGATGCATCACTGCTGATGCATCACTGGTGATGTGTCACTGGTGATGCGTCACAGGTGATGCATCACTGCTGATGCATCACTGGTGATGCATCACTTGTGATGCATCACTGGTGATACATCACTTGTGATGCATCACTGGTGATACATCACTGGTGATGCATCACTGGTGATACATCACTGGTGATGCATCACTGGTGATACATCACTGGTGATACATCACTGGTGATACATCACGGGTGATGCATCACTGGTGATACACCACTGGTGATGCATCACAGGTGATGCATCACTGGTGATGTGTCACTGGTGATACATCACTGGTGATGCATCACTGGTGATGTATCACAGGTGATGCATCACTGGTGATGTATCACTGGTGATGCATCACTGGTGATGTATCACTGGTGATGCATCACTGGTGATGTATCACTGGTGATGCATCACTGGTGATGCATCACTGGTGATGTATCACAGGTGACGCATCACTGGTGATGTATCACAGGTGATGCATCACTGGTGATGCATCACTGGTAATGCATCACTGGTGATGCATCACTGGTGATGTATCACAGGTGATGCATCACTGCTGATGCATCACACGACACTGGTGGTGTATCACAGGTGATGCATCACTGGTGACGCATCACTGGTGATGCATCACTGGTGATGTATCACTGGTGATGCATCACTGGTCTCATGTGACATGTCTCATGTGTCATGTCTCATGTGACTGTCACATGTGAGATGTCTCATGCGACATGTCACATGTGTCGTGTCTCATGTGACATGTCTCATGTGACTGTCACATGTGAGATGTCTCATGCGACATGTCACATGTGTCGTGTGTCATGTGACATGTCTCATGTGTCATGTCTCATGTGACTGTCTTATGTGACTGTCACCAGTGATGCATCACTGGTGATGTATCACAGGTGATGCATCACTGGTGACGTATCACAGGTGATGCATCACAGGTGACGCATCACTGGTGATGCATCACTGGTGATGCATCACTGCTGATGCATCACTGGTGATGCATGACTGGTGATGCATCACTGGTGATGTATCACAGGTGATGCATCACTGGTGATGTATCACAGGTGATGCATCACAGGTGACGCATCACTGGTGATGCATCACTGGTGATGCATCACTGGTGATGTATCACAGGTGATGCATCACTGGTGATGTATCACAGGTGATGCATCACTGGTGATGTATCACAGGTGATGCATCACTGGTGATGCATCACTGCTGATGCATCACTGCTGATGCAGCACTGCTGATGCATCACAGGTGATGCATCACTGGTGATGCATCACTGGTGATGCATCACTGGTGATACATCACTGGTGATGTGTCACTGGTGATGCATCACTAGTGATGCATCACTGGTTATGCATCACTGGTGATACATCACTGGTGATGCATCACTGCTGATGCATCACTGCTGATGCATCACTGGTGATGTGTCACTGGTAATGCGTCACAGGTGATGCATCACTGCTGATGCATCACTGGTGATACATCATTTGTGATGCATCACTGGTGATACATCACTGGTGATGCATCACTGCTGATGCATCACTGCTGATGCATCACTGGTGATGTGTCACTGGTAATGCATCACTGGTGATGCATCACTGCTGATGCATCACTGGTGATGTGTCACTGGTGATGCGTCACAGGTGATGCATCACTGCTGATGCATCACTGGTGATGCATCACTTGTGATGCATCACTGGTGATACATCACTGGTGATGCATCACTGGTGATACATCACTGGTGATGCATCACTGGTGATACATCACTGGTGATACATCACTGGTGATACATCACGGGTGATGCATCACTGGTGATACACCACTGGTGATGCATCACAGGTGATGCATCACTGCTGATGCATCACTGGTGATGTGTCACTGGTGATGCATCACTGGTGATGCATCACTGGTGATGCATCACTGGTGATACATCACTGGTGATGCATCACTGGTGATACATCACTGGTGATGCATCACTGGTGACACATCACTGGTGATGCATCACAGGTGATGCATCACTGGTGATACATCACTGGTGATGCATCACTGGTGATGTATCACAGGTGATGCATCACTGGTGATGTATCACAGGTGATGCATCACTGGTGATGCATCACTGCTGATGCATCACTGCTGATGCAGCACTGCTGATGCATCACAGGTGATGCATCACTGGTGATGCATCACTGGTGATGCATCACTGGTGATACATCACTGGTGATGTGTCACTGGTGATGCATCACTAGTGATGCATCACTGGTTATGCATCACTGGTGATACATCACTGGTGATGCATCACTGCTGATGCATCACTGCTGATGCATCACTGGTGATGTGTCACTGGTAATGCATCACTGGTGATGCATCACTGCTGATGCATCACTGGTGATGTGTCACTGGTGATGCGTCACAGGTGATGCATCACTGCTGATGCATCACTGGTGATACATCATTTGTGATGCATCACTGGTGATACATCACTGGTGATGCATCACTGCTGATGCATCACTGCTGATGCATCACTGGTGATGTGTCACTGGTAATGCATCACTGGTGATGCATCACTGCTGATGCATCACTGGTGATGTGTCACTGGTGATGCGTCACAGGTGATGCATCACTGCTGATGCATCACTGGTGATGCATCACTTGTGATGCATCACTGGTGATACATCACTGGTGATGCATCACTGGTGATACATCACTGGTGATGCATCACTGGTGATACATCACTGGTGATACATCACTGGTGATACATCACGGGTGATGCATCACTGGTGATACACCACTGGTGATGCATCACAGGTGATGCATCACTGCTGATGCATCACTGGTGATGTGTCACTGGTGATGCATCACTGGTGATGCATCACTGGTGATGCATCACTGGTGAGACATCACTGGTGATGCATCACTGGTGATACATCACTGGTGATGCATCACTGGTGACACATCACTGGTGATGCATCACAGGTGATGCATCACTGGTGATACATCACTGGTGATGCATCACTGGTGATGCATCACTGGTGATACATCACTGGTGATGTGTCACTGGTGATACATCACTGGTGATGCATCACTGGTGATGCATCACTGGTGATACATCACTGGTGATGTGTCACTGGTGATACATCACTGGTGATGCATCACTGGTGATACATCACTGGTGATGCATCACTGGTGATGCATCACTAGTGATGCATCACTGGTGATACATCACTGATGATGCATCTCTGGTGATGCATCACTGGTGATACATCACTGGTGATACATCACTGGTGATACATCACTGGTGATGCATCACTGGTGATGCATCACTGGTGATGCATCACAGGTGATGTGTCACTGGTGATACATCACTGGTGATGCATCACTGGTGATACATCACTGGTGATGCATCACTGGTGAAACATCACTGGTGATGCATCACTGGTGATGCATCACTGGTGATGTGTCACTGGTGATACATCACTGGTGATGCATCACTGGTGATACATCACTGGTGATGCATCACTGGTGATACATCACTGGTGATACATCACTGGTGATACATGACTGGTGATGCATCACTGGTGATACATCACTGGTGATACATCACTGGTGATGCATCACTGGTGATACATCACTGGTGATACATCACTGGTGATGCATCACTGGAGATGCATCACTGCTGATGCATCACTGGTGATGTGTCACTGGTGATGCATCACTGGTGATGCATCACTGGTGATGTATCACTGGTGATACATCACTGGTGATACATCACTGGTGATGCATCACTGGTGATGCATCACTGGTGATGCATCACTGGTGATACATCACTGGTGATGTGTCACTGGTGATGCATCACTAGTGATGCATCACTGGTTATGCATCACTGGTGATACATCACTGGTGATGCATCACTGCTGATGCATCACTGCTGATGCATCACTGGTGATGTGTCACTGGTAATGCATCACTGGTGATGCATCACTGCTGATGCATCACTGGTGATGTGTCACTGGTGATGCGTCACAGGTGATGCATCACTGCTGATGCATCACTGGTGATGCATCACTTGTGATGCATCACTGGTGATACATCACTTGTGATGCATCACTGGTGATACATCACTGGTGATGCATCACTGGTGATACATCACTGGTGATGCATCACTGGTGATACATCACTGGTGATGCATCACTGGTGATACATCACTGGTGATACATCACTGGTGATACATCACGGGTGATGCATCACTGGTGATACACCACTGGTGATGCATCACAGGTGATGCATCACTGGTGATGTGTCACTGGTGATACATCACTGGTGATGCATCACTGGTGATACATCACTGGTGATGCATCACTGGTGATACATCACTGGTGATACATCACTGGTGATACATCACGGGTGATGCATCACTGGTGATACACCACTGGTGATGCATCACAGGTGATGCATCACTGCTGATGCATCACTGGTGATGTGTCACTGGTGATACATCACTGGTGATGCATCACTGGTGATACATCACGGGTGATGCATCACTGGTGATACACCACTGGTGATGCATCACAGGTGATGCATCACTGCTGATGTATCACTGGTGATGTGTCACTGGTGATGCATCACTGGTGATGCATCACTGGTGATGTGTCACTGGTGATACATCACTGGTGATGCATCACTGGTGATACATCACTGGTGATACATCACTGGTGATGCATCACTGGTGATACATCACTGGTGATACATCACTGGTGATACATCACTGGTGATACATCACTGGTGATACATCACGGGTGATGCATCACTGGTGATACACCACTGGTGATGCATCACAGGTGATGCATCACTGCTGATGCATCACTGGTGATGTGTCACTGGTGATACATCACTGGTGATGCATCACTGGTGATACATCACTGGTGATGCATCACTGGTGATGCATCACTGGTGATGCATCACTAGTGATGCATCACTGCTGATACATCACTGATGATGCATCTCTGGTGATGCATCACTGGTGATACATCACTGGTGATGCATCACTGATGATACATCACTGGTGATGCATCACTGGTGACACATCACTGGTGATGCATCACAGGTGATGATCACTGGTGATGCATCACTGGTGATACATCACTGGTGATACATCACTGGTTATGCTTCACTGGTGATACATCACTGGTGATACATCACTGGTGATACATCACTGCTGATGCATCACTGGTGATGTGTCACTGGTGATGCATCACAGGTGATGCATCACTGCTGATGCATCACTGGTGATGCATCACTTGTGATGCATCACTGGTGATACATCACTGGTGATGCATCACTGGTGATACATCACTGGTGATGCATCACTGGTTATACATCACTGGTGATGCATCACTGGTGATACATCACTGGTGATACATCACTGGTGATGCATCACTGGTGATACATCACTGGTGATGCATCACTGGTGATACATCACTGGTGATACATCACTGGTTATGCTTCACTGGTGATACATCACTGGTGATGCATCACTGGTGATGCATCACTGGTGATACATCACTGCTGATGCATCACTGGTGATACATCATTTGTGATGCATCACTGGTGATACATCACTGGTGATGCATCACTGGTGATACATCACTGGTGATACATCACTGGTTATGCTTCACTGGTGATGCATCACTGGTGATGCATCACTGGTGATGCATCACTGGTGATACATCACTGGTGATGTGTCACTGGTGATGTGTCACTGTTGATGTGTCACTGGTGATGCAGCACTGGTGATGCATCACTGGTGATACATCACTGGTGATGCATCACTGGTGATACATCACTGGTGATACATCACTGGTGATGCATCACTGGTGATGCATCACTGGTGATACATCACTGGTGATGCAACACTGGTGATACATCACTGGTGATGCATCACTGGTGATACATCACTGGTGATGCATCACTGGTGACACATCACTGGTGATGCATGACAGGTGATGCATCACTGGTGATACATCACTGGTGATGCATCACTGGTGATACATCACTGGTGATACATCACTGGTGATGCATCACTGGTGATACATCACTGATGATGCATCTCTGGTGATGCATCACTGGTGATACATCACTGGTGATGCATCACTGGTGATACATCACTGGTGATGCATCACTGGTGATGCATCACTGGTGATGCATCACTGGTGATACATCACTGGTGATGCATCACTGGTGATGCATCACTGGTGATGTGTCACTGGTGATACATCACTGGTGATGTGTCACTGGTGATACATCACTGGTGATGCATCACTGGTGATACATCACTGGTGATGCATCACTGGTGATGCATCACTAGTGATGCATCACTGGTGATGCATCACTGGTGATACATCACTGGTGATGCATCACTGGTGATGCATCACTGGTGATGCATCACTGGTGATACATCACTGGTGATGCATCACTGGTGATACATCACTGGTGATGCATCACTGGTGATACATCACTGGTGATACATCACTGGTGATGCATCACTGGTGATGTGTCACTGGTGATACATCACTGGTGATGCATCACTGGTGATACATCACTGGTGATGCATCACTGGTGATACATCACTGGTGATACATCACTGGTGATGCATCACTGGTGATACATCACTGGTGATGCATCACTGGTGATACATCATTGGTGATGCATCACTGGTGATACATCATTGGTGATGCATCACTGGTGATACATGACTGGTGATGCATCACTGCTGATGTGTCACTGGTGATACATCACTGGTGATACATCACTGGTGATGCATCACTGGTGATGCATCACTGGTGATGCATTACTGGTGATGTGCATCACTGGTGATGCATCACTGCTGATGCATCACTGCTGATGCATCACTGGTGATGCATCACTGGTGATACATCACTGGTGATGCATCACTGGTGATGTGTCACTGGTGATGCAGCACTGGTGATGCATCACTGGTGATGCATCACTGGTGATACATCACTGGTTATGCATCACTGGTGATACATCACTGGTGATGCATCACTGCTGATGCATCACTGCTGATGCATCACTGGTGATGTGTCACTGGTAATGCATCACTGGTGATGCATCACTGCTGATGCATCACTGGTGATGTGTCACTGGTGATGCGTCACAGGTGATGCATCACTGCTGATGCATCACTGGTGATGCATCACTTGTGATGCATCACTGGTGATACATCATTTGTGATGCATCACTGGTGATACATCACTGGTGATGCATCACTGGTGATACATCACTGGTGATGCATCACTGGTGATACATCACCGGTGATGCATCACTGGTGATACATCACCGGTGATGCATCACTGGTGATACATCACTGGTGATGCATCACTGGTGATGCATCACTGGTGATGCATCACTGGTGATGTATCACAGGTGATGCATCACAGGTGACGCATCACTGGTGATGCATCACTGGTGATGTATCACAGGTGATGCATCACTGGTGATGTATCACTGGTGATGTATCACCAGTGATGCATCACAAATGATGTATCACCAGTGATGCATCACCAGAGATGCATCATCAGTGATGTATCAGCAGTGATGCATCACTGGTGATACATCACTGGTTATGCATCACTGGTGATGCATCACTGGTGATGCATCACTAGTGATGCATCACTGCTGATACATCACTGATGATGCATCTCTGGTGATGCATCACTGGTGATACATCACTGGTGATGCATCACTGATGATACATCACTGGTGATGCATCACTGGTGACACATCACTGGTGATGCATCACAGGTGATGATCACTGGTGATGCATCACTGGTGATACATCACTGGTGATACATCACTGGTTATGCTTCACTGGTGATACATCACTGGTGATACATCACTGGTGATACATCACTGCTGATGCATCACTGGTGATGTGTCACTGGTGATGCATCACAGGTGATGCATCACTGCTGATGCATCACTGGTGATGCATCACTTGTGATGCATCACTGGTGATACATCACTGGTGATGCATCACTGGTGATACATCACTGGTGATGCATCACTGGTTATACATCACTGGTGATGCATCACTGGTGATACATCACTGGTGATACATCACTGGTGATGCATCACTGGTGATACATCACTGGTGATGCATCACTGGTGATACATCACTGGTGATACATCACTGGTTATGCTTCACTGGTGATACATCACTGGTGATGCATCACTGGTGATGCATCACTGGTGATACATCACTGCTGATGCATCACTGGTGATACATCATTTGTGATGCATCACTGGTGATACATCACTGGTGATGCATCACTGGTGATACATCACTGGTGATACATCACTGGTTATGCTTCACTGGTGATGCATCACTGGTGATGCATCACTGGTGATGCATCACTGGTGATACATCACTGGTGATGTGTCACTGGTGATGTGTCACTGTTGATGTGTCACTGGTGATGCAGCACTGGTGATGCATCACTGGTGATACATCACTGGTGATGCATCACTGGTGATACATCACTGGTGATACATCACTGGTGATGCATCACTGGTGATGCATCACTGGTGATACATCACTGGTGATGCAACACTGGTGATACATCACTGGTGATGCATCACTGGTGATACATCACTGGTGATGCATCACTGGTGACACATCACTGGTGATGCATGACAGGTGATGCATCACTGGTGATACATCACTGGTGATGCATCACTGGTGATACATCACTGGTGATACATCACTGGTGATGCATCACTGGTGATACATCACTGATGATGCATCTCTGGTGATGCATCACTGGTGATACATCACTGGTGATGCATCACTGGTGATACATCACTGGTGATGCATCACTGGTGATGCATCACTGGTGATGCATCACTGGTGATACATCACTGGTGATGCATCACTGGTGATGCATCACTGGTGATGTGTCACTGGTGATACATCACTGGTGATGTGTCACTGGTGATACATCACTGGTGATGCATCACTGGTGATACATCACTGGTGATGCATCACTGGTGATGCATCACTAGTGATGCATCACTGGTGATGCATCACTGGTGATACATCACTGGTGATGCATCACTGGTGATGCATCACTGGTGATGCATCACTGGTGATACATCACTGGTGATGCATCACTGGTGATACATCACTGGTGATGCATCACTGGTGATACATCACTGGTGATACATCACTGGTGATGCATCACTGGTGATGTGTCACTGGTGATACATCACTGGTGATGCATCACTGGTGATACATCACTGGTGATGCATCACTGGTGATACATCACTGGTGATACATCACTGGTGATGCATCACTGGTGATACATCACTGGTGATGCATCACTGGTGATACATCATTGGTGATGCATCACTGGTGATACATCATTGGTGATGCATCACTGGTGATACATGACTGGTGATGCATCACTGCTGATGTGTCACTGGTGATACATCACTGGTGATACATCACTGGTGATGCATCACTGGTGATGCATCACTGGTGATGCATTACTGGTGATGTGCATCACTGGTGATGCATCACTGCTGATGCATCACTGCTGATGCATCACTGGTGATGCATCACTGGTGATACATCACTGGTGATGCATCACTGGTGATGTGTCACTGGTGATGCAGCACTGGTGATGCATCACTGGTGATGCATCACTGGTGATACATCACTGGTTATGCATCACTGGTGATACATCACTGGTGATGCATCACTGCTGATGCATCACTGCTGATGCATCACTGGTGATGTGTCACTGGTAATGCATCACTGGTGATGCATCACTGCTGATGCATCACTGGTGATGTGTCACTGGTGATGCGTCACAGGTGATGCATCACTGCTGATGCATCACTGGTGATGCATCACTTGTGATGCATCACTGGTGATACATCATTTGTGATGCATCACTGGTGATACATCACTGGTGATGCATCACTGGTGATACATCACTGGTGATGCATCACTGGTGATACATCACCGGTGATGCATCACTGGTGATACATCACCGGTGATGCATCACTGGTGATACATCACTGGTGATGCATCACTGGTGATGCATCACTGGTGATGCATCACTGGTGATGTATCACAGGTGATGCATCACAGGTGACGCATCACTGGTGATGCATCACTGGTGATGTATCACAGGTGATGCATCACTGGTGATGTATCACTGGTGATGCATCACTGGTGATGTATCACTGGTGATGCATCACTGGTGATGTATCACTGGTGATGCATCACTCGTGATGCATCACTGGTGATGTATCACAGGTGACGCATCACTGGTGATGTATCACAGGTGATGCATCACTGGTGATGCATCACTGGTAATGCATCACTGGTGATGCATCACTGGTGATGTATCACAGGTGATGCATCACTGCTGATGCATCACACGACACTGGTGGTGTATCACAGGTGATGCATCACTGGTGACGCATCACTGGTGATGCATCACTGGTGATGTATCACTGGTGATGCATCACTGGTCTCATGTGACATGTCTCATGTGTCATGTCTCATGTGACTGTCACATGTGAGATGTCTCATGCGACATGTCACATGTGTCGTGTCTCATGTGACATGTCTCATGTGACTGTCACATGTGAGATGTCTCATGCGACATGTCACATGTGTCGTGTGTCATGTGACATGTCTCATGTGTCATGTCTCATGTGACTGTCTTATGTGACTGTCACCAGTGATGCATCACTGGTGATGTATCACAGGTGATGCATCACTGGTGACGTATCACAGGTGATGCATCACAGGTGACGCATCACTGGTGATGCATCACTGGTGATGCATCACTGCTGATGCATCACTGGTGATGCATGACTGGTGATGCATCACTGGTGATGTATCACAGGTGATGCATCACTGGTGATGTATCACAGGTGATGCATCACAGGTGACGCATCACTGGTGATGCATCACTGGTGATGCATCACTGCTGATGCATCACTGCTGATGCATCACAGGTGATGCATCACTGGTGATGCATCACTGGTGATGTATCACAGGTGATGCATCACTGGTGATGTATCACAGGTGATGCATCACTGGTGATGTATCACAGGTGATGCATCACTGGTGATGCATCACTGCTGATGCATCACTGCTGATGCAGCACTGCTGATGCATCACAGGTGATGCATCACTGGTGATGCATCACTGGTGATGTGTCACTGGTGATGCATCACTAGTGATGCATCACTGGTTATGCATCACTGGTGATACATCACTGGTGATGCATCACTGCTGATGCATCACTGCTGATGCATCACTGGTGATGTGTCACTGGTAATGCATCACTGGTGATGCATCACTGCTGATGCATCACTGGTGATGTGTCACTGGTGATGCGTCACAGGTGATGCATCACTGCTGATGCATCACTGGTGATACATCATTTGTGATGCATCACTGGTGATACATCACTGGTGATGCATCACTGCTGATGCATCACTGCTGATGCATCACTGGTGATGTGTCACTGGTAATGCATCACTGGTGATGCATCACTGCTGATGCATCACTGGTGATGTGTCACTGGTGATGCGTCACAGGTGATGCATCACTGCTGATGCATCACTGGTGATGCATCACTTGTGATGCATCACTGGTGATACATCACTTGTGATGCATCACTGGTGATACATCACTGGTGATGCATCACTGGTGATACATCACTGGTGATGCATCACTGGTGATACATCACTGGTGATACATCACTGGTGATACATCACGGGTGATGCATCACTGGTGATACACCACTGGTGATGCATCACAGGTGATGCATCACTGCTGATGCATCACTGGTGATGTGTCACTGGTGATGCATCACTGGTGATGCATCACTGGTGATGCATCACTGGTGATGCATCACTGGTGATACATCACTGGTGATGCATCACTGGTGACACATCACTGGTGATGCATCACAGGTGATGCATCACTGGTGATACATCACTGGTGATGCATCACTGGTGATGCATCACTGGTGATGCATCACTGGTGATACATCACTGGTGATGTGTCACTGGTGATACATCACTGGTGATGCATCACTGGTGATGCATCACTGGTGATACATCACTGGTGATGTGTCACTGGTGATACATCACTGGTGATGCATCACTGGTGATACATCACTGGTGATGCATCACTGGTGATGCATCACTAGTGATGCATCACTGGTGATACATCACTGATGATGCATCTCTGGTGATGCATCACTGGTGATACATCACTGGTGATACATCACTGGTGATACATCACTGGTGATGCATCACTGGTGATGCATCACTGGTGATACATCACTGGTGATGCATCACTGGTGATACATCACTGGTGATGCATCACTGGTGATACACCACTGGTGATACATCACTGGTGATGCATCACTGGTGATGCATCACTGGTGATGCATCACAGGTGATGTGTCACTGGTGATACATCACTGGTGATGCATCACTGGTGATACATCACTGGTGATGCATCACTGGTGATACATCACTGGTGATGCATCACTGGTGAAACATCACTGGTGATGCATCACTGGTGATGCATCACTGGTGATGTGTCACTGGTGATACATCACTGGTGATGCATCACTGGTGATACATCACTGGTGATGCATCACTGGTGATACATCACTGGTGATACATCACTGGTGATACATCACGGGTGATGCATCACTGGTGATACACCACTGGTGATGCATCACAGGTGATGCATCACTGCTGATGCATCACTGGTGATGTGTCACTGGTGATACATCACTGGTGATGCATCACTGGTGATACATCACTGGTGATGCATCACTGGTGATGCATCACTGGTGATGCATCACTAGTGATGCATCACTGCTGATACATCACTGATGATGCATCTCTGGTGATGCATCACTGGTGATACATCACTGGTGATGCATCACTGGTGATACATCACTGGTGATGCATCACTGGTGATACATCACTGGTGATGCATCACTGGTGACACATCACTGGTGATGCATCACAGGTGATGCATCACTGGTGATACATCACTGGTGATGCATCACTGGTGATGCATCACTAGTGATGCATCTCTGGTGATGCATCACTGGTGATACATCACTGGTGATGCATCACTGGTGATACATCACTGGTGATGCATCACTGGTGATACATCACTGGTGATGCATCACTGGTGATACATCACTGGTGATGCATCACTGGTGATACATCACTGGTGATGCATCACTGGTGACACATCACTGGTGATGCATCACAGGTGATGCATCACTGGTGATACATCACTGGTGATGCATCACTGGTGATACATCACTGGTGATGCATCACTGGTGATGCATCACTGGTGATACATCACTGGTGATGCATCACTGGTGATACATCACTGGTGATGCATCACTGGTGATACATCACTGGTGATACATCACTGGTGATGCATCACTGGTGATACATGACTGGTGATGCATCACTGCTGATGTGTCACTGGTGATACATCACTGGTGATGCATCACTGGTGATGCATTACTGGTGATGTGCATCACTGGTGATGCATCACTGGTGATGCATCACTGGTGATGTGTCACTGGTGATACATCACTGGTGATGCATCACTGGTGATACATCACTGGTGATACATCACTGGTGATGCATCACTGGTGATACATCATTGGTGATGCATCACTGGTGATACATCATTGGTGATGCATCACTGGTGATACATGACTGGTGATGCATCACTGCTGATGTGTCACTGGTGATACATCACTGGTGATGCATCACTGGTGATGCATTACTGGTGATGTGCATCACTGGTGATGCATCACTGCTGATGCATCACTGCTGATGCATCACTGGTGATGCATCACTGGTGATACATCACTGGTGATGCATCACTGGTGATGTGTCACTGGTGATGCAGCACTGGTCATGCATCACTGGTGATGCATCACAGGTGATGCATCACTGCTGATGCATCACTGGTGATACATCACTGGTGATGCATCACTGGTGATGCATCACTGGTTATACATCACTGGTGATGCATCACTGGTGATACATCACTGGTGATACATCACTGGTGATGCATCACTGGTGATACATCACTGGTGATGCATCACTGGTGATACATCACTGGTGATACATCACTGGTTATGCTTCACTGGTGATACATCACTGGTGATGCATCACTGGTGATGCATCACTGGTGATGCATCACTGGTGATGCATCACTGGTGATACATCACTGGTGATGTGTCACTGGTGATGTGTCACTGTTGATGTGTCACTGGTGATGCAGCACTGGTGATGCATCACTGGTGATACATCACTGGTGATGCATCACTGGTGATACATCACTGGTGATACATCACTGGTGATGCATCACTGGTGATGCATCACTGGTGATACATCACTGGTGATGCAACACTGGTGATACATCACTGGTGATGCATCACTGGTGATACATCACTGGTGATGCATCACTGGTGACACATCACTGGTGATGCATGACAGGTGATGCATCACTGGTGATACATCACTGGTGATGCATCACTGGTGATACATCACTGGTGATACATCACTGGTGATGCATCACTGGTGATACATCACTGATGATGCATCTCTGGTGATGCATCACTGGTGATACATCACTGGTGATGCATCACTGGTGATACATCACTGGTGATGCATCACTGGTGATGCATCACTGGTGATGCATCACTGGTGATACATCACTGGTGATGCATCACTGGTGATGCATCACTGGTGATGTGTCACTGGTGATACATCACTGGTGATGTGTCACTGGTGATACATCACTGGTGATGCATCACTGGTGATACATCACTGGTGATGCATCACTGGTGATGCATCACTAGTGATGCATCACTGGTGATGCATCACTGGTGATACATCACTGGTGATGCATCACTGGTGATGCATCACTGGTGATGCATCACTGGTGATACATCACTGGTGATGCATCACTGGTGATACATCACTGGTGATGCATCACTGGTGATACATCACTGGTGATACATCACTGGTGATGCATCACTGGTGATACATCACTGGTGATGCATCACTGGTGATACATCATTGGTGATGCATCACTGGTGATACATCATTGGTGATGCATCACTGGTGATACATGACTGGTGATGCATCACTGCTGATGTGTCACTGGTGATACATCACTGGTGATACATCACTGGTGATGCATCACTGGTGATGCATCACTGGTGATGCATTACTGGTGATGTGCATCACTGGTGATGCATCACTGCTGATGCATCACTGCTGATGCATCACTGGTGATGCATCACTGGTGTTGCATCACTGGTGATACATCACTGGTTATGCATCACTGGTGATACATCACTGGTGATGCATCACTGCTGATGCATCACTGCTGATGCATCACTGGTGATGTGTCACTGGTAATGCATCACTGGTGATGCATCACTGCTGATGCATCACTGGTGATGTGTCACTGGTGATGCGTCACAGGTGATGCATCACTGCTGATGCATCACTGGTGATGCATCACTTGTGATGCATCACTGGTGATACATCATTTGTGATGCATCACTGGTGATACATCACTGGTGATGCATCACTGGTGATACATCACTGGTGATGCATCACTGGTAATACATCACCGGTGATGCATCACTGGTGATACATCACCGGTGATGCATCACTGGTGATACATCACTGGTGATGCATCACTGGTGATGCATCACTGGTGATGCATCACTGGTGATGTATCACAGGTGATGCATCACAGGTGACGCATCACTGGTGATGCATCACTGGTGATGTATCACAGGTGATGCATCACTGGTGATGTATCACTGGTGATGCATCACTGGTGATGTATCACTGGTGATGCATCACTGGTGATGTATCACTGGTGATGCATCACTGGTGATGCATCACTGGTGATGTATCACAGGTGACGCATCACTGGTGATGTATCACAGGTGATGCATCACTGGTGATGCATCACTGGTAATGCATCACTGGTGATGCATCACTGGTGATGTATCACAGGTGATGCATCACTGCTGATGCATCACACGACACTGGTGGTGTATCACAGGTGATGCATCACTGGTGACGCATCACTGGTGATGCATCACTGGTGATGTATCACTGGTGATGCATCACTGGTCTCATGTGACATGTCTCATGTGTCATGTCTCATGTGACTGTCACATGTGAGATGTCTCATGCGACATGTCACATGTGTCGTGTCTCATGTGACATGTCTCATGTGACTGTCACATGTGAGATGTCTCATGCGACATGTCACATGTGTCGTGTGTCATGTGACATGTCTCATGTCTCATGTGACTGTCTTATGTGACTGTCACCAGTGATGCATCACTGGTGATGTATCACAGGTGATGCATCACTGGTGACGTATCACAGGTGATGCATCACAGGTGACGCATCACTGGTGATGCATCACTGGTGATGCATCACTGCTGATGCATCACTGGTGATGCATGACTGGTGATGCATCACTGGTGATGTATCACAGGTGATGCATCACTGGTGATGTATCACAGGTGATGCATCACAGGTGACGCATCACTGGTGATGCATCACTGGTGATGCATCACTGCTGATGCATCACTGCTGATGCATCACAGGTGATGCATCACTGGTGATGCATCACTGGTGATGTATCACAGGTGATGCATCACTGGTGATGTATCACAGGTGATGCATCACTGGTGATGTATCACAGGTGATGCATCACTGGTGATGCATCACTGCTGATGCATCACTGCTGATGCAGCACTGCTGATGCATCACAGGTGATGCATCACTGGTGATGCATCACTAGTGATGCATCACCAGTGACACATCACCAGTGATGTATCACCAGTGATGCATCACCAGTGATGCATCACCAGTGATGCATCACCTGTGATACATCACTGGTGATGCATCACTGCTGATGCATCACTGCTGATGCATCACTGGTGATGTGTCACTGGTAATGCATCACTGGTGATGCATCACTGCTGATGCATCACTGGTGATGTGTCACTGGTGATGCGTCACAGGTGATGCATCACTGCTGATGCATCACTGGTGATACATCATTTGTGATGCATCACTGGTGATACATCACTGGTGATGCATCACTGCTGATGCATCACTGCTGATGCATCACTGGTGATGTGTCACTGGTAATGCATCACTGGTGATGCATCACTGCTGATGCATCACTGGTGATGTGTCACTGGTGATGCGTCACAGGTGATGCATCACTGCTGATGCATCACTGGTGATGCATCACTTGTGATGCATCACTGGTGATACATCACTTGTGATGCATCACTGGTGATACATCACTGGTGATGCATCACTGGTGATACATCACTGGTGATGCATCACTGGTGATACATCACTGGTGATACATCACTGGTGATACATCACGGGTGATGCATCACTGGTGATACACCACTGGTGATGCATCACAGGTGATGCATCACTGCTGATGCATCACTGGTGATGTGTCACTGGTGATGCATCACTGGTGATGCATCACTGGTGATGCATCACTGGTGATACATCACTGGTGATGCATCACTGGTGATACATCACTGGTGATGCATCACTGGTGACACATCACTGGTGATGCATCACAGGTGATGCATCACTGGTGATACATCACTGGTGATGCATCACTGGTGATGCATCACTGGTGATACATCACTGGTGATGTGTCACTGGTGATACATCACTGGTGATGCATCACTGGTGATGCATCACTGGTGATACATCACTGGTGATGTGTCACTGGTGATACATCACTGGTGATGCATCACTGGTGATACATCACTGATGATGCATCTCTGGTGATGCATCACTGGTGATACATCACTGGTGATACATCACTGGTGATACATCACTGGTGATGCATCACTGGTGATACATCACTGGTGATGCATCACTGGTGATACATCACTGGTGATACATCACTGGTGATGCATCACTGGTGATGCATCACTGGTGATGCATCACAGGTGATGTGTCACTGGTGATACATCACTGGTGATGCATCACTGGTGATACATCACTGGTGATGCATCACTGGTGATACATCACTGGTGATGCATCACTGGTGAAACATCACTGGTGATGCATCACTGGTGATGCATCACTGGTGATGTGTCACTGGTGATACATCACTGGTGATGCATCACTGGTGATACATCACTGGTGATGCATCACTGGTGATACATCACTGGTGATACATCACTGGTGATACATGACTGGTGATGCATCACTGGTGATACATCACTGGTGATACATCACTGGTGATGCATCACTGGTGATACATCACTGGTGATACATCACTGGTGATGCATCACTGGAGATGCATCACTGCTGATGCATCACTGGTGATGTGTCACTGGTGATGCATCACTGGTGATGCATCACTGGTGATGTATCACTGGTGATACATCACTGGTGATACATCACTGGTGATGCATCACTGGTGATGCATCACTGGTGATGCATCACTGGTGATACATCACTGGTGATGTGTCACTGGTGATGCATCACTAGTGATGCATCACTGGTTATGCATCACTGGTGATACATCACTGGTGATGCATCACTGCTGATGCATCACTGCTGATGCATCACTGGTGATGTGTCACTGGTAATGCATCACTGGTGATGCATCACTGCTGATGCATCACTGGTGATGTGTCACTGGTGATGCGTCACAGGTGATGCATCACTGCTGATGCATCACTGGTGATGCATCACTTGTGATGCATCACTGGTGATACATCACTTGTGATGCATCACTGGTGATACATCACTGGTGATGCATCACTGGTGATACATCACTGGTGATGCATCACTGGTGATACATCACTGGTGATGCATCACTGGTGATACATCACTGGTGATACATCACTGGTGATACATCACGGGTGATGCATCACTGGTGATACACCACTGGTGATGCATCACAGGTGATGCATCACTGGTGATGTGTCACTGGTGATACATCACTGGTGATGCATCACTGGTGATACATCACTGGTGATGCATCACTGGTGATACATTACTGGTGATACATCACTGGTGATACATCACGGGTGATGCATCACTGGTGATACACCACTGGTGATGCATCACAGGTGATGCATCACTGCTGATGCATCACTGGTGATGTGTCACTGGTGATACATCACTGGTGATGCATCACTGGTGATACATCACTGGTGATGCATCACTGGTGATACATCACTGGTGATACATCACTGGTGATACATCACGGGTGATGCATCACTGGTGATACACCACTGGTGATGCATCACAGGTGATGCATCACTGCTGATGTATCACTGGTGATGTGTCACTGGTGATGCATCACTGGTGATGCATCACTGGTGATGCATCACTGGTGATGTGTCACTGGTGATACATCACTGGTGATGCATCACTGGTGATACATCACTGGTGATACATCACTGGTGATGCATCACTGGTGATACATCACTGGTGATACATCACTGGTGATACATCACGGGTGATGCATCACTGGTGATACACCACTGGTGATGCATCACAGGTGATGCATCACTGCTGATGCATCACTGGTGATGTGTCACTGGTGATACATCACTGGTGATGCATCACTGGTGATACATCACTGGTGATGCATCACTGGTGATGCATCACTGGTGATGCATCACTAGTGATGCATCACTGCTCACTGGTGATGCATCACTGCTCACTGGTGATGCATCACTAGTGATGCATCACTGCTGATACATCACTGATGATGCATCTCTGGTGATGCATCACTGGTGATACATCACTGGTGATGCATCACTGGTGATACATCACTGGTGATGCATCACTGGTGATACATCACTGGTGATGCATCACTGGTGACACATCACTGGTGATGCATCACAGGTGATGCATCACTGGTGATACATCACTGGTGATGCATCACTGGTGATGCATCACTAGTGATGCATCTCTGGTGATGCATCACTGGTGATACATCACTGGTGATGCATCACTGGTGATACATCACTGGTGATGCATCACTGGTGATACATCACTGGTGATGCATCACTGGTGATACATCACTGGTGATGCATCACTGGTGATACATCACTGGTGATGCATCACTGGTGACACATCACTGGTGATGCATCACAGGTGATGCATCACTGGTGATACATCACTGGTGATGCATCACTGGTGATACATCACTGGTGATGCATCACTGGTGATGCATCACTGGTGATACATCACTGGTGATGCATCACTGGTGATACATCACTGGTGATGCATCACTGGTGATACATCACTGGTGATACATCACTGGTGATGCATCACTGGTGATACATCACTGGTGATGCATCACTGGTGATGCATCACTGGTGATGCATCACTGGTGATGCATCACTGGTGATGTGTCACTGGTGATACATCACTGGTGATGCATCACTGGTGATACATCACTGGTGATACATCACTGGTGATGCATCACTGGTGATACATCATTGGTGATGCATCACTGGTGATACATCATTGGTGATGCATCACTGGTGATACATGACTGGTGATGCATCACTGCTGATGTGTCACTGGTGATACATCACTGGTGATGCATCACTGGTGATGCATCACTGGTGATGCATTACTGGTGATGTGCATCACTGGTGATGCATCACTGCTGATGCATCACTGCTGATGCATCACTGGTGATGCATCACTGGTGATACATCACTGGTGATGCATCACTGGTGATGTGTCACTGGTGATGCAGCACTGGTCATGCATCACTGGTGATGCATCACAGGTGATGCATCACTGCTGATGCATCACTGGTGATACATCACTGGTGATGCATCACTGGTGATGCATCACTGGTTATACATCACTGGTGATGCATCACTGGTGATACATCACTGGTGATACATCACTGGTGATGCATCACTGGTGATACATCACTGGTGATGCATCACTGGTGATACATCACTGGTGATACATCACTGGTTATGCTTCACTGGTGATACATCACTGGTGATGCATCACTGGTGACACATCACTGGTGATGCATGACAGGTGATGCATCACTGGTGATACATCACTGGTGATGCATCACTGGTGATACATCACTGGTGATGCATCACTGGTGATGCATCACTGGTGATACATCACTGGTGATGCAACACTGGTGATACATCACTGGTGATGCATCACTGGTGATACATCACTGGTGATGCATCACTGGTGATGCATCACTGGTGATGCATCACTGGTGATACATCACTGGTGATGTGTCACTGGTGATGTGTCACTGTTGATGTGTCACTGGTGATGCAGCACTGGTGATGCATCACTGGTGATACATCACTGGTGATGCATCACTGGTGATACATCACTGGTGATACATCACTGGTGATGCATCACTGGTGATGCATCACTGGTGATACATCACTGGTGATGCAACACTGGTGATACATCACTGGTGATGCATCACTGGTGATACATCACTGGTGATGCATCACTGGTGACACATCACTGGTGATGCATGACAGGTGATGCATCACTGGTGATACATCACTGGTGATGCATCACTGGTGATACATCACTGGTGATACATCACTGGTGATGCATCACTGGTGATACATCACTGATGATGCATCTCTGGTGATGCATCACTGGTGATACATCACTGGTGATGCATCACTGGTGATACATCACTGGTGATGCATCACTGGTGATGCATCACAGGTGATGTGTCACTGGTGATACATCACTGGTGATGCATCACTGGTGATACATCACTGGTGATGCATCACTGGTGATACATCACTGGTGATGCATCACTGGTGAAACATCACTGGTGATGCATCACTGGTGATGCATCACTGGTGATGTGTCACTGGTGATACATCACTGGTGATGCATCACTGGTGATACATCACTGGTGATGCATCACTGGTGATACATCACTGGTGATACATCACTGGTGATACATCACGGGTGATGCATCACTGGTGATACACCACTGGTGATGCATCACAGGTGATGCATCACTGCTGATGCATCACTGGTGATGTGTCACTGGTGATACATCACTGGTGATGCATCACTGGTGATACATCACTGGTGATGCATCACTGGTGATGCATCACTGGTGATGCATCACTAGTGATGCATCACTGCTGATACATCACTGATGATGCATCTCTGGTGATGCATCACTGGTGATACATCACTGGTGATGCATCACTGGTGATACATCACTGGTGATGCATCACTGGTGATACATCACTGGTGATGCATCACTGGTGACACATCACTGGTGATGCATCACAGGTGATGCATCACTGGTGATACATCACTGGTGATGCATCACTGGTGATGCATCACTAGTGATGCATCTCTGGTGATGCATCACTGGTGATACATCACTGGTGATGCATCACTGGTGATACATCACTGGTGATGCATCACTGGTGATACATCACTGGTGATGCATCACTGGTGATACATCACTGGTGATGCATCACTGGTGATACATCACTGGTGATGCATCACTGGTGACACATCACTGGTGATGCATCACAGGTGATGCATCACTGGTGATACATCACTGGTGATGCATCACTGGTGATACATCACTGGTGATGCATCACTGGTGATGCATCACTGGTGATACATCACTGGTGATGCATCACTGGTGATACATCACTGGTGATGCATCACTGGTGATACATCACTGGTGATACATCACTGGTGATGCATCACTGGTGATACATGACTGGTGATGCATCACTGCTGATGTGTCACTGGTGATACATCACTGGTGATGCATCACTGGTGATGCATTACTGGTGATGTGCATCACTGGTGATGCATCACTGGTGATGCATCACTGGTGATGTGTCACTGGTGATACATCACTGGTGATGCATCACTGGTGATACATCACTGGTGATACATCACTGGTGATGCATCACTGGTGATACATCATTGGTGATGCATCACTGGTGATACATCATTGGTGATGCATCACTGGTGATACATGACTGGTGATGCATCACTGCTGATGTGTCACTGGTGATACATCACTGGTGATGCATCACTGGTGATGCATTACTGGTGATGTGCATCACTGGTGATGCATCACTGCTGATGCATCACTGCTGATGCATCACTGGTGATGCATCACTGGTGATACATCACTGGTGATGCATCACTGGTGATGTGTCACTGGTGATGCAGCACTGGTCATGCATCACTGGTGATGCATCACAGGTGATGCATCACTGCTGATGCATCACTGGTGATACATCACTGGTGATGCATCACTGGTGATGCATCACTGGTTATACATCACTGGTGATGCATCACTGGTGATACATCACTGGTGATACATCACTGGTGATGCATCACTGGTGATACATCACTGGTGATGCATCACTGGTGATACATCACTGGTGATACATCACTGGTTATGCTTCACTGGTGATACATCACTGGTGATGCATCACTGGTGATGCATCACTGGTGATGCATCACTGGTGATGCATCACTGGTGATACATCACTGGTGATGTGTCACTGGTGATGTGTCACTGTTGATGTGTCACTGGTGATGCAGCACTGGTGATGCATCACTGGTGATACATCACTGGTGATGCATCACTGGTGATACATCACTGGTGATACATCACTGGTGATGCATCACTGGTGATGCATCACTGGTGATACATCACTGGTGATGCAACACTGGTGATACATCACTGGTGATGCATCACTGGTGATACATCACTGGTGATGCATCACTGGTGACACATCACTGGTGATGCATGACAGGTGATGCATCACTGGTGATACATCACTGGTGATGCATCACTGGTGATACATCACTGGTGATACATCACTGGTGATGCATCACTGGTGATACATCACTGATGATGCATCTCTGGTGATGCATCACTGGTGATACATCACTGGTGATGCATCACTGGTGATACATCACTGGTGATGCATCACTGGTGATGCATCACTGGTGATGCATCACTGGTGATACATCACTGGTGATGCATCACTGGTGATGCATCACTGGTGATGTGTCACTGGTGATACATCACTGGTGATGTGTCACTGGTGATACATCACTGGTGATGCATCACTGGTGATACATCACTGGTGATGCATCACTGGTGATGCATCACTAGTGATGCATCACTGGTGATGCATCACTGGTGATACATCACTGGTGATGCATCACTGGTGATGCATCACTGGTGATGCATCACTGGTGATACATCACTGGTGATGCATCACTGGTGATACATCACTGGTGATGCATCACTGGTGATACATCACTGGTGATACATCACTGGTGATGCATCACTGGTGATACATCACTGGTGATGCATCACTGGTGATACATCATTGGTGATGCATCACTGGTGATACATCATTGGTGATGCATCACTGGTGATACATGACTGGTGATGCATCACTGCTGATGTGTCACTGGTGATACATCACTGGTGATACATCACTGGTGATGCATCACTGGTGATGCATCACTGGTGATGCATTACTGGTGATGTGCATCACTGGTGATGCATCACTGCTGATGCATCACTGCTGATGCATCACTGGTGATGCATCACTGGTGTTGCATCACTGGTGATACATCACTGGTTATGCATCACTGGTGATACATCACTGGTGATGCATCACTGCTGATGCATCACTGCTGATGCATCACTGGTGATGTGTCACTGGTAATGCATCACTGGTGATGCATCACTGCTGATGCATCACTGGTGATGTGTCACTGGTGATGCGTCACAGGTGATGCATCACTGCTGATGCATCACTGGTGATGCATCACTTGTGATGCATCACTGGTGATACATCATTTGTGATGCATCACTGGTGATACATCACTGGTGATGCATCACTGGTGATACATCACTGGTGATGCATCACTGGTAATACATCACCGGTGATGCATCACTGGTGATACATCACCGGTGATGCATCACTGGTGATACATCACTGGTGATGCATCACTGGTGATGCATCACTGGTGATGCATCACTGGTGATGTATCACAGGTGATGCATCACAGGTGACGCATCACTGGTGATGCATCACTGGTGATGTATCACAGGTGATGCATCACTGGTGATGTATCACTGGTGATGCATCACTGGTGATGTATCACTGGTGATGCATCACTGGTGATGTATCACTGGTGATGCATCACTGGTGATGCATCACTGGTGATGTATCACAGGTGACGCATCACTGGTGATGTATCACAGGTGATGCATCACTGGTGATGCATCACTGGTAATGCATCACTGGTGATGCATCACTGGTGATGTATCACAGGTGATGCATCACTGCTGATGCATCACACGACACTGGTGGTGTATCACAGGTGATGCATCACTGGTGACGCATCACTGGTGATGCATCACTGGTGATGTATCACTGGTGATGCATCACTGGTCTCATGTGACATGTCTCATGTGTCATGTCTCATGTGACTGTCACATGTGAGATGTCTCATGCGACATGTCACATGTGTCGTGTCTCATGTGACATGTCTCATGTGACTGTCACATGTGAGATGTCTCATGCGACATGTCACATGTGTCGTGTGTCATGTGACATGTCTCATGTCTCATGTGACTGTCTTATGTGACTGTCACCAGTGATGCATCACTGGTGATGTATCACAGGTGATGCATCACTGGTGACGTATCACAGGTGATGCATCACAGGTGACGCATCACTGGTGATGCATCACTGGTGATGCATCACTGCTGATGCATCACTGGTGATGCATGACTGGTGATGCATCACTGGTGATGTATCACAGGTGATGCATCACTGGTGATGTATCACAGGTGATGCATCACAGGTGACGCATCACTGGTGATGCATCACTGGTGATGCATCACTGCTGATGCATCACTGCTGATGCATCACAGGTGATGCATCACTGGTGATGCATCACTGGTGATGTATCACAGGTGATGCATCACTGGTGATGTATCACAGGTGATGCATCACTGGTGATGTATCACAGGTGATGCATCACTGGTGATGCATCACTGCTGATGCATCACTGCTGATGCAGCACTGCTGATGCATCACAGGTGATGCATCACTGGTGATGCATCACTAGTGATGCATCACCAGTGACACATCACCAGTGATGTATCACCAGTGATGCATCACCAGTGATGCATCACCAGTGATGCATCACCTGTGATACATCACTGGTGATGCATCACTGCTGATGCATCACTGCTGATGCATCACTGGTGATGTGTCACTGGTAATGCATCACTGGTGATGCATCACTGCTGATGCATCACTGGTGATGTGTCACTGGTGATGCGTCACAGGTGATGCATCACTGCTGATGCATCACTGGTGATACATCATTTGTGATGCATCACTGGTGATACATCACTGGTGATGCATCACTGCTGATGCATCACTGCTGATGCATCACTGGTGATGTGTCACTGGTAATGCATCACTGGTGATGCATCACTGCTGATGCATCACTGGTGATGTGTCACTGGTGATGCGTCACAGGTGATGCATCACTGCTGATGCATCACTGGTGATGCATCACTTGTGATGCATCACTGGTGATACATCACTTGTGATGCATCACTGGTGATACATCACTGGTGATGCATCACTGGTGATACATCACTGGTGATGCATCACTGGTGATACATCACTGGTGATACATCACTGGTGATACATCACGGGTGATGCATCACTGGTGATACACCACTGGTGATGCATCACAGGTGATGCATCACTGCTGATGCATCACTGGTGATGTGTCACTGGTGATGCATCACTGGTGATGCATCACTGGTGATGCATCACTGGTGATACATCACTGGTGATGCATCACTGGTGATACATCACTGGTGATGCATCACTGGTGACACATCACTGGTGATGCATCACAGGTGATGCATCACTGGTGATACATCACTGGTGATGCATCACTGGTGATGCATCACTGGTGATACATCACTGGTGATGTGTCACTGGTGATACATCACTGGTGATGCATCACTGGTGATGCATCACTGGTGATACATCACTGGTGATGTGTCACTGGTGATACATCACTGGTGATGCATCACTGGTGATACATCACTGATGATGCATCTCTGGTGATGCATCACTGGTGATACATCACTGGTGATACATCACTGGTGATACATCACTGGTGATGCATCACTGGTGATACATCACTGGTGATGCATCACTGGTGATACATCACTGGTGATACATCACTGGTGATGCATCACTGGTGATGCATCACTGGTGATGCATCACAGGTGATGTGTCACTGGTGATACATCACTGGTGATGCATCACTGGTGATACATCACTGGTGATGCATCACTGGTGATACATCACTGGTGATGCATCACTGGTGAAACATCACTGGTGATGCATCACTGGTGATGCATCACTGGTGATGTGTCACTGGTGATACATCACTGGTGATGCATCACTGGTGATACATCACTGGTGATGCATCACTGGTGATACATCACTGGTGATACATCACTGGTGATACATGACTGGTGATGCATCACTGGTGATACATCACTGGTGATACATCACTGGTGATGCATCACTGGTGATACATCACTGGTGATACATCACTGGTGATGCATCACTGGAGATGCATCACTGCTGATGCATCACTGGTGATGTGTCACTGGTGATGCATCACTGGTGATGCATCACTGGTGATGTATCACTGGTGATACATCACTGGTGATACATCACTGGTGATGCATCACTGGTGATGCATCACTGGTGATGCATCACTGGTGATACATCACTGGTGATGTGTCACTGGTGATGCATCACTAGTGATGCATCACTGGTTATGCATCACTGGTGATACATCACTGGTGATGCATCACTGCTGATGCATCACTGCTGATGCATCACTGGTGATGTGTCACTGGTAATGCATCACTGGTGATGCATCACTGCTGATGCATCACTGGTGATGTGTCACTGGTGATGCGTCACAGGTGATGCATCACTGCTGATGCATCACTGGTGATGCATCACTTGTGATGCATCACTGGTGATACATCACTTGTGATGCATCACTGGTGATACATCACTGGTGATGCATCACTGGTGATACATCACTGGTGATGCATCACTGGTGATACATCACTGGTGATGCATCACTGGTGATACATCACTGGTGATACATCACTGGTGATACATCACGGGTGATGCATCACTGGTGATACACCACTGGTGATGCATCACAGGTGATGCATCACTGGTGATGTGTCACTGGTGATACATCACTGGTGATGCATCACTGGTGATACATCACTGGTGATGCATCACTGGTGATACATTACTGGTGATACATCACTGGTGATACATCACGGGTGATGCATCACTGGTGATACACCACTGGTGATGCATCACAGGTGATGCATCACTGCTGATGCATCACTGGTGATGTGTCACTGGTGATACATCACTGGTGATGCATCACTGGTGATACATCACTGGTGATGCATCACTGGTGATACATCACTGGTGATACATCACTGGTGATACATCACGGGTGATGCATCACTGGTGATACACCACTGGTGATGCATCACAGGTGATGCATCACTGCTGATGTATCACTGGTGATGTGTCACTGGTGATGCATCACTGGTGATGCATCACTGGTGATGCATCACTGGTGATGTGTCACTGGTGATACATCACTGGTGATGCATCACTGGTGATACATCACTGGTGATACATCACTGGTGATGCATCACTGGTGATACATCACTGGTGATACATCACTGGTGATACATCACGGGTGATGCATCACTGGTGATACACCACTGGTGATGCATCACAGGTGATGCATCACTGCTGATGCATCACTGGTGATGTGTCACTGGTGATACATCACTGGTGATGCATCACTGGTGATACATCACTGGTGATGCATCACTGGTGATGCATCACTGGTGATGCATCACTAGTGATGCATCACTGCTCACTGGTGATGCATCACTGCTCACTGGTGATGCATCACTAGTGATGCATCACTGCTGATACATCACTGATGATGCATCTCTGGTGATGCATCACTGGTGATACATCACTGGTGATGCATCACTGGTGATACATCACTGGTGATGCATCACTGGTGATACATCACTGGTGATGCATCACTGGTGACACATCACTGGTGATGCATCACAGGTGATGCATCACTGGTGATACATCACTGGTGATGCATCACTGGTGATGCATCACTAGTGATGCATCTCTGGTGATGCATCACTGGTGATACATCACTGGTGATGCATCACTGGTGATACATCACTGGTGATGCATCACTGGTGATACATCACTGGTGATGCATCACTGGTGATACATCACTGGTGATGCATCACTGGTGATACATCACTGGTGATGCATCACTGGTGACACATCACTGGTGATGCATCACAGGTGATGCATCACTGGTGATACATCACTGGTGATGCATCACTGGTGATACATCACTGGTGATGCATCACTGGTGATGCATCACTGGTGATACATCACTGGTGATGCATCACTGGTGATACATCACTGGTGATGCATCACTGGTGATACATCACTGGTGATACATCACTGGTGATGCATCACTGGTGATACATCACTGGTGATGCATCACTGGTGATGCATCACTGGTGATGCATCACTGGTGATGCATCACTGGTGATGTGTCACTGGTGATACATCACTGGTGATGCATCACTGGTGATACATCACTGGTGATACATCACTGGTGATGCATCACTGGTGATACATCATTGGTGATGCATCACTGGTGATACATCATTGGTGATGCATCACTGGTGATACATGACTGGTGATGCATCACTGCTGATGTGTCACTGGTGATACATCACTGGTGATGCATCACTGGTGATGCATCACTGGTGATGCATTACTGGTGATGTGCATCACTGGTGATGCATCACTGCTGATGCATCACTGCTGATGCATCACTGGTGATGCATCACTGGTGATACATCACTGGTGATGCATCACTGGTGATGTGTCACTGGTGATGCAGCACTGGTCATGCATCACTGGTGATGCATCACAGGTGATGCATCACTGCTGATGCATCACTGGTGATACATCACTGGTGATGCATCACTGGTGATGCATCACTGGTTATACATCACTGGTGATGCATCACTGGTGATACATCACTGGTGATACATCACTGGTGATGCATCACTGGTGATACATCACTGGTGATGCATCACTGGTGATACATCACTGGTGATACATCACTGGTTATGCTTCACTGGTGATACATCACTGGTGATGCATCACTGGTGACACATCACTGGTGATGCATGACAGGTGATGCATCACTGGTGATACATCACTGGTGATGCATCACTGGTGATACATCACTGGTGATGCATCACTGGTGATGCATCACTGGTGATACATCACTGGTGATGCAACACTGGTGATACATCACTGGTGATGCATCACTGGTGATACATCACTGGTGATGCATCACTGGTGATGCATCACTGGTGATGCATCACTGGTGATACATCACTGGTGATGTGTCACTGGTGATGTGTCACTGTTGATGTGTCACTGGTGATGCAGCACTGGTGATGCATCACTGGTGATACATCACTGGTGATGCATCACTGGTGATACATCACTGGTGATACATCACTGGTGATGCATCACTGGTGATGCATCACTGGTGATACATCACTGGTGATGCAACACTGGTGATACATCACTGGTGATGCATCACTGGTGATACATCACTGGTGATGCATCACTGGTGACACATCACTGGTGATGCATGACAGGTGATGCATCACTGGTGATACATCACTGGTGATGCATCACTGGTGATACATCACTGGTGATACATCACTGGTGATGCATCACTGGTGATACATCACTGATGATGCATCTCTGGTGATGCATCACTGGTGATACATCACTGGTGATGCATCACTGGTGATACATCACTGGTGATGCATCACTGGTGATGCATCACTGGTGATGCATCACTGGTGATACATCACTGGTGATGCATCACTGGTGATGCATCACTGGTGATGTGTCACTGGTGATACATCACTGGTGATGTGTCACTGGTGATACATCACTGGTGATGCATCACTGGTGATGCATCACTAGTGATGCATCACTGGTGATGCATCACTGGTGATGCATCACTGGTGATACATCACTGGTGATGCATCACTGGTGATGCATCACTGGTGATGTGTCACTGGTGATACATCACTGGTGATGTGTCACTGGTGATACATCACTGGTGATGCATCACTGGTGATGCATCACTAGTGATGCATCACTGGTGATGCATCACTGGTGATACATCACTGGTGATGCATCACTGGTGATGCATCACTGGTGATGCATCACTGGTGATACATCACTGGTGATGCATCACTGGTGATACATCACTGGTGATGCATCACTGGTGATACATCACTGGTGATACATCACTGGTGATGCATCACTGGTGATACATCACTGGTGATGCATCACTGGTGATACATCATTGGTGATGCATCACTGGTGATACATCATTGGTGATGCATCACTGGTGATACATGACTGGTGATGCATCACTGCTGATGTGTCACTGGTGATACATCACTGGTGATACATCACTGGTGATACATCACTGGTGATGCATCACTGGTGATGCATTACTGGTGATGTGCATCACTGGTGATGCATCACTGCTGATGCATCACTGCTGATGCATCACTGGTGATGCATCACTGGTGTTGCATCACTGGTGATACATCACTGGTTATGCATCACTGGTGATACATCACTGGTGATGCATCACTGCTGATGCATCACTGCTGATGCATCACTGGTGATGTGTCACTGGTAATGCATCACTGGTGATGCATCACTGCTGATGCATCACTGGTGATGTGTCACTGGTGATGCGTCACAGGTGATGCATCACTGCTGATGCATCACTGGTGATGCATCACTGGTGATGTGTCACTGGTGATGCATCACTAGTGATGCATCACTGGTTATGCATCACTGGTGATACATCACTGGTGATGCATCACTGCTGATGCATCACTGCTGATGCATCACTGGTGATGTGTCACTGGTAATGCATCACTGGTGATGCATCACTGCTGATGCATCACTGGTGATGTGTCACTGGTGATGCGTCACAGGTGATGCATCACTGCTGATGCATCACTGGTGATGCATCACTTGTGATGGATCACTGGTGATACATCACTTGTGATGCATCACTGGTGATACATCACTGGTGATGCATCACTGGTGATACATCACTGGTGATGCATCACTGGTGATACATCACTGGTGATACATCACTGGTGATACATCACGGGTGATGCATCACTGGTGATACACCACTGGTGATGCATCACAGGTGATGCATCACTGCTGATGCATCACTGGTGATGTGTCACTGGTGATGCATCACTGGTGATACATCACTGGTGATGCATCACTGGTGATACATCACTGGTGATACATCACTGGTGATGCATCACTGGTGATGCATCACTGGTGATACATCACTGGTGATGCAACACTGGTGATACATCACTGGTGATGCATCACTGGTGATACATCACTGGTGATGCATCACTGGTGATACATCACTGGTGATACATCACTGGTGATACATCACGGGTGATGCATCACTGGTGATACACCACTGGTGATGCATCACAGGTGATGCATCACTGGTGATGTGTCACTGGTGATACATCACTGGTGATGCATCACTGGTGATACATCACTGGTGATGCATCACTGGTGATACATTACTGGTGATACATCACTGGTGATACATCACGGGTGATGCATCACTGGTGATACACCACTGGTGATGCATCACAGGTGATGCATCACTGCTGATGCATCACTGGTGATGTGTCACTGGTGATACATCACTGGTGATGCATCACTGGTGATACATCACTGGTGATGCATCACTGGTGATACATCACTGGTGATACATCACTGGTGATACATCACGGGTGATGCATCACTGGTGATACACCACTGGTGATGCATCACAGGTGATGCATCACTGCTGATGTATCACTGGTGATGTGTCACTGGTGATGCATCACTGGTGATGCATCACTGGTGATGTGTCACTGGTGATACATCACTGGTGATGCATCACTGGTGATACATCACTGGTGATACATCACTGGTGATGCATCACTGGTGATACATCACTGGTGATACATCACTGGTGATACATCACGGGTGATGCATCACTGGTGATACACCACTGGTGATGCATCACAGGTGATGCATCACTGCTGATGCATCACTGGTGATGTGTCACTGGTGATACATCACTGGTGATGCATCACTGGTGATACATCACTGGTGATGCATCACTGGTGATGCATCACTGGTGATGCATCACTAGTGATGCATCACTGCTGATACATCACTGATGATGCATCTCTGGTGATGCATCACTGGTGATACATCACTGGTGATGCATCACTGGTGATACATCACTGGTGATGCATCACTGGTGACACATCACTGGTGATGCATCACAGGTGATGCATCACTGGTGATACATCACTGGTGATGCATCACTGGTGATGCATCACTAGTGATGCATCTCTGGTGATGCATCACTGGTGATACATCACTGGTGATGCATCACTGGTGATACATCACTGGTGATGCATCACTGGTGATACATCACTGGTGATGCATCACTGGTGACACATCACTGGTGATGCATCACAGGTGATGCATCACTGGTGATACATCACTGGTGATGCATCACTGGTGATGCATCACTGGTGATACATCACTGGTGATACATCACTGGTGATACATCACTGGTGATACATGACTAGTGATGCATCACTGGTGATACATCACTGGTGATACATCACTGGTGATGCATCACTGGTGATACATCACTGGTGATGCATCACTGGTGATACATCACTGGTGATGCATCACTGGTGATACATCACTGGTGATACATCACTGGTGATACATCACTGGTTATGCTTCACTGGTGATACATCACTGGTGATGCATCACTGGTGATACATCACTGGTGATACATCACTGGTTATGCTTCACTGGTGATACATCACTGGTGATACATCACTGGTGATACATCACTGCTGATGCATCACTGGTGATGTGTCACTGGTGATGCATCACAGGTGATGCATCACTGCTGATGCATCACTGGTGATGCATCACTTGTGATGCATCACTGGTGATACATCACTGGTGATGCATCACTGGTGATACATCACTGGTGATGCATCACTGGTTATACATCACTGGTGATGCATCACTGGTGATACATCACTGGTGATACATCACTGGTGATGCATCACTGGTGATACATCACTGGTGATGCATCACTGGTGATACATCACTGGTGATACATCACTGGTTATGCTTCACTGGTGATACATCACTGGTGATGCATCACTGGTGATGCATCACTGGTGATACATCACTGCTGATGCATCACTGGTGATACATCATTTGTGATGCATCACTGGTGATACATCACTGGTGATGCATCACTGGTGATACATCACTGGTGATACATCACTGGTTATGCTTCACTGGTGATGCATCACTGGTGATGCATCACTGGTGATGCATCACTGGTGATACATCACTGGTGATGTGTCACTGGTGATGTGTCACTGTTGATGTGTCACTGGTGATGCAGCACTGGTGATGCATCACTGGTGATACATCACTGGTGATGCATCACTGGTGATACATCACTGGTGATACATCACTGGTGATGCATCACTGGTGATGCATCACTGGTGATACATCACTGGTGATGCAACACTGGTGATACATCACTGGTGATGCATCACTGGTGATACATCACTGGTGATGCATCACTGGTGACACATCACTGGTGATGCATGACAGGTGATGCATCACTGGTGATACATCACTGGTGATGCATCACTGGTGATACATCACTGGTGATACATCACTGGTGATGCATCACTGGTGATACATCACTGATGATGCATCTCTGGTGATGCATCACTGGTGATACATCACTGGTGATGCATCACTGGTGATACATCACTGGTGATGCATCACTGGTGATGCATCACTGGTGATGCATCACTGGTGATACATCACTGGTGATGCATCACTGGTGATGCATCACTGGTGATGCATCACTGGTGATGTGTCACTGGTGATACATCACTGGTGATGTGTCACTGGTGATACATCACTGGTGATGCATCACTGGTGATACATCACTGGTGATGCATCACTGGTGATGCATCACTAGTGATGCATCACTGGTGATGCATCACTGGTGATACATCACTGGTGATGCATCACTGGTGATGCATCACTGGTGATGCATCACTGGTGATACATCACTGGTGATGCATCACTGGTGATACATCACTGGTGATGCATCACTGGTGATACATCACTGGTGATACATCACTGGTGATGCATCACTGGTGATGTGTCACTGGTGATACATCACTGGTGATGCATCACTGGTGATACATCACTGGTGATGCATCACTGGTGATACATCACTGGTGATACATCACTGGTGATGCATCACTGGTGATACATCACTGGTGATGCATCACTGGTGATACATCATTGGTGATGCATCACTGGTGATACATCATTGGTGATGCATCACTGGTGATACATGACTGGTGATGCATCACTGCTGATGTGTCACTGGTGATACATCACTGGTGATACATCACTGGTGATGCATCACTGGTGATGCATCACTGGTGATGCATTACTGGTGATGTGCATCACTGGTGATGCATCACTGCTGATGCATCACTGCTGATGCATCACTGGTGATGCATCACTGGTGATACATCACTGGTGATGCATCACTGGTGATGTGTCACTGGTGATGCAGCACTGGTGATGCATCACTGGTGATGCATCACTGGTGATACATCACTGGTTATGCATCACTGGTGATACATCACTGGTGATGCATCACTGCTGATGCATCACTGCTGATGCATCACTGGTGATGTGTCACTGGTAATGCATCACTGGTGATGCATCACTGCTGATGCATCACTGGTGATGTGTCACTGGTGATGCGTCACAGGTGATGCATCACTGCTGATGCATCACTGGTGATGCATCACTTGTGATGCATCACTGGTGATACATCATTTGTGATGCATCACTGGTGATACATCACTGGTGATGCATCACTGGTGATACATCACTGGTGATGCATCACTGGTGATACATCACCGGTGATGCATCACTGGTGATACATCACCGGTGATGCATCACTGGTGATACATCACTGGTGATGCATCACTGGTGATGCATCACTGGTGATGCATCACTGGTGATGTATCACAGGTGATGCATCACAGGTGACGCATCACTGGTGATGCATCACTGGTGATGTATCACAGGTGATGCATCACTGGTGATGTATCACAGGTGATGCATCACTGGTGATGTATCACTGGTGATGCATCACTGGTGATGTATCACTGGTGATGCATCACTGGTGATGTATCACTGGTGATGCATCACTGGTGATGCATCACTGGTGATGTATCACAGGTGACGCATCACTGGTGATGTATCACAGGTGATGCATCACTGGTGATGCATCACTGGTAATGCATCACTGGTGATGCATCACTGGTGATGTATCACAGGTGATGCATCACTGCTGATGCATCACACGACACTGGTGGTGTATCACAGGTGATGCATCACTGGTGACGCATCACTGGTGATGCATCACTGGTGATGTATCACTGGTGATGCATCACTGGTCTCATGTGACATGTCTCATGTGTCATGTCTCATGTGACTGTCACATGTGAGATGTCTCATGCGACATGTCACATGTGTCGTGTCTCATGCGACATGTCTCATGTGACTGTCACATGTGAGATGTCTCATGCGACATGTCACATGTGTCGTGTGTCATGTGACATGTCTCATGTGTCATGTCTCATGTGACTGTCTTATGTGACTGTCACCAGTGATGCATCACTGGTGATGTATCACAGGTGATGCATCACTGGTGACGTATCACAGGTGATGCATCACAGGTGACGCATCACTGGTGATGCATCACTGGTGATGCATCACTGCTGATGCATCACTGGTGATGCATGACTGGTGATGCATCACTGGTGATGTATCACAGGTGATGCATCACTGGTGATGTATCACAGGTGATGCATCACAGGTGACGCATCACTGGTGATGCATCACTGGTGATGCATCACTGCTGATGCATCACTGCTGATGCATCACAGGTGATGCATCACTGGTGATGCATCACTGGTGATGTATCACAGGTGATGCATCACTGGTGATGTATCACAGGTGATGCATCACTGGTGATGTATCACAGGTGATGCATCACTGGTGATGCATCACTGCTGATGCATCACTGCTGATGCAGCACTGCTGATGCATCACAGGTGATGCATCACTGGTGATGCATCACTGGTGATGTGTCACTGGTGATGCATCACTAGTGATGCATCACTGGTTATGCATCACTGGTGATACATCACTGGTGATGCATCACTGCTGATGCATCACTGCTGATGCATCACTGGTGATGTGTCACTGGTAATGCATCACTGGTGATGCATCACTGCTGATGCATCACTGGTGATGTGTCACTGGTGATGCGTCACAGGTGATGCATCACTGCTGATGCATCACTGGTGATACATCATTTGTGATGCATCACTGGTGATACATCACTGGTGATGCATCACTGCTGATGCATCACTGCTGATGCATCACTGGTGATGTGTCACTGGTAATGCATCACTGGTGATGCATCACTGCTGATGCATCACTGGTGATGTGTCACTGGTGATGCGTCACAGGTGATGCATCACTGCTGATGCATCACTGGTGATGCATCACTTGTGATGCATCACTGGTGATACATCACTTGTGATGCATCACTGGTGATACATCACTGGTGATGCATCACTGGTGATACATCACTGGTGATGCATCACTGGTGATACATCACTGGTGATACATCACTGGTGATACATCACGGGTGATGCATCACTGGTGATACACCACTGGTGATGCATCACAGGTGATGCATCACTGCTGATGCATCACTGGTGATGTGTCACTGGTGATGCATCACTGGTGATGCATCACTGGTGATGCATCACTGGTGATACATCACTGGTGATGCATCACTGGTGATACATCACTGGTGATGCATCACTGGTGACACATCACTGGTGATGCATCACAGGTGATGCATCACTGGTGATACATCACTGGTGATGCATCACTGGTGATGCATCACTGGTGATGCATCACTGGTGATACATCACTGGTGATGTGTCACTGGTGATACATCACTGGTGATGCATCACTGGTGATGCATCACTGGTGATACATCACTGGTGATGTGTCACTGGTGATACATCACTGGTGATGCATCACTGGTGATACATCACTGGTGATGCATCACTGGTGATGCATCACTAGTGATGCATCACTGGTGATACATCACTGATGATGCATCTCTGGTGATGCATCACTGGTGATACATCACTGGTGATACATCACTGGTGATACATCACTGGTGATGCATCACTGGTGATGCATCACTGGTGATACATCACTGGTGATGCATCACTGGTGATACATCACTGGTGATGCATCACTGGTGATACACCACTGGTGATACATCACTGGTGATGCATCACTGGTGATGCATCACTGGTGATGCATCACAGGTGATGTGTCACTGGTGATACATCACTGGTGATGCATCACTGGTGATACATCACTGGTGATGCATCACTGGTGATACATCACTGGTGATGCATCACTGGTGAAACATCACTGGTGATGCATCACTGGTGATGCATCACTGGTGATGTGTCACTGGTGATACATCACTGGTGATGCATCACTGGTGATACATCACTGGTGATGCATCACTGGTGATACATCACTGGTGATGCATCACTGGTGATACATCACTGGTGATGCATCACTGGTGATACATCACCGGTGATGCATCACTGGTGATACATCACCGGTGATGCATCACTGGTGATACATCACTGGTGATGCATCACTGGTGATGCATCACTGGTGATGCATCACTGGTGATGCATCACTGGTGATACATCACTGGTGATACATCACTGGTGATACATCACTGGTTATGCTTCACTGGTGATACATCACTGGTGATGCATCACTGGTGATACATCACTGGTGATACATCACTGGTTATGCTTCACTGGTGATACATCACTGGTGATACATCACTGGTGATACATCACTGCTGATGCATCACTGGTGATGTGTCACTGGTGATGCATCACAGGTGATGCATCACTGCTGATGCATCACTGGTGATGCATCACTTGTGATGCATCACTGGTGATACATCACTGGTGATGCATCACTGGTGATACATCACTGGTGATGCATCACTGGTTATACATCACTGGTGATGCATCACTGGTGATACATCACTGGTGATACATCACTGGTGATGCATCACTGGTGATACATCACTGGTGATGCATCACTGGTGATACATCACTGGTGATACATCACTGGTTATGCTTCACTGGTGATACATCACTGGTGATGCATCACTGGTGATGCATCACTGGTGATACATCACTGCTGATGCATCACTGGTGATACATCATTTGTGATGCATCACTGGTGATACATCACTGGTGATGCATCACTGGTGATACATCACTGGTGATACATCACTGGTTATGCTTCACTGGTGATGCATCACTGGTGATGCATCACTGGTGATGCATCACTGGTGATACATCACTGGTGATGTGTCACTGGTGATGTGTCACTGTTGATGTGTCACTGGTGATGCAGCACTGGTGATGCATCACTGGTGATACATCACTGGTGATGCATCACTGGTGATACATCACTGGTGATACATCACTGGTGATGCATCACTGGTGATGCATCACTGGTGATACATCACTGGTGATGCAACACTGGTGATACATCACTGGTGATGCATCACTGGTGATACATCACTGGTGATGCATCACTGGTGACACATCACTGGTGATGCATGACAGGTGATGCATCACTGGTGATACATCACTGGTGATGCATCACTGGTGATACATCACTGGTGATACATCACTGGTGATGCATCACTGGTGATACATCACTGATGATGCATCTCTGGTGATGCATCACTGGTGATACATCACTGGTGATGCATCACTGGTGATACATCACTGGTGATGCATCACTGGTGATGCATCACTGGTGATGCATCACTGGTGATACATCACTGGTGATGCATCACTGGTGATGCATCACTGGTGATGTGTCACTGGTGATACATCACTGGTGATGTGTCACTGGTGATACATCACTGGTGATGCATCACTGGTGATACATCACTGGTGATGCATCACTGGTGATGCATCACTAGTGATGCATCACTGGTGATGCATCACTGGTGATACATCACTGGTGATGCATCACTGGTGATGCATCACTGGTGATGCATCACTGGTGATACATCACTGGTGATGCATCACTGGTGATACATCACTGGTGATGCATCACTGGTGATACATCACTGGTGATACATCACTGGTGATGCATCACTGGTGATGTGTCACTGGTGATACATCACTGGTGATGCATCACTGGTGATACATCACTGGTGATGCATCACTGGTGATACATCACTGGTGATACATCACTGGTGATGCATCACTGGTGATACATCACTGGTGATGCATCACTGGTGATACATCATTGGTGATGCATCACTGGTGATACATCATTGGTGATGCATCACTGGTGATACATGACTGGTGATGCATCACTGCTGATGTGTCACTGGTGATACATCACTGGTGATACATCACTGGTGATGCATCACTGGTGATGCATCACTGGTGATGCATTACTGGTGATGTGCATCACTGGTGATGCATCACTGCTGATGCATCACTGCTGATGCATCACTGGTGATGCATCACTGGTGATACATCACTGGTGATGCATCACTGGTGATGTGTCACTGGTGATGCAGCACTGGTGATGCATCACTGGTGATGCATCACTGGTGATACATCACTGGTTATGCATCACTGGTGATACATCACTGGTGATGCATCACTGCTGATGCATCACTGCTGATGCATCACTGGTGATGTGTCACTGGTAATGCATCACTGGTGATGCATCACTGCTGATGCATCACTGGTGATGTGTCACTGGTGATGCGTCACAGGTGATGCATCACTGCTGATGCATCACTGGTGATGCATCACTTGTGATGCATCACTGGTGATACATCATTTGTGATGCATCACTGGTGATACATCACTGGTGATGCATCACTGGTGATACATCACTGGTGATGCATCACTGGTGATACATCACCGGTGATGCATCACTGGTGATACATCACCGGTGATGCATCACTGGTGATACATCACTGGTGATGCATCACTGGTGATGCATCACTGGTGATGCATCACTGGTGATGTATCACAGGTGATGCATCACAGGTGACGCATCACTGGTGATGCATCACTGGTGATGTATCACAGGTGATGCATCACTGGTGATGTATCACAGGTGATGCATCACTGGTGATGTATCACTGGTGATGCATCACTGGTGATGTATCACTGGTGATGCATCACTGGTGATGTATCACTGGTGATGCATCACTGGTGATGCATCACTGGTGATGTATCACAGGTGACGCATCACTGGTGATGTATCACAGGTGATGCATCACTGCTGATGCATCACACGACACTGGTGGTGTATCACAGGTGATGCATCACTGGTGACGCATCACTGGTGATGCATCACTGGTGATGTATCACTGGTGATGCATCACTGGTCTCATGTGACATGTCTCATGTGTCATGTCTCATGTGACTGTCACATGTGAGATGTCTCATGCGACATGTCACATGTGTCGTGTCTCATGTGACATGTCTCATGTGACTGTCACATGTGAGATGTCTCATGCGACATGTCACATGTGTCGTGTGTCATGTGACATGTCTCATGTGTCATGTCTCATGTGACTGTCTTATGTGACTGTCACCAGTGATGCATCACTGGTGATGTATCACAGGTGATGCATCACTGGTGACGTATCACAGGTGATGCATCACAGGTGACGCATCACTGGTGATGCATCACTGGTGATGCATCACTGCTGATGCATCACTGGTGATGCATGACTGGTGATGCATCACTGGTGATGTATCACAGGTGATGCATCACTGGTGATGTATCACAGGTGATGCATCACAGGTGACGCATCACTGGTGATGCATCACTGGTGATGCATCACTGCTGATGCATCACTGCTGATGCATCACAGGTGATGCATCACTGGTGATGCATCACTGGTGATGTATCACAGGTGATGCATCACTGGTGATGTATCACAGGTGATGCATCACTGGTGATGTATCACAGGTGATGCATCACTGGTGATGCATCACTGCTGATGCATCACTGCTGATGCAGCACTGCTGATGCATCACAGGTGATGCATCACTGGTGATGCATCACTGGTGATGTGTCACTGGTGATGCATCACTAGTGATGCATCACTGGTTATGCATCACTGGTGATACATCACTGGTGATGCATCACTGCTGATGCATCACTGCTGATGCATCACTGGTGATGTGTCACTGGTAATGCATCACTGGTGATGCATCACTGCTGATGCATCACTGGTGATGTGTCACTGGTGATGCGTCACAGGTGATGCATCACTGCTGATGCATCACTGGTGATACATCATTTGTGATGCATCACTGGTGATACATCACTGGTGATGCATCACTGCTGATGCATCACTGCTGATGCATCACTGGTGATGTGTCACTGGTAATGCATCACTGGTGATGCATCACTGCTGATGCATCACTGGTGATGTGTCACTGGTGATGCGTCACAGGTGATGCATCACTGCTGATGCATCACTGGTGATGCATCACTTGTGATGCATCACTGGTGATACATCACTTGTGATGCATCACTGGTGATACATCACTGGTGATGCATCACTGGTGATACATCACTGGTGATGCATCACTGGTGATACATCACTGGTGATACATCACTGGTGATACATCACGGGTGATGCATCACTGGTGATACACCACTGGTGATGCATCACAGGTGATGCATCACTGCTGATGCATCACTGGTGATGTGTCACTGGTGATGCATCACTGGTGATGCATCACTGGTGATGCATCACTGGTGATGCATCACTGGTGATGCATCACTGGTGATACATCACTGGTGATGTGTCACTGGTGATACATCACTGGTGATGCATCACTGGTGATACATCACTGGTGATGCATCACTGGTGATGTGTCACTGGTGATACATCACTGGTGATGCATCACTGGTGATACATCACTGGTGATGCATCACTTGTGATGCATCACTGGTGATACATCACTTGTGATGCATCACTGGTGATACATCACTGGTGATGCATCACTGGTGATACATCACTGGTGATGCATCACTGGTGATACATCACTGGTGATGCATCACTGGTGATACATCACTTGTGATGCATCACTGGTGATGCATCACTGCTGATGCATCACTGGTGATGTGTCACTGGTGATGCGTCACAGGTGATGCATCACTGCTGATGCATCACTGGTGATGCATCACTTGTGATGCATCACTGGTGATACATCACTTGTGATGCATCACTGGTGATACATCACTGGTGATGCATCACTGGTGATACATCACTGGTGATGCATCACTGGTGATACATCACTGGTGATACATCACTGGTGATACATCACGGGTGATGCATCACTGGTGATACACCACTGGTGATGCATCACAGGTGATGCATCACTGCTGATGCATCACTGGTGATGTGTCACTGGTGATGCATCACAGGTGATGCATCACTGGTGATACATCACTGGTGATGCATCACTGGTGATGCATCACTGGTGATACATCACTGGTGATGTGTCACTGGTGATACATCACTGGTGATGCATCACTGGTGATACATCACTGGTGATGCATCACTGGTGATGTGTCACTGGTGATACATCACTGGTGATGCATCACTGGTGATACATCACTGGTGATGCATCACTGGTGAAACATCACTGGTGATGCATCACTGGTGATGCATCACTGGTGATGTGTCACTGGTGATACATCACTGGTGATGCATCACTGGTGATACATCACTGGTGATGCATCACTGGTGATACATCACTGGTGATACATCACTGGTGATACATCACGGGTGATGCATCACTGGTGATACACCACTGGTGATGCATCACAGGTGATGCATCACTGCTGATGCATCACTGGTGATGTGTCACTGGTGATACATCACTGGTGATGCATCACTGGTGATACATCACTGGTGATGCATCACTGGTGATGCATCACTGGTGATGCATCACTAGTGATGCATCACTGCTGATACATCACTGATGATGCATCTCTGGTGATGCATCACTGGTGATACATCACTGGTGATGCATCACTGGTGATACATCACTGGTGATGCATCACTGGTGATACATCACTGGTGATGCATCACTGGTGACACATCACTGGTGATGCATCACAGGTGATGCATCACTGGTGATACATCACTGGTGATGCATCACTGGTGATGCATCACTAGTGATGCATCTCTGGTGATGCATCACTGGTGATACATCACTGGTGATGCATCACTGGTGATACATCACTGGTGATGCATCACTGGTGATACATCACTGGTGATGCATCACTGGTGATACATCACTGGTGATGCATCACTGGTGATACATCACTGGTGATGCATCACTGGTGATACATCACTGGTGATGCATCACTGGTGACACATCACTGGTGATGCATCACAGGTGATGCATCACTGGTGATACATCACTGGTGATGCATCACTGGTGATACATCACTGGTGATGCATCACTGGTGATGCATCACTGGTGATACATCACTGGTGATGCATCACTGGTGATACATCACTGGTGATGCATCACTGGTGATACATCACTGGTGATACATCACTGGTGATGCATCACTGGTGATACATCACTGGTGATGCATCACTGGTGATGCATCACTGGTGATGCATCACTGGTGATGCATCACTGGTGATGTGTCACTGGTGATACATCACTGGTGATGCATCACTGGTGATACATCACTGGTGATACATCACTGGTGATGCATCACTGGTGATACATCATTGGTGATGCATCACTGGTGATACATCATTGGTGATGCATCACTGGTGATACATGACTGGTGATGCATCACTGCTGATGTGTCACTGGTGATACATCACTGGTGATGCATCACTGGTGATGCATCACTGGTGATGCATTACTGGTGATGTGCATCACTGGTGATGCATCACTGCTGATGCATCACTGCTGATGCATCACTGGTGATGCATCACTGGTGATACATCACTGGTGATGCATCACTGGTGATGTGTCACTGGTGATGCAGCACTGGTCATGCATCACTGGTGATGCATCACAGGTGATGCATCACTGCTGATGCATCACTGGTGATACATCACTGGTGATGCATCACTGGTGATGCATCACTGGTTATACATCACTGGTGATGCATCACTGGTGATACATCACTGGTGATACATCACTGGTGATGCATCACTGGTGATACATCACTGGTGATGCATCACTGGTGATACATCACTGGTGATACATCACTGGTTATGCTTCACTGGTGATACATCACTGGTGATGCATCACTGGTGATGCATCACTGGTGATGCATCACTGGTGATGCATCACTGGTGATACATCACTGGTGATGTGTCACTGGTGATGTGTCACTGTTGATGTGTCACTGGTGATGCAGCACTGGTGATGCATCACTGGTGATACATCACTGGTGATGCATCACTGGTGATACATCACTGGTGATACATCACTGGTGATGCATCACTGGTGATGCATCACTGGTGATACATCACTGGTGATGCATCACTGGTGATACATCACTGGTGATGCATCACTGGTGACACATCACTGGTGATGCATGACAGGTGATGCATCACTGGTGATACATCACTGGTGATGCATCACTGGTGATACATCACTGGTGATACATCACTGGTGATGCATCACTGGTGATACATCACTGATGATGCATCTCTGGTGATGCATCACTGGTGATACATCACTGGTGATGCATCACTGGTGATACATCACTGGTGATGCATCACTGGTGATGCATCACTGGTGATGCATCACTGGTGATACATCACTGGTGATGCATCACTGGTGATGCATCACTGGTGATGTGTCACTGGTGATACATCACTGGTGATGTGTCACTGGTGATACATCACTGGTGATGCATCACTGGTGATACATCACTGGTGATGCATCACTGGTGATGCATCACTAGTGATGCATCACTGGTGATGCATCACTGGTGATACATCACTGGTGATGCATCACTGGTGATGCATCACTGGTGATGCATCACTGGTGATGCATCACTGGTGATACATCACTGGTGATACATCACTGGTGATACATCACGGGTGATGCATCACTGGTGATACACCACTGGTGATGCATCACAGGTGATGCATCACTGCTGATGCATCACTGGTGATGTGTCACTGGTGATGCATCACTGGTGATACATCACTGGTGATGCATCACTGGTGATACATCACTGGTGATACATCACTGGTGATGCATCACTGGTGATGCATCACTGGTGATACATCACTGGTGATGCAACACTGGTGATACATCACTGGTGATGCATCACTGGTGATACATCACTGGTGATGCATCACTGGTGATACATCACTGGTGATACATCACTGGTGATACATCACGGGTGATGCATCACTGGTGATACACCACTGGTGATGCATCACAGGTGATGCATCACTGGTGATGTGTCACTGGTGATACATCACTGGTGATGCATCACTGGTGATACATCACTGGTGATGCATCACTGGTGATACATTACTGGTGATACATCACTGGTGATACATCACGGGTGATGCATCACTGGTGATACACCACTGGTGATGCATCACAGGTGATGCATCACTGCTGATGCATCACTGGTGATGTGTCACTGGTGATACATCACTGGTGATGCATCACTGGTGATACATCACTGGTGATGCATCACTGGTGATACATCACTGGTGATACATCACTGGTGATACATCACGGGTGATGCATCACTGGTGATACACCACTGGTGATGCATCACAGGTGATGCATCACTGCTGATGTATCACTGGTGATGTGTCACTGGTGATGCATCACTGGTGATGCATCACTGGTGATGTGTCACTGGTGATACATCACTGGTGATGCATCACTGGTGATACATCACTGGTGATACATCACTGGTGATGCATCACTGGTGATACATCACTGGTGATACATCACTGGTGATACATCACGGGTGATGCATCACTGGTGATACACCACTGGTGATGCATCACAGGTGATGCATCACTGCTGATGCATCACTGGTGATGTGTCACTGGTGATACATCACTGGTGATGCATCACTGGTGATACATCACTGGTGATGCATCACTGGTGATGCATCACTGGTGATGCATCACTAGTGATGCATCACTGCTGATACATCACTGATGATGCATCTCTGGTGATGCATCACTGGTGATACATCACTGGTGATGCATCACTGGTGATACATCACTGGTGATGCATCACTGGTGACACATCACTGGTGATGCATCACAGGTGATGCATCACTGGTGATACATCACTGGTGATGCATCACTGGTGATGCATCACTAGTGATGCATCTCTGGTGATGCATCACTGGTGATACATCACTGGTGATGCATCACTGGTGATACATCACTGGTGATGCATCACTGGTGATACATCACTGGTGATGCATCACTGGTGACACATCACTGGTGATGCATCACAGGTGATGCATCACTGGTGATACATCACTGGTGATGCATCACTGGTGATGCATCACTGGTGATACATCACTGGTGATACATCACTGGTGATACATCACTGGTGATACATGACTAGTGATGCATCACTGGTGATACATCACTGGTGATACATCACTGGTGATGCATCACTGGTGATACATCACTGGTGATGCATCACTGGTGATACATCACTGGTGATGCATCACTGGTGATACATCACTGGTGATACATCACTGGTGATACATCACTGGTTATGCTTCACTGGTGATACATCACTGGTGATGCATCACTGGTGATACATCACTGGTGATACATCACTGGTTATGCTTCACTGGTGATACATCACTGGTGATACATCACTGGTGATACATCACTGCTGATGCATCACTGGTGATGTGTCACTGGTGATGCATCACAGGTGATGCATCACTGCTGATGCATCACTGGTGATGCATCACTTGTGATGCATCACTGGTGATACATCACTGGTGATGCATCACTGGTGATACATCACTGGTGATGCATCACTGGTTATACATCACTGGTGATGCATCACTGGTGATACATCACTGGTGATACATCACTGGTGATGCATCACTGGTGATACATCACTGGTGATGCATCACTGGTGATACATCACTGGTGATACATCACTGGTTATGCTTCACTGGTGATACATCACTGGTGATGCATCACTGGTGATGCATCACTGGTGATACATCACTGCTGATGCATCACTGGTGATACATCATTTGTGATGCATCACTGGTGATACATCACTGGTGATGCATCACTGGTGATACATCACTGGTGATACATCACTGGTTATGCTTCACTGGTGATGCATCACTGGTGATGCATCACTGGTGATGCATCACTGGTGATACATCACTGGTGATGTGTCACTGGTGATGTGTCACTGTTGATGTGTCACTGGTGATGCAGCACTGGTGATGCATCACTGGTGATACATCACTGGTGATGCATCACTGGTGATACATCACTGGTGATACATCACTGGTGATGCATCACTGGTGATGCATCACTGGTGATACATCACTGGTGATGCAACACTGGTGATACATCACTGGTGATGCATCACTGGTGATACATCACTGGTGATGCATCACTGGTGACACATCACTGGTGATGCATGACAGGTGATGCATCACTGGTGATACATCACTGGTGATGCATCACTGGTGATACATCACTGGTGATACATCACTGGTGATGCATCACTGGTGATACATCACTGATGATGCATCTCTGGTGATGCATCACTGGTGATACATCACTGGTGATGCATCACTGGTGATACATCACTGGTGATGCATCACTGGTGATGCATCACTGGTGATGCATCACTGGTGATACATCACTGGTGATGCATCACTGGTGATGCATCACTGGTGATGCATCACTGGTGATGTGTCACTGGTGATACATCACTGGTGATGTGTCACTGGTGATACATCACTGGTGATGCATCACTGGTGATACATCACTGGTGATGCATCACTGGTGATGCATCACTAGTGATGCATCACTGGTGATGCATCACTGGTGATACATCACTGGTGATGCATCACTGGTGATGCATCACTGGTGATGCATCACTGGTGATACATCACTGGTGATGCATCACTGGTGATACATCACTGGTGATGCATCACTGGTGATACATCACTGGTGATACATCACTGGTGATGCATCACTGGTGATGTGTCACTGGTGATACATCACTGGTGATGCATCACTGGTGATACATCACTGGTGATGCATCACTGGTGATACATCACTGGTGATACATCACTGGTGATGCATCACTGGTGATACATCACTGGTGATGCATCACTGGTGATACATCATTGGTGATGCATCACTGGTGATACATCATTGGTGATGCATCACTGGTGATACATGACTGGTGATGCATCACTGCTGATGTGTCACTGGTGATACATCACTGGTGATACATCACTGGTGATGCATCACTGGTGATGCATCACTGGTGATGCATTACTGGTGATGTGCATCACTGGTGATGCATCACTGCTGATGCATCACTGCTGATGCATCACTGGTGATGCATCACTGGTGATACATCACTGGTGATGCATCACTGGTGATGTGTCACTGGTGATGCAGCACTGGTGATGCATCACTGGTGATGCATCACTGGTGATACATCACTGGTTATGCATCACTGGTGATACATCACTGGTGATGCATCACTGCTGATGCATCACTGCTGATGCATCACTGGTGATGTGTCACTGGTAATGCATCACTGGTGATGCATCACTGCTGATGCATCACTGGTGATGTGTCACTGGTGATGCGTCACAGGTGATGCATCACTGCTGATGCATCACTGGTGATGCATCACTTGTGATGCATCACTGGTGATACATCATTTGTGATGCATCACTGGTGATACATCACTGGTGATGCATCACTGGTGATACATCACTGGTGATGCATCACTGGTGATACATCACCGGTGATGCATCACTGGTGATACATCACCGGTGATGCATCACTGGTGATACATCACTGGTGATGCATCACTGGTGATGCATCACTGGTGATGCATCACTGGTGATGTATCACAGGTGATGCATCACAGGTGACGCATCACTGGTGATGCATCACTGGTGATGTATCACAGGTGATGCATCACTGGTGATGTATCACAGGTGATGCATCACTGGTGATGTATCACTGGTGATGCATCACTGGTGATGTATCACTGGTGATGCATCACTGGTGATGTATCACTGGTGATGCATCACTGGTGATGCATCACTGGTGATGTATCACAGGTGACGCATCACTGGTGATGTATCACAGGTGATGCATCACTGGTGATGCATCACTGGTAATGCATCACTGGTGATGCATCACTGGTGATGTATCACAGGTGATGCATCACTGCTGATGCATCACACGACACTGGTGGTGTATCACAGGTGATGCATCACTGGTGACGCATCACTGGTGATGCATCACTGGTGATGTATCACTGGTGATGCATCACTGGTCTCATGTGACATGTCTCATGTGTCATGTCTCATGTGACTGTCACATGTGAGATGTCTCATGCGACATGTCACATGTGTCGTGTCTCATGCGACATGTCTCATGTGACTGTCACATGTGAGATGTCTCATGCGACATGTCACATGTGTCGTGTGTCATGTGACATGTCTCATGTGTCATGTCTCATGTGACTGTCTTATGTGACTGTCACCAGTGATGCATCACTGGTGATGTATCACAGGTGATGCATCACTGGTGACGTATCACAGGTGATGCATCACAGGTGACGCATCACTGGTGATGCATCACTGGTGATGCATCACTGCTGATGCATCACTGGTGATGCATGACTGGTGATGCATCACTGGTGATGTATCACAGGTGATGCATCACTGGTGATGTATCACAGGTGATGCATCACAGGTGACGCATCACTGGTGATGCATCACTGGTGATGCATCACTGCTGATGCATCACTGCTGATGCATCACAGGTGATGCATCACTGGTGATGCATCACTGGTGATGTATCACAGGTGATGCATCACTGGTGATGTATCACAGGTGATGCATCACTGGTGATGTATCACAGGTGATGCATCACTGGTGATGCATCACTGCTGATGCATCACTGCTGATGCAGCACTGCTGATGCATCACAGGTGATGCATCACTGGTGATGCATCACTGGTGATGTGTCACTGGTGATGCATCACTAGTGATGCATCACTGGTTATGCATCACTGGTGATACATCACTGGTGATGCATCACTGCTGATGCATCACTGCTGATGCATCACTGGTGATGTGTCACTGGTAATGCATCACTGGTGATGCATCACTGCTGATGCATCACTGGTGATGTGTCACTGGTGATGCGTCACAGGTGATGCATCACTGCTGATGCATCACTGGTGATACATCATTTGTGATGCATCACTGGTGATACATCACTGGTGATGCATCACTGCTGATGCATCACTGCTGATGCATCACTGGTGATGTGTCACTGGTAATGCATCACTGGTGATGCATCACTGCTGATGCATCACTGGTGATGTGTCACTGGTGATGCGTCACAGGTGATGCATCACTGCTGATGCATCACTGGTGATGCATCACTTGTGATGCATCACTGGTGATACATCACTTGTGATGCATCACTGGTGATACATCACTGGTGATGCATCACTGGTGATACATCACTGGTGATGCATCACTGGTGATACATCACTGGTGATACATCACTGGTGATACATCACGGGTGATGCATCACTGGTGATACACCACTGGTGATGCATCACAGGTGATGCATCACTGCTGATGCATCACTGGTGATGTGTCACTGGTGATGCATCACTGGTGATGCATCACTGGTGATGCATCACTGGTGATACATCACTGGTGATGCATCACTGGTGATACATCACTGGTGATGCATCACTGGTGACACATCACTGGTGATGCATCACAGGTGATGCATCACTGGTGATACATCACTGGTGATGCATCACTGGTGATGCATCACTGGTGATGCATCACTGGTGATACATCACTGGTGATGTGTCACTGGTGATACATCACTGGTGATGCATCACTGGTGATGCATCACTGGTGATACATCACTGGTGATGTGTCACTGGTGATACATCACTGGTGATGCATCACTGGTGATACATCACTGGTGATGCATCACTGGTGATGCATCACTAGTGATGCATCACTGGTGATACATCACTGATGATGCATCTCTGGTGATGCATCACTGGTGATACATCACTGGTGATACATCACTGGTGATACATCACTGGTGATGCATCACTGGTGATGCATCACTGGTGATACATCACTGGTGATGCATCACTGGTGATACATCACTGGTGATGCATCACTGGTGATACACCACTGGTGATACATCACTGGTGATGCATCACTGGTGATGCATCACTGGTGATGCATCACAGGTGATGTGTCACTGGTGATACATCACTGGTGATGCATCACTGGTGATACATCACTGGTGATGCATCACTGGTGATACATCACTGGTGATGCATCACTGGTGAAACATCACTGGTGATGCATCACTGGTGATGCATCACTGGTGATGTGTCACTGGTGATACATCACTGGTGATGCATCACTGGTGATACATCACTGGTGATGCATCACTGGTGATACATCACTGGTGATGCATCACTGGTGATACATCACTGGTGATGCATCACTGGTGATACATCACCGGTGATGCATCACTGGTGATACATCACCGGTGATGCATCACTGGTGATACATCACTGGTGATGCATCACTGGTGATGCATCACTGGTGATGCATCACTGGTGATGCATCACTGGTGATACATCACTGGTGATACATCACTGGTGATACATCACTGGTTATGCTTCACTGGTGATACATCACTGGTGATGCATCACTGGTGATACATCACTGGTGATACATCACTGGTTATGCTTCACTGGTGATACATCACTGGTGATACATCACTGGTGATACATCACTGCTGATGCATCACTGGTGATGTGTCACTGGTGATGCATCACAGGTGATGCATCACTGCTGATGCATCACTGGTGATGCATCACTTGTGATGCATCACTGGTGATACATCACTGGTGATGCATCACTGGTGATACATCACTGGTGATGCATCACTGGTTATACATCACTGGTGATGCATCACTGGTGATACATCACTGGTGATACATCACTGGTGATGCATCACTGGTGATACATCACTGGTGATGCATCACTGGTGATACATCACTGGTGATACATCACTGGTTATGCTTCACTGGTGATACATCACTGGTGATGCATCACTGGTGATGCATCACTGGTGATACATCACTGCTGATGCATCACTGGTGATACATCATTTGTGATGCATCACTGGTGATACATCACTGGTGATGCATCACTGGTGATACATCACTGGTGATACATCACTGGTTATGCTTCACTGGTGATGCATCACTGGTGATGCATCACTGGTGATGCATCACTGGTGATACATCACTGGTGATGTGTCACTGGTGATGTGTCACTGTTGATGTGTCACTGGTGATGCAGCACTGGTGATGCATCACTGGTGATACATCACTGGTGATGCATCACTGGTGATACATCACTGGTGATACATCACTGGTGATGCATCACTGGTGATGCATCACTGGTGATACATCACTGGTGATGCAACACTGGTGATACATCACTGGTGATGCATCACTGGTGATACATCACTGGTGATGCATCACTGGTGACACATCACTGGTGATGCATGACAGGTGATGCATCACTGGTGATACATCACTGGTGATGCATCACTGGTGATACATCACTGGTGATACATCACTGGTGATGCATCACTGGTGATACATCACTGATGATGCATCTCTGGTGATGCATCACTGGTGATACATCACTGGTGATGCATCACTGGTGATACATCACTGGTGATGCATCACTGGTGATGCATCACTGGTGATGCATCACTGGTGATACATCACTGGTGATGCATCACTGGTGATGCATCACTGGTGATGTGTCACTGGTGATACATCACTGGTGATGTGTCACTGGTGATACATCACTGGTGATGCATCACTGGTGATACATCACTGGTGATGCATCACTGGTGATGCATCACTAGTGATGCATCACTGGTGATGCATCACTGGTGATACATCACTGGTGATGCATCACTGGTGATGCATCACTGGTGATGCATCACTGGTGATACATCACTGGTGATGCATCACTGGTGATACATCACTGGTGATGCATCACTGGTGATACATCACTGGTGATACATCACTGGTGATGCATCACTGGTGATGTGTCACTGGTGATACATCACTGGTGATGCATCACTGGTGATACATCACTGGTGATGCATCACTGGTGATACATCACTGGTGATACATCACTGGTGATGCATCACTGGTGATACATCACTGGTGATGCATCACTGGTGATACATCATTGGTGATGCATCACTGGTGATACATCATTGGTGATGCATCACTGGTGATACATGACTGGTGATGCATCACTGCTGATGTGTCACTGGTGATACATCACTGGTGATACATCACTGGTGATGCATCACTGGTGATGCATCACTGGTGATGCATTACTGGTGATGTGCATCACTGGTGATGCATCACTGCTGATGCATCACTGCTGATGCATCACTGGTGATGCATCACTGGTGATACATCACTGGTGATGCATCACTGGTGATGTGTCACTGGTGATGCAGCACTGGTGATGCATCACTGGTGATGCATCACTGGTGATACATCACTGGTTATGCATCACTGGTGATACATCACTGGTGATGCATCACTGCTGATGCATCACTGCTGATGCATCACTGGTGATGTGTCACTGGTAATGCATCACTGGTGATGCATCACTGCTGATGCATCACTGGTGATGTGTCACTGGTGATGCGTCACAGGTGATGCATCACTGCTGATGCATCACTGGTGATGCATCACTTGTGATGCATCACTGGTGATACATCATTTGTGATGCATCACTGGTGATACATCACTGGTGATGCATCACTGGTGATACATCACTGGTGATGCATCACTGGTGATACATCACCGGTGATGCATCACTGGTGATACATCACCGGTGATGCATCACTGGTGATACATCACTGGTGATGCATCACTGGTGATGCATCACTGGTGATGCATCACTGGTGATGTATCACAGGTGATGCATCACAGGTGACGCATCACTGGTGATGCATCACTGGTGATGTATCACAGGTGATGCATCACTGGTGATGTATCACAGGTGATGCATCACTGGTGATGTATCACTGGTGATGCATCACTGGTGATGTATCACTGGTGATGCATCACTGGTGATGTATCACTGGTGATGCATCACTGGTGATGCATCACTGGTGATGTATCACAGGTGACGCATCACTGGTGATGTATCACAGGTGATGCATCACTGCTGATGCATCACACGACACTGGTGGTGTATCACAGGTGATGCATCACTGGTGACGCATCACTGGTGATGCATCACTGGTGATGTATCACTGGTGATGCATCACTGGTCTCATGTGACATGTCTCATGTGTCATGTCTCATGTGACTGTCACATGTGAGATGTCTCATGCGACATGTCACATGTGTCGTGTCTCATGTGACATGTCTCATGTGACTGTCACATGTGAGATGTCTCATGCGACATGTCACATGTGTCGTGTGTCATGTGACATGTCTCATGTGTCATGTCTCATGTGACTGTCTTATGTGACTGTCACCAGTGATGCATCACTGGTGATGTATCACAGGTGATGCATCACTGGTGACGTATCACAGGTGATGCATCACAGGTGACGCATCACTGGTGATGCATCACTGGTGATGCATCACTGCTGATGCATCACTGGTGATGCATGACTGGTGATGCATCACTGGTGATGTATCACAGGTGATGCATCACTGGTGATGTATCACAGGTGATGCATCACAGGTGACGCATCACTGGTGATGCATCACTGGTGATGCATCACTGCTGATGCATCACTGCTGATGCATCACAGGTGATGCATCACTGGTGATGCATCACTGGTGATGTATCACAGGTGATGCATCACTGGTGATGTATCACAGGTGATGCATCACTGGTGATGTATCACAGGTGATGCATCACTGGTGATGCATCACTGCTGATGCATCACTGCTGATGCAGCACTGCTGATGCATCACAGGTGATGCATCACTGGTGATGCATCACTGGTGATGTGTCACTGGTGATGCATCACTAGTGATGCATCACTGGTTATGCATCACTGGTGATACATCACTGGTGATGCATCACTGCTGATGCATCACTGCTGATGCATCACTGGTGATGTGTCACTGGTAATGCATCACTGGTGATGCATCACTGCTGATGCATCACTGGTGATGTGTCACTGGTGATGCGTCACAGGTGATGCATCACTGCTGATGCATCACTGGTGATACATCATTTGTGATGCATCACTGGTGATACATCACTGGTGATGCATCACTGCTGATGCATCACTGCTGATGCATCACTGGTGATGTGTCACTGGTAATGCATCACTGGTGATGCATCACTGCTGATGCATCACTGGTGATGTGTCACTGGTGATGCGTCACAGGTGATGCATCACTGCTGATGCATCACTGGTGATGCATCACTTGTGATGCATCACTGGTGATACATCACTTGTGATGCATCACTGGTGATACATCACTGGTGATGCATCACTGGTGATACATCACTGGTGATGCATCACTGGTGATACATCACTGGTGATACATCACTGGTGATACATCACGGGTGATGCATCACTGGTGATACACCACTGGTGATGCATCACAGGTGATGCATCACTGCTGATGCATCACTGGTGATGTGTCACTGGTGATGCATCACTGGTGATGCATCACTGGTGATGCATCACTGGTGATACATCACTGGTGATGCATCACTGGTGACACATCACTGGTGATGCATCACAGGTGATGCATCACTGGTGATACATCACTGGTGATGCATCACTGGTGATGCATCACTGGTGATACATCACTGGTGATGTGTCACTGGTGATACATCACTGGTGATGCATCACTGGTGATACATCACTGGTGATGCATCACTGGTGATGTGTCACTGGTGATACATCACTGGTGATGCATCACTGGTGATACATCACTGGTGATGCATCACTGGTGAAACATCACTGGTGATGCATCACTGGTGATGCATCACTGGTGATGTGTCACTGGTGATACATCACTGGTGATGCATCACTGGTGATACATCACTGGTGATGCATCACTGGTGATACATCACTGGTGATACATCACTGGTGATACATCACGGGTGATGCATCACTGGTGATACACCACTGGTGATGCATCACAGGTGATGCATCACTGCTGATGCATCACTGGTGATGTGTCACTGGTGATACATCACTGGTGATGCATCACTGGTGATACATCACTGGTGATGCATCACTGGTGATGCATCACTGGTGATGCATCACTAGTGATGCATCACTGCTGATACATCACTGATGATGCATCTCTGGTGATGCATCACTGGTGATACATCACTGGTGATGCATCACTGGTGATACATCACTGGTGATGCATCACTGGTGATACATCACTGGTGATGCATCACTGGTGACACATCACTGGTGATGCATCACAGGTGATGCATCACTGGTGATACATCACTGGTGATGCATCACTGGTGATGCATCACTAGTGATGCATCTCTGGTGATGCATCACTGGTGATACATCACTGGTGATGCATCACTGGTGATACATCACTGGTGATGCATCACTGGTGATACATCACTGGTGATGCATCACTGGTGATACATCACTGGTGATGCATCACTGGTGATACATCACTGGTGATGCATCACTGGTGATACATCACTGGTGATGCATCACTGGTGACACATCACTGGTGATGCATCACAGGTGATGCATCACTGGTGATACATCACTGGTGATGCATCACTGGTGATACATCACTGGTGATGCATCACTGGTGATGCATCACTGGTGATACATCACTGGTGATGCATCACTGGTGATACATCACTGGTGATGCATCACTGGTGATACATCACTGGTGATACATCACTGGTGATGCATCACTGGTGATACATCACTGGTGATGCATCACTGGTGATGCATCACTGGTGATGCATCACTGGTGATGCATCACTGGTGATGTGTCACTGGTGATACATCACTGGTGATGCATCACTGGTGATACATCACTGGTGATACATCACTGGTGATGCATCACTGGTGATACATCATTGGTGATGCATCACTGGTGATACATCATTGGTGATGCATCACTGGTGATACATGACTGGTGATGCATCACTGCTGATGTGTCACTGGTGATACATCACTGGTGATGCATCACTGGTGATGCATCACTGGTGATGCATTACTGGTGATGTGCATCACTGGTGATGCATCACTGCTGATGCATCACTGCTGATGCATCACTGGTGATGCATCACTGGTGATACATCACTGGTGATGCATCACTGGTGATGTGTCACTGGTGATGCAGCACTGGTCATGCATCACTGGTGATGCATCACAGGTGATGCATCACTGCTGATGCATCACTGGTGATACATCACTGGTGATGCATCACTGGTGATGCATCACTGGTTATACATCACTGGTGATGCATCACTGGTGATACATCACTGGTGATACATCACTGGTGATGCATCACTGGTGATACATCACTGGTGATGCATCACTGGTGATACATCACTGGTGATACATCACTGGTTATGCTTCACTGGTGATACATCACTGGTGATGCATCACTGGTGATGCATCACTGGTGATGCATCACTGGTGATGCATCACTGGTGATACATCACTGGTGATGTGTCACTGGTGATGTGTCACTGTTGATGTGTCACTGGTGATGCAGCACTGGTGATGCATCACTGGTGATACATCACTGGTGATGCATCACTGGTGATACATCACTGGTGATACATCACTGGTGATGCATCACTGGTGATGCATCACTGGTGATACATCACTGGTGATGCATCACTGGTGATACATCACTGGTGATGCATCACTGGTGACACATCACTGGTGATGCATGACAGGTGATGCATCACTGGTGATACATCACTGGTGATGCATCACTGGTGATACATCACTGGTGATACATCACTGGTGATGCATCACTGGTGATACATCACTGATGATGCATCTCTGGTGATGCATCACTGGTGATACATCACTGGTGATGCATCACTGGTGATACATCACTGGTGATGCATCACTGGTGATGCATCACTGGTGATGCATCACTGGTGATGCATCACTGGTGATACATCACTGGTGATACATCACTGGTGATGCATCACTGGTGATGCATCACTGGTGATGCATCACTGGTGATGCATCACTGGTGATACATCACTGGTGATACATCACTGGTGATGCATCACTGGTGATACATCACTGGTGATGCATCACTGGTGATACATCATTGGTGATGCATCACTGGTGATACATCATTGGTGATGCATCACTGGTGATACATGACTGGTGATGCATCACTGCTGATGTGTCACTGGTGATACATCACTGGTGATACATCACTGGTGATGCATCACTGGTGATGCATCACTGGTGATGCATTACTGGTGATGTGCATCACTGGTGATGCATCACTGCTGATGCATCACTGCTGATGCATCACTGGTGATGCATCACTGGTGTTGCATCACTGGTGATACATCACTGGTTATGCATCACTGGTGATACATCACTGGTGATGCATCACTGCTGATGCATCACTGCTGATGCATCACTGGTGATGTGTCACTGGTAATGCATCACTGGTGATGCATCACTGCTGATGCATCACTGGTGATGTGTCACTGGTGATGCGTCACAGGTGATGCATCACTGCTGATGCATCACTGGTGATGCATCACTTGTGATGCATCACTGGTGATACATCACTGGTGATGCATCACTGGTGATACATCACTGGTGATGCATCACTGGTAATACATCACCGGTGATGCATTACTGGTGATACATCACCGGTGATGCATCACTGGTGATACATCACTGGTGATGCATCACTGGTGATGCATCACTGGTGATGCATCACTGGTGATGTATCACAGGTGATGCATCACAGGTGATGTATCACAGGTGATGCATCACAGGTGACGCATCACTGGTGATGCATCACTGGTGATGTATCACAGGTGATGCATCACTGGTGATGTATCACTGGTGATGCATCACTGGTGATGTATCACTGGTGATGCATCACTGGTGATGTATCACTGGTGATGCATCACTGGTGATGCATCACTGGTGATGTATCACAGGTGACGCATCACTGGTGATGTATCACAGGTGATGCATCACTGGTGATGCATCACTGGTAATGCATCACTGGTGATGCATCACTGGTGATGTATCACAGGTGATGCATCACTGCTGATGCATCACACGACACTGGTGGTGTATCACAGGTGATGCATCACTGGTGACGCATCACTGGTGATGCATCACTGGTGATGTATCACTGGTGATGCATCACTGGTCTCATGTGACATGTCTCATGTGTCATGTCTCATGTGACTGTCACATGTGAGATGTCTCATGCGACATGTCACATGTGTCGTGTCTCATGTGACATGTCTCATGTGACTGTCACATGTGAGATGTCTCATGCGACATGTCACATGTGTCGTGTGTCATGTGACATGTCTCATGTGTCATGTCTCATGTGACTGTCTTATGTGACTGTCACCAGTGATGCATCACTGGTGATGTATCACAGGTGATGCATCACTGGTGACGTATCACAGGTGATGCATCACAGGTGACGCATCACTGGTGATGCATCACTGGTGATGCATCACTGCTGATGCATCACTGGTGATGCATGACTGGTGATGCATCACTGGTGATGTATCACAGGTGATGCATCACTGGTGATGTATCACAGGTGATGCATCACAGGTGACGCATCACTGGTGATGCATCACTGGTGATGCATCACTGCTGATGCATCACTGCTGATGCATCACAGGTGATGCATCACTGGTGATGCATCACTGGTGATGTATCACAGGTGATGCATCACTGGTGATGTATCACAGGTGATGCATCACTGGTGATGTATCACAGGTGATGCATCACTGGTGATGCATCACTGCTGATGCATCACTGCTGATGCAGCACTGCTGATGCATCACAGGTGATGCATCACTGGTGATGCATCACTAGTGATGCATCACCAGTGACACATCACCAGTGATGTATCACCAGTGATGCATCACCAGTGATGCATCACCAGTGATGCATCACCTGTGATACATCACTGGTGATGCATCACTGCTGATGCATCACTGCTGATGCATCACTGGTGATGTGTCACTGGTAATGCATCACTGGTGATGCATCACTGCTGATGCATCACTGGTGATGTGTCACTGGTGATGCGTCACAGGTGATGCATCACTGCTGATGCATCACTGGTGATACATCATTTGTGATGCATCACTGGTGATACATCACTGGTGATGCATCACTGCTGATGCATCACTGCTGATGCATCACTGGTGATGTGTCACTGGTAATGCATCACTGGTGATGCATCACTGCTGATGCATCACTGGTGATGTGTCACTGGTGATGCGTCACAGGTGATACATCACTGGTGATGCATCACTGGTGATACATCACTGGTGATACATCACTGGTGATACATCACGGGTGATGCATCACTGGTGATACACCACTGGTGATGCATCACAGGTGATGCATCACTGCTGATGCATCACTGGTGATGTGTCACTGGTGATGCATCACTGGTGATGCATCACTGGTGATGCATCACTGGTGATACATCACTGGTGATGCATCACTGGTGATACATCACTGGTGATGCATCACTGGTGACACATCACTGGTGATGCATCACAGGTGATGCATCACTGGTGATACATCACTGGTGATGCATCACTGGTGATGCATCACTGGTGATACATCACTGGTGATGTGTCACTGGTGATACATCACTGGTGATGCATCACTGGTGATGCATCACTGGTGATACATCACTGGTGATGTGTCACTGGTGATACATCACTGGTGATGCATCACTGGTGATACATCACTGGTGATGCATCACTGGTGATGCATCACTAGTGATGCATCACTGGTGATACATCACTGATGATGCATCTCTGGTGATGCATCACTGGTGATACATCACTGGTGATACATCACTGGTGATACATCACTGGTGATGCATCACTGGTGATACATCACTGGTGATGCATCACTGGTGATACATCACTGGTGATACATCACTGGTGATGCATCACTGGTGATGCATCACTGGTGATGCATCACAGGTGATGTGTCACTGGTGATACATCACTGGTGATGCATCACTGGTGATACATCACTGGTGATGCATCACTGGTGATACATCACTGGTGATGCATCACTGGTGAAACATCACTGGTGATGCATCACTGGTGATGCATCACTGGTGATGTGTCACTGGTGATACATCACTGGTGATGCATCACTGGTGATACATCACTGGTGATGCATCACTGGTGATACATCACTGGTGATACATCACTGGTGATACATGACTGGTGATGCATCACTGGTGATACATCACTGGTGATACATCACTGGTGATGCATCACTGGTGATACATCACTGGTGATACATCACTGGTGATGCATCACTGGAGATGCATCACTGCTGATGCATCACTGGTGATGTGTCACTGGTGATGCATCACTGGTGATGCATCACTGGTGATGTATCACTGGTGATACATCACTGGTGATACATCACTGGTGATGCATCACTGGTGATGCATCACTGGTGATGCATCACTGGTGATACATCACTGGTGATGTGTCACTGGTGATGCATCACTAGTGATGCATCACTGGTTATGCATCACTGGTGATACATCACTGGTGATGCATCACTGCTGATGCATCACTGCTGATGCATCACTGGTGATGTGTCACTGGTAATGCATCACTGGTGATGCATCACTGCTGATGCATCACTGGTGATGTGTCACTGGTGATGCGTCACAGGTGATGCATCACTGCTGATGCATCACTGGTGATGCATCACTTGTGATGCATCACTGGTGATACATCACTTGTGATGCATCACTGGTGATACATCACTGGTGATGCATCACTGGTGATACATCACTGGTGATGCATCACTGGTGATACATCACTGGTGATGCATCACTGGTGATACATCACTGGTGATACATCACTGGTGATACATCACGGGTGATGCATCACTGGTGATACACCACTGGTGATGCATCACAGGTGATGCATCACTGGTGATGTGTCACTGGTGATACATCACTGGTGATGCATCACTGGTGATACATCACTGGTGATGCATCACTGGTGATACATTACTGGTGATACATCACTGGTGATACATCACGGGTGATGCATCACTGGTGATACACCACTGGTGATGCATCACAGGTGATGCATCACTGCTGATGCATCACTGGTGATGTGTCACTGGTGATACATCACTGGTGATGCATCACTGGTGATACATCACTGGTGATGCATCACTGGTGATACATCACTGGTGATACATCACTGGTGATACATCACGGGTGATGCATCACTGGTGATACACCACTGGTGATGCATCACAGGTGATGCATCACTGCTGATGTATCACTGGTGATGTGTCACTGGTGATGCATCACTGGTGATGCATCACTGGTGATGCATCACTGGTGATGTGTCACTGGTGATACATCACTGGTGATGCATCACTGGTGATACATCACTGGTGATACATCACTGGTGATGCATCACTGGTGACACATCACTGGTGATACATCACTGGTGATGCATCACTGGTGATACATCACTGGTGATGCATCACTGGTGACACATCACTGGTGATGCATCACAGGTGATGCATCACTGGTGATGCATCACTGGTGATACATCACTGGTGATGCATCACTGGTGATACATCACTGGTGATGCATCACTGGTGATACATCACTGGTGATGCATCACTGGTGACACATCACTGGTGATGCATCACAGGTGATGCATCACTGGTGATACATCACTGGTGATGCATCACTGGTGATGCATCACTAGTGATGCATCTCTGGTGATGCATCACTGGTGATACATCACTGGTGATGCATCACTGGTGATACATCACTGGTGATGCATCACTGGTGACACATCACTGGTGATGCATCACAGGTGATGCATCACTGGTGATACATCACTGGTGATGCATCACTGGTGATGCATCACTGGTGATACATCACTGGTGATACATCACTGGTGATACATCACTGGTGATACATGACTAGTGATGCATCACTGGTGATACATCACTGGTGATACATCACTGGTGATGCATCACTGGTGATACATCACTGGTGATGCATCACTGGTGATACATCACTGGTGATGCATCACTGGTGATACATCACTGGTGATACATCACTGGTGATACATCACTGGTTATGCTTCACTGGTGATACATCACTGGTGATGCATCACTGGTGATACATCACTGGTGATGCATCACTGGTGATACATCACTGGTGATGCATCACTGGTGATACATCACTGGTGATACATCACTGGTGATACATCACGGGTGATGCATCACTGGTGATACATCACGGGTGATGCATCACTGGTGATACACCACTGGTGATGCATCACAGGTGATGCATCACTGCTGATGCATCACTGGTGATGTGTCACTGGTGATACATCACTGGTGATGCATCACTGGTGATACATCACTGGTGATGCATCACTGGTGATGCATCACTGGTGATGCATCACTAGTGATGCATCACTGCTGATACATCACTGATGATGCATCTCTGGTGATGCATCACTGGTGATACATCACTGGTGATGCATCACTGGTGATACATCACTGGTGATGCATCACTGGTGACACATCACTGGTGATGCATCACAGGTGATGCATCACTGGTGATACATCACTGGTGATGCATCACTGGTGATGCATCACTAGTGATGCATCTCTGGTGATGCATCACTGGTGATACATCACTGGTGATGCATCACTGGTGATACATCACTGGTGATGCATCACTGGTGACACATCACTGGTGATGCATCACAGGTGATGCATCACTGGTGATACATCACTGGTGATGCATCACTGGTGATGCATCACTGGTGATACATCACTGGTGATACATCACTGGTGATACATCACTGGTGATACATGACTAGTGATGCATCACTGGTGATACATCACTGGTGATACATCACTGGTGATGCATCACTGGTGATACATCACTGGTGATGCATCACTGGTGATACATCACTGGTGATGCATCACTGGTGATACATCACTGGTGATGCATCACTGGTGATACATCACTGGTGATACATCACTGGTGATACATCACTGGTTATGCTTCACTGGTGATACATCACTGGTGATGCATCACTGGTGATACATCACTGGTGATACATCACTGGTTATGCTTCACTGGTGATACATCACTGGTGATACATCACTGGTGATACATCACTGCTGATGCATCACTGGTGATGTGTCACTGGTGATGCATCACAGGTGATGCATCACTGCTGATGCATCACTGGTGATGCATCACTTGTGATGCATCACTGGTGATACATCACTGGTGATGCATCACTGGTGATACATCACTGGTGATGCATCACTGGTTATACATCACTGGTGATGCATCACTGGTGATACATCACTGGTGATACATCACTGGTGATGCATCACTGGTGATACATCACTGGTGATGCATCACTGGTGATACATCACTGGTGATACATCACTGGTTATGCTTCACTGGTGATACATCACTGGTGATGCATCACTGGTGATGCATCACTGGTGATACATCACTGCTGATGCATCACTGGTGATACATCATTTGTGATGCATCACTGGTGATACATCACTGGTTATGCTTCACTGGTGATGCATCACTGGTGATGCATCACTGGTGATGCATCACTGGTGATACATCACTGGTGATGTGTCACTGGTGATGTGTCACTGTTGATGTGTCACTGGTGATGCAGCACTGGTGATGCATCACTGGTGATACATCACTGGTGATGCATCACTGGTGATACATCACTGGTGATACATCACTGGTGATGCATCACTGGTGATGCATCACTGGTGATACATCACTGGTGATGCAACACTGGTGATACATCACTGGTGATGCATCACTGGTGATACATCACTGGTGATGCATCACTGGTGACACATCACTGGTGATGCATGACAGGTGATGCATCACTGGTGATACATCACTGGTGATGCATCACTGGTGATACATCACTGGTGATACATCACTGGTGATGCATCACTGGTGATACATCACTGATGATGCATCTCTGGTGATGCATCACTGGTGATACATCACTGGTGATGCATCACTGGTGATACATCACTGGTGATGCATCACTGGTGATGCATCACTGGTGATGCATCACTGGTGATACATCACTGGTGATGCATCACTGGTGATGCATCACTGGTGATGTGTCACTGGTGATACATCACTGGTGATGTGTCACTGGTGATACATCACTGGTGATGCATCACTGGTGATACATCACTGGTGATACATCACTGGTGATGCATCACTGGTGATACATCACTGGTGATGCATCACTGGTGATACATCATTGGTGATGCATCACTGGTGATACATCATTGGTGATGCATCACTGGTGATACATGACTGGTGATGCATCACTGCTGATGTGTCACTGGTGATACATCACTGGTGATACATCACTGGTGATGCATCACTGGTGATGCATCACTGGTGATGCATTACTGGTGATGTGCATCACTGGTGATGCATCACTGCTGATGCATCACTGCTGATGCATCACTGGTGATGCATCACTGGTGATACATCACTGGTGATGCATCACTGGTGATGTGTCACTGGTGATGCAGCACTGGTGATGCATCACTGGTGATGCATCACTGGTGATACATCACTGGTTATGCATCACTGGTGATACATCACTGGTGATGCATCACTGGTGATGCATCACTGGTGATACATCACTGGTGATGCATCACTGGTGATACATCACTGGTGATGCATCACTGGTGAAACATCACTGGTGATGCATCACTGGTGATGCATCACTGGTGATGTGTCACTGGTGATACATCACTGGTGATGCATCACTGGTGATACATCACTGGTGATGCATCACTGGTGATACATCACTGGTGATACATCACTGGTGATACATCACGGGTGATGCATCACTGGTGATACACCACTGGTGATGCATCACAGGTGATGCATCACTGCTGATGCATCACTGGTGATGTGTCACTGGTGATACATCACTGGTGATGCATCACTGGTGATACATCACTGGTGATGCATCACTGGTGATGCATCACTGGTGATGCATCACTAGTGATGCATCACTGCTCACTGGTGATGCATCACTAGTGATGCATCACTGCTGATACATCACTGATGATGCATCTCTGGTGATGCATCACTGGTGATACATCACTGGTGATGCATCACTGGTGATACATCACTGGTGATGCATCACTGGTGATACATCACTGGTGATGCATCACTGGTGACACATCACTGGTGATGCATCACAGGTGATGCATCACTGGTGATACATCACTGGTGATGCATCACTGGTGATGCATCACTAGTGATGCATCTCTGGTGATGCATCACTGGTGATACATCACTGGTGATGCATCACTGGTGATACATCACTGGTGATGCATCACTGGTGATACATCACTGGTGATGCATCACTGGTGATACATCACTGGTGATGCATCACTGGTGATACATCACTGGTGATGCATCACTGGTGACACATCACTGGTGATGCATCACAGGTGATGCATCACTGGTGATACATCACTGGTGATGCATCACTGGTGATACATCACTGGTGATGCATCACTGGTGATGCATCACTGGTGATACATCACTGGTGATGCATCACTGGTGATACATCACTGGTGATGCATCACTGGTGATACATCACTGGTGATACATCACTGGTGATGCATCACTGGTGATACATCACTGGTGATGCATCACTGGTGATGCATCACTGGTGATGCATCACTGGTGATGCATCACTGGTGATGTGTCACTGGTGATACATCACTGGTGATGCATCACTGGTGATACATCACTGGTGATACATCACTGGTGATGCATCACTGGTGATACATCATTGGTGATGCATCACTGGTGATACATCATTGGTGATGCATCACTGGTGATACATGACTGGTGATGCATCACTGCTGATGTGTCACTGGTGATACATCACTGGTGATGCATCACTGGTGATGCATCACTGGTGATGCATTACTGGTGATGTGCATCACTGGTGATGCATCACTGCTGATGCATCACTGCTGATGCATCACTGGTGATGCATCACTGGTGATACATCACTGGTGATGCATCACTGGTGATGTGTCACTGGTGATGCAGCACTGGTCATGCATCACTGGTGATGCATCACAGGTGATGCATCACTGCTGATGCATCACTGGTGATACATCACTGGTGATGCATCACTGGTGATGCATCACTGGTTATACATCACTGGTGATGCATCACTGGTGATACATCACTGGTGATACATCACTGGTGATGCATCACTGGTGATACATCACTGGTGATGCATCACTGGTGATACATCACTGGTGATACATCACTGGTTATGCTTCACTGGTGATACATCACTGGTGATGCATCACTGGTGATGCATCACTGGTGATGCATCACTGGTGATGCATCACTGGTGATACATCACTGGTGATACATCACTGGTGATACATCACTGGTTATGCTTCACTGGTGATACATCACTGGTGATGCATCACTGGTGATACATCACTGGTGATACATCACTGGTTATGCTTCACTGGTGATACATCACTGGTGATACATCACTGGTGATGCATCACTGGTGATACATCACTGGTGATACATCACTGGTTATGCTTCACTGGTGATACATCACTGGTGATACATCACTGGTGATACATCACTGCTGATGCATCACTGGTGATGTGTCACTGGTGATGCATCACAGGTGATGCATCACTGCTGATGCATCACTGGTGATGCATCACTTGTGATGCATCACTGGTGATACATCACTGGTGATGCATCACTGGTGATACATCACTGGTGATGCATCACTGGTGATGTATCACTGGTGATGCATCACTGGTGATGTATCACTGGTGATGCATCACTGGTGATGCATCACTGGTGATGTATCACAGGTGACGCATCACTGGTGATGTATCACAGGTGATGCATCACTGGTGATGCATCACTGGTAATGCATCACTGGTGATGCATCACTGGTGATGTATCACAGGTGATGCATCACTGCTGATGCATCACACGACACTGGTGGTGTATCACAGGTGATGCATCACTGGTGACGCATCACTGGTGATGCATCACTGGTGATGTATCACTGGTGATGCATCACTGGTCTCATGTGACATGTCTCATGTGTCATGTCTCATGTGACTGTCACATGTGAGATGTCTCATGCGACATGTCACATGTGTCGTGTCTCATGTGACATGTCTCATGTGACTGTCACATGTGAGATGTCTCATGCGACATGTCACATGTGTCGTGTGTCATGTGACATGTCTCATGTGTCATGTCTCATGTGACTGTCTTATGTGACTGTCACCAGTGATGCATCACTGGTGATGTATCACAGGTGATGCATCACTGGTGACGTATCACAGGTGATGCATCACAGGTGACGCATCACTGGTGATGCATCACTGGTGATGCATCACTGCTGATGCATCACTGGTGATGCATGACTGGTGATGCATCACTGGTGATGTATCACAGGTGATGCATCACTGGTGATGTATCACAGGTGATGCATCACAGGTGACGCATCACTGGTGATGCATCACTGGTGATGCATCACTGCTGATGCATCACTGCTGATGCATCACAGGTGATGCATCACTGGTGATGCATCACTGGTGATGTATCACAGGTGATGCATCACTGGTGATGTATCACAGGTGATGCATCACTGGTGATGTATCACAGGTGATGCATCACTGGTGATGCATCACTGCTGATGCATCACTGCTGATGCAGCACTGCTGATGCATCACAGGTGATGCATCACTGGTGATGCATCACTGGTGATGTGTCACTGGTGATGCATCACTAGTGATGCATCACTGGTTATGCATCACTGGTGATACATCACTGGTGATGCATCACTGCTGATGCATCACTGCTGATGCATCACTGGTGATGTGTCACTGGTAATGCATCACTGGTGATGCATCACTGCTGATGCATCACTGGTGATGTGTCACTGGTGATGCGTCACAGGTGATGCATCACTGCTGATGCATCACTGGTGATACATCATTTGTGATGCATCACTGGTGATACATCACTGGTGATGCATCACTGCTGATGCATCACTGCTGATGCATCACTGGTGATGTGTCACTGGTAATGCATCACTGGTGATGCATCACTGCTGATGCATCACTGGTGATGTGTCACTGGTGATGCGTCACAGGTGATGCATCACTGCTGATGCATCACTGGTGATGCATCACTTGTGATGCATCACTGGTGATACATCACTTGTGATGCATCACTGGTGATACATCACTGGTGATGCATCACTGGTGATACATCACTGGTGATACATCACTGGTGATGTGTCACTGGTGATACATCACTGGTGATGCATCACTGGTGATGCATCACTGGTGATACATCACTGGTGATGTGTCACTGGTGATACATCACTGGTGATGCATCACTGGTGATACATCACTGGTGATGCATCACTGGTGATGCATCACTAGTGATGCATCACTGGTGATACATCACTGATGATGCATCTCTGGTGATGCATCACTGGTGATGCATCACTGGTGATACATCACTGGTGATACATCACTGGTGATGCATCACTGGTGATGCATCACTGGTGATACATCACTGGTGATGCATCACTGGTGATACATCACTGGTGATGCATCACTGGTGATACATCACTGGTGATACATCACTGGTGATGCATCACTGGTGATGCATCACTGGTGATGCATCACAGGTGATGTGTCACTGGTGATACATCACTGGTGATGCATCACTGGTGATACATCACTGGTGATGCATCACTGGTGATACATCACTGGTGATGCATCACTGGTGAAACATCACTGGTGATGCATCACTGGTGATGCATCACTGGTGATGTGTCACTGGTGATACATCACTGGTGATGCATCACTGGTGATACATCACTGGTGATGCATCACTGGTGATACATCACTGGTGATACATCACTGGTGATACATCACGGGTGATGCATCACTGGTGATACACCACTGGTGATGCATCACAGGTGATGCATCACTGCTGATGCATCACTGGTGATGTGTCACTGGTGATACATCACTGGTGATGCATCACTGGTGATACATCACTGGTGATGCATCACTAGTGATGCATCACTGCTGATACATCACTGATGATGCATCTCTGGTGATGCATCACTGGTGATACATCACTGGAGATGCATCACTGGTGATACATCACTGGTGATGCATCACTGGTGATACATCACTGGTGATGCATCACTGGTGATACATCACTGGTGATGCATCACTGGTGACACATCACTGGTGATGCATCACAGGTGATGCATCACTGGTGATACATCACTGGTGATGCATCACTGGTGATGCATCACTAGTGATGCATCTCTGGTGATGCATCACTGGTGATACATCACTGGTGATGCATCACTGGTGATACATCACTGGTGATGCATCACTGGTGATACATCACTGGTGATACATCACTGGTGATACATCACGGGTGATGCATCACTGGTGATACACCACTGGTGATGCATCACAGGTGATGCATCACTGCTGATGCATCACTGGTGATGCATCACTGCTGATGCATCACAGGTGATGCATCACTGGTGATGCATCACTGGTGATGTATCACAGGTGATGCATCACTGGTGATGTATCACAGGTGATGCATCACTGGTGATGTATCACAGGTGATGCATCACTGGTGATGCATCACTGCTGATGCATCACTGCTGATGCAGCACTGCTGATGCATCACAGGTGATGCATCACTGGTGATGCATCACTGGTGATGTGTCACTGGTGATGCATCACTAGTGATGCATCACTGGTTATGCATCACTGGTGATACATCACTGGTGATGCATCACTGCTGATGCATCACTGCTGATGCATCACTGGTGATGTGTCACTGGTAATGCATCACTGGTGATGCATCACTGCTGATGCATCACTGGTGATGTGTCACTGGTGATGCGTCACAGGTGATGCATCACTGCTGATGCATCACTGGTGATACATCATTTGTGATGCATCACTGGTGATACATCACTGGTGATGCATCACTGCTGATGCATCACTGCTGATGCATCACTGGTGATGTGTCACTGGTAATGCATCACTGGTGATGCATCACTGCTGATGCATCACTGGTGATGTGTCACTGGTGATGCGTCACAGGTGATGCATCACTGCTGATGCATCACTGGTGATGCATCACTTGTGATGCATCACTGGTGATACATCACTTGTGATGCATCACTGGTGATACATCACTGGTGATGCATCACTGGTGATACATCACTGGTGACACATCACTGGTGATGCATCACAGGTGATGCATCACTGGTGATACATCACTGGTGATGCATCACTGGTGATGCATCACTGGTGATGCATCACTGGTGATACATCACTGGTGATGTGTCACTGGTGATACATCACTGGTGATGCATCACTGGTGATGCATCACTGGTGATACATCACTGGTGATGTGTCACTGGTGATACATCACTGGTGATGCATCACTGGTGATACATCACTGGTGATGCATCACTGGTGATGCATCACTAGTGATGCATCACTGGTGATACATCACTGATGATGCATCTCTGGTGATGCATCACTGGTGATACATCACTGGTGATACATCACTGGTGATACATCACTGGTGATGCATCACTGGTGATGCATCACTGGTGATACATCACTGGTGATGCATCACTGGTGATACATCACTGGTGATGCATCACTGGTGATACATCACTGGTGATACATCACTGGTGATGCATCACTGGTGATGCATCACTGGTGATGCATCACTGGTGATACATCACTGGTGATGCATCACTGGTGATACATCACTGGTGATGCATCACTGGTGAAACATCACTGGTGATGCATCACTGGTGATGCATCACTGGTGATGTGTCACTGGTGATACATCACTGGTGATGCATCACTGGTGATACATCACTGGTGATGCATCACTGGTGATACATCACTGGTGATACATCACTGGTGATACATCACGGGTGATGCATCACTGGTGATACACCACTGGTGATGCATCACAGGTGATGCATCACTGCTGATGCATCACTGGTGATGTGTCACTGGTGATACATCACTGGTGATGCATCACTGGTGATACATCACTGGTGATGCATCACTGGTGATGCATCACTGGTGATGCATCACTAGTGATGCATCACTGCTGATACATCACTGATGATGCATCTCTGGTGATGCATCACTGGTGATACATCACTGGAGATGCATCACTGGTGATACATCACTGGTGATGCATCACTGGTGATACATCACTGGTGATGCATCACTGGTGACACATCACTGGTGATGCATCACAGGTGATGCATCACTGGTGATACATCACTGGTGATGCATCACTGGTGATGCATCACTAGTGATGCATCTCTGGTGATGCATCACTGGTGATACATCACTGGTGATGCATCACTGGTGATACATCACTGGTGATGCATCACTGGTGATACATCACTGGTGATGCATCACTGGTGACACATCACTGGTGATGCATCACAGGTGATGCATCACTGGTGATACATCACTGGTGATGCATCACTGGTGATGCATCACTGGTGATACATCACTGGTGATACATCACTGGTGATACATCACTGGTGATACATGACTAGTGATGCATCACTGGTGATACATCACTGGTGATACATCACTGGTGATGCATCACTGGTGATGCATCACTGGTGATGCATCACTAGTGATGCATCACTGCTGATACATCACTGATGATGCATCTCTGGTGATGCATCACTGGTGATACATCACTGGTGATGCATCACTGGTGATACATCACTGGTGATGCATCACTGGTGATACATCACTGGTGATGCATCACTGGTGACACATCACTGGTGATGCATCACTGGTGATACATCACTGGTGATGCATCACTGGTGATACATCACTGGTGATACATCACTGGTGATACATCACTGGTGATACATCACTGGTTATGCTTCACTGGTGATACATCACTGGTGATGCATCACTGGTGATACATCACTGGTGATGCATCACTGGTGATACATCACTGGTGATACATCACTGGTTATGCTTCACTGGTGATACATCACTGGTGATACATCACTGCTGATGCATCACTGGTGATGTGTCACTGGTGATGCATCACAGGTGATGCATCACTGCTGATGCATCACTGGTGATGCATCACTTGTGATGCATCACTGGTGATACATCACTGGTGATGCATCACTGGTGATACATCACTGGTGATGCATCACTGGTTATACATCACTGGTGATGCATCACTGGTGATACATCACTGGTGATACATCACTGGTGATGCATCACTGGTGATACATCACTGGTGATGCATCACTGGTGATACATCACTGGTGATACATCACTGGTTATGCTTCACTGGTGATACATCACTGGTGATGCATCACTGGTGATGCATCACTGGTGATACATCACTGCTGATGCATCACTGGTGATACATCATTTGTGATGCATCACTGGTGATACATCACTGGTGATGCATCACTGGTGATACATCACTGGTGATACATCACTGGTTATGCTTCACTGGTGATACATCACTGGTGATGCATCACTGGTGATGCATCACTGGTGATGCATCACTGGTGATGCATCACTGGTGATACATCACTGGTGATGTGTCACTGGTGATGTGTCACTGTTGATGTGTCACTGGTGATGCAGCACTGGTGATGCATCACTGGTGATACATCACTGGTGATGCATCACTGGTGATACATCACTAGTGATACGTCACTGGTGATGCATCACTGGTGATGCATCACTGGTGATACATCACTGGTGATGCAACACTGGTGATACATCACTGGTGATGCATCACTGGTGATACATCACTGGTGATGCATCACTGGTGACACATCACTGGTGATGCATGACAGGTGATGCATCACTGGTGATACATCACTGGTGATGCATCACTGGTGATACATCACTGGTGATACATCACTGGTGATGCATCACTGGTGATACATCTCTGGTGATGCATCACTGGTGATACATCACTGGTGATGCATCACTGGTGATACATCACTGGTGATGCATCACTGGTGATGCATCACTGGTGATGCATCACTGGTGATACATCACTGGTGATGCATCACTGGTGATGTGTCACTGGTGATACATCACTGGTGATGTGTCACTGGTGATACATCACTGGTGATGCATCACTGGTGATACATCACTGGTGATGCATCACTGGTGATGCATCACTAGTGATGCATCACTGGTGATGCATCACTGGTGATACATCACTGGTGATGCATCACTGGTGATGCATCACTGGTGATGCATCACTGGTGATACATCACTGGTGATGCATCACTGGTGATACATCACTGGTGATACATCACTGGTGATGCATCACTGGTGATACATCACTGGTGATGCATCACTGGTGATGCATCACTGGTGATGTGTCACTGGTGATACATCACTGGTGATGCATCACTGGTGATACATCACTGGTGATGCATCACTGGTGATACATCACTGGTGATACATCACTGGTGATGCATCACTGGTGATACATCACTGGTGATGCATCACTGGTGATACATCATTGGTGATGCATCACTGGTGATACATCATTGGTGATGCATCACTGGTGATACATGACTGGTGATGCATCACTGCTGATGTGTCACTGGTGATACATCACTGGTGATACATCACTGGTGATGCATCACTGGTGATGCATCACTGGTGATGCATTACTGGTGATGTGCATCACTGGTGATGCATCACTGCTGATGCATCACTGCTGATGCATCACTGGTGATGCATCACTGGTGATACATCACTGGTGATGCATCACTGGTGATGTGTCACTGGTGATGCAGCACTGGTGATGCATCACTGGTGATGCATCACTGGTGATACATCACTGGTTATGCATCACTGGTGATACATCACTGGTGATGCATCACTGCTGATGCATCACTGCTGATGCATCACTGGTGATGTGTCACTGGTAATGCATCACTGGTGATGCATCACTGCTGATGCATCACTGGTGATGTGTCACTGGTGATGCGTCACATGTGATGCATCACTGCTGATGCATCACTGGTGATGCATCACTTGTGATGCATCACTGGTGATACATCATTTGTGATGCATCACTGGTGATACATCACTGGTGATGCATCACTGGTGATACATCACTGGTGATGCATCACTGGTGATACATCACCGGTGATGCATCACTGGTGATACATCACCGGTGATGCATCACTGGTGATACATCACTGGTGATGCATCACTGGTGATGCATCACTGGTGATGCATCACTGGTGATGTATCACAGGTGATGCATCACAGGTGACGCATCACTGGTGATGCATCACTGGTGATGTATCACAGGTGATGCATCACTGGTGATGTATCACTGGTGATGCATCACTGGTGATGTATCACTGGTGATGCATCACTGGTGATGTATCACTGGTGATGCATCACTGGTGATGCATCACTGGTGATGTATCACAGGTGACGCATCACTGGTGATGTATCACAGGTGATGCATCACTGGTGATGCATCACTGGTAATGCATCACTGGTGATGCATCACTGGTGATGTATCACAGGTGATGCATCACTGCTGATGCATCACACGACACTGGTGGTGTATCACAGGTGATGCATCACTGGTGACGCATCACTGGTGATGCATCACTGGTGATGTATCACTGGTGATGCATCACTGGTCTCATGTGACATGTCTCATGTGTCATGTCTCATGTGACTGTCACATGTGAGATGTCTCATGCGACATGTCACATGTGTCGTGTCTCATGTGACATGTCTCATGTGACTGTCACATGTGAGATGTCTCATGCGACATGTCACATGTGTCGTGTGTCATGTGACATGTCTCATGTGTCATGTCTCATGTGACTGTCTTATGTGACTGTCACCAGTGATGCATCACTGGTGATGTATCACAGGTGATGCATCACTGGTGACGTATCACAGGTGATGCATCACAGGTGACGCATCACTGGTGATGCATCACTGGTGATGCATCACTGCTGATGCATCACTGGTGATGCATGACTGGTGATGCATCACTGGTGATGTATCACAGGTGATGCATCACTGGTGATGTATCACAGGTGATGCATCACAGGTGACGCATCACTGGTGATGCATCACTGGTGATGCATCACTGCTGATGCATCACTGCTGATGCATCACAGGTGATGCATCACTGGTGATGCATCACTGGTGATGTATCACAGGTGATGCATCACTGGTGATGTATCACAGGTGATGCATCACTGGTGATGTATCACAGGTGATGCATCACTGGTGATGCATCACTGCTGATGCATCACTGCTGATGCAGCACTGCTGATGCATCACAGGTGATGCATCACTGGTGATGCATCACTGGTGATGCATCACTGGTGATACATCACTGGTGATGTGTCACTGGTGATGCATCACTAGTGATGCATCACTGGTTATGCATCACTGGTGATACATCACTGGTGATGCATCACTGCTGATGCATCACTGCTGAAGCATCACTGGTGATGTGTCACTGGTAATGCATCACTGGTGATGCATCACTGCTGATGCATCACTGGTGATGTGTCACTGGTGATGCGTCACAGGTGATGCATCACTGCTGATGCATCACTGGTGATACATCATTTGTGATGCATCACTGGTGATACATCACTGGTGATGCATCACTGCTGATGCATCACTGCTGATGCATCACTGGTGATGTGTCACTGGTAATGCATCACTGGTGATGCATCACTGCTGATGCATCACTGGTGATGTGTCACTGGTGATGCGTCACAGGTGATGCATCACTGCTGATGCATCACTGGTGATGCATCACTTGTGATGCATCACTGGTGATACATCACTTGTGATGCATCACTGGTGATACATCACTGGTGATGCATCACTGGTGATACATCACTGGTGATGCATCACTGGTGATACATCACTGGTGATACATCACTGGTGATACATCACGGGTGATGCATCACTGGTGATACACCACTGGTGATGCATCACAGGTGATGCATCACTGCTGATGCATCACTGGTGATGTGTCACTGGTGATGCATCACTGGTGATGCATCACTGGTGATGCATCACTGGTGATACATCACTGGTGATGCATCACTGGTGATACATCACTGGTGATGCATCACTGGTGACACATCACTGGTGATGCATCACAGGTGATGCATCACTGGTGATACATCACTGGTGATGCATCACTGGTGATGCATCACTGGTGATGCATCACTGGTGATACATCACTGGTGATGTGTCACTGGTGATACATCACTGGTGATGCATCACTGGTGATGCATCACTGGTGATACATCACTGGTGATGTGTCACTGGTGATACATCACTGGTGATGCATCACTGGTGATACATCACTGGTGATGCATCACTGGTGATGCATCACTAGTGATGCATCACTGGTGATACATCACTGATGATGCATCTCTGGTGATGCATCACTGGTGATACATCACTGGTGATACATCACTGGTGATACATCACTGGTGATGCATCACTGGTGATGCATCACTGGTGATGTGTCACTGGTGATACATCACTGGTGATGCATCACTGGTGATACATCACTGGTGATACATCACTGGTGATGCATCACTGGTGATACATCACTGGTGATACATCACTGGTGATACATCACGGGTGATGCATCACTGGTGATACACCACTGGTGATGCATCACAGGTGATGCATCACTGCTGATGCATCACTGGTGATGTGTCACTGGTGATACATCACTGGTGATGCATCACTGGTGATACATCACTGGTGATGCATCACTGGTGATGCATCACTGGTGATGCATCACTAGTGATGCATCACTGCTGATACATCACTGATGATGCATCTCTGGTGATGCATCACTGGTGATACATCACTGGTGATGCATCACTGGTGATACATCACTGGTGATGCATCACTGGTGATACATCACTGGTGATGCATCACTGGTGACACATCACTGGTTATGCATGACAGGTGATGCATCACTGGTGATACATCACTGGTTATGCTTCACTGGTGATACATCACTGGTGATGCATCACTGGTGATGCATCACTGGTGATACATCACTGGTGATACATCACTGGTGATACATCACTGGTGATACATGACTAGTGATGCATCACTGGTGATACATCACTGGTGATACATCACTGGTGATGCATCACTGGTGATACATCACTGGTGATGCATCACTGGTGATACATCACTGGTGATGCATCACTGGTGATACATCACTGGTGATGCATCACTGGTGATGCATCACTGGTGATGTGTCACTGGTGATACATCACTGGTGATGCATCACTGGTGATACATCACTGGTGATGCATCACTGGTGATACATCACTGGTGATACATCACTGGTGATGCATCACTGGTGATACATCACTGGTGATGCATCACTGGTGATACATCATTGGTGATGCATCACTGGTGATACATCACTGGTGATGCATCACTGGTGATACATGACTGGTGATGCATCACTGCTGATGTGTCACTGGTGATACATCACTGGTGATACATCACTGGTGATGCATCACTGGTGATGCATTACTGGTGATGTGCATCACTGGTGATGCATCACTGCTGATGCATCACTGCTGATGCATCACTGGTGATGCATCACTGGTGATACATCACTGGTGATGCATCACTGGTGATGTGTCACTGGTGATGCAGCACTGGTGATGCATCACTGGTGATGCATCACTGGTGATACATCACTGGTTATGCATCACTGGTGATACATCACTGGTGATGCATCACTGCTGATGCATCACTGCTGATGCATCACTGGTGATGTGTCACTGGTAATGCATCACTGGTGATGCATCACTGCTGATGCATCACTGGTGATGTGTCACTGGTGATGCGTCACAGGTGATGCATCACTGCTGATGCATCACTGGTGATGCATCACTTGTGATGCATCACTGGTGATACATCATTTGTGATGCATCACTGGTGATACATCACTGGTGATGCATCACTGGTGATACATCACTGGTGATGCATCACTGGTGATACATCACCGGTGATGCATCACTGGTGATACATCACCGGTGATGCATCACTGGTGATACATCACTGGTGATGCATCACTGGTGATGCATCACTGGTGATGCATCACTGGTGATGTATCACAGGTGATGCATCACAGGTGACGCATCACTGGTGATGCATCACTGGTGATGTATCACAGGTGATGCATCACTGGTGATGTATCACTGGTGATGCATCACTGGTGATGTATCACTGGTGATGCATCACTGGTGATGTATCACTGGTGATGCATCACTGGTGATGCATCACTGGTGATGTATCACAGGTGACGCATCACTGGTGATGTATCACAGGTGATGCATCACTGGTGATGCATCACTGGTAATGCATCACTGGTGATGCATCACTGGTGATGTATCACAGGTGATGCATCACTGCTGATGCATCACACGACACTGGTGGTGTATCACAGGTGATGCATCACTGGTGACGCATCACTGGTGATGCATCACTGGTGATGTATCACTGGTGATGCATCACCGGTCTCATGTGACATGTCTCATGTGTCATGTCTCATGTGACTGTCACATGTGAGATGTCTCATGCGACATGTCACATGTGTCGTGTCTCATGTGACATGTCTCATGTGACTGTCACATGTGAGATGTCTCATGCGACATGTCACATGTGTCGTGTGTCATGTGACATGTCTCATGTGTCATGTCTCATGTGACTGTCTTATGTGACTGTCACCAGTGATGCATCACTGGTGATGTATCACAGGTGATGCATCACTGGTGACGTATCACAGGTGATGCATCACAGGTGACGCATCACTGGTGATGCATCACTGGTGATGCATCACTGCTGATGCATCACTGGTGATGCATGACTGGTGATGCATCACTGGTGATGTATCACAGGTGATGCATCACTGGTGATGTATCACAGGTGATGCATCACAGGTGACGCATCACTGGTGATGCATCACTGGTGATGCATCACTGCTGATGCATCACTGCTGATGCATCACAGGTGATGCATCACTGGTGATGCATCACTGGTGATGTATCACAGGTGATGCATCACTGGTGATGTATCACAGGTGATGCATCACTGGTGATGTATCACAGGTGATGCATCACTGGTGATGCATCACTGCTGATGCATCACTGCTGATGCAGCACTGCTGATGCATCACAGGTGATGCATCACTGGTGATGCATCACTGGTGATGCATCACTGGTGATACATCACTGGTGATGTGTCACTGGTGATGCATCACTAGTGATGCATCACTGGTTATGCATCACTGGTGATACATCACTGGTGATGCATCACTGCTGATGCATCACTGCTGATGCATCACTGGTGATGTGTCACTGGTAATGCATCACTGGTGATGCATCACTGCTGATGCATCACTGGTGATGTGTCACTGGTGATGCGTCACAGGTGATGCATCACTGCTGATGCATCACTGGTGATACATCATTTGTGATGCATCACTGGTGATACATCACTGGTGATGCATCACTGCTGATGCATCACTGCTGATGCATCACTGGTGATGTGTCACTGGTAATGCATCACTGGTGATGCATCACTGCTGATGCATCACTGGTGATGCGTCACTGGTGATGCGTCACAGGTGATGCATCACTGCTGATGCATCACTGGTGATGCATCACTTGTGATGCATCACTGGTGATACATCACTTGTGATGCATCACTGGTGATACATCACTGGTGATGCATCACTGGTGATACATCACTGGTGATGCATCACTGGTGATACATCACTGGTGATACATCACTGGTGATACATCACGGGTGATGCATCACTGGTGATACACCACTGGTGATGCATCACAGGTGATGCATCACTGCTGATGCATCACTGGTGATGTGTCACTGGTGATGCATCACTGGTGATGCATCACTGGTGATGCATCACTGGTGATACATCACTGGTGATGCATCACTGGTGATACATCACTGGTGATGCATCACTGGTGACACATCACTGGTGATGCATCACAGGTGATGCATCACTGGTGATACATCACTGGTGATGCATCACTGGTGATGCATCCCTGGTGATACATCACTGGTGATGTGTCACTGGTGATACATCACTGGTGATGCATCACTGGTGATGCATCACTGGTGATACATCACTGGTGATGTGTCACTGGTGATACATCACTGGTGATGCATCACTGGTGATACATCACTGGTGATGCATCACTGGTGATGCATCACTAGTGATGCATCACTGGTGATACATCACTGATGATGCATCTCTGGTGATGCATCACTGGTGATACATCACTGGTGATACATCACTGGTGATACATCACTGGTGATGCATCACTGGTGATGCATCACTGGTGATGTGTCACTGGTGATACATCACTGGTGATGCATCACTGGTGATACATCACTGGTGATACATCACTGGTGATGCATCACTGGTGATACATCACTGGTGATACATCACTGGTGATACATCACGGGTGATGCATCACTGGTGATACACCACTGGTGATGCATCACAGGTGATGCATCACTGCTGATGCATCACTGGTGATGTGTCACTGGTGATACATCACTGGTGATGCATCACTGGTGATACATCACTGGTGATGCATCACTGGTGATGCATCACTGGTGATGCATCACTAGTGATGCATCACTGCTGATACATCACTGATGATGCATCTCTGGTGATGCATCACTGGTGATACATCACTGGTGATGCATCACTGGTGATACATCACTGGTGATGCATCACTGGTGATACATCACTGGTGATGCATCACTGGTGACACATCACTGGTTATGCATGACAGGTGATGCATCACTGGTGATACATCACTGGTTATGCTTCACTGGTGATACATCACTGGTGATGCATCACTGGTGATGCATCACTGGTGATACATCACTGGTGATGCATCACTGGTGATGCATCACTGGTGATACATCACTGGTGATACATCACTGGTGATACATCACTGGTGATACATGACTAGTGATGCATCACTGGTGATACATCACTGGTGATACATCACTGGTGATGCATCACTGGTGATACATCACTGGTGATGCATCACTGGTGATACATCACTGGTGATGCATCACTGGTGATACATCACTGGTGATGCATCACTGGTGATACATCACTGGTGATGCATCACTGGTGATACATCACTGGTGATACATCACTGGTGATACATCACTGGTGATACATCACTGGTTATGCTTCACTGGTGATACATCACTGGTGATGCATCACTGGTGATACATCACTGGTGATGCATCACTGGTGATACATCACTGGTGATACATCACTGGTTATGCTTCACTGGTGATACATCACTGGTGATACATCACTGGTGATACATCACTGCTGATGCATCACTGGTGATGTGTCACTGGTGATGCATCACAGGTGATGCATCACTGCTGATGCATCACTGGTGATGCATCACTTGTGATGCATCACTGGTGATACATCACTGGTGATGCATCACTGGTGATACATCACTGGTGATGCATCACTGGTTATACATCACTGGTGATGCATCACTGGTGATACATCACTGGTGATACATCACTGGTGATGCATCACTGGTGATACATCACTGGTGATGCATCACTGGTGATACATCACTGGTGATACATCACTGGATATGCTTCACTGGTGATACATCACTGGTGATGCATCACTGGTGATGCATCACTGGTGATGCATCACTGGTGACACATCACTGGTGATGCATGACAGGTGATGCATCACTGGTGATACATCACTGGTGATGCATCACTGGTGATACATCACTGGTGATACATCACTGGTGATGCATCACTGGTGATACATCACTGATGATGCATCTCTGGTGATGCATCACTGGTGATACATCACTGGTGATGCATCACTGGTGATGCATCACTGGTGATACATCACTGGTGATACATCACTGGTGATGCATCACTGGTGATACATCACTGATGATGCATCTCTGGTGATGCATCACTGGTGATACATCACTGGTGATGCATCACTGGTGATACATCACTGGTGATGCATCACTGGTGATACATCACTGGTGATGCATCACTGGTGATACATCACTGGTGATACATCACTGGTGATACATCACTGGTGATACATGACTAGTGATGCATCACTGGTGATACATCACTGGTGACACATCACTGGTGATGCATCACAGGTGATGCATCACTGGTGATACATCACTGGTGATGCATCACTGGTGATGCATCACTGGTGATGCATCACTGGTGATACATCACTGGTGATGTGTCACTGGTGATACATCACTGGTGATGCATCACTGGTGATGCATCACTGGTGATACATCACTGGTGATGTGTCACTGGTGATACATCACTGCTGATGCATCACTGGTGATGTGTCACTGGTAATGCATCACTGGTGATGCATCACTGCTGATGCATCACTGGTGATGTGTCACTGGTGATGCGTCACAGGTGATGCATCACTGCTGATGCATCACTGGTGATGCATCACTTGTGATGCATCACTGGTGATACATCACTTGTGATGCATCACTGGTGATACATCACTGGTGATGCATCACTGGTGATACATCACTGGTGATGCATCACTGGTGATACATCACTGGTGATACATCACTGGTGATACATCACGGGTGATGCATCACTGGTGATACACCACTGGTGATGCATCACAGGTGATGCATCACTGCTGATGCATCACTGGTGATGTGTCACTGGTGATGCATCACTGGTGATGCATCACTGGTGATGCATCACTGGTGATACATCACTGGTGATGCATCACTGGTGATACATCACTGGTGATGCATCACTGGTGACACATCACTGGTGATGCATCACAGGTGATGCATCACTGGTGATACATCACTGGTGATGCATCACTGGTGATGCATCACTGGTGATGCATCACTGGTGATACATCACTGGTGATGTGTCACTGGTGATACATCACTGGTGATGCATCACTGGTGATGCATCACTGGTGATGCATCACTGGTGATACATCACTGGTGATGTGTCACTGGTGATACATCACTGGTGATGCATCACTGGTGATACATCACTGGTGATGCATCACTGGTGATGCATCACTAGTGATGCATCACTGGTGATACATCACTGATGATGCATCTCTGGTGATGCATCACTGGTGATACATCACTGGTGATACATCACTGGTGATACATCACTGGTGATGCATCACTGGTGATGCATCACTGGTGATGTGTCACTGGTGATACATCACTGGTGATGCATCACTGGTGATACATCACTGGTGATACATCACTGGTGATGCATCACTGGTGATACATCACTGGTGATACATCACTGGTGATACATCACGGGTGATGCATCACTGGTGATACACCACTGGTGATGCATCACAGGTGATGCATCACTGCTGATGCATCACTGGTGATGTGTCACTGGTGATACATCACTGGTGACGCATCACTGGTGATACATCACTGGTGATGCATCACTGGTGATGCATCACTGGTGATGCATCACTAGTGATGCATCACTGCTGATACATCACTGATGATGCATCTCTGGTGATGCATCACTGGTGATACATCACTGGTGATGCATCACTGGTGATACATCACTGGTGATGCATCACTGGTGATACATCACTGGTGATGCATCACTGGTGACACATCACTGGTTATGCATGACAGGTGATGCATCACTGGTGATACATCACTGGTTATGCTTCACTGGTGATACATCACTGGTGATGCATCACTGGTGATGCATCACTGGTGATACATCACTGGTGATACATCACTGGTGATACATCACTGGTGATACATGACTAGTGATGCATCACTGGTGATACATCACTGGTGATACATCACTGGTGATGCATCACTGGTGATACATCACTGGTGATGCATCACTGGTGATACATCACTGGTGATGCATCACTGGTGATACATCACTGGTGATGCATCACTGGTGATGCATCACTGGTGATGTGTCACTGGTGATACATCACTGGTGATGCATCACTGGTGATACATCACTGGTGATGCATCACTGGTGATACATCACTGGTGATACATCACTGGTGATGCATCACTGGTGATACATCACTGGTGATGCATCACTGGTGATACATCATTGGTGATGCATCACTGGTGATACATCACTGGTGATGCATCACTGGTGATACATGACTGGTGATGCATCACTGCTGATGTGTCACTGGTGATACATCACTGGTGATACATCACTGGTGATGCATCACTGGTGATGCATCACTGGTGATGCATTACTGGTGATGTGCATCACTGGTGATGCATCACTGCTGATGCATCACTGCTGATGCATCACTGGTGATGCATCACTGGTGATACATCACTGGTGATGCATCACTGGTGATGTGTCACTGGTGATGCAGCACTGGTGATGCATCACTGGTGATGCATCACTGGTGATACATCACTGGTTATGCATCACTGGTGATACATCACTGGTGATGCATCACTGCTGATGCATCACTGCTGATGCATCACTGGTGATGTGTCACTGGTAATGCATCACTGGTGATGCATCACTGCTGATGCATCACTGGTGATGTGTCACTGGTGATGCGTCACAGGTGATGCATCACTGCTGATGCATCACTGGTGATGCATCACTTGTGATGCATCACTGGTGATACATCATTTGTGATGCATCACTGGTGATACATCACTGGTGATGCATCACTGGTGATACATCACTGGTGATGCATCACTGGTGATACATCACCGGTGATGCATCACTGGTGATACATCACCGGTGATGCATCACTGGTGATACATCACTGGTGATGCATCACTGGTGATGCATCACTGGTGATGCATCACTGGTGATGTATCACAGGTGATGCATCACAGGTGACGCATCACTGGTGATGCATCACTGGTGATGTATCACAGGTGATGCATCACTGGTGATGTATCACTGGTGATGCATCACTGGTGATGTATCACTGGTGATGCATCACTGGTGATGTATCACTGGTGATGCATCACTGGTGATGCATCACTGGTGATGTATCACAGGTGACGCATCACTGGTGATGTATCACAGGTGATGCATCACTGGTGATGCATCACTGGTAATGCATCACTGGTGATGCATCACTGGTGATGTATCACAGGTGATGCATCACTGCTGATGCATCACACGACACTGGTGGTGTATCACAGGTGATGCATCACTGGTGACGCATCACTGGTGATGCATCACTGGTGATGTATCACTGGTGATGCATCACCGGTCTCATGTGACATGTCTCATGTGTCATGTCTCATGTGACTGTCACATGTGAGATGTCTCATGCGACATGTCACATGTGTCGTGTCTCATGTGACATGTCTCATGTGACTGTCACATGTGAGATGTCTCATGCGACATGTCACATGTGTCGTGTGTCATGTGACATGTCTCATGTGTCATGTCTCATGTGACTGTCTTATGTGACTGTCACCAGTGATGCATCACTGGTGATGTATCACAGGTGATGCATCACTGGTGACGTATCACAGGTGATGCATCACAGGTGACGCATCACTGGTGATGCATCACTGGTGATGCATCACTGCTGATGCATCACTGGTGATGCATGACTGGTGATGCATCACTGGTGATGTATCACAGGTGATGCATCACTGGTGATGTATCACAGGTGATGCATCACAGGTGACGCATCACTGGTGATGCATCACTGGTGATGCATCACTGCTGATGCATCACTGCTGATGCATCACAGGTGATGCATCACTGGTGATGCATCACTGGTGATGTATCACAGGTGATGCATCACTGGTGATGTATCACAGGTGATGCATCACTGGTGATGTATCACAGGTGATGCATCACTGGTGATGCATCACTGCTGATGCATCGCTGCTGATGCAGCACTGCTGATGCATCACAGGTGATGCATCACTGGTGATGCATCACTGGTGATGCATCACTGGTGATACATCACTGGTGATGTGTCACTGGTGATGCATCACTAGTGATGCATCACTGGTTATGCATCACTGGTGATACATCACTGGTGATGCATCACTGCTGATGCATCACTGCTGATGCATCACTGGTGATGTGTCACTGGTAATGCATCACTGGTGATGCATCACTGCTGATGCATCACTGGTGATGTGTCACTGGTGATGCGTCACAGGTGATGCATCACTGCTGATGCATCACTGGTGATACATCATTTGTGATGCATCACTGGTGATACATCACTGGTGATGCATCACTGCTGATGCATCACTGCTGATGCATCACTGGTGATGTGTCACTGGTAATGCATCACTGGTGATGCATCACTGCTGATGCATCACTGGTGATGCGTCACTGGTGATGCGTCACAGGTGATGCATCACTGCTGATGCATCACTGGTGATGCATCACTTGTGATGCATCACTGGTGATACATCACTTGTGATGCATCACTGGTGATACATCACTTGTGATGCATCACTGGTGATACATCACTGGTGATGCATCACTGGTGATACATCACTGGTGATGCATCACTGGTGATACATCACTGGTGATACATCACTGGTGATACATCACGGGTGATGCATCACTGGTGATACACCACTGGTGATGCATCACTGCTGATGCATCACTGGTGATGTGTCACTGGTGATGCATCACTGGTGATGCATCACTGGTGATGCATCACTGGTGATACATCACTGGTGATGCATCACTGGTGATACATCACTGGTGATGCATCACTGGTGACACATCACTGGTGATGCATCACAGGTGATGCATCACTGGTGATACATCACTGGTGATGCATCACTGGTGATGCATCACTGGTGATACATCACTGGTGATGTGTCACTGGTGATACATCACTGGTGATGCATCACTGGTGATGCATCACTGGTGATACATCACTGGTGATGTGTCACTGGTGATACATCACTGGTGATGCATCACTGGTGATACATCACTGGTGATGCATCACTGGTGATGCATCACTAGTGATGCATCACTGGTGATACATCACTGATGATGCATCTCTGGTGATGCATCACTGGTGATACATCACTGGTGATACATCACTGGTGATACATCACTGGTGATGCATCACTGGTGATGCATCACTGGTGATGTGTCACTGGTGATACATCACTGGTGATGCATCACTGGTGATACATCACTGGTGATACATCACTGGTGATGCATCACTGGTGATACATCACTGGTGATACATCACTGGTGATACATCACGGGTGATGCATCACTGGTGATACACCACTGGTGATGCATCACAGGTGATGCATCACTGCTGATGCATCACTGGTGATGTGTCACTGGTGATACATCACTGGTGATGCATCACTGGTGATACATCACTGGTGATGCATCACTGGTGATGCATCACTGGTGATGCATCACTAGTGATGCATCACTGCTGATACATCACTGATGATGCATCTCTGGTGATGCATCACTGGTGATACATCACTGGTGATGCATCACTGGTGATACATCACTGGTGATGCATCACTGGTGATACATCACTGGTGATGCATCACTGGTGACACATCACTGGTTATGCATGACAGGTGATGCATCACTGGTGATACATCACTGGTTATGCTTCACTGGTGATACATCACTGGTGATGCATCACTGGTGATGCATCACTGGTGATACATCACTGGTGATGCATCACTGGTGATGCATCACTGGTGATACATCACTGGTGATACATCACTGGTGATACATCACTGGTGATACATGACTAGTGATGCATCACTGGTGATACATCACTGGTGATACATCACTGGTGATGCATCACTGGTGATACATCACTGGTGATGCATCACTGGTGATACATCACTGGTGATGCATCACTGGTGATACATCACTGGTGATGCATCACTGGTGATACATCACTGGTGATGCATCACTGGTGATACATCACTGGTGATACATCACTGGTGATACATCACTGGTGATACATCACTGGTGATACATCACTGGTGATACATCACTGGTTATGCTTCACTGGTGATACATCACTGGTGATGCATCACTGGTGATACATCACTGGTGATGCATCACTGGTGATACATCACTGGTGATACATCACTGGTTATGCTTCACTGGTGATACATCACTGGTGATACATCACTGGTGATACATCACTGCTGATGCATCACTGGTGATGTGTCACTGGTGATGCATCACAGGTGATGCATCACTGCTGATGCATCACTGGTGATGCATCACTTGTGATGCATCACTGGTGATACATCACTGGTGATGCATCACTGGTGATACATCACTGGTGATGCATCACTGGTTATACATCACTGGTGATGCATCACTGGTGATACATCACTGGTGATACATCACTGGTGATGCATCACTGGTGATACATCACTGGTGATGCATCACTGGTGATACATCACTGGTGATACATCACTGGATATGCTTCACTGGTGATACATCACTGGTGATGCATCACTGGTGATGCATCACTGGTGATGCATCACTGGTGACACATCACTGGTGATGCATGACAGGTGATGCATCACTGGTGATACATCACTGGTGATGCATCACTGGTGATACATCACTGGTGATACATCACTGGTGATGCATCACTGGTGATACATCACTGATGATGCATCTCTGGTGATGCATCACTGGTGATACATCACTGGTGATGCATCACTGGTGATGCATCACTGGTGATACATCACTGGTGATACATCACTGGTGATGCATCACTGGTGATACATCACTGATGATGCATCTCTGGTGATGCATCACTGGTGATACATCACTGGTGATGCATCACTGGTGATACATCACTGGTGATGCATCACTGGTGATACATCACTGGTGATGCATCACTGGTGATACATCACTGGTGATACATCACTGGTGATACATCACTGGTGATACATGACTAGTGATGCATCACTGGTGATACATCACTGGTGATACATCACTGGTGATGCATCACTGGTGATACATCACTGGTGATACATCACTGGTGATGCATCACTGGTGATACATCACTGATGATGCATCTCTGGTGATGCATCACTGGTGATACATCACTGGTGATGCATCACTGGTGATACATCACTGGTGATGCATCACTGGTGATACATCACTGGTGATGCATCACTGGTGATACATCACTGGTGATGCATCACTGGTGATGCATCACTGGTGATGCATCACTGGTGATACATCACTGGTGATGCATCACTGGTGATGCATCACTGGTGATGTGTCACTGGTGATACATCACTGGTGATGTGTCACTGGTGATACATCACTGGTGATGCATCACTGGTGATACATCACTGGTGATGCATCACTGGTGATGCATCACTAGTGATGCATCACTGGTGATACATCACTGATGATGCATCTCTGGTGATGCATCACTGGTGATACATCACTGGTGATGCATCACTGGTGATACATCACTGGTGATGCATCACTGGTGATACATCACTGGTGATGCATCACTGGTGATACATCACTGGTGATACATCACTGGTGATACATCACGGGTGATGCATCACTGGTGATACACCACTGCTGATGCATCACAGGTGATGCATCACTGCTGATGCATCACTGGTGATGTGTCACTGGTGATGCATCACTGGTGATGCATCACTGGTGATACATCACTGGTGATGTGTCACTGGTGATACATCACTGGTGATGCATCACTGGTGATGCATCACTGGTGATACATCACTGGTGATACATCACTGGTGATGCATCACTGGTGATGCATCACTGGTGATACATCACTGGTGATGTGTCACTGGTGATACATCACTGGTGATGCATCACTGGTGATGCATCACTGGTGATACATCACTGGTGATGTGTCACTGGTGATACATCACTGGTGATGCATCACTGGTGATACATCACTGGTGATGCATCACTGGTGATGCATCACTAGTGATGCATCACTGGTGATACATCACTGATGATGCATCTCTGGTGATGCATCACTGGTGATACATCACTGGTGATGCATCACTGGTGATGCATCACTGGTGATGCATCACTGGTGATACATCACTGGTGATGCATCACTGGTGATACATCACTGGTGATGCATCACTGGTGATACATCACTGGTGATGCATCACTGGTGAAACATCACTGGTGATGCATCACTGGTGATACATCACTGGTGATACATCACTGGTGATGCATCACTGGTGATACATCACTGGTGATGCATCACCAGTGATGCATCACTAGTGATGCATCACTGGTGATACATCACTGATGATGCATCTCTGGTGATGCATCACTGGTGATACATCACTGGTGATGCATCACTGGTGATACATCACTGGTGATGCATCACTGGTGATACATCACTGGTGATACATCACTGGTGATGCATCACTGGTGATGCATCACAGGTGATGTGTCACTGGTGATACATCACTGGTGATGCATCACTGGTGATACATCACTGGTGATGCATCACTAGTGATGCATCACTGGTGATACATCACTGATGATGCATCTCTGGTGATGCATCACTGGTGATACATCACTGGTGATACATCACTGGTGATGCATCACTGGTGATGCATCACTGGTGATACATCACTGGTGATGCATCACTGGTGATACATCACTGGTGATGCATCACTGGTGATACATCACTGATGATGCATCTCTGGTGATGCATCACTGGTGATACATCACTGGTGATGCATCACTGGTGATACATCACTGGTGATGCATCACTGGTGATACATCACTGGTGATGCATCACTGGTGATACATCACTGGTGATGCATCACTGGTGATGCATCACTGGTGATGCATCACTGGTGATACATCACTGGTGATGCATCACTGGTGATGCATCACTGGTGATGTGTCACTGGTGATACATCACTGGTGATGTGTCACTGGTGATACATCACTGGTGATGCATCACTGGTGATACATCACTGGTGATGCATCACTGGTGATGCATCACTAGTGATGCATCACTGGTGATACATCACTGATGATGCATCTCTGGTGATGCATCACTGGTGATACATCACTGGTGATGCATCACTGGTGATGCATCACTGGTGATACATCACTGGTGATGCATCACTGGTGATACATCACTGGTGATACATCACTGGTGATGCATCACTGGTGATGCATCACTGGTGATGCATCACTGGTGATGCATCACTAGTGATGCATCACTGGTGATACATCACTGATGATGCATCTCTGGTGATGCATCACTGGTGATACATCACTGGTGATGCATCACTGGTGATACATCACTGGTGATACATCACTGGTGATGCATCACTGGTGATGCATCACTGGTGATGCATCACTGGTGATGCATCACAGGTGATGTGTCACTGGTGATACATCACTGGTGATGCATCACTGGTGATACATCACTGGTGATGCATCACTGGTGATACATCACTGGTGATGCATCACTGGTGAAACATCACTGGTGATGCATCACTGGTGATACATCACTGGTGATACATCACTGGTGATGCATCACTGGTGATACATCACTGGTGATGCATCACTGGTGATGCATCACTGGTGATGCATCACTGGTGATGCATCACTAGTGATGCATCACTGGTGATACATCACTGATGATGCATCTCTGGTGATGCATCACTGGTGATACATCACTGGTGATGCATCACTGGTGATACATCACTGGTGATGCATCACTGGTGATACATCACTGGTGATACATCACTGGTGATGCATCACTGGTGATGCATCACAGGTGATGTGTCACTGGTGATACATCACTGGTGATGCATCACTGGTGATACATCACTGGTGATGCATCACTGGTGATACATCACTGGTGATGCATCACTGGTGAAACATCACTGGTGATGCATCACTGGTGATACATCACTGGTGATGTGTCACTGGTGATACATCACTGGTGATGCATCACTGGTGATACATCACTGGTGATGCATCACTGGTGATGCATCACTGGTGATACATCACTGGTGATACATCACTGGTGATACATCACTGGTGATGCATCACTGGTGATGCATCACTGGTGATACATCACTGGTGATGTGTCACTGGTGATACATCACTGGTGATGCATCACTGGTGATGCATCACTGGTGATACATCACTGGTGATGCATCACTGGTGATGCATCACTGGTGATGCATTACTGGTGATGTGCATCACTGGTGATGCATCACTGCTGATGCATCACTGCTGATGCATCACTGGTGATGCATCACTGGTGATACATCACTGGTGATGCATCACTGGTGATGTGTCACTGGTGATGCAGCACTGGTGATGCATCACTGGTGATGCATCACTGGTGATACATCACTGGTTATGCATCACTGGTGATACATCACTGGTGATGCATCACTGCTGATGCATCACTGCTGATGCATCACTGGTGATGTGTCACTGGTAATGCATCACTGGTGATGCATCACTGCTGATGCATCACTGGTGATGTGTCACTGGTGATGCGTCACATGTGATGCATCACTGCTGATGCATCACTGGTGATGCATCACTTGTGATGCATCACTGGTGATACATCATTTGTGATGCATCACTGGTGATACATCACTGGTGATGCATCACTGGTGATACATCACTGGTGATGCATCACTGGTGATACATCACCGGTGATGCATCACTGGTGATACATCACCGGTGATGCATCACTGGTGATACATCACTGGTGATACATCACCGGTGATGCATCACTGGTGATACATCACTGGTGATGCATCACTGGTGATGCATCACTGGTGATGCATCACTGGTGATGTATCACAGGTGATGCATCACAGGTGACGCATCACTGGTGATGCATCACTGGTGATGTATCACAGGTGATGCATCACTGGTGATGTATCACTGGTGATGCATCACTGGTGATGTATCACTGGTGATGCATCACTGGTGATGTATCACTGGTGATGCATCACTGGTGATGCATCACTGGTGATGTATCACAGGTGACGCATCACTGGTGATGTATCACAGGTGATGCATCACTGGTGATGCATCACTGGTAATGCATCACTGGTGATGCATCACTGGTGATGTATCACAGGTGATGCATCACTGCTGATGCATCACACGACACTGGTGGTGTATCACAGGTGATGCATCACTGGTGACGCATCACTGGTGATGCATCACTGGTGATGTATCACTGGTGATGCATCACTGGTCTCATGTGACATGTCTCATGTGTCATGTCTCATGTGACTGTCACATGTGAGATGTCTCATGCGACATGTCACATGTGTCGTGTCTCATGTGACATGTCTCATGTGACTGTCACATGTGAGATGTCTCATGCGACATGTCACATGTGTCGTGTGTCATGTGACATGTCTCATGTGTCATGTCTCATGTGACTGTCTTATGTGACTGTCACCAGTGATGCATCACTGGTGATGTATCACAGGTGATGCATCACTGGTGACGTATCACAGGTGATGCATCACAGGTGACGCATCACTGGTGATGCATCACTGGTGATGCATCACTGCTGATGCATCACTGGTGATGCATGACTGGTGATGCATCACTGGTGATGTATCACAGGTGATGCATCACTGGTGATGTATCACAGGTGATGCATCACAGGTGACGCATCACTGGTGATGCATCACTGGTGATGCATCACTGCTGATGCATCACTGCTGATGCATCACAGGTGATGCATCACTGGTGATGCATCACTGGTGATGTATCACAGGTGATGCATCACTGGTGATGTATCACAGGTGATGCATCACTGGTGATGTATCACAGGTGATGCATCACTGGTGATGCATCACTGCTGATGCATCACTGCTGATGCAGCACTGCTGATGCATCACAGGTGATGCATCACTGGTGATGCATCACTGGTGATGCATCACTGGTGATACATCACTGGTGATGTGTCACTGGTGATGCATCACTAGTGATGCATCACTGGTTATGCATCACTGGTGATACATCACTGGTGATGCATCACTGCTGATGCATCACTGCTGATGCATCACTGGTGATGTGTCACTGGTAATGCATCACTGGTGATGCATCACTGCTGATGCATCACTGGTGATGTGTCACTGGTGATGCGTCACAGGTGATGCATCACTGCTGATGCATCACTGGTGATACATCATTTGTGATGCATCACTGGTGATACATCACTGGTGATGCATCACTGCTGATGCATCACTGCTGATGCATCACTGGTGATGTGTCACTGGTAATGCATCACTGGTGATGCATCACTGCTGATGCATCACTGGTGATGTGTCACTGGTGATGCGTCACAGGTGATGCATCACTGCTGATGCATCACTGGTGATGCATCACTTGTGATGCATCACTGGTGATACATCACTTGTGATGCATCACTGGTGATACATCACTGGTGATGCATCACTGGTGATACATCACTGGTGATGCATCACTGGTGATACATCACTGGTGATACATCACTGGTGATACATCACGGGTGATGCATCACTGGTGATACACCACTGGTGATGCATCACAGGTGATGCATCACTGCTGATGCATCACTGGTGATGTGTCACTGGTGATGCATCACTGGTGATGCATCACTGGTGATGCATCACTGGTGATACATCACTGGTGATGCATCACTGGTGATACATCACTGGTGATGCATCACTGGTGACACATCACTGGTGATGCATCACAGGTGATGCATCACTGGTGATACTTCACTGGTGATGCATCACTGGTGATGCATCACTGGTGATGCATCACTGGTGATACATCACTGGTGATGTGTCACTGGTGATACATCACTGGTGATGCATCACTGGTGATGCATCACTGGTGATACATCACTGGTGATGTGTCACTGGTGATACATCACTGGTGATGCATCACTGGTGATACATCACTGGTGATGCATCACTGGTGATGCATCACTAGTGATGCATCACTGGTGATACATCACTGATGATGCATCTCTGGTGATGCATCACTGGTGATACATCACTGGTGATGCATCACTGGTGATACATCACTGGTGATGTGTCACTGGTGATACATCACTGGTGATACATCACTGGTGATACATCACGGGTGATGCATCACTGGTGATACACCACTGGTGATGCATCACAGGTGATGCATCACTGCTGATGCATCACTGGTGATGTGTCACTGGTGATACATCACTGGTGATGCATCACTGGTGATACATCACTGGTGATGCATCACTGGTGATGCATCACTGGTGATGCATCACTAGTGATGCATCACTGCTGATACATCACTGATGATGCATCTCTGGTGATGCATCACTGGTGATACATCACTGGTGATGCATCACTGGTGATACATCACTGGTGATGCATCACTGGTGATACATCACTGGTGATGCATCACTGGTGACACATCACTGGTTATGCATGACAGGTGATGCATCACTGGTGATACATCACTGGTTATGCTTCACTGGTGATACATCACTGGTGATGCATCACTGGTGATGCATCACTGGTGATACATCACTGGTGATACATCACTGGTGATACATCACTGGTGATACATGACTAGTGATGCATCACTGGTGATACATCACTGGTGATACATCACTGGTGATGCATCACTGGTGATACATCACTGGTGATGCATCACTGGTGATACATCACTGGTGATGCATCACTGGTGATACATCACTGGTGATGCATCACTGGTGATGCATCACTGGTGATGTGTCACTGGTGATACATCACTGGTGATGCATCACTGGTGATACATCACTGGTGATGCATCACTGGTGATACATCACTGGTGATACATCACTGGTGATGCATCACTGGTGATACATCACTGGTGATGCATCACTGGTGATACATCATTGGTGATGCATCACTGGTGATACATCACTGGTGATGCATCACTGGTGATACATGACTGGTGATGCATCACTGCTGATGTGTCACTGGTGATACATCACTGGTGATACATCACTGGTGATGCATCACTGGTGATGCATCACTGGTGATGCATTACTGGTGATGTGCATCACTGGTGATGCATCACTGCTGATGCATCACTGCTGATGCATCACTGGTGATGCATCACTGGTGATACATCACTGGTGATGCATCACTGGTGATGTGTCACTGGTGATGCAGCACTGGTGATGCATCACTGGTGATGCATCACTGGTGATACATCACTGGTTATGCATCACTGGTGATACATCACTGGTGATGCATCACTGCTGATGCATCACTGCTGATGCATCACTGGTGATGTGTCACTGGTAATGCATCACTGGTGATGCATCACTGCTGATGCATCACTGGTGATGTGTCACTGGTGATGCGTCACAGGTGATGCATCACTGCTGATGCATCACTGGTGATGCATCACTTGTGATGCATCACTGGTGATACATCATTTGTGATGCATCACTGGTGATACATCACTGGTGATGCATCACTGGTGATACATCACTGGTGATGCATCACTGGTGATACATCACCGGTGATGCATCACTGGTGATACATCACCGGTGATGCATCACTGGTGATACATCACTGGTGATGCATCACTGGTGATGCATCACTGGTGATGCATCACTGGTGATGTATCACAGGTGATGCATCACAGGTGACGCATCACTGGTGATGCATCACTGGTGATGTATCACAGGTGATGCATCACTGGTGATGTATCACTGGTGATGCATCACTGGTGATGTATCACTGGTGATGCATCACTGGTGATGTATCACTGGTGATGCATCACTGGTGATGCATCACTGGTGATGTATCACAGGTGACGCATCACTGGTGATGTATCACAGGTGATGCATCACTGGTGATGCATCACTGGTAATGCATCACTGGTGATGCATCACTGGTGATGTATCACAGGTGATGCATCACTGCTGATGCATCACACGACACTGGTGGTGTATCACAGGTGATGCATCACTGGTGACGCATCACTGGTGATGCATCACTGGTGATGTATCACTGGTGATGCATCACCGGTCTCATGTGACATGTCTCATGTGTCATGTCTCATGTGACTGTCACATGTGAGATGTCTCATGCGACATGTCACATGTGTCGTGTCTCATGTGACATGTCTCATGTGACTGTCACATGTGAGATGTCTCATGCGACATGTCACATGTGTCGTGTGTCATGTGACATGTCTCATGTGTCATGTCTCATGTGACTGTCTTATGTGACTGTCACCAGTGATGCATCACTGGTGATGTATCACAGGTGATGCATCACTGGTGACGTATCACAGGTGATGCATCACAGGTGACGCATCACTGGTGATGCATCACTGGTGATGCATCACTGCTGATGCATCACTGGTGATGCATGACTGGTGATGCATCACTGGTGATGTATCACAGGTGATGCATCACTGGTGATGTATCACAGGTGATGCATCACAGGTGACGCATCACTGGTGATGCATCACTGGTGATGCATCACTGCTGATGCATCACTGCTGATGCATCACAGGTGATGCATCACTGGTGATGCATCACTGGTGATGTATCACAGGTGATGCATCACTGGTGATGTATCACAGGTGATGCATCACTGGTGATGTATCACAGGTGATGCATCACTGGTGATGCATCACTGCTGATGCATCACTGCTGATGCAGCACTGCTGATGCATCACAGGTGATGCATCACTGGTGATGCATCACTGGTGATGCATCACTGGTGATACATCACTGGTGATGTGTCACTGGTGATGCATCACTAGTGATGCATCACTGGTTATGCATCACTGGTGATACATCACTGGTGATGCATCACTGCTGATGCATCACTGCTGATGCATCACTGGTGATGTGTCACTGGTAATGCATCACTGGTGATGCATCACTGCTGATGCATCACTGGTGATGTGTCACTGGTGATGCGTCACAGGTGATGCATCACTGCTGATGCATCACTGGTGATACATCATTTGTGATGCATCACTGGTGATACATCACTGGTGATGCATCACTGCTGATGCATCACTGCTGATGCATCACTGGTGATGTGTCACTGGTAATGCATCACTGGTGATGCATCACTGCTGATGCATCACTGGTGATGCGTCACTGGTGATGCGTCACAGGTGATGCATCACTGCTGATGCATCACTGGTGATGCATCACTTGTGATGCATCACTGGTGATACATCACTTGTGATGCATCACTGGTGATACATCACTGGTGATGCATCACTGGTGATACATCACTGGTGATGCATCACTGGTGATACATCACTGGTGATACATCACTGGTGATACATCACGGGTGATGCATCACTGGTGATACACCACTGGTGATGCATCACAGGTGATGCATCACTGCTGATGCATCACTGGTGATGTGTCACTGGTGATGCATCACTGGTGATGCATCACTGGTGATGCATCACTGGTGATACATCACTGGTGATGCATCACTGGTGATACATCACTGGTGATGCATCACTGGTGACACATCACTGGTGATGCATCACAGGTGATGCATCACTGGTGATACATCACTGGTGATGCATCACTGGTGATGCATCACTGGTGATACATCACTGGTGATGTGTCACTGGTGATACATCACTGGTGATGCATCACTGGTGATGCATCACTGGTGATACATCACTGGTGATGTGTCACTGGTGATACATCACTGGTGATGCATCACTGGTGATACATCACTGGTGATGCATCACTGGTGATGCATCACTAGTGATGCATCACTGGTGATACATCACTGATGATGCATCTCTGGTGATGCATCACTGGTGATACATCACTGGTGATACATCACTGGTGATACATCACTGGTGATGCATCACTGGTGATGCATCACTGGTGATGTGTCACTGGTGATACATCACTGGTGATGCATCACTGGTGATACATCACTGGTGATACATCACTGGTGATGCATCACTGGTGATACATCACTGGTGATACATCACGGGTGATGCATCACTGGTGATACACCACTGGTGATGCATCACAGGTGATGCATCACTGCTGATGCATCACTGGTGATGTGTCACTGGTGATACATCACTGGTGATGCATCACTGGTGATACATCACTGGTGATGCATCACTGGTGATGCATCACTGGTGATGCATCACTAGTGATGCATCACTGCTGATACATCACTGATGATGCATCTCTGGTGATGCATCACTGGTGATACATCACTGGTGATGCATCACTGGTGATACATCACTGGTGATGCATCACTGGTGATACATCACTGGTGATGCATCACTGGTGACACATCACTGGTTATGCATGACAGGTGATGCATCACTGGTGATACATCACTGGTTATGCTTCACTGGTGATACATCACTGGTGATGCATCACTGGTGATGCATCACTGGTGATACATCACTGGTGATGCATCACTGGTGATGCATCACTGGTGATACATCACTGGTGATACATCACTGGTGATACATCACTGGTGATACATGACTAGTGATGCATCACTGGTGATACATCACTGGTGATACATCACTGGTGATGCATCACTGGTGATACATCACTGGTGATGCATCACTGGTGATACATCACTGGTGATGCATCACTGGTGATACATCACTGGTGATGCATCACTGGTGATACATCACTGGTGATGCATCACTGGTGATACATCACTGGTGATACATCACTGGTGATACATCACTGGTGATACATCACTGGTTATGCTTCACTGGTGATACATCACTGGTGATGCATCACTGGTGATACATCACTGGTGATGCATCACTGGTGATACATCACTGGTGATACATCACTGGTTATGCTTCACTGGTGATACATCACTGGTGATACATCACTGGTGATACATCACTGCTGATGCATCACTGGTGATGTGTCACTGGTGATGCATCACAGGTGATGCATCACTGCTGATGCATCACTGGTGATGCATCACTTGTGATGCATCACTGGTGATACATCACTGGTGATGCATCACTGGTGATACATCACTGGTGATGCATCACTGGTTATACATCACTGGTGATGCATCACTGGTGATACATCACTGGTGATACATCACTGGTGATGCATCACTGGTGATACATCACTGGTGATGCATCACTGGTGATACATCACTGGTGATACATCACTGGATATGCTTCACTGGTGATACATCACTGGTGATGCATCACTGGTGATGCATCACTGGTGATGCATCACTGGTGACACATCACTGGTGATGCATGACAGGTGATGCATCACTGGTGATACATCACTGGTGATGCATCACTGGTGATACATCACTGGTGATACATCACTGGTGATGCATCACTGGTGATACATCACTGATGATGCATCTCTGGTGATGCATCACTGGTGATACATCACTGGTGATGCATCACTGGTGATGCATCACTGGTGATACATCACTGGTGATACATCACTGGTGATGCATCACTGGTGATACATCACTGATGATGCATCTCTGGTGATGCATCACTGGTGATACATCACTGGTGATACATCACTGGTGATGCATCACTGGTGATACATCACTGGTGATGCATCACTGGTGATACATCACTGGTGATACATCACTGGTGATACATCACTGGTGATACATGACTAGTGATGCATCACTGGTGATACATCACTGGTGATACATCACTGGTGATGCATCACTGGTGATACATCACTGGTGATACATCACTGGTGATGCATCACTGGTGATACATCACTGATGATGCATCTCTGGTGATGCATCACTGGTGATACATCACTGGTGATGCATCACTGGTGATACATCACTGGTGATGCATCACTGGTGATACATCACTGGTGATGCATCACTGGTGATACATCACTGGTGATGCATCACTGGTGATGCATCACTGGTGATGCATCACTGGTGATACATCACTGGTGATGCATCACTGGTGATGCATCACTGGTGATGTGTCACTGGTGATACATCACTGGTGATGTGTCACTGGTGATACATCACTGGTGATGCATCACTGGTGATACATCACTGGTGATGCATCACTGGTGATGCATCACTAGTGATGCATCACTGGTGATACATCACTGATGATGCATCTCTGGTGATGCATCACTGGTGATACATCACTGGTGATGCATCACTGGTGATACATCACTGGTGATGCATCACTGGTGATACATCACTGGTGATGCATCACTGGTGATACATCACTGGTGATACATCACTGGTGATACATCACGGGTGATGCATCACTGGTGATACACCACTGCTGATGCATCACAGGTGATGCATCACTGCTGATGCATCACTGGTGATGTGTCACTGGTGATGCATCACTGGTGATGCATCACTGGTGATACATCACTGGTGATGTGTCACTGGTGATACATCACTGGTGATGCATCACTGGTGATACATCACTGGTGATGCATCACTGGTGATGCATCACTGGTGATACATCACTGGTGATACATCACTGGTGATGCATCACTGGTGATGCATCACTGGTGATACATCACTGGTGATGTGTCACTGGTGATACATCACTGGTGATGCATCACTGGTGATACATCACTGGTGATGCATCACTGGTGATGCATCACTAGTGATGCATCACTGGTGATACATCACTGATGATGCATCTCTGGTGATGCATCACTGGTGATACATCACTGGTGATGCATCACTGGTGACGCATCACTGGTGATGCATCACTGGTGATACATCACTGGTGATGCATCACTGGTGATACATCACTGGTGATGCATCACTGGTGATACATCACTGGTGATGCATCACTGGTGAAACATCACTGGTGATGCATCACTGGTGATACATCACTGGTGATACATCACTGGTGATGCATCACTGGTGATACATCACTGGTGATGCATCACCAGTGATGCATCACTAGTGATGCATCACTGGTGATACATCACTGATGATGCATCTCTGGTGATGCATCACTGGTGATACATCACTGGTGATGCATCACTGGTGATACATCACTGGTGATGCATCACTGGTGATACATCACTGGTGATACATCACTGGTGATGCATCACTGGTGATGCATCACAGGTGATGTGTCACTGGTGATACATCACTGGTGATGCATCACTGGTGATACATCACTGGTGATGCATCACTAGTGATGCATCACTGGTGATACATCACTGATGATGCATCTCTGGTGATGCATCACTGGTGATACATCACTGGTGATACATCACTGGTGATGCATCACTGGTGATGCATCACTGGTGATACATCACTGGTGATGCATCACTGGTGATACATCACTGGTGATGCATCACTGGTGATACATCACTGATGATGCATCTCTGGTGATGCATCACTGGTGATACATCACTGGTGATGCATCACTGGTGATACATCACTGGTGATGCATCACTGGTGATACATCACTGGTGATGCATCACTGGTGATACATCACTGGTGATGCATCACTGGTGATGCATCACTGGTGATGCATCACTGGTGATACATCACTGGTGATGCATCACTGGTGATGCATCACTGGTGATGTGTCACTGGTGATACATCACTGGTGATGTGTCACTGGTGATACATCACTGGTGATGCATCACTGGTGATACATCACTGGTGATGCATCACTGGTGATGCATCACTAGTGATGCATCACTGGTGATACATCACTGATGATGCATCTCTGGTGATGCATCACTGGTGATACATCACTGGTGATGCATCACTGGTGATGCATCACTGGTGATACATCACTGGTGATGCATCACTGGTGATACATCACTGGTGATACATCACTGGTGATGCATCACTGGTGATGCATCACTGGTGATGCATCACTGGTGATGCATCACTAGTGATGCATCACTGGTGATACATCACTGATGATGCATCTCTGGTGATGCATCACTGGTGATACATCACTGGTGATGCATCACTGGTGATACATCACTGGTGATACATCACTGGTGATGCATCACTGGTGATGCATCACTGGTGATGCATCACTGGTGATGCATCACAGGTGATGTGTCACTGGTGATACATCACTGGTGATGCATCACTGGTGATACATCACTGGTGATGCATCACTGGTGATACATCACTGGTGATGCATCACTGGTGAAACATCACTGGTGATGCATCACTGGTGATACATCACTGGTGATACATCACTGGTGATGCATCACTGGTGATGCATCACTGGTGATGCATCACTGGTGATGCATCACTAGTGATGCATCACTGGTGATACATCACTGATGATGCATCTCTGGTGATGCATCACTGGTGATACATCACTGGTGATGCATCACTGGTGATACATCACTGGTGATGCATCACTGGTGATACATCACTGGTGATACATCACTGGTGATGCATCACTGGTGATGCATCACAGGTGATGTGTCACTGGTGATACATCACTGGTGATGCATCACTGGTGATACATCACTGGTGATGCATCACTGGTGATACATCACTGGTGATGCATCACTGGTGAAACATCACTGGTGATGCATCACTGGTGATACATCACTGGTGATGTGTCACTGGTGATACATCACTGGTGATGCATCACTGGTGATACATCACTGGTGATGCATCACTGGTGATGCATCACTGGTGATACATCACTGGTGATACATCACTGGTGATACATCACTGGTGATGCATCACTGGTGATGCATCACTGGTGATACATCACTGGTGATGTGTCACTGGTGATACATCACTGGTGATGCATCACTGGTGATGCATCACTGGTGATACATCACTGGTGATGTGTCACTGGTGATACATCACTGGTGATGCATCACTGGTGATACATCACTGGTGATGCATCACTGGTGATGCATCACTAGTGATGCATCACTGGTGATGTGTCACTGGTGATACATCACTGGTGATGCATCACTGGTGATGCATCACTGGTGATACATCACTGGTGATACATCACTGGTGATGCATCACTGGTGATGCATCACTGGTGATACATCACTGGTGATGTGTCACTGGTGATACATCACTGGTGATGCATCACTGGTGATGCATCACTGGTGATACATCACTGGTGATGTGTCACTGGTGATACATCACTGGTGATGCATCACTGGTGATACATCACTGGTGATGCATCACTGGTGATGCATCACTAGTGATGCATCACTGGTGATACATCACTGATGATGCATCTCTGGTGATGCATCACTGGTGATGCATCACTGGTGATACATCACTGGTGATGTGTCACTGGTGATACATCACTGGTGATGCATCACTGGTGATACATCACTGGTGATGCATCACTGGTGATGCATCACTAGTGATGCATCACTGGTGATGTGTCACTGGTGATACATCACTGGTGATGCATCACTGGTGATACATCACAGGTGATGCATCACTGCTGATGCATCACTGGTGATGTGTCACTGGTGATGCATCACTGGTGATGCATCACTGGTGATACATCACTGGTGATGTGTCACTGGTGATACATCACTGGTGATGCATCACTGGTGATGCATCACTGGTGATACATCACTGGTGATGTGTCACTGGTGATACATCACTGGTGATGCATCACTGGTGATACATCACTGGTGATGCATCACTGGTGATGCATCACTGGTGATGCATCACTGGTGATACATCACTGGTGATGCATCACTGGTGATACATCACTGGTGATGCATCACTGGTGATACATCACTGGTGATGCATCACTGGTAATACATCACTGGTGATACATCACTGGTGATGCATCACTGGTGATGCATCACAGGTGATGTGTCACTGGTGATACATCACTGGTGATGCATCACTGGTGATACATCACTGGTGATGCATCACTGGTGATACATCACTGGTGATGCATCACTGGTGAAACATCACTGGTGATGCATCACTGGTGATACATCACTGGTGATACATCACTGGTGATGCATCACTGGTGATACATCACTGGTGATGCATCACTGGTGATGCATCACTAGTGATGCATCACTGGTGATACATCACTGATGATGCATCTCTGGTGATGCATCACTGGTGATACATCACTGGTGATACATCACTGGTGATACATGACTGGTGATGCATCACTGGTGATACATCACTGGTGATACATCACTGGTGATGCATCACTGGTGATACATCACTGGTGATACATCACTGGTGATGCATCACTGGAGATGCATCACTGCTGATGCATCACTGGTGATGTGTCACTGGTGATGCATCACTGGTGATGCATCACTGGTGATGTATCACTGGTGATACATCACTGGTGATACATCACTGGTGATACATCACTGGTGATGCATCACTGGTGATGCATCACTGGTGATGCATCACTGGTGATACATCACTGGTGATGTGTCACTGGTGATGCATCACTAGTGATGCATCACTGGTTATGCATCACCGGTGATACATCACTGGTGATGCATCACTGCTGATGCATCACTGCTGATGCATCACTGGTGATGTGTCACTGGTAATGCATCACTGGTGATGCATCACTGCTGATGCATCACTGGTGATGTGTCACTGGTGATGCGTCACAGGTGATGCATCACTGCTGATGCATCACTGGTGATGCATCACTTGTGATGCATCACTGGTGATACATCACTTGTGATGCATCACTGGTGATACATCACTGGTGATGCATCACTGGTGATACATCACTGGTGATGCATCACTGGTGATGCATCACTGGTGATACATCACTGGTGATGTGTCACTGGTGATACATCACTGGTGATGCATCACTGGTGATGCATCACTGGTGATACATCACTGGTGATGTGTCACTGGTGATACATCACTGGTGATGCATCACTGGTGATACATCACTGGTGATGCATCACTGGTGATACATCACTGATGATGCATCTCTGGTGATGCATCACTGGTGATACATCACTGGTGATGCATCACTGGTGATGCATCACTGGTGATGCATCACTGGTGATACATCACTGGTGATGCATCACTGGTGATACATCACTGGTGATGCATCACTGGTGATACATCACTGGTGATACATCACTGGTGATGCATCACTGGTGATGCATCACTGGTGATGCATCACTGGTGATGCATCACAGGTGATGTGTCACTGGTGATACATCACTGGTGATGCTTCACTGGTGATACATCACTGGTGATGCATCACTGGTGATACATCACTGGTGATGCATCACTGGTGAAACATCACTGGTGATGCATCACTGGTGATACATCACTGGTGATACATCACTGGTGATGCATCACTGGTGATACATCACTGGTGATGCATCACTGGTGATGCATCACTGGTGATGCATCACTGGTGATGCATCACTAGTGATGCATCACTGGTGATACATCACTGATGATGCATCTCTGGTGATGCATCACTGGTGATACATCACTGGTGATGCATCACTGGTGATACATCACTGGTGATGCATCACTGGTGATGCATCACTGGTGATGCATCACTGGTGATACATCACTGGTGATGCATCACTGGTGATACATCACTGGTGATGCATCACTGGTGATACATCACTGGTGATGCATCACTGGTGATACATCACTGGTGATACATCACTGGTGATGCATCACTGGTGATGCATCACAGGTGATGTGTCACTGGTGATACATCACTGGTGATGCATCACTGGTGATACATCACTGGTGATGCATCACTGGTGATACATCACTGGTGATGCATCACTGGTGAAACATCACTGGTGATGCATCACTGGTGATACATCACTGGTGATACATCACTGGTGATGCATCACTGGTGATACATCACTGGTGATACATCACTGGTGATGCATCACTGGAGATGCATCACTGCTGATGCATCACTGGTGATGTGTCACTGGTGATGCATCACTGGTGATGCATCACTGGTGATGTATCACTGGTGATACATCACTGGTGATACATCACTGGTGATACATCACTGGTGATGCATCACTGGTGATGCATCACTGGTGATGCATCACTGGTGATACATCACTGGTGATGTGTCACTGGTGATGCATCACTAGTGATGCATCACTGGTTATGCATCACCGGTGATACATCACTGGTGATGCATCACTGCTGATGCATCACTGCTGATGCATCACTGGTGATGTGTCACTGGTAATGCATCACTGGTGATGCATCACTGCTGATGCATCACTGGTGATGTGTCACTGGTGATGCGTCACAGGTGATGCATCACTGCTGATGCATCACTGGTGATGCATCACTTGTGATGCATCACTGGTGATACATCACTTGTGATGCATCACTGGTGATACATCACTGGTGATGCATCACTGGTGATACATCACTGGTGATGCATCACTGGTGATACATCACTGGTGATACATCACTGGTGATACATCACGGGTGATGCATCACTGGTGATACACCACTGGTGATGCATCACAGGTGATGCATCACTGCTGATGTATCACTGGTGATGTGTCACTGGTGATGCATAACTGGTGATGCATCACTGGTGATGTGTCACTGGTGATACATCACTGGTGATGCATCACTGGTGATACATCACTGGTGATACATCACTGGTGATGCATCACTGGTGATACATCACTGGTGATGCATCACTGGTGATACATCACTGGTGATACATCACTGGTGATACATCACTGGTTATGCTTCACTGGTGATACATCACTGGTGATGCATCACTGGTGATACATCACTGGTGATACATCACTGGTGATGCATCACTGGAGATGCATCACTGCTGATGCATCACTGGTGATGTGTCACTGGTGATGCATCACTGGTGATGCATCACTGGTGATGTATCACTGGTGATACATCACTGGTGATACATCACTGGTGATACATCACTGGTGATGCATCACTGCTGATGCATCACTGGTGATGCATCACTTGTGATGCATCACTGGTGATACATCACTTGTGATGCATCACTGGTGATACATCACTGGTGATGCATCACTGGTGATACATCACTGGTGATGTGTCACTGGTGATACATCACTGGTGATGCATCACTGGTGATACATCACTGGTGATGCATCACTGGTGATGCATCACTGGTGATACATCACTGATGATGCATCTCTGGTGATGCATCACTGGTGATACATCACTGGTGATGCATCACTGGTGATACATCACTGGTGATGCATCACTGGTGATACATCACTGGTTATGCATCACTGGTGATACATCACTGGTGATGCATCACTGCTGATGCATCACTGCTGATGCATCACTGGTGATACATCACTGGTGATGCATCACTGGTGATACATCACTGGTGATGCATCACTGGTGATACATCACTGGTGATGCATCACTGGTGATACATCACTGGTGATACATCACTGGTGATACATCACGGGTGATGCATCACTGGTGATACACCACTGGTGATGCATCACAGGTGATGCATCACTGGTGATGTGTCACTGGTGATACATCACTGGTGATGCATCACTGGTGATACATCACTGGTGATGCATCACTGGTGATACATCACTGGTGATACATCACTGGTGATACATCACGGGTGATGCATCACTGGTGATACACCACTGGTGATGCATCACAGGTGATGCATCACTGCTGATGCATCACTGGTGATGTGTCACTGGTGATACATCACTGGTGATGCATCACTGGTGATACATCACTGGTGATGCATCACTGGTGATACATCACTGGTGATACATCACTGGTGATACATCACGGGTGATGCATCACTGGTGATACACCACTGGTGATGCATCACAGGTGATGCATCACTGCTGATGTATCACTGGTGATGTGTCACTGGTGATGCATCACTGGTGATGCATCACTGGTGATGTGTCACTGGTGATACATCACTGGTGATGCATCACTGGTGATACATCACTGGTGATACATCACTGGTGATGCATCACTGGTGATACATCACTGGTGATACATCACTCGTGATACATCACGGGTGATGCATCACTGGTGATACACCACTGGTGATGCATCACAGGTGATGCATCACTGCTGATGCATCACTGGTGATGTGTCACTGGTGATACATCACTGGTGATGCATCACTGGTGATACATCACTGGTGATGCATCACTGGTGATGCATCACTGCTGATACATCACTGATGATGCATCTCTGGTGATGCATCACTGGTGATACATCACTGGTGATGCATCACTGGTGATACATCACTGGTGATGCATCACTGGTGATACATCACTGGTGATGCATCACTGGTGACACATCACTGGTGATGCATCACAGGTGATGCATCACTGGTGATACATCACTGGTGATGCATCACTGGTGATGCATCACTAGTGATGCATCTCTGGTGATGCATCACTGGTGATACATCACTGGTGATGCATCACTGGTGATACATCACTGGTGATGCATCACTGGTGACACATCACTGGTGATGCATGACAGGTGATGCATCACTGGTGATACATCACTGGTGATGCATCACTGGTGATACATCACTGGTGATACATCACTGGTGATGCATCACTGGTGATACATCACTGGTGATACATCACTGGTGATACATCACTGGTGATACATCACTGGTTATGCTTCACTGGTGATACATCACTGGTGATGCATCACTGGTGATGCATCACTGGTGATACATCACTGGTGATGCATCACTGGTGATGCATCACTGGTGATACATCACTGGTGATACATCACTGGTGATACATCACTGGTGATACATCACTGGTGATACATGACTAGTGATGCATCACTGGTGATACATCACTGGTGATACATCACTGGTGATGCATCACTGGTGATACATCACTGGTGATGCATCACTGGTGATACATCACTGGTGATGCATCACTGGTGATACATCACTGGTGATACATCACTGGTGATACATCACTGGTGATACATCACTGGTTATGCTTCACTGGTGATACATCACTGGTGATGCATCACTGGTGATACATCACTGGTGATGCATCACTGGTGATACATCACTGGTGATACATCACTGGTTATGCTTCACTGGTGATACATCACTGGTGATACATCACTGGTGATACATCACTGCTGATGCATCACAGGTGATGCATCACTGCTGATGCATCACTGGTGATGCATCACTTGTGATGCATCACTGGTGATACATCACTGGTGATGCATCACTGGTGATACATCACTGGTGATGCATCACTGGTTATACATCACTGGTGATGCATCACTGGTGATACATCACTGGTGATACATCACTGGTGATGCATCACTGGTGATACATCACTGGTGATGCATCACTGGTGATACATCACTGGTGATACATCACTGGTTATGCTTCACTGGTGATACATCACTGGTGATGCATCACTGGTGATGCATCACTGGTGATACATCACTGGTGATGTGTCACTGGTGATGTGTCACTGTTGATGTGTCACTGGTGATGTAGCACTGGTGATGCATCACTGGTGATACATCACTGGTGATGCATCACTGGTGATACATCACTGGTGATACATCACTGGTGATGCATCACTGGTGATGCATCACTGGTGATACATCACTGGTGATGCAACACTGGTGATACATCACTGGTGATGCATCACTGGTGATACATCACTGGTGATGCATCACTGGTGACACATCACTGGTGATGCATGACAGGTGATGCATCACTGGTGATACATCACTGGTGATGCATCACTGGTGATACATCACTGGTGATACATCACTGGTGATGCATCACTGGTGATACATCACTGATGATGCATCTCTGGTGATGCATCACTGGTGATACATCACTGGTGATGCATCACTGGTGATACATCACTGGTGATGCATCACTGGTGATACATCACTGGTGATGCATCACTGGTGATACATCACTGGTGATGCATCACTGGTGATGCATCACTGGTGATGCATCACTGGTGATACATCACTGGTGATGCATCACTGGTGATGCATCACTGGTGATGTGTCACTGGTGATACATCACTGGTGATGTGTCACTGGTGATACATCACTGGTGATGCATCACTGGTGATACATCACTGGTGATGCATCACTGGTGATGCATCACTAGTGATGCATCACTGGTGATACATCACTGGTGATGCATCACTGGTGATGCATCACTGGTGATACATCACTGGTGATGCATCACTGGTGATACATCACTGGTGATGCATCACTGGTGATACATCACTGGTGATACATCACTGGTGATACATCACGGGTGATGCATCACTGGTGATACACCACTGGTGATGCATCACAGGTGATGCATCACTGCTGATGTATCACTGGTGATGTGTCACTGGTGATGCATCACTGGTGATGCATCACTGGTGATGTGTCACTGGTGATACATCACTGGTGATGCATCACTGGTGATACATCACTGGTGATACATCACTGGTGATGCATCACTGGTGATACATCACTGGTGATACATCACTGGTGATACATCACGGGTGATGCATCACTGGTGATACACCACTGGTGATGCATCACAGGTGATACATCACTGGTGATACATCACTGGTGATACATCACTGGTGATACATCACTGGTGATACATCACTGGTTATGCTTCACTGGTGATACATCACTGGTGATGCATCACTGGTGATACATCACTGGTGATACATCACTGGTGATGCATCACTGGAGATGCATCACTGCTGATGCATCACTGGTGATGTGTCACTGGTGATGCATCACTGGTGATACATCACGGGTGATGCATCACTGGTGATACACCACTGGTGATGCATCACAGGTGATACATCACTGGTGATACATCACTGGTGATGCATCACTGGTGATACATCACTGGTGATACATCACTGGTGATACATCACTGGTTATGCCTCACTGGTGATACATCACTGGTGATGCATCACTGGTGATACATCACTGGTGATACATCACTGGTGATGCATCACTGGAGATGCATCACTGCTGATGCATCACTGGTGATGTGTCACTGGTGATGCATCACTGGTGATGCATCACTGGTGATGTATCACTGGTGATACATCACTGGTGATACATCACTGGTGATACATCACTGGTGATGCATCACTGCTGATGCATCACTGGTGATGCATCACTTGTGATGCATCACTGGTGATACATCACTTGTGATGCATCACTGGTGATACATCACTGGTGATGCATCACTGGTGATACATCACTGGTGATACATCACTGGTGATGTGTCACTGGTGATACATCACTGGTGATGCATCACTGGTGATACATCACTGGTGATGCATCACTGGTGATGCATCACTGGTGATACATCACTGATGATGCATCTCTGGTGATGCATCACTGGTGATACATCACTGGTGATGCATCACTGGTGATACATCACTGGTGATGCATCACTGGTGATGCATCACTGGTGATACATCACTGGTGATGCAACACTGGTGATACATCACTGGTGATGCATCACTGGTGATACATCACTGGTGATGCATCACTGGTGACACATCACTGGTGATGCATGACAGGTGATGCATCACTGGTGATACATCACTGGTGATGCATCACTGGTGATACATCACTGGTGATACATCACTGGTGATGCATCACTGGTGATACATCACTGATGATGCATCTCTGGTGATGCATCACTGGTGATACATCACTGGTGATGCATCACTGGTGATACATCACTGGTGATGCATCACTGGTGATACATCACTGGTGATGCATCACTGGTGATACATCACTGGTGATGCATCACTGGTGATGCATCACTGGTGATGCATCACTGGTGATACATCACTGGTGATGCATCACTGGTGATGCATCACTGGTGATGTGTCACTGGTGATACATCACTGGTGATGTGTCACTGGTGATACATCACTGGTGATGCATCACTGGTGATACATCACTGGTGATGCATCACTGGTGATGCATCACTAGTGATGCATCACTGGTGATACATCACTGGTGATGCATCACTGGTGATGCATCACTGGTGATACATCACTGGTGATGCATCACTGGTGATACATCACTGGTGATGCATCACTGGTGATACATCACTGGTGATACATCACTGGTGATACATCACGGGTGATGCATCACTGGTGATACACCACTGGTGATGCATCACAGGTGATGCATCACTGCTGATGTATCACTGGTGATGTGTCACTGGTGATGCATCACTGGTGATGCATCACTGGTGATGTGTCACTGGTGATACATCACTGGTGATGCATCACTGGTGATACATCACTGGTGATACATAACTGGTGATGCATCACTGGTGATACATCACTGGTGATACATCACTGGTGATACATCACGGGTGATGCATCACTGGTGATACACCACTGGTGATGCATCACAGGTGATACATCACTGGTGATACATCACTGGTGATACATCACTGGTGATACATCACTGGTGATACATCACTGGTTATGCTTCACTGGTGATACATCACTGGTGATGCATCACTGGTGATACATCACTGGTGATACATCACTGGTGATGCATCACTGGAGATGCATCACTGCTGATGCATCACTGGTGATGTGTCACTGGTGATGCATCACTGGTGATACATCACGGGTGATGCATCACTGGTGATACACCACTGGTGATGCATCACAGGTGATACATCACTGGTGATACATCACTGGTGATGCATCACTGGTGATACATCACTGGTGATACATCACTGGTGATACATCACTGGTTATGCCTCACTGGTGATACATCACTGGTGATGCATCACTGGTGATACATCACTGGTGATACATCACTGGTGATGCATCACTGGAGATGCATCACTGCTGATGCATCACTGGTGATGTGTCACTGGTGATGCATCACTGGTGATGCATCACTGGTGATGTATCACTGGTGATACATCACTGGTGATACATCACTGGTGATACATCACTGGTGATGCATCACTGCTGATGCATCACTGGTGATGCATCACTTGTGATGCATCACTGGTGATACATCACTTGTGATGCATCACTGGTGATACATCACTGGTGATGCATCACTGGTGATACATCACTGGTGATACATCACTGGTGATACATCACTGGTGATGCATCACTGGTGATGCATCACTGGTGATACATCACTGATGATGCATCTCTGGTGATGCATCACTGGTGATACATCACTGGTGATGCATCACTGGTGATACATCACTGGTGATGCATCACTGGGGATACATCACTGGTTATGCATCACTGGTGATACATCACTGGTGATGCATCACTGCTGATGCATCACTGCTGATGCATCACTGCTGATGCATCACTGGTGATACATCACTGGTGATGCATCACTGGTGATACATCACTGGTGATGCATCACTGGTGATACATCACTGGTGATGCATCACTGGTGATACATCACTGGTGATACATCACTGGTGATACATCACGGGTGATGCATCACTGGAGATACATCACGGGTGATGCATCACTGGTGATACACCACTGGTGATGCATCACAGGTGATGCATCACTGGTGATGTGTCACTGGTGATACATCACTGGTGATGCATCACTGGTGATACATCACTGGTGATGCATCACTGGTGATACATCACTGGTGATACATCACTGGTGATACATCACGGGTGATGCATCACTGGTGATACACCACTGGTGATGCATCACAGGTGATGCATCACTGCTGATGCATCACTGGTGATGTGTCACTGGTGATACATCACTGGTGATGCATCACTGGTGATACATCACTGGTGATGCATCACTGGTGATACATCACTGGTGATACATCACTGGTGATACATCACGGGTGATGCATCACTGGTGATACACCACTGGTGATGTGTCACTGGTGATGCATCACTGGTGATGCATCACTGGTGATGTGTCACTGGTGATACATCACTGGTGATGCATCACTGGTGATACATCACTGGTGATACATCACTGGTGATGCATCACTGGTGATACATCACTGGTGATACATCACTGGTGATACATCACGGGTGATGCATCACTGGTGATACACCACTGGTGATGCATCACAGGTGATGCATCACTGCTGATGCATCACTGGTGATGTGTCACTGGTGATACATCACTGGTGATGCATCACTGGTGATACATCACTGGTGATGCATCACTGGTGATGCATCACTGGTGATGCATCACTAGTGATGCATCACTGCTGATACATCACTGATGATGCATCTCTGGTGATGCATCACTGGTGATACATCACTGGTGATGCATCACTGGTGATACATCACTGGTGATGCATCACTGGTGATACATCACTGGTGATGCATCACTGGTGACACATCACTGGTGATGCATCACAGGTGATGCATCACTGGTGATACATCACTGGTGATGCATCACTGGTGATACATCACTGGTGATGCATCACTGGTGATACATCACTGGTGATGCATCACTGGTGACACATCACTGGTGATGCATGACAGGTGATGCATCACTGGTGATACATCACTGGTGATGCATCACTGGTGATACATCACTGGTGATACATCACTGGTGATGCATCACTGGTGATACATCACTGGTGATACATCACTGGTGATACATCACTGGTGATACATCACTGGTTATGCTTCACTGGTGATACATCACTGGTGATGCATCACTGGTGATGCATCACTGGTGATACATCACTGGTGATGCATCACTGGTGATGCATCACTGGTGATACATCACTGGTGATACATCACTGGTGATACATCACTGGTGATACATGACTAGTGATGCATCACTGGTGATACATCACTGGTGATACATCACTGGTGATGCATCACTGGTGATACATCACTGGTGATGCATCACTGGTGATACATCACTGGTGATGCATCACTGGTGATACATCACTGGTGATACATCACTGGTGATACATCACTGGTGATACATCACTGGTTATGCTTCACTGGTGATACATCACTGGTGATGCATCACTGGTGATACATCACTGGTGATGCATCACTGGTGATACATCACTGGTGATACATCACTGGTTATGCTTCACTGGTGATACATCACTGGTGATACATCACTGGTGATACATCACTGCTGATGCATCACTGGTGATGTGTCACTGGTGATGCATCACAGGTGATGCATCACTGCTGATGCATCACTGGTGATGCATCACTTGTGATGCATCACTGGTGATACATCACTGGTGATGCATCACTGGTGATACATCACTGGTGATGCATCACTGGTTATACATCACTGGTGATGCATCACTGGTGATACATCACTGGTGATACATCACTGGTGATGCATCACTGGTGATACATCACTGGTGATGCATCACTGGTGATACATCACTGGTGATACATCACTGGTTATGCTTCACTGGTGATACATCACTGGTGATGCATCACTGGTGATGCATCACTGGTGATACATCACTGGTGATGTGTCACTGGTGATGTGTCACTGTTGATGTGTCACTGGTGATGTAGCACTGGTGATGCATCACTGGTGATACATCACTGGTGATGCATCACTGGTGATACATCACTGGTGATACATCACTGGTGATGCATCACTGGTGATGCATCACTGGTGATACATCACTGGTGATGCAACACTGGTGATACATCACTGGTGATGCATCACTGGTGATACATCACTGGTGATGCATCACTGGTGACACATCACTGGTGATGCATGACAGGTGATGCATCACTGGTGATACATCACTGGTGATGCATCACTGGTGATACATCACTGGTGATACATCACTGGTGATGCATCACTGGTGATACATCACTGATGATGCATCTCTGGTGATGCATCACTGGTGATACATCACTGGTGATGCATCACTGGTGATACATCACTGGTGATGCATCACTGGTGATACATCACTGGTGATGCATCACTGGTGATACATCACTGGTGATGCATCACTGGTGATGCATCACTGGTGATGCATCACTGGTGATACATCACTGGTGATGTGTCACTGGTGATGTGTCACTGTTGATGTGTCACTGGTGATGCAGCACTGGTGATGCATCACTGGTGATACATCACTGGTGATGCATCACTGGTGATACATCACTGGTGATACATCACTGGTGATGCATCACTGGTGATGCATCACTGGTGATACATCACTGGTGATGCAACACTGGTGATACATCACTGGTGATGCATCACTGGTGATACATCACTGGTGATGCATCACTGGTGACACATCACTGGTGATGCATGACAGGTGATGCATCACTGGTGATACATCACTGGTGATGCATCACTGGTGATACATCACTGGTGATACATCACTGGTGATACATCACGGGTGATGCATCACTGGTGATACACCACTGGTGATGCATCACAGGTGATGCATCACTGCTGATGCATCACTGGTGATGTGTCACTGGTGATACATCACTGGTGATGCATCACTGGTGATACATCACTGGTGATGCATCACTGGTGATACATCACTGGTGATACATCACTGGTGATACATCACGGGTGATGCATCACTGGTGATACATCACTGATGATGCATCTCTGGTGATGCATCACTGGTGATACATCACTGGTGATGCATCACTGGTGATACATCACTGATGATGCATCTCTGGTGATGCATCACTGGTGATACATCACTGGTGATGCATCACTGGTGATACATCACTGGTGATGCATCACTGGTGATACATCACTGGTGATACATAACTGGTGATGCATCACTGGTGATGCATCACTGGTGATACATCACTGGTGATACATCACTGGTGATGCATCACTGGTGATACATCACTGATGATGCATCTCTGGTGATGCATCACTGGTGATACATCACTGGTGATGCATCACTGGTGATACATCACTGGTGATGCATCACTGGTGATACATCACTGGTGATGCATCACTGGTGATACATCACTGGTGATGCATCACTGGTGATGCATCACTGGTGATGCATCACTGGTGATACATCACTGGTGATGCATCACTGGTGATGCATCACTGGTGATGTGTCACTGGTGATACATCACTGGTGATGTGTCACTGGTGATACATCACTGGTGATGCATCACTGGTGATACATCACTGGTGATGCATCACTGGTGATGCATCACTAGTGATGCATCACTGGTGATACATCACTGGTGATGCATCACTGGTGATGCATCACTGGTGATACATCACTGGTGATGCATCACTGGTGATACATCACTGGTGATGCATCACTGGTGATACATCACTGGTGATACATCACTGGTGATACATCACGGGTGATGCATCACTGGTGATACACCACTGGTGATGCATCACAGGTGATGCATCACTGCTGATGTATCACTGGTGATGTGTCACTGGTGATGCATCACTGGTGATGCATCACTGGTGATGTGTCACTGGTGATACATCACTGGTGATGCATCACTGGTGATACATCACTGGTGATACATAACTGGTGATGCATCACTGGTGATACATCACTGGTGATACATCACTGGTGATACATCACGGGTGATGCATCACTGGTGATACACCACTGGTGATGCATCACAGGTGATACATCACTGGTGATACATCACTGGTGATACATCACTGGTGATACATCACTGGTGATACATCACTGGTTATGCTTCACTGGTGATACATCACTGGTGATGCATCACTGGTGATACATCACTGGTGATACATCACTGGTGATGCATCACTGGAGATGCATCACTGCTGATGCATCACTGGTGATGTGTCACTGGTGATGCATCACTGGTGATACATCACGGGTGATGCATCACTGGTGATACACCACTGGTGATGCATCACAGGTGATACATCACTGGTGATACATCACTGGTGATGCATCACTGGTGATACATCACTGGTGATACATCACTGGTGATACATCACTGGTTATGCCTCACTGGTGATACATCACTGGTGATGCATCACTGGTGATACATCACTGGTGATACATCACTGGTGATGCATCACTGGAGATGCATCACTGCTGATGCATCACTGGTGATGTGTCACTGGTGATGCATCACTGGTGATGCATCACTGGTGATGTATCACTGGTGATACATCACTGGTGATACATCACTGGTGATACATCACTGGTGATGCATCACTGCTGATGCATCACTGGTGATGCATCACTTGTGATGCATCACTGGTGATACATCACTTGTGATGCATCACTGGTGATACATCACTGGTGATGCATCACTGGTGATACATCACTGGTGATACATCACTGGTGATACATCACTGGTGATGCATCACTGGTGATGCATCACTGGTGATACATCACTGATGATGCATCTCTGGTGATGCATCACTGGTGATACATCACTGGTGATGCATCACTGGTGATACATCACTGGTGATGCATCACTGGGGATACATCACTGGTTATGCATCACTGGTGATACATCACTGGTGATGCATCACTGCTGATGCATCACTGCTGATGCATCACTGCTGATGCATCACTGGTGATACATCACTGGTGATGCATCACTGGTGATACATCACTGGTGATGCATCACTGGTGATACATCACTGGTGATGCATCACTGGTGATACATCACTGGTGATACATCACTGGTGATACATCACGGGTGATGCATCACTGGAGATACATCACGGGTGATGCATCACTGGTGATACACCACTGGTGATGCATCACAGGTGATGCATCACTGGTGATGTGTCACTGGTGATACATCACTGGTGATGCATCACTGGTGATACATCACTGGTGATGCATCACTGGTGATACATCACTGGTGATACATCACTGGTGATACATCACGGGTGATGCATCACTGGTGATACACCACTGGTGATGCATCACAGGTGATGCATCACTGCTGATGCATCACTGGTGATGTGTCACTGGTGATACATCACTGGTGATGCATCACTGGTGATACATCACTGGTGATGCATCACTGGTGATACATCACTGGTGATACATCACTGGTGATACATCACGGGTGATGCATCACTGGTGATACACCACTGGTGATGTGTCACTGGTGATGCATCACTGGTGATGCATCACTGGTGATGTGTCACTGGTGATACATCACTGGTGATGCATCACTGGTGATACATCACTGGTGATACATCACTGGTGATGCATCACTGGTGATACATCACTGGTGATACATCACTGGTGATACATCACGGGTGATGCATCACTGGTGATACACCACTGGTGATGCATCACAGGTGATGCATCACTGCTGATGCATCACTGGTGATGTGTCACTGGTGATACATCACTGGTGATGCATCACTGGTGATACATCACTGGTGATGCATCACTGGTGATGCATCACTGGTGATGCATCACTAGTGATGCATCACTGCTGATACATCACTGATGATGCATCTCTGGTGATGCATCACTGGTGATACATCACTGGTGATGCATCACTGGTGATACATCACTGGTGATGCATCACTGGTGATACATCACTGGTGATGCATCACTGGTGACACATCACTGGTGATGCATCACAGGTGATGCATCACTGGTGATACATCACTGGTGATGCATCACTGGTGATACATCACTGGTGATGCATCACTGGTGATACATCACTGGTGATGCATCACTGGTGACACATCACTGGTGATGCATGACAGGTGATGCATCACTGGTGATACATCACTGGTGATGCATCACTGGTGATACATCACTGGTGATACATCACTGGTGATGCATCACTGGTGATACATCACTGGTGATACATCACTGGTGATACATCACTGGTGATACATCACTGGTTATGCTTCACTGGTGATACATCACTGGTGATGCATCACTGGTGATGCATCACTGGTGATACATCACTGGTGATGCATCACTGGTGATGCATCACTGGTGATACATCACTGGTGATACATCACTGGTGATACATCACTGGTGATACATGACTAGTGATGCATCACTGGTGATACATCACTGGTGATACATCACTGGTGATGCATCACTGGTGATACATCACTGGTGATGCATCACTGGTGATACATCACTGGTGATGCATCACTGGTGATACATCACTGGTGATACATCACTGGTGATACATCACTGGTGATACATCACTGGTTATGCTTCACTGGTGATACATCACTGGTGATGCATCACTGGTGATACATCACTGGTGATGCATCACTGGTGATACATCACTGGTGATACATCACTGGTTATGCTTCACTGGTGATACATCACTGGTGATACATCACTGGTGATACATCACTGCTGATGCATCACTGGTGATGTGTCACTGGTGATGCATCACAGGTGATGCATCACTGCTGATGCATCACTGGTGATGCATCACTTGTGATGCATCACTGGTGATACATCACTGGTGATGCATCACTGGTGATACATCACTGGTGATGCATCACTGGTTATACATCACTGGTGATGCATCACTGGTGATACATCACTGGTGATACATCACTGGTGATGCATCACTGGTGATACATCACTGGTGATGCATCACTGGTGATACATCACTGGTGATACATCACTGGTTATGCTTCACTGGTGATACATCACTGGTGATGCATCACTGGTGATGCATCACTGGTGATACATCACTGGTGATGTGTCACTGGTGATGTGTCACTGTTGATGTGTCACTGGTGATGTAGCACTGGTGATGCATCACTGGTGATACATCACTGGTGATGCATCACTGGTGATACATCACTGGTGATACATCACTGGTGATGCATCACTGGTGATGCATCACTGGTGATACATCACTGGTGATGCAACACTGGTGATACATCACTGGTGATGCATCACTGGTGATACATCACTGGTGATGCATCACTGGTGACACATCACTGGTGATGCATGACAGGTGATGCATCACTGGTGATACATCACTGGTGATGCATCACTGGTGATACATCACTGGTGATACATCACTGGTGATGCATCACTGGTGATACATCACTGATGATGCATCTCTGGTGATGCATCACTGGTGATACATCACTGGTGATGCATCACTGGTGATACATCACTGGTGATGCATCACTGGTGATACATCACTGGTGATGCATCACTGGTGATACATCACTGGTGATGCATCACTGGTGATGCATCACTGGTGATGCATCACTGGTGATACATCACTGGTGATGTGTCACTGGTGATGTGTCACTGTTGATGTGTCACTGGTGATGCAGCACTGGTGATGCATCACTGGTGATACATCACTGGTGATGCATCACTGGTGATACATCACTGGTGATACATCACTGGTGATGCATCACTGGTGATGCATCACTGGTGATACATCACTGGTGATGCAACACTGGTGATACATCACTGGTGATGCATCACTGGTGATACATCACTGGTGATGCATCACTGGTGACACATCACTGGTGATGCATGACAGGTGATGCATCACTGGTGATACATCACTGGTGATGCATCACTGGTGATACATCACTGGTGATACATCACTGGTGATACATCACGGGTGATGCATCACTGGTGATACACCACTGGTGATGCATCACAGGTGATGCATCACTGCTGATGCATCACTGGTGATGTGTCACTGGTGATACATCACTGGTGATGCATCACTGGTGATACATCACTGGTGATGCATCACTGGTGATACATCACTGGTGATACATCACTGGTGATACATCACGGGTGATGCATCACTGGTGATACATCACTGATGATGCATCTCTGGTGATGCATCACTGGTGATACATCACTGGTGATGCATCACTGGTGATACATCACTGATGATGCATCTCTGGTGATGCATCACTGGTGATACATCACTGGTGATGCATCACTGGTGATACATCACTGGTGATGCATCACTGGTGATACATCACTGGTGATGCATCACTGGTGATACATCACTGGTGATGCATCACTGGTGATGCATCACTGGTGATGCATCACTGGTGATACACCACTGGTGATGCATCACTGGTGATACACCACTGGTGATGCATCACAGGTGATGCATCACTGCTGATGCATCACTGGTGATGTGTCACTGGTGATACATCACTGGTGATGCATCACTGGTGATACATCACTGGTGATGCATCACTGGTGATACATCACTGGTGATACATCACTGGTGATACATCACGGGTGATGCATCACTGGTGATACACCACTGGTGATGCATCACAGGTGATGCATCACTGCTGATGTATCACTGGTGATGTGTCACTGGTGATGCATCACTGGTGATGCATCACTGGTGATGTGTCACTGGTGATACATCACTGGTGATGCATCACTGGTGATACATCACTGGTGATACATCACTGGTGATGCATCACTGGTGATACATCACTGGTGATACATCACTCGTGATACATCACGGGTGATGCATCACTGGTGATACACCACTGGTGATGCATCACAGGTGATGCATCACTGCTGATGCATCACTGGTGATGTGTCACTGGTGATACATCACTGGTGATGCATCACTGGTGATACATCACTGGTGATGCATCACTGGTGATGCATCACTGCTGATACATCACTGATGATGCATCTCTGGTGATGCATCACTGGTGATACATCACTGGTGATGCATCACTGGTGATACATCACTGGTGATGCATCACTGGTGATACATCACTGGTGATGCATCACTGGTGACACATCACTGGTGATGCATCACAGGTGATGCATCACTGGTGATACATCACTGGTGATGCATCACTGGTGATGCATCACTAGTGATGCATCTCTGGTGATGCATCACTGGTGATACATCACTGGTGATGCATCACTGGTGATACATCACTGGTGATGCATCACTGGTGACACATCACTGGTGATGCATGACAGGTGATGCATCACTGGTGATACATCACTGGTGATGCATCACTGGTGATACATCACTGGTGATACATCACTGGTGATGCATCACTGGTGATACATCACTGGTGATACATCACTGGTGATACATCACTGGTGATACATCACTGGTTATGCTTCACTGGTGATACATCACTGGTGATGCATCACTGGTGATGCATCACTGGTGATACATCACTGGTGATGCATCACTGGTGATGCATCACTGGTGATACATCACTGGTGATACATCACTGGTGATACATCACTGGTGATACATCACTGGTGATACATGACTAGTGATGCATCACTGGTGATACATCACTGGTGATACATCACTGGTGATGCATCACTGGTGATACATCACTGGTGATGCATCACTGGTGATACATCACTGGTGATGCATCACTGGTGATACATCACTGGTGATACATCACTGGTGATACATCACTGGTGATACATCACTGGTTATGCTTCACTGGTGATACATCACTGGTGATGCATCACTGGTGATACATCACTGGTGATGCATCACTGGTGATACATCACTGGTGATACATCACTGGTTATGCTTCACTGGTGATACATCACTGGTGATACATCACTGGTGATACATCACTGCTGATGCATCACAGGTGATGCATCACTGCTGATGCATCACTGGTGATGCATCACTTGTGATGCATCACTGGTGATACATCACTGGTGATGCATCACTGGTGATACATCACTGGTGATGCATCACTGGTTATACATCACTGGTGATGCATCACTGGTGATACATCACTGGTGATACATCACTGGTGATGCATCACTGGTGATACATCACTGGTGATGCATCACTGGTGATACATCACTGGTGATACATCACTGGTTATGCTTCACTGGTGATACATCACTGGTGATGCATCACTGGTGATGCATCACTGGTGATACATCACTGGTGATGTGTCACTGGTGATGTGTCACTGTTGATGTGTCACTGGTGATGTAGCACTGGTGATGCATCACTGGTGATACATCACTGGTGATGCATCACTGGTGATACATCACTGGTGATACATCACTGGTGATGCATCACTGGTGATGCATCACTGGTGATACATCACTGGTGATGCAACACTGGTGATACATCACTGGTGATGCATCACTGGTGATACATCACTGGTGATGCATCACTGGTGACACATCACTGGTGATGCATGACAGGTGATGCATCACTGGTGATACATCACTGGTGATGCATCACTGGTGATACATCACTGGTGATACATCACTGGTGATGCATCACTGGTGATACATCACTGATGATGCATCTCTGGTGATGCATCACTGGTGATACATCACTGGTGATGCATCACTGGTGATACATCACTGGTGATGCATCACTGGTGATACATCACTGGTGATGCATCACTGGTGATACATCACTGGTGATGCATCACTGGTGATGCATCACTGGTGATGCATCACTGGTGATACATCACTGGTGATGCATCACTGGTGATGCATCACTGGTGATGTGTCACTGGTGATACATCACTGGTGATGTGTCACTGGTGATACATCACTGGTGATGCATCACTGGTGATACATCACTGGTGATGCATCACTGGTGATGCATCACTAGTGATGCATCACTGGTGATACATCACTGGTGATGCATCACTGGTGATGCATCACTGGTGATACATCACTGGTGATGCATCACTGGTGATACATCACTGGTGATGCATCACTGGTGATACATCACTGGTGATACATCACTGGTGATACATCACGGGTGATGCATCACTGGTGATACACCACTGGTGATGCATCACAGGTGATGCATCACTGCTGATGTATCACTGGTGATGTGTCACTGGTGATGCATCACTGGTGATGCATCACTGGTGATGTGTCACTGGTGATACATCACTGGTGATGCATCACTGGTGATACATCACTGGTGATACATCACTGGTGATGCATCACTGGTGATACATCACTGGTGATACATCACTGGTGATACATCACGGGTGATGCATCACTGGTGATACACCACTGGTGATGCATCACAGGTGATACATCACTGGTGATACATCACTGGTGATACATCACTGGTGATACATCACTGGTGATACATCACTGGTTATGCTTCACTGGTGATACATCACTGGTGATGCATCACTGGTGATACATCACTGGTGATACATCACTGGTGATGCATCACTGGAGATGCATCACTGCTGATGCATCACTGGTGATGTGTCACTGGTGATGCATCACTGGTGATACATCACGGGTGATGCATCACTGGTGATACACCACTGGTGATGCATCACAGGTGATACATCACTGGTGATACATCACTGGTGATGCATCACTGGTGATACATCACTGGTGATACATCACTGGTGATACATCACTGGTTATGCCTCACTGGTGATACATCACTGGTGATGCATCACTGGTGATACATCACTGGTGATACATCACTGGTGATGCATCACTGGAGATGCATCACTGCTGATGCATCACTGGTGATGTGTCACTGGTGATGCATCACTGGTGATGCATCACTGGTGATGTATCACTGGTGATACATCACTGGTGATGCATCACTGGTGATACATCACTGGTGATGCATCACTGGTGATACATCACTGGTGATACATCACTGGTGATACATCACTGGTGATACATCACTGGTTATGCTTCACTGGTGATACATCACTGGTGATGCATCACTGGTGATACATCACTGGTGATGCATCACTGGTGATACATCACTGGTGATACATCACTGGTTATGCTTCACTGGTGATACATCACTGGTGATACATCACTGGTGATACATCACTGCTGATGCATCACTGGTGATGTGTCACTGGTGATGCATCACAGGTGATGCATCACTGCTGATGCATCACTGGTGATGCATCACTTGTGATGCATCACTGGTGATACATCACTGGTGATGCATCACTGGTGATACATCACTGGTGATGCATCACTGGTTATACATCACTGGTGATGCATCACTGGTGATACATCACTGGTGATACATCACTGGTGATGCATCACTGGTGATACATCACTGGTGATGCATCACTGGTGATACATCACTGGTGATACATCACTGGTTATGCTTCACTGGTGATACATCACTGGTGATGCATCACTGGTGATGCATCACTGGTGATACATCACTGGTGATGTGTCACTGGTGATGTGTCACTGTTGATGTGTCACTGGTGATGTAGCACTGGTGATGCATCACTGGTGATACATCACTGGTGATGCATCACTGGTGATACATCACTGGTGATACATCACTGGTGATGCATCACTGGTGATGCATCACTGGTGATACATCACTGGTGATGCAACACTGGTGATACATCACTGGTGATGCATCACTGGTGATACATCACTGGTGATGCATCACTGGTGACACATCACTGGTGATGCATGACAGGTGATGCATCACTGGTGATACATCACTGGTGATGCATCACTGGTGATACATCACTGGTGATACATCACTGGTGATGCATCACTGGTGATACATCACTGATGATGCATCTCTGGTGATGCATCACTGGTGATACATCACTGGTGATGCATCACTGGTGATACATCACTGGTGATGCATCACTGGTGATACATCACTGGTGATGCATCACTGGTGATACATCACTGGTGATGCATCACTGGTGATGCATCACTGGTGATGCATCACTGGTGATACATCACTGGTGATGTGTCACTGGTGATGTGTCACTGTTGATGTGTCACTGGTGATGCAGCACTGGTGATGCATCACTGGTGATACATCACTGGTGATGCATCACTGGTGATACATCACTGGTGATACATCACTGGTGATGCATCACTGGTGATGCATCACTGGTGATACATCACTGGTGATGCAACACTGGTGATACATCACTGGTGATGCATCACTGGTGATACATCACTGGTGATGCATCACTGGTGACACATCACTGGTGATGCATGACAGGTGATGCATCACTGGTGATACATCACTGGTGATGCATCACTGGTGATACATCACTGGTGATACATCACTGGTGATACATCACGGGTGATGCATCACTGGTGATACACCACTGGTGATGCATCACAGGTGATGCATCACTGCTGATGCATCACTGGTGATGTGTCACTGGTGATACATCACTGGTGATGCATCACTGGTGATACATCACTGGTGATGCATCACTGGTGATACATCACTGGTGATACATCACTGGTGATACATCACGGGTGATGCATCACTGGTGATACATCACTGATGATGCATCTCTGGTGATGCATCACTGGTGATACATCACTGGTGATGCATCACTGGTGATACATCACTGATGATGCATCTCTGGTGATGCATCACTGGTGATACATCACTGGTGATGCATCACTGGTGATACATCACTGGTGATGCATCACTGGTGATACATCACTGGTGATGCATCACTGGTGATACATCACTGGTGATGCATCACTGGTGATGCATCACTGGTGATGCATCACTGGTGATACACCACTGGTGATGCATCACTGGTGATACACCACTGGTGATGCATCACAGGTGATGCATCACTGCTGATGCATCACTGGTGATGTGTCACTGGTGATACATCACTGGTGATGCATCACTGGTGATACATCACTGGTGATGCATCACTGGTGATACATCACTGGTGATACATCACTGGTGATACATCACGGGTGATGCATCACTGGTGATACACCACTGGTGATGCATCACAGGTGATGCATCACTGCTGATGTATCACTGGTGATGTGTCACTGGTGATGCATCACTGGTGATGCATCACTGGTGATGTGTCACTGGTGATACATCACTGGTGATGCATCACTGGTGATACATCACTGGTGATACATCACTGGTGATGCATCACTGGTGATACATCACTGGTGATACATCACTCGTGATACATCACGGGTGATGCATCACTGGTGATACACCACTGGTGATGCATCACAGGTGATGCATCACTGCTGATGCATCACTGGTGATGTGTCACTGGTGATACATCACTGGTGATGCATCACTGGTGATACATCACTGGTGATGCATCACTGGTGATGCATCACTGCTGATACATCACTGATGATGCATCTCTGGTGATGCATCACTGGTGATACATCACTGGTGATGCATCACTGGTGATACATCACTGGTGATGCATCACTGGTGATACATCACTGGTGATGCATCACTGGTGACACATCACTGGTGATGCATCACAGGTGATGCATCACTGGTGATACATCACTGGTGATGCATCACTGGTGATGCATCACTAGTGATGCATCTCTGGTGATGCATCACTGGTGATACATCACTGGTGATGCATCACTGGTGATACATCACTGGTGATGCATCACTGGTGACACATCACTGGTGATGCATGACAGGTGATGCATCACTGGTGATACATCACTGGTGATGCATCACTGGTGATACATCACTGGTGATACATCACTGGTGATGCATCACTGGTGATACATCACTGGTGATACATCACTGGTGATACATCACTGGTGATACATCACTGGTTATGCTTCACTGGTGATACATCACTGGTGATGCATCACTGGTGATGCATCACTGGTGATACATCACTGGTGATGCATCACTGGTGATGCATCACTGGTGATACATCACTGGTGATACATCACTGGTGATACATCACTGGTGATACATCACTGGTGATACATGACTAGTGATGCATCACTGGTGATACATCACTGGTGATACATCACTGGTGATGCATCACTGGTGATACATCACTGGTGATGCATCACTGGTGATACATCACTGGTGATGCATCACTGGTGATACATCACTGGTGATACATCACTGGTGATACATCACTGGTGATACATCACTGGTTATGCTTCACTGGTGATACATCACTGGTGATGCATCACTGGTGATACATCACTGGTGATGCATCACTGGTGATACATCACTGGTGATACATCACTGGTTATGCTTCACTGGTGATACATCACTGGTGATACATCACTGGTGATACATCACTGCTGATGCATCACAGGTGATGCATCACTGCTGATGCATCACTGGTGATGCATCACTTGTGATGCATCACTGGTGATACATCACTGGTGATGCATCACTGGTGATACATCACTGGTGATGCATCACTGGTTATACATCACTGGTGATGCATCACTGGTGATACATCACTGGTGATACATCACTGGTGATGCATCACTGGTGATACATCACTGGTGATGCATCACTGGTGATACATCACTGGTGATACATCACTGGTTATGCTTCACTGGTGATACATCACTGGTGATGCATCACTGGTGATGCATCACTGGTGATACATCACTGGTGATGTGTCACTGGTGATGTGTCACTGTTGATGTGTCACTGGTGATGTAGCACTGGTGATGCATCACTGGTGATACATCACTGGTGATGCATCACTGGTGATACATCACTGGTGATACATCACTGGTGATGCATCACTGGTGATGCATCACTGGTGATACATCACTGGTGATGCAACACTGGTGATACATCACTGGTGATGCATCACTGGTGATACATCACTGGTGATGCATCACTGGTGACACATCACTGGTGATGCATGACAGGTGATGCATCACTGGTGATACATCACTGGTGATGCATCACTGGTGATACATCACTGGTGATACATCACTGGTGATGCATCACTGGTGATACATCACTGATGATGCATCTCTGGTGATGCATCACTGGTGATACATCACTGGTGATGCATCACTGGTGATACATCACTGGTGATGCATCACTGGTGATACATCACTGGTGATGCATCACTGGTGATACATCACTGGTGATGCATCACTGGTGATGCATCACTGGTGATGCATCACTGGTGATACATCACTGGTGATGCATCACTGGTGATGCATCACTGGTGATGTGTCACTGGTGATACATCACTGGTGATGTGTCACTGGTGATACATCACTGGTGATGCATCACTGGTGATACATCACTGGTGATGCATCACTGGTGATGCATCACTAGTGATGCATCACTGGTGATACATCACTGGTGATGCATCACTGGTGATGCATCACTGGTGATACATCACTGGTGATGCATCACTGGTGATACATCACTGGTGATGCATCACTGGTGATACATCACTGGTGATACATCACTGGTGATACATCACGGGTGATGCATCACTGGTGATACACCACTGGTGATGCATCACAGGTGATGCATCACTGCTGATGTATCACTGGTGATGTGTCACTGGTGATGCATCACTGGTGATGCATCACTGGTGATGTGTCACTGGTGATACATCACTGGTGATGCATCACTGGTGATACATCACTGGTGATACATCACTGGTGATGCATCACTGGTGATACATCACTGGTGATACATCACTGGTGATACATCACGGGTGATGCATCACTGGTGATACACCACTGGTGATGCATCACAGGTGATACATCACTGGTGATACATCACTGGTGATACATCACTGGTGATACATCACTGGTGATACATCACTGGTTATGCTTCACTGGTGATACATCACTGGTGATGCATCACTGGTGATACATCACTGGTGATACATCACTGGTGATGCATCACTGGAGATGCATCACTGCTGATGCATCACTGGTGATGTGTCACTGGTGATGCATCACTGGTGATACATCACGGGTGATGCATCACTGGTGATACACCACTGGTGATGCATCACAGGTGATACATCACTGGTGATACATCACTGGTGATGCATCACTGGTGATACATCACTGGTGATACATCACTGGTGATACATCACTGGTTATGCCTCACTGGTGATACATCACTGGTGATGCATCACTGGTGATACATCACTGGTGATACATCACTGGTGATGCATCACTGGAGATGCATCACTGCTGATGCATCACTGGTGATGTGTCACTGGTGATGCATCACTGGTGATGCATCACTGGTGATGTATCACTGGTGATACATCACTGGTGATACATCACTGGTGATACATCACTGGTGATGCATCACTGCTGATGCATCACTGGTGATGCATCACTTGTGATGCATCACTGGTGATACATCACTTGTGATGCATCACTGGTGATACATCACTGGTGATGCATCACTGGTGATACATCACTGGTGATACATCACTGGTGATGTGTCACTGGTGATACATCACTGGTGATGCATCACTGGTGATACATCACTGGTGATGCATCACTGGTGATGCATCACTGGTGATACATCACTGATGATGCATCTCTGGTGATGCATCACTGGTGATACATCACTGGTGATGCATCACTGGTGATACATCACTGGTGATGCATCACTGGTGATGCATCACTGGTGATACATCACTGGTGATGCAACACTGGTGATACATCACTGGTGATGCATCACTGGTGATACATCACTGGTGATGCATCACTGGTGACACATCACTGGTGATGCATGACAGGTGATGCATCACTGGTGATACATCACTGGTGATGCATCACTGGTGATACATCACTGGTGATACATCACTGGTGATGCATCACTGGTGATACATCACTGATGATGCATCTCTGGTGATGCATCACTGGTGATACATCACTGGTGATGCATCACTGGTGATACATCACTGGTGATGCATCACTGGTGATACATCACTGGTGATGCATCACTGGTGATACATCACTGGTGATGCATCACTGGTGATGCATCACTGGTGATGCATCACTGGTGATACATCACTGGTGATGCATCACTGGTGATGCATCACTGGTGATGTGTCACTGGTGATACATCACTGGTGATGTGTCACTGGTGATACATCACTGGTGATGCATCACTGGTGATACATCACTGGTGATGCATCACTGGTGATGCATCACTAGTGATGCATCACTGGTGATACATCACTGGTGATGCATCACTGGTGATGCATCACTGGTGATACATCACTGGTGATGCATCACTGGTGATACATCACTGGTGATGCATCACTGGTGATACATCACTGGTGATACATCACTGGTGATACATCACGGGTGATGCATCACTGGTGATACACCACTGGTGATGCATCACAGGTGATGCATCACTGCTGATGTATCACTGGTGATGTGTCACTGGTGATGCATCACTGGTGATGCATCACTGGTGATGTGTCACTGGTGATACATCACTGGTGATGCATCACTGGTGATACATCACTGGTGATACATAACTGGTGATGCATCACTGGTGATACATCACTGGTGATACATCACTGGTGATACATCACGGGTGATGCATCACTGGTGATACACCACTGGTGATGCATCACAGGTGATACATCACTGGTGATACATCACTGGTGATACATCACTGGTGATACATCACTGGTGATACATCACTGGTTATGCTTCACTGGTGATACATCACTGGTGATGCATCACTGGTGATACATCACTGGTGATACATCACTGGTGATGCATCACTGGAGATGCATCACTGCTGATGCATCACTGGTGATGTGTCACTGGTGATGCATCACTGGTGATACATCACGGGTGATGCATCACTGGTGATACACCACTGGTGATGCATCACAGGTGATACATCACTGGTGATACATCACTGGTGATGCATCACTGGTGATACATCACTGGTGATACATCACTGGTGATACATCACTGGTTATGCCTCACTGGTGATACATCACTGGTGATGCATCACTGGTGATACATCACTGGTGATACATCACTGGTGATGCATCACTGGAGATGCATCACTGCTGATGCATCACTGGTGATGTGTCACTGGTGATGCATCACTGGTGATGCATCACTGGTGATGTATCACTGGTGATACATCACTGGTGATACATCACTGGTGATACATCACTGGTGATGCATCACTGCTGATGCATCACTGGTGATGCATCACTTGTGATGCATCACTGGTGATACATCACTTGTGATGCATCACTGGTGATACATCACTGGTGATGCATCACTGGTGATACATCACTGGTGATACATCACTGGTGATACATCACTGGTGATGCATCACTGGTGATGCATCACTGGTGATACATCACTGATGATGCATCTCTGGTGATGCATCACTGGTGATACATCACTGGTGATGCATCACTGGTGATACATCACTGGTGATGCATCACTGGGGATACATCACTGGTTATGCATCACTGGTGATACATCACTGGTGATGCATCACTGCTGATGCATCACTGCTGATGCATCACTGCTGATGCATCACTGGTGATACATCACTGGTGATGCATCACTGGTGATACATCACTGGTGATGCATCACTGGTGATACATCACTGGTGATGCATCACTGGTGATACATCACTGGTGATACATCACTGGTGATACATCACGGGTGATGCATCACTGGAGATACATCACGGGTGATGCATCACTGGTGATACACCACTGGTGATGCATCACAGGTGATGCATCACTGGTGATGTGTCACTGGTGATACATCACTGGTGATGCATCACTGGTGATACATCACTGGTGATGCATCACTGGTGATACATCACTGGTGATACATCACTGGTGATACATCACGGGTGATGCATCACTGGTGATACACCACTGGTGATGCATCACAGGTGATGCATCACTGCTGATGCATCACTGGTGATGTGTCACTGGTGATACATCACTGGTGATGCATCACTGGTGATACATCACTGGTGATGCATCACTGGTGATACATCACTGGTGATACATCACTGGTGATACATCACGGGTGATGCATCACTGGTGATACACCACTGGTGATGTGTCACTGGTGATGCATCACTGGTGATGCATCACTGGTGATGTGTCACTGGTGATACATCACTGGTGATGCATCACTGGTGATACATCACTGGTGATACATCACTGGTGATGCATCACTGGTGATACATCACTGGTGATACATCACTGGTGATACATCACGGGTGATGCATCACTGGTGATACACCACTGGTGATGCATCACAGGTGATGCATCACTGCTGATGCATCACTGGTGATGTGTCACTGGTGATACATCACTGGTGATGCATCACTGGTGATACATCACTGGTGATGCATCACTGGTGATGCATCACTGGTGATGCATCACTAGTGATGCATCACTGCTGATACATCACTGATGATGCATCTCTGGTGATGCATCACTGGTGATACATCACTGGTGATGCATCACTGGTGATACATCACTGGTGATGCATCACTGGTGATACATCACTGGTGATGCATCACTGGTGACACATCACTGGTGATGCATCACAGGTGATGCATCACTGGTGATACATCACTGGTGATGCATCACTGGTGATACATCACTGGTGATGCATCACTGGTGATACATCACTGGTGATGCATCACTGGTGACACATCACTGGTGATGCATGACAGGTGATGCATCACTGGTGATACATCACTGGTGATGCATCACTGGTGATACATCACTGGTGATACATCACTGGTGATGCATCACTGGTGATACATCACTGGTGATACATCACTGGTGATACATCACTGGTGATACATCACTGGTTATGCTTCACTGGTGATACATCACTGGTGATGCATCACTGGTGATGCATCACTGGTGATACATCACTGGTGATGCATCACTGGTGATGCATCACTGGTGATACATCACTGGTGATACATCACTGGTGATACATCACTGGTGATACATGACTAGTGATGCATCACTGGTGATACATCACTGGTGATACATCACTGGTGATGCATCACTGGTGATACATCACTGGTGATGCATCACTGGTGATACATCACTGGTGATGCATCACTGGTGATACATCACTGGTGATACATCACTGGTGATACATCACTGGTGATACATCACTGGTTATGCTTCACTGGTGATACATCACTGGTGATGCATCACTGGTGATACATCACTGGTGATGCATCACTGGTGATACATCACTGGTGATACATCACTGGTTATGCTTCACTGGTGATACATCACTGGTGATACATCACTGGTGATACATCACTGCTGATGCATCACTGGTGATGTGTCACTGGTGATGCATCACAGGTGATGCATCACTGCTGATGCATCACTGGTGATGCATCACTTGTGATGCATCACTGGTGATACATCACTGGTGATGCATAACTGGTGATACATCACTGGTGATACATCACTGGTGATGCATCACTGGTGATGCATCACTGGTGATACATCACTGGTGATGTGTCACTGGTGATGCATCACTGGTGATACATCACTGGTGATGCATCACTGGTGATGCATCACTAGTGATGCATCACTGGTGATACATCACTGATGATGCATCTCTGGTGATGCATCACTGGTGATACATCACTGGTGATGCATCACTGGTGATGCATCACTGGTGATGCATCACTGGTGATACATCACTGGTGATGCATCACTGGTGATACATCACTGGTGATGCATCACTGGTGATACATCACTGGTGATACATCACTGGTGATGCATCACTGGTGATGCATCACTGGTGATGCATCACTGGTGATGCATCACAGGTGATGTGTCACTGGTGATACATCACTGGTGATGCATCACTGGTGATACATCACTGGTGATGCATCACTGGTGATACATCACTGGTGATGCATCACTGGTGAAACATCACTGGTGATGCATCACTGGTGATACATCACTGGTGATACATCACTGGTGATGCATCACTGGTGATACATCACTGGTGATGCATCACTGGTGATGCATCACTGGTGATGCATCACTGGTGATGCATCACTAGTGATGCATCACTGGTGATACATCACTGATGATGCATCTCTGGTGATGCATCACTGGTGATACATCACTGGTGATGCATCACTGGTGATACATCACTGGTGATGCATCACTGGTGATGCATCACTGGTGATGCATCACTGGTGATACATCACTGGTGATGCATCACTGGTGATACATCACTGGTGATGCATCACTGGTGATACATCACTGGTGATGCATGACTGGTGATACATCACTGGTGATACATCACTGGTGATGCATCACTGGTGATGCATCACAGGTGATGTGTCACTGGTGATACATCACTGGTGATGCATCACTGGTGATACATCACTGGTGATGCATCACTGGTGATACATCACTGGTGATACATCACTGGTGATGCATCACTGGTGATACATCACTGGTGATGCATCACTGGTGATGCATCACTGGTGATGTGTCACTGGTGATACATCACTGGTGATGCATCACTGGTGATACATCACTGGTGATGCATCACTGGTGATACATCACTGGTGATACATCACTGGTGATGCATCACTGGTGATACATCACTGGTGATGCATCACTGGTGATGCATCACAGGTGATGTGTCACTGGTGATACATCACTGGTGATGCATCACTGGTGACACATCACTGGTTATGCATGACAGGTGATGCATCACTGGTGATACATCACTGGTTATGCTTCACTGGTGATACATCACTGGTGATGCATCACTGGTGATGCATCACTGGTGATACATCACTGGTGATACATCACTGGTGATACATCACTGGTGATACATGACTAGTGATGCATCACTGGTGATACATCACTGGTGATACATCACTGGTGATGCATCACTGGTGATACATCACTGGTGATGCATCACTGGTGATACATCACTGGTGATGCATCACTGGTGATACATCACTGGTGATGCATCACTGGTGATGCATCACTGGTGATGTGTCACTGGTGATACATCACTGGTGATGCATCACTGGTGATACATCACTGGTGATGCATCACTGGTGATACATCACTGGTGATACATCACCAGTGATGCATCACTAGTGATGCATCACCAGTGATGCATCACCAGTGATGTATCACCAGTGATGCATCACCAGTGATGTATCACCAGTGACACATCACCAGTGATGTATCACCAGTGACACATCACCAGTGATGCATCACCAGTGATGCATCACCAGTGATGTATCACCAGTGATGCATCACCAGTGATGTATCACCAGTGATGCATCACCTGTCATGCATCACCAGTGATGTGTCACCAGTGATGCATCACCAGTGATGTATCACCAGTGATGCATCACCAGTGATGTATCACCAGTGTTGCATCACCAGTGATGTATCACCAGTGATGCATCACCAGTGATGCATCACCAGTGATGTATCACCAGTGATGTATCACCAGTGATGCATCACCAGTGATGTATCACCAGTGATGCATCACCAGTGCTGCATCACCAGTGACACATCAACAGTGACACATCAACAGTGACACATCACCAGTGACACATCACCAGTGATGTATCACCAGTGATGCATCACCAGTGATGCATCACCAGTGATGTATCACCAGTGAAGCATAACCAGTGATGTATCACCAGTGATGTATCACCAGTGATGCATCACTGGTGATACATCATTTGTGATGCATCACTGGTGATACATCACTGGTGATGCATCACTGGTGATACATCACTGGTGATGCATCACTGGTGATACATCACTGGTGATGCATAACTGGTGATACATCACTGGTGATACATCACTGGTGATGCATCACTGGTGATGCATCACTGGTGATACATCACTGGTGATGTGTCACTGGTGATACATCACTGGTGATGCATCACTGGTGATGCATCACTGGTGATACATCACTGGTGATGTGTCACTGGTGATACATCACTGGTGATGCATCACTGGTGATACATCACTGGTGATGCATCACTGGTGATGCATCACTAGTGATGCATCACTGGTGATACATCACTGATGATGCATCTCTGGTGATGCATCACTGGTGATACATCACTGGTGATGCATCACTGGTGATGCATCACTGGTGATGCATCACTGGTGATACATCACTGGTGATGCATCACTGGTGATACATCACTGGTGATGCATCACTGGTGATACATCACTGGTGATACATCACTGGTGATGCATCACTGGTGATGCATCACTGGTGATGCATCACTGGTGATGCATCACAGGTGATGTGTCACTGGTGATACATCACTGGTGATGCATCACTGGTGATACATCACTGGTGATGCATCACTGGTGATACATCACTGGTGATGCATCACTGGTGAAACATCACTGGTGATGCATCACTGGTGATACATCACTGGTGATACATCACTGGTGATGCATCACTGGTGATACATCACTGGTGATGCATCACTGGTGATGCATCACTGGTGATGCATCACTGGTGATGCATCACTAGTGATGCATCACTGGTGATACATCACTGATGATGCATCTCTGGTGATGCATCACTGGTGATACATCACTGGTGATGCATCACTGGTGATACATCACTGGTGATGCATCACTGGTGATGCATCACTGGTGATGCATCACTGGTGATACATCACTGGTGATGCATCACTGGTGATACATCACTGGTGATGCATCACTGGTGATACATCACTGGTGATGCATGACTGGTGATACATCACTGGTGATACATCACTGGTGATGCATCACTGGTGATGCATCACAGGTGATGTGTCACTGGTGATGCATCACTGGTGATACATCACTGGTGATGCATCACTGGTGATACATCACTGGTGATACATCACTGGTGATGCATCACTGGTGATACATCACTGGTGATGCATCACTGGTGATGCATCACTGGTGATGTGTCACTGGTGATACATCACTGGTGATGCATCACTGGTGATACATCACTGGTGATGCATCACTGGTGATACATCACTGGTGATACATCACTGGTGATGCATCACTGGTGATACATCACTGGTGATGCATCACTGGTGATGCATCACAGGTGATGTGTCACTGGTGATACATCACTGGTGATGCATCACTGGTGACACATCACTGGTTATGCATGACAGGTGATGCATCACTGGTGATACATCACTGGTTATGCTTCACTGGTGATACATCACTGGTGATGCATCACTGGTGATGCATCACTGGTGATACATCACTGGTGATACATCACTGGTGATACATCACTGGTGATACATGACTAGTGATGCATCACTGGTGATACATCACTGGTGATACATCACTGGTGATGCATCACTGGTGATACATCACTGGTGATGCATCACTGGTGATACATCACTGGTGATGCATCACTGGTGATACATCACTGGTGATGCATCACTGGTGATGCATCACTGGTGATGTGTCACTGGTGATACATCACTGGTGATGCATCACTGGTGATACATCACTGGTGATGCATCACTGGTGATACATCACTGGTGATACATCACTGGTGATGCATCACTGGTGATACATCACTGGTGATGCATCACTGGTGATACATCATTGGTGATGCATCACTGGTGATACATCACTGGTGATGCATCACTGGTGATACATGACTGGTGATGCATCACTGCTGATGTGTCACTGGTGATACATCACTGGTGATACATCACTGGTGATGCATCACTGGTGATGCATCACTGGTGATGCATTACTGGTGATGTGCATCACTGGTGATGCATCACTGCTGATGCATCACTGCTGATGCATCACTGGTGATGCATCACTGGTGATACATCACTGGTGATGCATCACTGGTGATGTGTCACTGGTGATGCAGCACTGGTGATGCATCACTGGTGATGCATCACTGGTGATACATCACTGGTTATGCATCACTGGTGATACATCACTGGTGATGCATCACTGCTGATGCATCACTGCTGATGCATCACTGGTGATGTGTCACTGGTAATGCATCACTGGTGATGCATCACTGCTGATGCATCACTGGTGATGTGTCACTGGTGATGCGTCACAGGTGATGCATCACTGCTGATGCATCACTGGTGATGCATCACTTGTGATGCATCACTGGTGATACATCATTTGTGATGCATCACTGGTGATACATCACTGGTGATGCATCACTGGTGATACATCACTGGTGATGCATCACTGGTGATACATCACCGGTGATGCATCACTGGTGATACATCACCGGTGATGCATCACTGGTGATACATCACTGGTGATGCATCACTGGTGATGCATCACTGGTGATGCATCACTGGTGATGTATCACAGGTGATGCATCACAGGTGACGCATCACTGGTGATGCATCACTGGTGATGTATCACAGGTGATGCATCACTGGTGATGTATCACTGGTGATGCATCACTGGTGATGTATCACTGGTGATGCATCACTGGTGATGTATCACTGGTGATGCATCACTGGTGATGCATCACTGGTGATGTATCACAGGTGACGCATCACTGGTGATGTATCACAGGTGATGCATCACTGGTGATGCATCACTGGTAATGCATCACTGGTGATGCATCACTGGTGATGTATCACAGGTGATGCATCACTGCTGATGCATCACACGACACTGGTGGTGTATCACAGGTGATGCATCACTGGTGACGCATCACTGGTGATGCATCACTGGTGATGTATCACTGGTGATGCATCACCGGTCTCATGTGACATGTCTCATGTGTCATGTCTCATGTGACTGTCACATGTGAGATGTCTCATGCGACATGTCACATGTGTCGTGTCTCATGTGACATGTCTCATGTGACTGTCACATGTGAGATGTCTCATGCGACATGTCACATGTGTCGTGTGTCATGTGACATGTCTCATGTGTCATGTCTCATGTGACTGTCTTATGTGACTGTCACCAGTGATGCATCACTGGTGATGTATCACAGGTGATGCATCACTGGTGACGTATCACAGGTGATGCATCACAGGTGACGCATCACTGGTGATGCATCACTGGTGATGCATCACTGCTGATGCATCACTGGTGATGCATGACTGGTGATGCATCACTGGTGATGTATCACAGGTGATGCATCACTGGTGATGTATCACAGGTGATGCATCACAGGTGACGCATCACTGGTGATGCATCACTGGTGATGCATCACTGCTGATGCATCACTGCTGATGCATCACAGGTGATGCATCACTGGTGATGCATCACTGGTGATGTATCACAGGTGATGCATCACTGGTGATGTATCACAGGTGATGCATCACTGGTGATGTATCACAGGTGATGCATCACTGGTGATGCATCACTGCTGATGCATCACTGCTGATGCAGCACTGCTGATGCATCACAGGTGATGCATCACTGGTGATGCATCACTGGTGATGCATCACTGGTGATGCATCACTGGTGATACATCACTGGTGATGTGTCACTGGTGATGCATCACTAGTGATGCATCACTGGTTATGCATCACTGGTGATACATCACTGGTGATGCATCACTGCTGATGCATCACTGCTGATGCATCACTGGTGATGTGTCACTGGTAATGCATCACTGGTGATGCATCACTGCTGATGCATCACTGGTGATGTGTCACTGGTGATGCGTCACAGGTGATGCATCACTGCTGATGCATCACTGGTGATACATCATTTGTGATGCATCACTGGTGATACATCACTGGTGATGCATCACTGCTGATGCATCACTGCTGATGCATCACTGGTGATGTGTCACTGGTAATGCATCACTGGTGATGCATCACTGCTGATGCATCACTGGTGATGCGTCACTGGTGATGCGTCACAGGTGATGCATCACTGCTGATGCATCACTGGTGATGCATCACTTGTGATGCATCACTGGTGATACATCACTTGTGATGCATCACTGGTGATACATCACTGGTGATGCATCACTGGTGATACATCACTGGTGATGCATCACTGGTGATACATCACTGGTGATACATCACTGGTGATACATCACGGGTGATGCATCACTGGTGATACACCACTGGTGATGCATCACAGGTGATGCATCACTGCTGATGCATCACTGGTGATGTGTCACTGGTGATGCATCACTGGTGATGCATCACTGGTGATGCATCACTGGTGATACATCACTGGTGATGCATCACTGGTGATACATCACTGGTGATGCATCACTGGTGACACATCACTGGTGATGCATCACAGGTGATGCATCACTGGTGATACATCACTGGTGATGCATCACTGGTGATGCATCACTGGTGATACATCACTGGTGATGTGTCACTGGTGATACATCACTGGTGATGCATCACTGGTGATGCATCACTGGTGATACATCACTGGTGATGTGTCACTGGTGATACATCACTGGTGATGCATCACTGGTGATACATCACTGGTGATGCATCACTGGTGATGCATCACTAGTGATGCATCACTGGTGATACATCACTGATGATGCATCTCTGGTGATGCATCACTGGTGATACATCACTGGTGATACATCACTGGTGATACATCACTGGTGATGCATCACTGGTGATGCATCACTGGTGATGTGTCACTGGTGATACATCACTGGTGATGCATCACTGGTGATACATCACTGGTGATACATCACTGGTGATGCATCACTGGTGATACATCACTGGTGATACATCACTGGTGATACATCACGGGTGATGCATCACTGGTGATACACCACTGGTGATGCATCACAGGTGATGCATCACTGCTGATGCATCACTGGTGATGTGTCACTGGTGATACATCACTGGTGATGCATCACTGGTGATACATCACTGGTGATGCATCACTGGTGATGCATCACTGGTGATGCATCACTAGTGATGCATCACTGCTGATACATCACTGATGATGCATCTCTGGTGATGCATCACTGGTGATACATCACTGGTGATGCATCACTGGTGATACATCACTGGTGATGCATCACTGGTGATACATCACTGGTGATGCATCACTGGTGACACATCACTGGTTATGCATGACAGGTGATGCATCACTGGTGATACATCACTGGTTATGCTTCACTGGTGATACATCACTGGTGATGCATCACTGGTGATGCATCACTGGTGATACATCACTGGTTATGCATCACTGGTGATGCATCACTGGTGATACATCACTGGTGATACATCACTGGTGATACATCACTGGTGATACATGACTAGTGATGCATCACTGGTGATACATCACTGGTGATACATCACTGGTGATGCATCACTGGTGATACATCACTGGTGATGCATCACTGGTGATACATCACTGGTGATGCATCACTGGTGATACATCACTGGTGATGCATCACTGGTGATACATCACTGGTGATGCATCACTGGTGATACATCACTGGTGATACATCACTGGTGATACATCACTGGTGATACATCACTGGTTATGCTTCACTGGTGATACATCACTGGTGATGCATCACTGGTGATACATCACTGGTGATGCATCACTGGTGATACATCACTGGTGATACATCACTGGTTATGCTTCACTGGTGATACATCACTGGTGATACATCACTGGTGATACATCACTGCTGATGCATCACTGGTGATGTGTCACTGGTGATGCATCACAGGTGATGCATCACTGCTGATGCATCACTGGTGATGCATCACTTGTGATGCATCACTGGTGATACATCACTGGTGATGCATCACTGGTGATACATCACTGGTGATGCATCACTGGTTATACATCACTGGTGATGCATCACTGGTGATACATCACTGGTGATACATCACTGGTGATGCATCACTGGTGATACATCACTGGTGATACATCACTGGATATGCTTCACTGGTGATACATCACTGGTGATGCATCACTGGTGATGCATCACTGGTGATGCATCACTGGTGACACATCACTGGTGATGCATGACAGGTGATGCATCACTGGTGATACATCACTGGTGATGCATCACTGGTGATACATCACTGGTGATACATCACTGGTGATGCATCACTGGTGATACATCACTGATGATGCATCTCTGGTGATGCATCACTGGTGATACATCACTGGTGATGCATCACTGGTGATGCATCACTGGTGATACATCACTGGTGATACATCACTGGTGATGCATCTCTGGTGATGCATCACTGGTGATACATCACTGGTGATGCATCACTGGTGATACATCACTGGTGATGCATCACTGGTGATACATCACTGGTGATGCATCACTGGTGATACATCACTGGTGATACATCACTGGTGATACATCACTGGTGATACATGACTAGTGATGCATCACTGGTGATACATCACTGGTGATACATCACTGGTGATGCATCACTGGTGATACATCACTGGTGATACATCACTGGTGATGCATCACTGGTGATACATCACTGATGATGCATCTCTGGTGATGCATCACTGGTGATACATCACTGGTGATGCATCACTGGTGATACATCACTGGTGATGCATCACTGGTGATACATCACTGGTGATGCATCACTGGTGATACATCACTGGTGATGCATCACTGGTGATGCATCACTGGTGATGCATCACTGGTGATACATCACTGGTGATGCATCACTGGTGATGCATCACTGGTGATGTGTCACTGGTGATACATCACTGGTGATGTGTCACTGGTGATACATCACTGGTGATGCATCACTGGTGATACATCACTGGTGATGCATCACTGGTGATGCATCACTAGTGATGCATCACTGGTGATACATCACTGATGATGCATCTCTGGTGATGCATCACTGGTGATACATCACTGGTGATGCATCACTGGTGATACATCACTGGTGATGCATCACTGGTGATACATCACTGGTGATGCATCACTGGTGATACATCACTGGTGATGCATCACTGGTGATACATCACTGGTGATACATCACTGGTGATACATCACGGGTGATGCATCACTGGTGATACACCACTGCTGATGCATCACAGGTGATGCATCACTGCTGATGCATCACTGGTGATGTGTCACTGGTGATGCATCACTGGTGATGCATCACTGGTGATACATCACTGGTGATGTGTCACTGGTGATACATCACTGGTGATGCATCACTGGTGATACATCACTGGTGATGCATCACTGGTGATGCATCACTGGTGATACATCACTGGTGATACATCACTGGTGATGCATCACTGGTGATGCATCACTGGTGATACATCACTGGTGATGTGTCACTGGTGATACATCACTGGTGATGCATCACTGGTGATGCATCACTGGTGATACATCACTGGTGATGTGTCACTGGTGATACATCACTGGTGATGCATCACTGGTGATACATCACTGGTGATGCATCACTGGTGATGCATCACTAGTGATGCATCACTGGTGATACATCACTGATGATGCATCTCTGGTGATGCATCACTGGTGATACATCACTGGTGATGCATCACTGGTGATGCATCACTGGTGATGCATCACTGGTGATACATCACTGGTGATGCATCACTGGTGATACATCACTGGTGATGCATCACTGGTGATACATCACTGGTGATGCATCACTGGTGAAACATCACTGGTGATGCATCACTGGTGATACATCACTGGTGATACATCACTGGTGATGCATCACTGGTGATACATCACTGGTGATGCATCACCAGTGATGCATCACTAGTGATGCATCACTGGTGATACATCACTGATGATGCATCTCTGGTGATGCATCACTGGTGATACATCACTGGTGATGCATCACTGGTGATACATCACTGGTGATGCATCACTGGTGATACATCACTGGTGATACATCACTGGTGATGCATCACTGGTGATGCATCACAGGTGATGTGTCACTGGTGATACATCACTGGTGATGCATCACTGGTGATACATCACTGGTGATGCATCACTAGTGATGCATCACTGGTGATGCATCACTGGTGATACATCACTGGTGATGCATCACTGGTGATACATCACTGATGATGCATCTCTGGTGATGCATCACTGGTGATACATCACTGGTGATGCATCACTGGTGATACATCACTGGTGATGCATCACTGGTGATACATCACTGGTGATGCATCACTGGTGATACATCACTGGTGATGCATCACTGGTGATGCATCACTGGTGATGCATCACTGGTGATACATCACTGGTGATGCATCACTGGTGATGCATCACTGGTGATGTGTCACTGGTGATACATCACTGGTGATGTGTCACTGGTGATACATCACTGGTGATGCATCACTGGTGATACATCACTGGTGATGCATCACTGGTGATGCATCACTAGTGATGCATCACTGGTGATACATCACTGATGATGCATCTCTGGTGATGCATCACTGGTGATACATCACTGGTGATGCATCACTGGTGATGCATCACTGGTGATACATCACTGGTGATGCATCACTGGTGATACATCACTGGTGATACATCACTGGTGATGCATCACTGGTGATGCATCACTGGTGATGCATCACTGGTGATGCATCACTAGTGATGCATCACTGGTGATACATCACTGATGATGCATCTCTGGTGATGCATCACTGGTGATACATCACTGGTGATGCATCACTGGTGATACATCACTGGTGATACATCACTGGTGATGCATCACTGGTGATGCATCACTGGTGATGCATCACTGGTGATGCATCACAGGTGATGTGTCACTGGTGATACATCACTGGTGATGCATCACTGGTGATACATCACTGGTGATGCATCACTGGTGATACATCACTGGTGATGCATCACTGGTGAAACATCACTGGTGATGCATCACTGGTGATACATCACTGGTGATACATCACTGGTGATGCATCACTGGTGATACATCACTGGTGATGCATCACTGGTGATGCATCACTGGTGATGCATCACTGGTGATGCATCACTAGTGATGCATCACTGGTGATACATCACTGATGATGCATCTCTGGTGATGCATCACTGGTGATACATCACTGGTGATGCATCACTGGTGATACATCACTGGTGATGCATCACTGGTGATACATCACTGGTGATACATCACTGGTGATGCATCACTGGTGATGCATCACAGGTGATGTGTCACTGGTGATACATCACTGGTGATGCATCACTGGTGATACATCACTGGTGATGCATCACTGGTGATACATCACTGGTGATGCATCACTGGTGAAACATCACTGGTGATGCATCACTGGTGATACATCACTGGTGATGTGTCACTGGTGATACATCACTGGTGATGCATCACTGGTGATACATCACTGGTGATGCATCACTGGTGATGCATCACTGGTGATACATCACTGGTGATACATCACTGGTGATACATCACTGGTGATGCATCACTGGTGATGCATCACTGGTGATACATCACTGGTGATGTGTCACTGGTGATACATCACTGGTGATGCATCACTGGTGATGCATCACTGGTGATACATCACTGGTGATGTGTCACTGGTGATACATCACTGGTGATGCATCACTGGTGATACATCACTGGTGATGCATCACTGGTGATGCATCACTAGTGATGCATCACTGGTGATGTGTCACTGGTGATACATCACTGGTGATGCATCACTGGTGATGCATCACTGGTGATACATCACTGGTGATACATCACTGGTGATGCATCACTGGTGATGCATCACTGGTGATACATCACTGGTGATGTGTCACTGGTGATACATCACTGGTGATGCATCACTGGTGATGCATCACTGGTGATACATCACTGGTGATGTGTCACTGGTGATACATCACTGGTGATGCATCACTGGTGATACATCACTGGTGATGCATCACTGGTGATGCATCACTAGTGATGCATCACTGGTGATACATCACTGATGATGCATCTCTGGTGATGCATCACTGGTGATGCATCACTGGTGATACATCACTGGTGATGTGTCACTGGTGATACATCACTGGTGATGCATCACTGGTGATACATCACTGGTGATGCATCACTGGTGATGCATCACTAGTGATGCATCACTGGTGATGTGTCACTGGTGATACATCACTGGTGATGCATCACTGGTGATACATCACAGGTGATGCATCACTGCTGATGCATCACTGGTGATGTGTCACTGGTGATGCATCACTGGTGATGCATCACTGGTGATACATCACTGGTGATGTGTCACTGGTGATACATCACTGGTGATGCATCACTGGTGATGCATCACTGGTGATACATCACTGGTGATGTGTCACTGGTGATACATCACTGGTGATGCATCACTGGTGATACATCACTGGTGATGCATCACTGGTGATGCATCACTGGTGATGCATCACTGGTGATACATCACTGGTGATGCATCACTGGTGATACATCACTGGTGATGCATCACTGGTGATACATCACTGGTGATGCATCACTGGTAATACATCACTGGTGATACATCACTGGTGATGCATCACTGGTGATGCATCACAGGTGATGTGTCACTGGTGATACATCACTGGTGATGCATCACTGGTGATACATCACTGGTGATGCATCACTGGTGATACATCACTGGTGATGCATCACTGGTGAAACATCACTGGTGATGCATCACTGGTGATACATCACTGGTGATACATCACTGGTGATGCATCACTGGTGATACATCACTGGTGATGCATCACTGGTGATGCATCACTAGTGATGCATCACTGGTGATACATCACTGATGATGCATCTCTGGTGATGCATCACTGGTGATACATCACTGGTGATACATCACTGGTGATACATGACTGGTGATGCATCACTGGTGATACATCACTGGTGATACATCACTGGTGATGCATCACTGGTGATACATCACTGGTGATACATCACTGGTGATGCATCACTGGAGATGCATCACTGCTGATGCATCACTGGTGATGTGTCACTGGTGATGCATCACTGGTGATGCATCACTGGTGATGTATCACTGGTGATACATCACTGGTGATACATCACTGGTGATACATCACTGGTGATGCATCACTGGTGATGCATCACTGGTGATGCATCACTGGTGATACATCACTGGTGATGTGTCACTGGTGATGCATCACTAGTGATGCATCACTGGTTATGCATCACCGGTGATACATCACTGGTGATGCATCACTGCTGATGCATCACTGCTGATGCATCACTGGTGATGTGTCACTGGTAATGCATCACTGGTGATGCATCACTGCTGATGCATCACTGGTGATGTGTCACTGGTGATGCGTCACAGGTGATTCATCACTGCTGATGCATCACTGGTGATGCATCACTTGTGATGCATCACTGGTGATACATCACTTGTGATGCATCACTGGTGATACATCACTGGTGATGCATCACTGGTGATACATCACTGGTGATGCATCACTGGTGATACATCACTGGTGATGCATCACTGGTGATACATCACTGGTGATACATCACTGGTGATGCATCACTGGTGATGCATCACTGGTGATACATCACTGGTGATGTGTCACTGGTGATACATCACTGGTGATGCATCACTGGTGATGCATCACTGGTGATACATCACTGGTGATGCATCACTGGTGATACATCACTGGTGATGCATCACTGGTGATACATCACTGATGATGCATCTCTGGTGATGCATCACTGGTGATGCATCACTGGTGATGCATCACTGGTGATACATCACTGGTGATGCATCACTGGTGATACATCACTGGTGATGCATCACTGGTGATACATCACTGGTGATACATCACTGGTGATGCATCACTGGTGATGCATCACTGGTGATGCATCACTGGTGATGCATCACAGGTGATGTGTCACTGGTGATACATCACTGGTGATGCTTCACTGGTGATACATCACTGGTGATGCATCACTGGTGATACATCACTGGTGATGCATCACTGGTGAAACATCACTGGTGATGCATCACTGGTGATACATCACTGGTGATACATCACTGGTGATGCATCACTGGTGATACATCACTGGTGATGCATCACTGGTGATGCATCACTGGTGATGCATCACTGGTGATGCATCACTAGTGATGCATCACTGGTGATACATCACTGATGATGCATCTCTGGTGATGCATCACTGGTGATACATCACTGGTGATGCATCACTGGTGATACATCACTGGTGATGCATCACTGGTGATGCATCACTGGTGATGCATCACTGGTGATACATCACTGGTGATGCATCACTGGTGATACATCACTGGTGATGCATCACTGGTGATACATCACTGGTGATGCATCACTGGTGATACATCACTGGTGATACATCACTGGTGATGCATCACTGGTGATGCATCACAGGTGATGTGTCACTGGTGATACATCACTGGTGATGCATCACTGGTGATACATCACTGGTGATGCATCACTGGTGATACATCACTGGTGATGCATCACTGGTGAAACATCACTGGTGATGCATCACTGGTGATACATCACTGGTGATACATCACTGGTGATGCATCACTGGTGATACATCACTGGTGATACATCACTGGTGATGCATCACTGGAGATGCATCACTGCTGATGCATCACTGGTGATGTGTCACTGGTGATGCATCACTGGTGATGCATCACTGGTGATGTATCACTGGTGATACATCACTGGTGATACATCACTGGTGATACATCACTGGTGATGCATCACTGGTGATGCATCACTGGTGATGCATCACTGGTGATACATCACTGGTGATGTGTCACTGGTGATGCATCACTAGTGATGCATCACTGGTTATGCATCACCGGTGATACATCACTGGTGATGCATCACTGCTGATGCATCACTGCTGATGCATCACTGGTGATGTGTCACTGGTAATGCATCACTGGTGATGCATCACTGCTGATGCATCACTGGTGATGTGTCACTGGTGATGCGTCACAGGTGATGCATCACTGCTGATGCATCACTGGTGATGCATCACTTGTGATGCATCACTGGTGATACATCACTTGTGATGCATCACTGGTGATACATCACTGGTGATGCATCACTGGTGATACATCACTGGTGATGCATCACTGGTGATACATCACTGGTGATACATCACTGGTGATACATCACGGGTGATGCATCACTGGTGATACACCACTGGTGATGCATCACAGGTGATGCATCACTGCTGATGTATCACTGGTGATGTGTCACTGGTGATGCATAACTGGTGATGCATCACTGGTGATGTGTCACTGGTGATACATCACTGGTGATGCATCACTGGTGATACATCACTGGTGATACATCACTGGTGATGCATCACTGGTGATACATCACTGGTGATGCATCACTGGTGATACATCACTGGTGATACATCACTGGTGATACATCACTGGTTATGCTTCACTGGTGATACATCACTGGTGATGCATCACTGGTGATACATCACTGGTGATACATCACTGGTGATGCATCACTGGAGATGCATCACTGCTGATGCATCACTGGTGATGTGTCACTGGTGATGCATCACTGGTGATGCATCACTGGTGATGTATCACTGGTGATACATCACTGGTGATACATCACTGGTGATACATCACTGGTGATGCATCACTGCTGATGCATCACTGGTGATGCATCACTTGTGATGCATCACTGGTGATACATCACTTGTGATGCATCACTGGTGATACATCACTGGTGATGCATCACTGGTGATACATCACTGGTGATGTGTCACTGGTGATACATCACTGGTGATGCATCACTGGTGATACATCACTGGTGATGCATCACTGGTGATGCATCACTGGTGATACATCACTGATGATGCATCTCTGGTGATGCATCACTGGTGATACATCACTGGTGATGCATCACTGGTGATACATCACTGGTGATGCATCACTGGTGATACATCACTGGTTATGCATCACTGGTGATACATCACTGGTGATGCATCACTGCTGATGCATCACTGCTGATGCATCACTGGTGATACATCACTGGTGATGCATCACTGGTGATACATCACTGGTGATGCATCACTGGTGATACATCACTGGTGATGCATCACTGGTGATACATCACTGGTGATACATCACTGGTGATACATCACGGGTGATGCATCACTGGTGATACACCACTGGTGATGCATCACAGGTGATGCATCACTGGTGATGTGTCACTGGTGATACATCACTGGTGATGCATCACTGGTGATACATCACTGGTGATGCATCACTGGTGATACATCACTGGTGATGCATCACTGGTGATACATCACTGGTGATACATCACTGGTGATACATCACGGGTGATGCATCACTGGTGATACACCACTGGTGATGCATCACAGGTGATGCATCACTGCTGATGCATCACTGGTGATGTGTCACTGGTGATACATCACTGGTGATGCATCACTGGTGATACATCACTGGTGATGCATCACTGGTGATACATCACTGGTGATACATCACTGGTGATACATCACGGGTGATGCATCACTGGTGATACACCACTGGTGATGCATCACAGGTGATGCATCACTGCTGATGTATCACTGGTGATGTGTCACTGGTGATGCATCACTGGTGATGCATCACTGGTGATGTGTCACTGGTGATACATCACTGGTGATGCATCACTGGTGATACATCACTGGTGATACATCACTGGTGATGCATCACTGGTGATACATCACTGGTGATACATCACTCGTGATACATCACGGGTGATGCATCACTGGTGATACACCACTGGTGATGCATCACAGGTGATGCATCACTGCTGATGCATCACTGGTGATGTGTCACTGGTGATACATCACTGGTGATGCATCACTGGTGATACATCACTGGTGATGCATCACTGGTGATGCATCACTGCTGATACATCACTGATGATGCATCTCTGGTGATGCATCACTGGTGATACATCACTGGTGATGCATCACTGGTGATACATCACTGGTGATGCATCACTGGTGATACATCACTGGTGATGCATCACTGGTGACACATCACTGGTGATGCATCACAGGTGATGCATCACTGGTGATACATCACTGGTGATGCATCACTGGTGATGCATCACTAGTGATGCATCTCTGGTGATGCATCACTGGTGATACATCACTGGTGATGCATCACTGGTGATACATCACTGGTGATGCATCACTGGTGACACATCACTGGTGATGCATGACAGGTGATGCATCACTGGTGATACATCACTGGTGATGCATCACTGGTGATACATCACTGGTGATACATCACTGGTGATGCATCACTGGTGATACATCACTGGTGATACATCACTGGTGATACATCACTGGTGATACATCACTGGTTATGCTTCACTGGTGATACATCACTGGTGATGCATCACTGGTGATGCATCACTGGTGATACATCACTGGTGATGCATCACTGGTGATGCATCACTGGTGATACATCACTGGTGATACATCACTGGTGATACATCACTGGTGATACATCACTGGTGATACATGACTAGTGATGCATCACTGGTGATACATCACTGGTGATACATCACTGGTGATGCATCACTGGTGATACATCACTGGTGATGCATCACTGGTGATACATCACTGGTGATGCATCACTGGTGATACATCACTGGTGATACATCACTGGTGATACATCACTGGTGATACATCACTGGTTATGCTTCACTGGTGATACATCACTGGTGATGCATCACTGGTGATACATCACTGGTGATGCATCACTGGTGATACATCACTGGTGATACATCACTGGTTATGCTTCACTGGTGATACATCACTGGTGATACATCACTGGTGATACATCACTGCTGATGCATCACTGGTGATGTGTCACTGGTGATGCATCACAGGTGATGCATCACTTGTGATGCATCACTGGTGATACATCACTGGTGATGCATCACTGGTGATACATCACTGGTGATGCATCACTGGTTATACATCACTGGTGATGCATCACTGGTGATACATCACTGGTGATACATCACTGGTGATGCATCACTGGTGATACATCACTGGTGATGCATCACTGGTGATACATCACTGGTGATACATCACTGGTTATGCTTCACTGGTGATACATCACTGGTGATGCATCACTGGTGATGCATCACTGGTGATACATCACTGGTGATGTGTCACTGGTGATGTGTCACTGTTGATGTGTCACTGGTGATGTAGCACTGGTGATGCATCACTGGTGATACATCACTGGTGATGCATCACTGGTGATACATCACTGGTGATACATCACTGGTGATGCATCACTGGTGATGCATCACTGGTGATACATCACTGGT